>JARKIP010000120.1:0-600000 GCA_029990175.1 Petunia secreta
GTCCGGAGGTGGTTATTTCTCAGTGAATTTATTTTTACGGCTAAAATAAATTACCGCGCGCCAAACAGGCCCCTAAGCGAAATTTTTACCTTATAAGCTATAAGTGGCTTAAAAGCCACTTTTTGAGAAGTTAGGAAATCCTAACTATCCTAACTTCTCAAAAAAATGGTTTTTAAATCACTTTTTGACTTATAAGCCACTTAAAATAAGCTGCTTATAAGCCCACCCAAACAAGCTCTAAGTGATAATTCACCACCAATCATACATTGAGACTAAGATTTAATTCATAAAAAGACTAACATTATTACGAAAAATATCACGACCACTAGTTGATGATCGGTTCGTTTATAAAGTACAAATGTTCGTACATAGTGGTTCTTTACGGTATATAGTGAGCTGTTAAAATATTGGATGTTTTAAGAAATTTTTACACAAAAGTACATATTTTAGAACTTAATCACCAAACATAGCAACATTTTAGCAATATAACCCTAAATAGATAAAAATACAAGCTAATTACAAATATATCAATTTATGTCCAAAAATATTGCTATGTTTGTTCATTTCTTTATTTTGCTACAGTTTGGGGGCCTTTTTGTAATTTTTACAATATTGGTGCCTAATATATAAGTTTTTTTCCTCAGTTTCTCAATTTCATGCTTTTCTCTTTGTTTCAGGCTGTTTCTGCTCATTCCTGTTTGTATCATCACTGTTTCTCAACCGTTTCTCCCTACTTTTTCTCTCCCATTTTCTCACCCACATTCTCCACTATCATATCTGTTTCTGAACCATTTCATAACTGATTTTCAGTGCTTAAATTTTGATTTTTTTTCATTTTTTAGGGTACCATTTAATTCAATGTCTAATTCTAGTTCGTCTTCTAGTTCTAGGAAACTTAGGAGTAAAACGAAACATGATATAAATATTTCTAAAATTGGGTCGAAATATGTTTTAAAAGTAAAGTTTCTGTTTTTAAGCCGAAAGAAACCCCGCAACAATTGAAGCGTGTAACGCGGTCATCTGCGTCTCCTTCTACGGGTAAAGGTAAAGCTAAACTTGTGGTTGATGATGATGATGATTTTGAGGAAGATGCTCCACCGTTGAAGAAAAGTCGGATTGTTGTGTTGGCTGATGCAGCATTACATGTACTTTTGTTTCTGTTTCTGTTTCCGTTTTTGTTTCTGTGTCAATTTGTTAATTTGTTGTTTCTTGCTGTATTTGTTGTGGTATTAAATGTGTTTGTACGGTAAGTTAGTGTTTCTTCAGTGTATTGATTGTTTCTGTAGTGTTTTTACTGTTTCTGTTGTGTGTTCTAGTGTTTTTGTATGTTATTATTACTGCATCTGTAGTGTTTTCCTTGCTTGTGTAGTGCATTTAGTATTTCTTTAGTGTATTTATTGTTTCTTTAGCGTATTTACTGTATCTGTGTCTTTTACTGTTTCTCAATTGTATTTTACTGTTGTTGTAGTGTCTTTAATGTTTGCTGTAGTATTTGTACTGGTTCGGTAGGCTTTTTCGTGTTTCTTTAGCGTATTTACTGTATTTGTGTCTTTTACTATTTCCGAATTGTATTTTACTGTTGCTGTAGTTTATTTACTATTGATGTAGTGTTTGTACTGGTTCTGTAGGCTTTTTAGTATTTCTGTAGTGTCTTTATCGTGTCTCTGTCTTTTCTTGTTTGTGGATTGTATTTTACTGTTGTTTTTGTTACTTACTGTTGCTGTAGTGTCTTTTATTGTGTCTCTGTATTTTCTTGTTTCTGCATTATTTTTTACTGTTTTTGTATTGTACTTACTATATTTTAACTGAGTGGGATTTTTTCTTTTTAGGCTATATCGTTTTATATACCCCAGGATTTTTACTGGAAAGAGTTCCATCTACGGCTTACTACGGATAGTGATATTGGAACGCATTTGAAGGATGTCTTAAGTCCTGTGCAGTTGGAAATGTTAAAAATTACTTGTTTTGGTTATTTGTTACAGGTAGAATATTTGCCCGTTCAGAATCAGTTGCTTCGGTCTTTGCTGGTGCATGAGATTGCGTCCTCCAAGCCTTATACGTTTGAGGTTTGTGTGAATGGTTCATGTTTGCAATTTGGGTTTTGTGAGTTTGCAAGTGTCGGGTTTAAAGTGCTCTGGGATACTCTAAGTTCTCTTGATACGAGTGGTCCAGATCGGTTGTTAAGTAGTTACTTCCCGAATGTGGAGAAGGTGTCTCATGTAGATATTAAGAATGCTTTTACTCAACGGAAGTGGATTGGTGATGATGATGCAGTTAAGATTGCAATTCTGTACGTGATTGTGAATTTTGTGATGTCCGTATCTGATGTGCAAACTGTATCTAAGAAATACTTTGATTTGGTTGAGTCCGGTCTTTACAAGGACTATCCATGGGGTATTGATTCGTTGAAAGAATTGTTTGATAGTATTCACAAGAAGGTGAAAACTACTAGTACATATTTTCGGGTGGTAGGTTTGCCTTCTACGTTGCAAGTATGGTTTTATGAGAGTTGGACAAACATTCCGTCATCAGTAGCTATGCGTGTTAGGAGTCGAACTCCTCGTATCTTGGACTGGAAAGTCACGAGTAATCTTTCAAAGTATAAGACAATTTGTAAGATTTTAGAGGACCGAGTCAACAAGGTATACTTTCATTCTTTTTGTATCTGTTTCATTTCTCTTGTATCTGTTTCATTCTTCATGTTTCTGTTTCGATCATTATGTATCTGTTTCATTCTCTATGTATCCGTTTATTTTTATATGCTTTTAAATTGATTTGTTTACTGTTATGTATGGTGCAACCTATTTTCCAGCCTATGCAGCCAACTGTTGCTGAGTTGGCCAGATTGGAGTTGGTGGATGTTACGGGCCCACCTGTTGCGGATGCTACGCAAGATTCTACTGAGGATGATATTTTGTCCGCCATGGAGGGCCTTGTCCCTCCTCTTCTGCCGCTTTTGTCTATATTTCTTCTGAAGATGCTGTAAAGCAGGCACAGTCAAATTTGTCCAAACCCGCGGAGGTGTTTGAAAATGATGCTAGGTATGTTTAGTTTTTAAGATTGAAATATTGAGTCATTCAGTCGCCTGAATATTTGTGATACTATTTTTTGGCACATTCTAATACAATTTTTGTTTTTTGTTTCAGCTTACTAATGACTTGGAGTTATTAAAGGGTCATGTAAGTATTGTGTTTTTTTTTTTGTATTTGTGTTTATGTGTTTTTACTTTGTTGAAACAGTTAGAATTATTGTCATACTGTTTTGCCTTTGTTTCTTTTGAAGGTTGATGATCAGTTTAACAATGTTAAGGAATTCTTTGGTGAGGAGTTTAGAAAAGTTGTTGATGCAATTAAGCTACTTGCGCAAGGACAGGTATTAATCGTTGAAGAAACTGTTTATTGTTTCTTGTCGATGTAATGTCCGTTTCAATTAACTGATTTTTTTTGTTTTATACAGGGTACTCAAAGTGGTGCAGTTAATCCTCAAGGTTCACCAAGGACACCACCTGCTAGTGGTGATACAAAGAAGCTCAATTCTGATGATTTTGGTGCTATAGAAAAGTTTAAATCAGATGTTGGTGATATAGACAGTTTAAATGTTGATACTGCTAATGTTACGGTATGTATCTTGTTTCAGTTACGTTGAAACAACTAGATACATTCAGATACAAACAAATACAAATAGTTTCAAATAGAAACATTTTAACAAGCCAATGAAATTGTACATCTACTGTTTCTTATTTTTATGAATTATTTTTCGTTTTGTTTTTTAGCCATGTGCTACTGGTGGAGCGACTAATGTAGCAAGCGACAGCAGAAAAGATGTTAATGTGTCGTCTGATGATGGTGGTGTCAGTAACGTTGAAACAATTATTAGTGGAAAACGTGTTCCAACAGCCGCAACAGTTTCAACCAAGGTTCCTTTGATCCCTTCATTGCAATTCCCAAACTTCGACCTTGGTTTGAATTTCAGCCAAGAGTTTCTAAAGATTCCTAAACCTGATGAGGTGCGCGTTTGACTTTTTTTTCTATTTTTAAACTTATTGTATCTCTCCTGTTTCTAAACTGTATCTTCTGAATTTTTTTTTTTTTTTTGTATTAGTTTATTCAAGGTTATTCAGTTGATGGTGCTGCATTTTGTAAGAAAGATACTCCTGGACCTTCTCTTCCATCGAAGCATTTTGATGATTTCTTTGATAATTGGACGGATGAGCAGTTTGCGGAGATGGACCGTAGCATTGCTGATACCATTAAGAATGTGAAGAAACAATTTCAAATTAACCTCGTTGCTGGAGAACCTGGTGCCATTGTTGCTGAAGAGCTTCTGATACTGTTGCTGCAGAGCCTGGTGCCAGGGTTGCTGAAAAGCCTGCTGATTCTGTTGCTGCAGAGCCTAGTGCAAGTGTTGATGAAGATCATGTTCAGCATGCTGCTGAAGAGCCCATTGAGCACGATGCTGTTGTTGATGATCGTGCTGAGGATTCTGATATTATGTTGGTTAGTGACCATGAGAACGAGCAGGCGAGCCCACGTGCTAATACTAGTACACTTTCACAGGCGTTGGTAAGGGTGAAGTGTCCTGGTAAATATGATGTTTCACCTTTTCTGCGTGAGTTTGCTTCTGGTGCCAGTGCCAATTATGTTTCGCCCAAAACTTTGATGTTGCAAAGGCATCCTTCTTGTATTGTCGTCACAGAGGATGTTGATGAAGAATTATTAAATAGGTTTGTAGCATTTTTTGATGATCTAGCTAAGCGGAAAAAAGGAAGGTTTGTTCCCCTTTAATGCTTGTTTATTGTATCATTTATCGTGTGGATATTGTTTTAATTCCTGTTTCTTTTAGTTTATGTTTTTAGGATTTGTGCCTATTCCAAAACTGACAATATACTTCCATATGAGTTTCAATTCGGAGTCGAAACTGTGTCAACTCGGATGTGGTTCTATATTCTGTTGCATGGTTGTCATACATTGCAGGATTTAGTAAGTTTATTTTGTTTTTCTTTTTAGTCTGTGTGTGTTTTGTATCTTTTCTATTTCTTCTACTGTGTGAGGGTGTGTTTCTATTTCTTTTATATTGTGTGCGTGCGTATGCCCCTGTATTGTTTCTTTTTCTTCCTCAATGTATCTGTTTTCTTTCATTCATTTTAGTAACTGTAATTTTGTTCGTTTCTTCATTGTTTCTGTAATGTTTCATCTATTTATATCATTAATATTTTTTTTTATGTTACAGCATGTTAATGTTGTTTTCTACTATTTGCGTAAGCAAGAAAAGTATCGACCGAAGACTGAATTATCCTTCACTACTGACTGTTGGTTTAAAACCATGATCGAGACCGTCTATAACAAGTATGTGAATAGTTGCAAGATCCCTGCAAATGTGCCTTGGACAGAGGTTGACTATGTTCTGCTACCGATTAATATAAAGTCTCTCTGTCATTAGGTGTTGGGTGTAGTATTATTCAAGGATAGGTCCATTGGGATATATGATTCAATGAGTGGTGGGGGTGCTCGTCATAATGCAGCTGTTGTTGAAGTTGTTGAAAAGATTGCTGAGTTGTTGCCACGGTATCTTGTACGGACTGAATTTTACCAGTCAAGGCCCGACATTGATATTCTTATGAGTGAAGCATATGTTGATGCAGATCTAGAGGATCCTTTTGGGTTTTTCTTTGTTCCAGACCTTCCGCAACAGAGTTGTGGTTCCCTGTATGTTTCTTTTTCCTTTATTAGTTCAGATTACGTGAATCACATCTGTGACAGAATTACTAACTGTATGTATTATCATTTTTTTGTCACTGTTTTAGGGATTGTGGAATGTTTATCATGGCGTATGCGGAGTACTTTATTTCTCCGAGTGATATCACAAGTGTCCCTGACTTTGATATAGGTCTTTATTGTGGCCGTCTTGCAATGCTGCTTTGGGATTATGGCAAAAAGAAGATTGATTTAGATGCAGTGAGCGCATGTGAAAATCTAGGGCGTCTTGCTAAGAGAAAAGGCGCTATAAACGAGTTGCCAATCCCAACCATTAGTTCTGTTTCTTTTGTGATGTTTCTATGTTTATGTTTTTAGGAGTAACCATTTCTACTTTAGTATGTTGTTTGTTCTGGATGTTGTTTGTTGTGGTCACTGTTTATGTAATGACAGTTTTGGAAGGTTTATATTTACAGCAATTGTGTTTTATTTTTGTTCCTTTTTCAAGTGTGAAACATTTTCATACAATTATTAAACTATCTGATACATACAGGTAAATTGACACAGAAACAATTGAAAATATATTGACACCCTCAGGAACCATTTGTGAAACCGTATCACTTCTAACCAGTCAGATTCAATGACAAAGAAATTGTAAAACAAAATTATGAAACATTTTGACACAATTATTAACTGTATCAGACAGCTAAATTGACACAAACACAGGCGAAAATATCTTGAAACTAAATCACTTCTAACCATTCAAATCCAATGAGAAAGAAAAAGTAAAACATAAAGGTGAAACAGTTTCATACAGTCATGAAACAGTCTGATACAGACAGCTAAATGTATTAACGGTTGGGAATATCATGAAACAATCACGAAAAAATTCTCAAACTGTATCACTTCTAACAGTTCAGATTCAATGAAAAAGAAAGAACTAAAAAAAGTTCTATTTGGGCTTCGAAGGATGTGTGCAAGTTTTTCTGTTATGTCCTTCGCAACCACAATTTGCACACGTAATCTTTGTCCTTTTTGCATGTACTTCCCATTGTGGTTTGTATCTAGTTGTTTTTGGCCTTCCTGGTGGCCGTCTAGCAACTGGTGGGAGTAGTTCAATTTTTGAAACAAATGCTGGAATCTCCCATCTGCTTTCATCTGGTATCGGATTTAACATGGAACTCGTATGTCTTTACCAGGGACTTTGTTGAGTAGTAGTTACAGCTGTAATCTTCTTCTTTCTGGCCTTTGTACTTTAGAATAGCCAAAGCATGCACATAGGGCAGTTCTTCCATTTGAAATTTTTCACAACAGCATGTCCGTTAGTTCAGATTAACAATGAATTTTTTTTCACCATTATAGATAGCTGCTTCATTTCCTGTTGAATGTATCTACGACACACAAGATGATACATTTTTAAAAACAGAAAATACAAGGAAGATACAGGATGAAAGAACTTAGATACAGTGGAAATGAAATAGTTTCTATACTGGCTTAAGCTGCATAGTTGTGCTTCTGTATCCATCCAGTATTTTGTTGTACTTGAATCCAAGAGGTGTGAATGTCTCATGTGCTTTCTTCCTGTTATCATCAGTCCAAGTCCCAATCAGTGAGCGCATGTACTCCATAAATGCGACTACAGGCATATCACACACATCCCTGTTCACCGCATTCAAGGATTCTGCAATGTTTGATTCATTGTAAACCCCCTATTTACTGTTGAATGCGCCTTTGACCATTTATGGTATCCAACGCTTAGCAAGTATGTTTTGATACGTTTATCCATTTTTTCCATTCTTTTCATGTATGTGTCAAATTTCTGTATGGTGTATGCCTTTGCCATACTGAAGAATGTCTCATGGAGCTTCTCTTTATATTTCTTGAACTTAGTCTTGAGGTTGTTCCACAAGTGCCATATGCATGCATAGTGTGGGACCTGAGGATATACGATTGTAGTAGCCTTAATTATGCTCTCGTTACGGTCTGACACAACGCACATGTTTTATCTCTCACTGTAAGCATATTTGAACTTCTCAAAAAACCATTGCCATGCGGCATCGTTCTCTGAATCAACAATTGCATACGCAAGCGGCAGTATGCTCCCTATGGAAAGAAACAGTAAGATAAATATTTGAAACAGTGTCACACAAGTACAAATTGAAACAGTCTGATTCAAATAGAAAGCTTAAACACTAAAGTATAGTCCTTAAAGAAACTGATAGCAGAAAGCTGTAAATATTTTGATACAAAGTGAAACAGTCTGATACAGATAAAATATGATGAAACAGAGAAAATACATGGCTTTAAAAAGTCTGTACTAGAGTTCAAACAGTCTGATACAAAGCTAATACAAAAATTGTAGCAGTCTGATACAAATAAACCATGTGTCTGAAAAAACCTGATACAAAAGCTGGAAATAGTTTGATACAAAAGTGAAACAGTCTGATACAGATAAAAGATGATGAAACAGATAAAATATATGGTCTTAAAAATCTTGATACCAAAGTTCAAATAGTCTGATACAAAGCTGAAACTGTATGAAACAAATGAGAGATGCTAAAACAGTATGATACAAACAGTTGAAACAGTATGATACAACAGGTAGCATTAGAAATCGCTTTACCTGTTGCATCTAATGTACTGGCCGCTAGGAATGTTCCTTTGTGCGCTGCTTTTAGGAAGCTACCATCAACGATTACGATTGGTTTGCAATGTTGAAATCCCTTTATTGAAGCATTCAAAGTAATAAAAGCGTACTTGAACATGGTCCTCACTTGCATGCAAAGCAACAACAGACCCTGGGTTTCTTTGGTCTAACATATAAAGGTAAATTGGAAACTTCTTATAAGATTCAACTGGGTCTCCTTGTATCATTGCAATGGCCATTTCTTTTGCTCTCCATGCCTTCATATAATCTATGTGTATACCGTAAGACCTCTACATTTCATCCATTATCTCTTTAGGCTTGTAGGTCGACTTTGGGTCATCGACCCTGTCCTTGACAATCATACCAATCATTCGTGATGTAAGTTGCGCTTGCCCATACACTCTTTCTTTGTATAGACATGTGTGTTCATTTGTGAATTCCCTAACTTTGAACAAACTTGATGAATTCAAGCTGGATGTCTTAAATTTCCATTTGCAATTTTCGCCTTTGCATATCAGGCAGTAGTTGCATATACAGTATGATACAGAAAACAGTTACATGATACAGAAAGCTACAGAAATTAATTAACAGATACAAAATTATACAGCATGATACAAATACGATTTACTTAGTTTCTAACACCCATGTATGATATAAATAGAGACGTAGAGTTATAGATCAGATACAATGTGATAGATAATTCACACATTGTATCTGACATATAAATTGTTATTGCTTGAAATAAAATACACATTTCATATACAATAGTGATACAAATGACACATTTGAGATACAAATTATTTGTGCTTGAAACAAACCACACAAATACAAAATAAAGAAATTCATATACACAAAAGACACATAGCAGATACACTGATATCAACAACATTTCTTAGACTACTTACGATACAGTTACACAGAAACAGATACAATGATACAGTGTGAAATAAATTGATACAAAACACAAATACTGAGATTTAATACCTTGTTGCGCTTGATCTCTCAACCTTAAACTGAACCTTTTCTCTTATTGCAAATCTTTTCATGGCCATTACTACAGTCTTTTTGTTAAGGTAGACTTGGCCCTCTAGTATCTCGTTTTGCACGCTATTGGTAATTACTGCAACTTCATCTACCTCATGCTCATCATAAGTTCCTTTAATCAGTAATTCTACCGTTTCATCACTACTTATAAGCGTACCATCAATATTCCTGTCTATAGTGCAATTGTTTCTGTCAGTATCAACACAGTCTCCCACTGTATCACGACTCCTTATGCTTTGTCTATCACTCCAGAAACCTTGATCCTCAACAATATCCTCGAGTGTGATACAAAGTGGATACATTTCTATTCCTTTTTTCTCTATTTTCAGCCCTGTATATACTAAAACCCATGTCATTGTGTATTTCTAAACCTGAACTTTTTTCCATTACCTTATACTTTATTTTAACAATTTTTCTAGCCAGATCAATGTTCAGTTGCTTCGCAACTATATCACGAATCATTTGAAAGTTTG
The DNA here is from genome assembly GCA_029990175.1 of Petunia secreta. NCBI lineage: Eukaryota > Viridiplantae > Streptophyta > Magnoliopsida > Solanales > Solanaceae > Petunia > Petunia secreta. Next base: position 9,858 of record JARKIP010000120.1, read on the forward strand.
AATCTGAATTTACCGCGATCGCATCAATAACAAAATCGATATAATTGTCGAATTTGTCCCATCTTCCACTATGTTTTAGTAGAATTTGTATCTATGCCATATCTATTGTAAAGTTTCGATTTTGATCTGTTTAAATTGTACAAAATGAGTAACAGCAAGCACAAACAGACGCGAAACACAGGATATACAGACACGAAACAGAGGAGAAACAACCGCGACACTGAGGAGAAACAGACGCGACACAGTGGAGAAACAGACTCGAAACAGTACAGAAATGGTAGCAGCTTTGTAGAATTTTTGATCGAAAACAGAGGACGATGTGTAGAAACAAATAGAAACAGAAAAGATTCGATTTTGAGTAATTGCAAATTTGTTATTGGAGGCAGAGTGATTAGAGAATTGGAAGCAGGTAGAGAGAGAAAAAACAGAGAGAAAGAAATAAGGGTTTCACGTTTCTGTAATTATGAAACAGAGTTGGAATGAACTATTTATACATTGCTATTTTGCTAGGAAAAATATTACTATGCATTGTAATTAGAGAAATATTGCTATTTTTATATAATTAAGGGTGAAAATTTGTATATTTATATAAAAAAACTCATGTTTTAAATAGATCGCTTGTAAGGATAAACATGATGTCCGCATTAGCATATTGTTTTCACCCGCTCCTTCCAAGGATGATTAATAATGCTCCCACTTTAGCTTATTAACGTGATACGAATCTTCCACCTATCGATTGATGGTACTGAAGATCATTAAATATCTTATAACTTTATAGAGTATAGTCACATCATCTTTCTTTTTTTCTTTTCTAAGTCTGTATATTTATAAATTTTATAAGATGAATGTAAAATATCATATGGCATGCAAATCGAAACTAGTCATGAAAAACGCAAGAAGTGTAATGTAAATTATACTACACAATGGTAAAAACCAAAACTTTATTAAATTTAAAAAGATAAACTTGAAGGGGAAATAAAAACTAACAGCGATTGCTCAGTACTCTCTTAAAACAACGTAAATATAGGAAACAACAAAGTTGACATAACATAAAAAATTAAAAAGATTATCGAAATATGAATTTCTCTTTCTTCAACTCTACACTTGGGACTTGGAAGGTGTCGTTGTATTGGAGGCATTTTGCTTTTCACATTCTTCATCATCCGGCAGAGACAAGAGACAGCACCATAACTAAGACAAAACAACAAAGTGCAACTACTACTATCATCCAAACTTTTTTATTTTTGTTATAGTTACTACAATCCACACAACACAATAAGAACAATAGAACCTTGTTATATATTAAGAACAACTATTACAATAGAAAAGTAGAAGTAGCAGTAGGAAATGAAGAGATAGAAGAGCAGAGGAAGATAGAAAGAGACAGGGATATAGAAAGAGAAGATAGAGGAAGGAAGGAAGACCTGAAGGAGGGGAGATAGGAGGGATAAGGTGACACGACCCGAAATCCGGTTAGGCCGTGCGGGCACCCGACATCTTCCTCTAGACCCGTCAGGCGAACCCTTACCAATTAAATTAGGAAAATAAATATAATAATTCATAAATAAGGACAAGACTTTGAAAAATTTACAGACATACTGATACCTCTAAGCTGTACAACAGAAATTACAGCTGACTACCCAACATGCTAGGTTTAGGGCTATCCAGACCAGACATCTAAGAGTACAAAAGAAGACAAATACCTCCTGAAGGGAGCAAACTGCAACTGAAATGATAACCAATAAACTGGTGGCCATCCGAAATAAAAGCTGGCTCACCCTGACAGCTGAAGTCGTCTACGCTCCTTCACAACGTGGCGAACTCAATCCTGGAGCGAACCTGCCGAAACGAAAAAGATAGACAAGAAACAAACAACAAACAAGGGTGAGTCAAAAGGACTCAATAAGTGGGGCAGACTAGCCACCTCAAAGAATAGGATAGCTAGCCAGGGAGAAAAGAAACAAATAAACCAGATTTCTCTTATTTAAATTATGAAAAGGCAGAGCCAGATAATAATTAGAAACACGTATGGAATCGCAAACTATTCAATAACCAGGAACGTAATACAGCCAGAACATATAGGTATCTCGAACACATCAACAATCAGAAATACATCCTGTTGCGGCGTGCAACCTGATCCATATATTCATCCTGTTGCGGCGTGCAACCCGATCCATATATTCATACTGCTGCGACGTGCAACCCGATCCATATATTTATACCGTTTCGGCGTGCAACCCGATCCCCGCAACTTAGAATACGAGCCAGAAATATATAGGCAAACTGTAATATGTCCACAACATGGTGTACATACCGCATACATAAAACACAATATAGTACACACGATAGTCAGTATGCGGTGCAATGAGATGGGATGAATGCGGCATGATGCAATGCAGTCACATACTCTTGATACCTATCTCCGGCGCGAGACTCTCATCGTCTACCAGGAGATATATGCAATAATGACCCTTCACCGGCTCGGGACTCTCATCGATTACCGAGAAGTATATGTAATGATGACCCTTCACCGGTGCGGGACTCTCATCGCCAACCGGGAAGTATATGCAATAATGACCCTTCGCCGGTGCGGGACTCTCATCGCCAACCGGGAAGTATATGCAATAATGACCCTTTGCCGGTGCGGGACTCTCATCGCCAACCGGGAAGTATATGCAATAATGACCCTTCGCCGGCGCGGGACTCTCATCGCCAACCGGGAAGTATATGCAATACTCAAAACCAGAGTGCAATGCTCATATGTTTAATGCAATACCAACAACAGGGCATAACATATAATATACAATGTAAATCCAAAGCTAAGGCGTAATGAGTACGCCTATCAGCAGCTACACACGTAAGGAAACACGTGGTAGAAAATCCACGAGGCCAAGTGCCTCCAAAGAAATAGATATAAACACTTACCTCTCTCAAAAGTTAGCATTGCGACCAACAACCGCGTTATTCTTTGAATTCATTGCCAAACGATCCCACTGTGATCAATAAGCAGAAAAATATATCACATTAGGCTAAAGGCTTCACTCCTCACATCTTAGGGCAATCCAGGTAGGAACCTGATACCCTATTCGCATACGCAATACGCAGGCCAGGCCTATACACAGGGTTTAAGGCCACATAACCAAACCCCAAATAAATTACATTTATAAGTTCCCCATAACTCACTGAGTACGAATATATAATCAATTTCATTATCGGGGTCCATTTGACCCTTTAAACTATCAATTTACATCATTAGGGCGATGTCTAAGATCCCTATTTTTACCGTAAAAATATATTCAATCATACGTAATAAACTCAAATAATATATTAAGATCATTACCTGAATGTTTCAAGTTGAAAATTCTACTTTTCTCCGGCCCCTTTTCTTATTTTCTGGCATTTTTTCCACTGCGTTAGGTCATTTTCTCTGTTTCGTTAGTTGTAGCGTTCTATTTCTGTTTTGATTAAGCTAAGCTTATCCCTTAGCGCTGAGTATATATTCTCCATTCTTTTGTCTTTTTTCTTTTTTTGTCTTTTTCCTTTTTTTTTCTTTTTTTTCTTTTTTTTCTTTAAAATTTACTGCTACGGTAAAAATTAAAACGCTACCCTACGATATTTGAAATAATTCCAACTTTTACATACCAGATATACAAAATATATGTAACATACTCGCGAAGACAGATCTCAAATTGGACTCCCGAAACTCAAGATGCGAATTTAAATGAAAAAAGTCAAATTATTTAACTTTCGGCATTTTAGCGGAAACTAGCCGAACAACATCAAAATTCACTTTCGAAAGTTCAAAAAAATCACAAATAATCATACGAACCTAACGGCGCTTTCGGATTTCGAATTGGAGCTCATTCGGCAAAACCGAGCTCGAAAATCTCTTTTTAATATTTATTGACAATAAAAACTGAAACCTTCTTCCGATGCATACCAAACGATGTCTGATTTAGCTCAAATTTTACAGATAAGTCCCAATGGATATTACGAACATTTTAAAATTATCGACACGCCAATCGGAGTCCTAACTTTCGAAACGACTGACCGAGGTCGTTTCATTCTCCTCCACTTAAACTCTCGTTCGTCCTCGAACGAGCCTAAATCTAAAGAAAGATTTACGCAGATAACAAGAGAACTTGCACAACCTTCATAAACTACTCCACGTACATTATCTCATAATTACAGAATCAGAGTTATAACACGCACATCAACTCTTGGATAAAACATATTTGGATAATATGATAACATCATAAGCCAACTTATTCGGACTAAGCCGACCCTTTCTCAATCATGAGAGAGGAGTTTTATATTTTCGAAACAAAGATACATGAAACTTTGAATGGGTTAACATGATTCAGTCGATAATTACCTCTTCGATATACCTTTCAACATAGAACAGGTCGATGGAACTAAGAATTAGCTTACGCTTCAGCAACGCCTTAGATATTTAATATTATGATTCGGTATCAATTGGAGGAAGACTCCTCCACTTAAAGCATAAACTCATACAACTAATTTGAATAGAAATAGTCATCCTCGCACAACCTGCTGGATTAAAGAAGACCTAGCTAAAAGCTGAACATAGGCAGACCTAAACTACCAAACTACCCTTTCGAGTTGCTAACTAGCTGCAACTCTCGAGTTCACAACTCCATACTTTTGCCGTAAACACCACCGCCCGATGGATGGTACTTCTATATAGAAATTTCGGCGGAGTTTCTCCTGAAACTGGATGATCCGCAAAAACAGAACCAACACTATACTATACATGGGAATGGAACCCGGATAAACTGATAACATAAACATGTTAAACGGATAACAAGATGAGACAACTGGACCAAAACAATAATATGCTTACCCGGCCACAATAACACATACTCTGGCTCAACACAGGGAACGCCACAAGCGGCTACCAATTGCCCACGCTCACTAGTGCCGGACGAAGAAGAAATGGAAATAAATCGAGGATAGAAATAATTAGAGCTTTAGGAAGTTCATCTTCTTATTTGCTTGACTACCAAAGCTAGACTACTTCCGCGTCAGGCGAGCCAAAAAATCGCAATTGAAGAGATAGACATTAAATAAGCTTTATGGAAAAACATCCATACCACTTTTAACCTTCCAATAAGAAGGAAATTCTGACAATTTACCATAAACCCTTTTATAACTAAGACAAGCTCATAGAATAACATGACTCTACTAGAATCTCGAACCAAGAGGAGACACATAGATCGAGCATTACTTACTAGCCACTTTACATCGGAAGAAACAACGACACTTCCTGATGGTGACGAATAAGAATCCCATCATCCTACCAATACTGATTTCCGATGACAGAGGTAAAATGACTTGACATAATAACACAAGGTGGCATAACAGGATGCCAAGCAGGCAATAACAATACTCACCGTTAAATCTCTCATATTTAGATCAGATAAACTAGTAGGGTCTCATAAATGCCAGGAATAAATCGTATCAGAAACTCACCCCTCTACCGCAACCGATTCTTAATTACGACAATATCCAAGGAAACCGTCGAAACATGATAAGACACACCATTTCCAGATCGATCGGAAAGATAAATCTAAGACACACCATTTCCAGATCGATCGGAAAGATAAATCTTACTTACAGATAAGGGAAGAAGAAACACACGTGTCTACTACATCGGATGCCTCAGCATCCCGCCAGACAAGCAATTCATAGAACTGCCTCTACAGCTGAGCTGAGCCACTACCCTGACAATCACTTTCTGGAGAACCACTGCCACCACACTCTCAACCTCTACTGGATGGTGGCATATCTCTGCTTGATTAAGATCTAAATGAAATTCCCTGCGACTGTGCAGGTACCTGATGACAAGAGAAAGAACGGCTGCTAACTTATCGGAATAAGGAAAAATCCTCAAAGAATAGCCAGACTCACGACAATGATAACAGGAAAACTCCTCAAAGGATAATCAGACTCACGACAATGATAACACCTTTTCACTGACCATAGGAGCTGGACAGATTGTTGATAGCTACAAAGAGAAAGCTAAGTCTAATCTTGATGAACTACCCACACACTCTGAGAATTGCGCTCTACAAGCTGAGATAACCTGGAAGGTGACCTCCCAAAATAATCAGAACTCTTACCTCCAAATGAGGTACCATGGTTACCCACTATGGCCACGGGATCTCTTGCTCTCCTGCTCTAACTTATAGTATGCCTCGTACCTCTGAGCAATATTAATAACAACATCAACTGAAATCTCGACCTCAATCTCTCGAGTCACCTGGGATCTCAAGGAAAAAGAAAGGTCATCAATAAATCTTTGAATCTCTCGAAAGGCTCATGGACTAGTTCTAATACATATTCAGTTATTCTATAGAATTCATCTCATATTCTGAAACACCAACAGGCTAACCGACAGGCTACCCTGTCCAATCCACTCGAACTGGCAACATTTTTCATCTTGTTCGCTACTCGAAAGGAACTTTTCCACGAATCTAGAAGAAAAATCGAACAAAGTTGGCTAATAAAGAGCAGTCCACCAATTCAACACTGGACCTCTGAATCTGGAAAACAGAATAATCGACACCATACCGCTCGATATAACAAGAGCCTGAAGGATATGCTGACATCATTTTATTTTAAAAAGAATCACGAGGTTTATCTGATGCATTGCTTAAGATTATCGGAAGGTTCAACCGCGTAAAATAATGCAACCTCTTCAGACACTCGGACCGAACTGATACCTCGGCTGGCTAACCAGCCAGAACAATTAGAGGTACAACACATACTACTTCCAGAATATAATTTACTGCAACAATATTAAGAACCAGAAAGGAGCTCCCTGAGATCGAGCATCTGCACATGCGGCAACCTGATAGGCTACCCAGCGAATAATAGGTTTTTGCGGTATCTGCGTCGCCAAGATTCTCGTAAAGCATCGTAGAGAGCCAAGGAAACCACAAGGCCCTGCTCTCTTGCTCATCGCGAGCCCGTATATCCGTAACTAGATCGTCAGCACGATCAAAAACTCTCGGGGCTTCGTCAGTGCTAGCCCCAGGCTAGACAGCTTCATCTTGAACTCGTATGGTTTGCCGATTTGTCGCACGAAGGTTCACAATTACCACAAAGGAATTAACGAAAATATTTTTGCATCCTAAACCGACGCACGATCAGAAATGAAGGAAGTGAAACTTCCTAAATGCCATCATAGCCTCTCGTAGATAAGTACGGACGTCTACGTACCCATCAGCGAGACTCTACTAGACACTGTCTTAGTCTGGATAGGCTCTAAACCGGGCTCTGATACCAACTGACACGACCCGAAATCCGGTTAGGCCGTGCGGGCACCCGACATCTTCCTCTAGACCCGTCGGGCGAACCCTTACCAATTAAATTAGGAAAATAAATATAATAATTCATAAATAAGGACAAGACTTTGAAAAATTTACAGACATACTGATACCTCTAAGCTGTACAACAGAAATTACAGCTGACTACCCAACATGCTAGGTTTAGGGCTATCCAGACCAGACATCTAAGAGTACAAAAGAAGACAAATACCTCCTGAAGGGAGCAAACTGCAACTGAAATGATAACCAATAAACTGGTGGCCATCCGAAATAAAAGCTGGCTCACCCTGACAGCTGAAGTCGTCTACGCTCCTTCACAACGTGGCGAACTCAATCCTGGAGCGAACCTGCCGAAACGAAATAGATAGACAAGAAACAAACAACAAACAAGGGTGAGTCAAAAGGACTCAATAAGTGGGGCAGACTAGCCACCTCAAAGAATAGGATAGCTAGCCAGGGAGAAAAGAAACAAATAAACCAGATTTATCTTATTTAAATTATGAAAAGGCAGAGCCAGATAATAATTAGAAACACGTATGGAATCGCAAACTATTCAATAACCAGGAACGTAATACAGCCAGAACATATAGGTATCTCGAACACATCAACAATCAGAAATACATCCTGTTGCGGCGTGCAACCTGATCCATATATTCATCCTGTTGCGGCGTGCAACCCGATCCATATATTCATACCGCTGCGACGTGCAACCCGATCCATATATTTATACCGTTTCGGCGTGCAACCCGATCCCCGCAACTTAGAATACGAGCCAGAAATATATAGGCAAACTGTAATATGTCCACAACATGGTGTACATACCGCATACATAAAACACAATATAGTACACACAATAGTCAGTATGCGGTGCAATGAGATGGGATGAATGCGGCATGATGCAATGCAGTCACATACTCTTGATACCTATCTCCGGCGCGAGACTCTCATCGTCTACCAGGAGATATATGCAATAATGACCCTTCACCGGCTCGGGACTCTCATCGATTACCGAGAAGTATATGTAATGATGACCCTTCACCGGTGCGGGACTCTCATCGCCAACCGCGAAGTATATGCAATAATGACCCTTCGCCGGTGCGGGACTCTCATCGCCAACCGGGAAGTATATGCAATAATGACCCTTTGCCGGTGCGGGACTCTCATCGCCAACCGGGAAGTATATGCAATAATGACCCTTCGCCGGCGCGGGACTCTCATCGCCAACCGGAAAGTATATGCAATACTCAAAACCAGAGTGCAATGCTCATATGTTTAATGCAATACCAACAACAGGGCATAACATATAATATACAATGTAAATCCAAAGCTAAGGCGTAATGAGTACGCCTATCGGCAGCTACACACGTAAGGAAACACGTGGTAGAAAATCCACGAGGCCAAGTGCCTCCAAAGAAATAGATATAAACACTTACCTCTCTCAAAAGTTAGCATTGCGACCAACAACCGCGTTATTCTTTGAATTCATTGCCAAACGATCCCACTGTGATCAATAAGCAGAAAAATATATCACATTAGGCTAAAGGCTTCACTCCTCACATCTTAGGGCAATCCAGGTAGGAACCTGATACCCTATTCGCATACGCAATACGCAGGCCAGGCCTATACACAGGGTTTAAGGCCACATAACCAAACCCCAAATAAATTACATTTATAAGTTCCCCATAACTCACTGAGTACGAATATATAATCAATTTCATTATCGGGGTCCATTTGACCCTTTAAACTATCAATTTACGTCATTAGGGCGATGTCTAAGATCCCTATTTTTACCGTAAAAATATATTCAATCATACGTAATAAACTCAAATAATATATTAAGATCATTACCTGAATGTTTCAAGTTGAAAATTCTACTTTTCTCCGGCCCCTTTTCTTATTTTCTGGCATTTTTTCCACTGCGTTAGGTCATTTTCTCTGTTTCGTTAGTTGTAGCGTTCTGTTTCTGTTTTGATTAAGCTAAGCTTATCCCTTAGCGCTGAGTATATATTCTCCATTCTTTTGTCTTTTTTCTTTTTTTGTCTTTTTCCTTTTTTTTTCTTTTTTTTCTTTTTTTCTTTAAAATTTACTGCTACGGTAAAAATTAAAACGCTACCCTACGATATTTGAAATAATTCCAACTTTTGCATACCATATATACAAAATATATGTAACATACTCGCGAAGGCAGATCTCAAATTGGACTCCCGAAACTCAAGATGCGAATTTAAATGAAAAAAGTCAAATTATTTAACTTTCGGCATTTTAGCGGAAACTAGCCGAACAACATCTAAATTCACTTTCGAAAGTTCAAAAAAATCACAAATAATTATACGAACCTAACGGCGCTTTCGGATTTCGAATTGGAGCTCATTCGGCAAAACCGAGCTCGAAAATCTCTTTTTAATATTTATTGACAATAAAAACTGAAACCTTCTTCCGATGCCTACCAAACAATGTCTGATTTAGCTCAAATTTTACAGATAAGTCCCAATGGATATTAAAAACATTTTAAAATTATCGACACGCCAATCGGAGTCCTAACTTTCGAAACGACTGACCGAGGTCGTTTCATAAGGGTTTACAATATCATAGCTAATTTTCCTTCTACTATTCTCTTGCTATTTAAACTATTTGTCTAATCCGGGTCCCAAATATAATTTGCTAAAGTTTCTAATATACTCTCCCATAAGCTATTTCCGTTCATAACAATTTTCCACCTCCGTAAATTGTATTAATGTTATTACTTCCAGAATTTTCCAGACCAGTTATTTTCACAGACACAATTTAATCAACTAGAGAAGAATATTGAAAGAAGAGAGAAATTATGTTGTGAAGATGGTGCATAGGAGAGGGTCAGAGATACTTGTATTTATAGGTATCATGTATATCTCTACTTCTTGAGAAACTTTACTTATATACTCCCTTTCCGACCCATTTAGTTGTCACAATTACTACAAATATTTAGATCAAAATATTTGTAATTTAAAACTCAAGATGAAATTTATCATCTTTTTTCCCATTATACTCCTCATATTAATTGTTCTTGGAGAGTGCAACACTCCAATTATAATTTAAAATACCAAGAAGGTCAAAATAATAAAAATTAGTCAAGTTCTTTATGATTTCTTAAAGAACATGTAAATAACAAATGTGACAACTAAAAAAAACCGGAGGCAATATTAATAAAACATTCTCTTCATTTTTGTTATTAAAGAAAAAAGGTAACTTTCCTTGTACAATATTGTCTCCATATTTATGGCGACAAGTCTCAAAGAGTATCCAATTAATGCACGCTAGCAAAAGGGAAAAAAACATATGATGAATATTGGAAGAAATTAATTTACAAGTGTTGGATTTTATGGAATGGTGAATATAATTAGGGTACCACATTCTTGAGGTAATAATTATTATTTTTTTGGTGAAAAAGAAAAAATCTTACTCCCTCCGTCCCAATTTATGTGGCACCTTTTGACCGGGCACGGAGTTTAAGAAAATAGAGGTTGACCTTGTTAAGTGTCAATTTTACTCTTGAAAAAGTAAGAGAGAGAAGATTTGAGTAATAAAAAAGTTGTTGGTAGTTTTAAAAGTATGTAGGGCCCAACAAGGGTAAAATAGAGATAGTGCATTAAATAGTTGTCAAATAAGGAAAGGTGCCACTTATTTTGGGACAAACAAAAAAGGAAATAGTGTCATATAAATTGGGACGGAGGGAGTATTAATTACCAGTACAATTACATTTTAGCACTTCCTAGTCCAACAGTCTAGCAAGTCCTGCACTATTTTCTATAGCTATACATTGTGTGTTTCATTTGTATGGCTCTTCAAACCATCTTCTCTCTTTCTGGGACTTCTTCAATTCTTTGTCTCTGCTTTATGTATTCTGCATTTAATCTCCTTTTTGCTTTGTGTACGAATTGTTTGATGACGAGGGACCCTGTGATTCCAATATGAATTATTTTTAGCCTTCCATATATGATATACTAGTGCTGCCAATATTCCCAGGACAGCTTCCCTGCATAGTTTGCCCTTGATTGCTCTAGTTATTTTGCGCCATGGTCCTTGTAGTTCTGTTTGTTGCACCCCAACTTTCAACCAAGTTAGTAGTATCTATTTAAGACAGGATCCAGAAAACTGACACTCAAAGTAGAGATGTTCTATTGACTCATCCTGACTCCCATAATGCAATAAAGTCTTGTCTTTTGTAAGGAGTTTCCAATGCATAGCTAGCCAACAAATGGCACTATGCTTAGGAATATTCAATTTGTTCTACACCCATCAGCTCCATGACCTTTCTTCCAATAGTTGCCTTTTCTCCACCTTTATCCTTTTTTTATTGTGTATATTACATCTTGTGTTTGTCGTCCATCTTGCACATAACTATTGGCAAACTTATCTCTGATTGAACAAACTACTTCCAATACCAGCAGCTATCATGTGAAGCTGAACATCATTAACCTCGATTTATATGTTAGAAAGACATGTTTTACATTTATTGGTTTGAGTAAAATCTTTATCACATGAGTTAATTAAGTAGAAATTTGGTCCAAAGAGTTTAAAGTTGGGAATAGCCCACAGTAGCTTAAATTCTAAAACAGAGTCTATTTATTTGAAAAGTCAATCCCCATGTCTTTTACACGTCCTCAAATTAAACCTTGTGGTCAAGGTGCAAAAGTGGAATGGATTGTTGCATTAAGAGGTGGTACCATGTAAAAAATATACGATTCGCACAAATCTTCGATTCGCACAGATCTTTGAAGGGGAGCCTTGGAGCAACTAGTAAAGTTGTTTTCGTGTGACCTATAAGTCGGGTTCAAGTCGTGAAAACAGCATCTAATGCTTGCATTAAATTAGGTTGTGTATATCACACCTCTTTGAATGCAGCCCTTCTCCGGACCATGCGAAGGATAAAAAAATACTAGTACTTACTACTTTGTATTTGAATGGAAATATATACGATGAGCAGTTCAAAAGTTAATACAAAGAGAAACAAAGACTTGAGGGACGCAAGTTTCATCACATTATATTTTTTCCTCTTCAAATTTATTTTCTTAGTTTAGTGAGATTCAACCAAATTCCTCTTTTTAGATGCTTAAACATCACTTTGCATAATTGCACTACATGATATTCAAGCTAATACTTAGTACGTACTTAGTATAATAGGACGAGAAAGCATAAATAGCACTCTCCAACCTTGTTCCAACGTACTATCATGAAAAAAGGAGAAAATCGTGTACTACACAAGGTAATAAAAAGTCATAACTTCATTAATCCCAAAAATAAACTTAACTAAAAAGAAAAACACTAGGAGTAATTTATCCGTACTCTCTCTAAACGATGTAACAAATTAAAAGAAACAAAAAATTGTTAACATACTATCAAAATTAATTTAAAAGATCGACTAAGTATAATTCTTCTCCTCTACACTTAAGCGGTAGCAGGCTCATTAGTGTTGTTTGCGGCAGTATTAGAGGAATTTTTGCTTTTGTACCTCCCGACAATACAGAAAATCACAATCAAAGCAACTATACCAATAGCACCAATAGCGGCTAAAATGGTTTTCCATGAGGATTCATGAGTATCACCTTCGTAAATAGTACTAGTACTATTTTTTAAGCCAGGAATATTCTCGAAACCAGCTGGTATTTGGTAAGACATATTGAATTCAACTAATTGATCAAGAGGAGAAAATTTTAGATTGTGAATATGGTCCATAGAATAGGAGGAGAGACCCCTATTTATAGTTTACAAGTATCATGATTCTCTATATTCTTGGAAAGAAAAGAAAAGTAAAAAGAGTTAACTAGAAATTAATGACCAAGTATTTTTCCTTATTAATAATATCGTACTGATCTCTTTGTGGTTCATTGAAAACAAAGAAGAACTTTCCTTATTCATATGTTTGCTTAAACATTTATGGAAATTTAGGCGTGAAGAGTCTTAACTAGCAATTCCGTACTAGCAAAAGAGGGAAGAAAAAAAGAAAGGGGCCTCACATAAAGTTGAAAAGGAAAATAATATAATGTCAATATTTTATAAGGAGACTAATTTATTTATGTAGAAACAAACGCAAAACAAAGCCCTTGTATAGAACCATGCGTAACAAAAGTATACAGACATGAATTTATTGATCTGGTATAATACCCGGTATAAATAAAGTTTACCAGTAAAAGAGTACCAAATTATAAACTACTTTGACTAATTAACACTACTAGAAATTAATCATTCTGCGTCAAAGTTTGGAGACGGAATTCCGTCTCTGAGCGTCCTTCGCTTTTAAGCGCGTACGCGTGAACTTTTGCATTTGGAGAGGGAATTCCCTCTCCAAGCACTAAATTAATTAAATTGATTTAGTGCTTGGAGAGGGAATTCCCTCTCCAATCATTAAATTAATTTAATTAATTTAATGATTGGAGAGGGAATTCCCTCTCAAACATAAATTATATATATTATTTTTATTGTTTAGAGACGGAATTCCCTCTCCAATTAAAATTTTAAAAATTATTTTTGTTGTTTAGAGACGGAATTCCGTCTCTAAAAAAATTATTTAATTTTTTTTGGTTTGTTAGAGACGGAATTCCGTCTCTAACTATACAAATCCTGCTAAACAAAAATATTAGAAATTCGGTACAAAGCAACCAAATACCAAAAACAACCTGTTTAACATAAAATACCTGTTTAACATAAAACAAAGCCACCACGGCCAATAAAACAATACTACATATTGTTTCATCATTAACCATTCAACACAAATAAAAACTAAAGTATTTAGAAACATGTTCACAACTTAACAAACCATGAGAGTACTAATCCGCTCCTTGGGACGAGCCACTTCCTTGCTCCTTATCTCTCCAAATCTTTGCCACAATATCCTGTAATTTCTTCACATTCTCACGGTCTTCTAACCGTTGCCTTTCACTATCTTGTAGCCTTTGCTCCATTTCCGCCAATATAGCGCGCAACTCATCATCCGCAGCTTGTGGTGCATGTGAAGAAGAAGAAGAACAATTAGCATTGACAATACCTACACGAGAAGGCTTCTTGTACCTCGAAGGACCAAGGCCATAGGCTCGATTTTTGCTAGTATAGCCACCACCCGCCTGAACGAACATTGCATTTTCTTCATCCTGGGTGGGTTTAGGAGAGCCTTCATCGACTTGTGACCCTTGGCTCTCAAGCCATTCTTGGTGTAAAGCTTTGTAGTTCTCCTAAAATACACGACGCGATTAGAATAATTAATTAAAGAATAATTTAAAAAAATAAAATTATTTATGATATCTCACCTCTAGTTGTTGTGCACGTGGCTCGACCCATCCCACCTCATTTCCTTGTTCGTCATATAAATAATGGAACAAACGGAAAAATTCATAATCACTAACTTTTCCATGTTCCGCTTCCTACACAATGCAAATTTGTTAATGCTAAATCAAAATGGTTTTAAGTTTTTAATTTAAATAAAAATTCGATTGACTTACATATCGTGCCCGATGGGTGGCCAAACTAACTGAACCACAAGTGTGCTTCGATCCTCCCCCTGCGGATGCTCTGTTTTTCTTAGCCTGCTCGCTCTGGGCTAAGAATTCAGGTGTTTCCCAATAAATTTTGAGTTTATCCCAATTTTGTTGATAAATCCATTTGGGAACTTTACCCTTTTGCCTGTATTTTGACAGGGAATCACTTAGCCTTTTAGCCGCATTTTTCTCAAAAACTGCTCGGACTTGATCATCATATATAGGATCCCACGAACACTTGTGCTGAAACAATAACAATATAATAAGCGAAAACTAATAAAACACATATAATAATCAAATGACAAAAGCTTCATAAGTATAGTTAATACCGTAAAAGCTTCAAACATGCGGTTCCTAACAGGTACTGGCACCTTTCCCCAGGTCGGCCAACCATCAGTAAAGTGTGGTGTCATAGATTCAACAACAAGTTTCACTGCCTTGTCCGATGGAACAAACCTGCATTAAATTTAACATACAAAATTATGTTGACAAATATATATTGTATTCAATTCAAAAGTTTATAATTTAAAGGTTAATGAATAAATCTTACCCTTCTTTGCTGTCAGGCATGATAATCAACCTCCCAGACTCATCGAGAGATCCAATACCACCGGGCAACTGAACTGTAGCGCTAGTACGCTTTTTCCTACCCTTTCGCGCTGTAGTGGTGACAGATGGAGAGGACTCTGGCTGAGTCTCTGGTACGGGTGTACTCGAACTGGGGCATGCCGATGATGATGCAGATGGAACAGTACTCGAAATGGAAGGTGTAGCAGATGGCAAACTATGTGGATGCATACTAGGAGTAGGTATCATCATCAGCTGTGAAGGGCCCGGTGCGCCGAATGGCTGAAATGTAGGGGCCCGTACATGCACAGACTGAGGGGATGTGCCTACCATAGGCATGGAATGGAAAGAGGGACCAGCAGGCTGGCCAAACTGATAGTGTTGCCCCATATGTGGCATGGTCTGTGCAGATATACTAGGGGCCTGTGGCTGATGGAATAGTGGGTTACTAGGGAGACCAGCAAAAAATGTAGGCGGATAATTACCTAGCTGTGAGAGCAACTCAGAGGTAGGGGTCACCACCGGAAGTGGAGAAGTAGTATGACCTGTGGAAGGATGGCCACCACGGGTCTTAGGTCCTTTCCTACCTCGAGATGACATATCTGCAAATTAATGTTAAATTCAATAGAATTAGATATTTAATAAAGTGTATCATCGTTAATTAAATACCACAAACAACCAATGTAACGCACAAATATTCAACTACTAACATCAATCATCATCGCTTCCTTCTAGTTCATCAAGCAATTCATCCTCAGAGGTATCATTTTCATCTATGTACTCCCCTTCTTCATTTCCCAACGACGTTCCCATGGTTTGATTGAGCACCGACATATCAAATTCTTCAAAATAATCCACACCCTGATGCAACTCGCCGGGTAATTCTTCATCTACAATTTCTTGAACAGTTGAAATGTCATTTTGGTATGCTTCATCTAATGCATCATCCACCTCAATTCTTCCAACCGGTTTGGCTTTCAAAACAACCCACCAATTTGCTTTTGCCTTGTTCTTCAGTTTATTTTTGCACTTTGGATAAGGAACGTAGTACACTTGTTTCACATTTTGAGCAATGATAAATGGATCATAATGTGCATACGTTCTTTTGTGATTGATTTCAACTATTTTATATACTGGATGCACCTTTGTACCCCGAAGTGGTGTTGGATCAAACCACTTACACCGAAAGAGCACCAACTTTTTCCTTGGATGACCATTAAACTCTAGCTCTAATATTTCATGTATTACACCATAATAGTCAAACTCTCCATCACCAGTGCCTGCATTCACCCACACTCCGCAGTTATATGTTTTCTTCCCCATGGACCATTCTTCAGTATGAAACTTATAGCCATTGATGAAGTACTTAGACATTTGTCTGTACTTATAAATAGGGCCCAATGATAAATCACAAAACAGTGGATGGTTGACGCCGTTTTCAGGATTGTGCACCTAACATGCATACAATTGTAGATTTATAAGTTAAAACATACTTGCGTATATTATTCACCAAAGGGATATGTGCCACTAAAATACTTACATATTCTCTAAACCACTCTGAAAATTTGGTCGTCACAGCATCGTGCCCAAAGTTAGTGACAAATAAACTGCTATACACAACAACAATATTTAGGATGTAAAAATTAATATATGTATTAACCTTTTTTTTTATGTAGAAACTGACAAATACCTATAAAAAGGTTGCACTTCTGGGCAATTCAGCAGTACATGTGTCGTAACAACTTGTCTATCGATGTCGCTGAATGGTTTTGTGCAACCTTTTTCTGATCCTCGACCGGGATGATTGAATGTGGAAAAATGAGGATACAGTGAATTGCCGCTTCCACCATCATCATGTCGGTTAGGTCTGCGACTTAGAGAAGGTACTTCGGCCCCAAAATAATAAGAACAGAAATGCGACGTTTCCCTAACAAGATAAGCCTCACATGTCGACCCCTCAATTCTATTCCTATTTTTTGCAGTCCGCTTACATTTGCCAATAGTCCTGTATAACATAGATAGCCATATAATTTAATAATGAATTAAAAAATATTAAATATAGGAGGAAATCTATGATATGCATTACCTTTCAGTAGGATACATCCACCTTCCCTGAACCGGGCCTCCAAGTCTTGCTTCTTCAACAAGGTGCATAGGCAGATGTTCCATAACATTAAAGAAACCAGGGGGAAATATCTTGGTCAATTTAGTAGAGATCACAGGAATATTACTTTCCATCAATTGTAGATTTTCTTCCCTCAATGTACTAGAACACAAGTCCTTGAAAAACACACTCATTTCAGTGAGTGGTTTCCAAATTGTATCAGGCAAGCCATTGAACGCAATTGGCAACAAATTTTCCATGAAAACATGACAATCATGGCTTTTCATTTCCGTAAGCTTACCTTCTGTCATGTCGACACATTTGGATATATTCGATGCGCAACCATCAGGAAACTTAATATTCTGTATCCACTCACAAATCATTCTTCTCTCCTCCAAGTCAAAGTGTAGTTCGCTGATGGCTTGCGCACCTTAACCCCAGCTGATTGTAGGTACAATTCAGGTCGCCGACAATATGCCTGAACATCTAACCTGGCCTTCAAGTTAACCCCAGCTGAATGCATTAGTGTTTCTCCTAAATGGATGGTCATCTGGCAGAAACTGGCGCTGACAGTCGAACCATGTGTGCTTACGCCCATGTTTCAAATAAAATGCTTTTGTATCTTCCATACAAATAGGACAAGATAGCTTACCAGCAGTGGACCAACCAGACAACATGCCATATGCAGGGAAATCATTAATTGTCCACATCAAACAAGCATGCAATCTAAAGTTTTGTTTCAAGGAACAATCATATGTTACAACACCATCACGCCACAATATTTGTAACTCATCAATCAAAGGCTGCAAGAATACATCAATAGAGCTTTTTGGGTTACTAGGACTAGGGATAATACAAGTCAGGAAAATATATGGACTTGTCATACACATTTCTGGGGTAGATTATACGGTGTGACGAATACAGGCCAGCAAGAATATGGTGCAGCAGAGACAGCAAACGGAGTAAACCCATCAGAACTCAAACCCAACCTGATGTTTCTAGGTTCACTTGCAAATTCAGGATACACTCTATCAAAATGCTTCCATGCTTCTCCATCAGACGGATGACATAGAATACCAGATTGTCGTTTACGTTCATGATGCCATCTCATATGAGGAGCAGAACTCATTGATGCATACAACCTCTTTAACCTTAGTATAAGAGGTAAGTAATGCATCGCTTTTACTGGGACCTGTTTCTGTTTAGAATTTTTAACTGGCTTGTAGCGAGCCTCACCGCAAAACGTACAAAATTGCTTATCTTTGTTTTCTTTGTAGTATAACATGCAACCTTTTTTACAGCAGTGAATTCTTTCTTAAGATAGCCCTAAAAACGAAACCAACTTTTTTGCATCGTAGTACGAGGAAGGCAATCCCAAGTTACTTATGTTTAGTTCATTCAAGAGTCCAATGATCTCATCCATGCCTCCTTGAGATATGTTATAATCTGATTTAATACTAAGCAACCTAACTGCCACCGACAGCTTTGAATGACTTGCCCCCTCGTAAAATGGGCGACTTGCTTCTTCCAACTGTTCATAGAAGAGTTTCGCCTCATTATTGAGAATCTCCTCAACATTCGGTTGAGAGGGTTCCCCTTGGTACATTCCAAACGCATCATTCAACATCTCATTCATAGGATAGTTATACCCGACATAGTCATTTTGGAAGTTCTCTCTATGGACACTAGGGTTACACTCTCCATGTGCAGTCCACACAAAATAATTTGGCATAAATCCTTTTCTATAAAGGTGCAACACGACAGTTTCAATTGGTTGCACGTGGTTACACTTGCATTTCACACAAGGACATTTGATTGACCCCCCTCGTATATATTCAGGAAGTAATTTAGCTTTAGCAATAAACCCATCAACCCCATCTACATAACTTTTCCTCAAACTCATATTTTTATAGAACATATTGTACATCCAACTACGATTTTCATCATGTTCCATCTACAAAAGTTGCACACAAATAAATATAAATCAATGCAACAAATTATAGCAATTTTTCTAGCAAACTATAGGTGTATAACATTATTGTTAAATTATGTTGTATATTAATTTTTTAATTAACTAACTAAATCAAACTCCCTACATTTATTTTATTTGTCATGTTCAATAACATTGTTCTTAATTATTTCTTTCTAATTATTCTTGAATTAAATTTATCTACTTTATATTATTTTTCTAACTATTTCTAGAACTAATGACATTTAATTTCTAATAATCCAATCTAACAAATATTAAACAAGTATACAAACATGATAGTTGGGGTGTTAAAGTTGGTATTGGGGTGGGGAAAATGGGGGTCGAATTCATGGATGGAAAAAATGGGGAGGGAAAAATAATATGAATTATAGCTAAAAATAATGGGAAAGATGAAGAAAAAACTTACTTGAATAAATTGGGGATGATTGGGGATGTTTTTGCCGGGGATGGAAGAAATTCGCCGGAGGCAGTGATGTTTTCGCCGTGGGGGATTTGGGGGTTTTTTAATTTTGGGAGAGGAGATACCGAATGTGGAAGAGAGAAGGAGCGGGGTAATTATTATGGGTTGGAGACGGAATTCCGTCTCCAACCAAAAAGCAAAAAGTGTGTCAGTTGATTGGAGAGGGAATTCCGTCTCCAACTCTAAAAAAAATTTTTTTTTTTTATTCTTTCTGTGATTGGAGAGGGAATTACACTGATTGGAGACGGAATTCCTTCTCCAATCAATTAGAGAGGGAATTCCGTCTCCACCCTCTTTGTAGCATTTTCAACGATTTCTAGTAGTGTAAATGCAACCAATTCCTGAAGTAATTTTTCAGAAAAAGAGTTTCAATTCTAAAATAGACACTTTTTGCTTCTTTTGTTTTCGGCGACAGCTTTAAGAATAAGAAATATACTCATATATATTTCATTTTTTTATTTTTAATGGAGCATTTGTCATGTAATCATGGAGTAACTGGTAAAGTTGTCCCATATGACCTATGTGTCAGAAGATCAAGCAGCAGAAATAGCCACCGATCATTTGAGTTACATCGCACAATTTAAGTCGCGGCCTTCCCTCGAGTTTGTATGAATACCAAATTCTTTGTGCACTAGGGTATCGCCTTTATTTGCCATACAGCTCTTTAAATTCTGTCCAAGTTAGTTCAATGAGGAAAATGTTTGTGTTCAGGCCACAAATCCCTTTAACCCCTTAAACTAAATGAAAGTAGTACTATATGAAGGTCATAGTTTTCTCCATCCTTTTTTTTTTCCCCTTGTATATTGATTTATCAAGTTATCTTGCCCAATAGCATTTAACGTGGATGTTTGATTATTGGATTCTGGCTACCGACATTGAAGTTCTGATGGTATTTGATAGGAATAAAGCCTCTCTTGATAAGAAAAATAGGTTTAGAACGGTTTATTTTATAATAGAAAAATAGTCTTAATTCACCACTCTACTTTTAAAAATGTATTGAAATACCCTCTCCTATACTCTCAGACCACTGAAGCCGGAGAATGAATTTTTTGATTAAAAGATGGTAACATGTGTTTCTCCTAAAGTTCATGATGGATATAAGCTGAAGTTGAAGTGAATTTAGGCTCATTATTCAGTTGAAGTGATAGTCACCTCTCGAAAGATGAAGAGGATACCCATTTGATTGTTGAAAAGAAAATTTTGGAGTAGTAACTTTATCACTTTTGTCCGCTTTAAATTTCTAAATTTTGCCATGGAGTCCTAGTTAGTTAGTTAAAATGATTGTTATGTCGTTGTTATGTTTATCTTTTGTATTCTATATCGTACAATTTTAAACAACCTGAGAGGAACTGTTGAGATATAATTAAATAATAAAAAAGTGTACCACATCTAACAGCTTAAGCTTTTAGATGAGATGGTCACACAACTTCAACATGGTATCAGAGCAGGCAGAGGTCCTGGGTTCGAATCTCGCCGCCACTCAATATTAAAAAGAATTTTCACGTGCTTGGCTCATGACAAAAGAATAAAGCCCGTTCGAATCTCGCCGCCACCCAATATTAAAAATAATTTCCACGTGCTTGGCTCATGACAAAAAAGAATCAAGCCCGCACGTGAGGGGGCGTGTTGAGATATAATTAAATAATAAAAAAGTGTACCACATCTAACAGCTTAAGCTTTTAGATGAGATGGTCACACAACTTCAACAGGAACTTAGAAAGAGAAGCTCTAACTTCTCTCTACAATCTTAGGTCTTATCGATCTTCTTTCCTTTACCAAGTTCCTCTACCAAATTCCTCTCCACCATGGAATTGACCAAAACTCAATTGATCCAGTTGATATGTTCCCCCTAAACCACCTGACATAATCAACCATGACTCAAAGACTCCTTCCTTCAAAGAAAAATTAATATCGATAGTTTCAGTCTAAAATCAAGCCCCTACACCCTCCCTTATTCCTTATTCTGAAAACATGGACACTATATTGGATTTTGTAGAATCTGAGAATCAAATTAACCAAACTACTAATGATATGGAACGACTTTATCGCCCATGGAATTCTCAGTTATCATTAAACTCTTTGGTAAAACACTAAGTCATCAATACTTTAAATCCATAAAATAATGCAAATGTGGAAACCTTTGGAGGATTTCAGCCTAATTGACTTAGATGCCGATTATTACATTGTAAAATTTTTTTAGGAGGAAAATTTAATAAAGGCTCTTCACAACGGCCCTTGATTTATTAATGATTTTTTCCTATCTATTAGAAGATGGGAACCAAATTTTGTAGCATCTGCTGCAAAAATTACTTATTCAGCTATTTGGTTACGTCTCCCAGAGCTACCCACGGATTTTTATGATATGAAAATTCTAACCAAGACTGGCAGTAAGATTGGACGATTACTAAAAATAGATACTTGTACTTCGGCTACATAATACTTATACCCTAACACATCAAATCCCTTTACAACTCAAGAAATCTCTTCCACTCTCCTACATAATAATCATGCCAAGGATCTCCTTAAACCACAACAGAAGGAGAATTCGTCTCCAAAACACCTATTACAAACTAATCCGTCATGCACCACAAGCTCTAAGAATGAATCTAGGGAACCCCTTCCAAGCTCCAAGCAATACCCCAGAACCAAACAATGCACCACCCAACAACAACGCTCGTCTACCACCCCTGATTTTCTCAATGCCACCACCAGACAACTGACAACTCTCAACACACACCTTGAATTGAGATATGAACGGTCATCGCTATATAATTTACCCAACTAGGAGTCGGGGTCGAATTCACAAGGAACAATGTGATGCAATTAAAGTAGCTGAGGAACTAAACGTATCTGACAAAGCCAAACAAGGATAACAAGGTGGTGAAACGATATTAAAAACTACTAACTACACTAGAAATGTAAGTAAAGGTGATCAATGGCCTTCTCACAACTAAGGAAGACAAGATTTGAGCCTAGGATGCAGATATAGCATGGGGTTTATGTATTATATGGTCGAGTCATTCTATTGTAATCCCTAGAATCCTCCCGACCTAGAAGAGATTTACCTCAACGGCGCTTGTCAAAGACATATTTGAGCGAATAAAGCACTACCCATGATCCGAAGAAAGAAGACATCTCTTGAGCGTAACTCCTTTTACATGGGTTAGTCTATAAAATAGCCTATCAACCCAAATCCTGGCTAACTTCACTATTCTGTGTTAATTAATCTCTCCTGAGTTTTTAATTAGCAAAGTAGGCATGTAACTTTAGTTTCATGAGCACAAAAGTTAGGCAACCAAAGCAATAGACGCTAGATAATCAATATCCACAAATATCAAATCCTAGTCATGAATCATTCATATATCCATGTCCAAAAGCATACCAACTAGCAATATGAATATTAAGTCATGAAATATATTCACAAAATCATGTCATCAACAACACCCAATATATTCAATACAAAGCAAGAAAACAAAGAAAGCAGTACAAAAGATTAAGAAATTCTCAATGGGTTGCTCCTGATCTTCACTCTCTTGGTGTTATATTGATGGATCCTTGCCCTCAAGATTGAAAAATTGGCCAAAAGATGTGCCCTAGGTCGTCCAAGAGCTTATTTATGTGTTTCCAATTCAGCTGCTGTAAAATTCCAGAACCGTCCAACACAGTCCAGACGCGCTCATGCGCGATCGCGTGCAGACCAGCGCTACTGCGCTGAACAAATACTCTAGAGCTACGCGATCGCGGTGGACATAGTGCTATCGCGCTAGTTCTTCTGGCTCTCTTGTGCAATCGCGTCTCCTCTCACGCGATTGCAATGCATGCTTTTCAGACTAATTTCAGCAGCTTCTCAATTCAGCTTGTTTTGACTTGTTTTTCATCTTTTCATCATAGCAGCTCCAATATCTTGCAATATACAACTAAAACATGATAAATGCACGTATTTCATCCATAATGCCCCCACAAAGCTCAAGTAAATAGAAGGCAAAGTGTGGCCTTTTCCCCATACATCAACAACCCACTACCTGCCTCGTGGCTGGAATAAACCCTAATGAGGAGGGCCTTCATGTTCCATTCCATGGTGAACAACCAGGAAATAGTAGTTGCTCAATAAAACTCACAGTACCTAGCTCGTTCCTTTTTGGAAGGAATGAGAATGACAGCTCAGAACTACTTGAATTTTCACATGAACCAAAATATCCTGAACTCTCTAGCCCCTCAAAATAATGAGGATCTCCACACCTAGCATCTCCTCAATCTCCTCTTTTACCATTTACTAGAGGACAATCCCCAGTTCCTTACTTTTAACAGTGGCCCCTTCAGATCAACATGGAACAGGTAGTGCAACCGGTAAACCAAAACCAAGAAGAAATTGAGATCAATCCTCCCTAAGAAGCTCAGCTAGAGAACATGCATAATCTTAATGCTCAAGAACAAAAGGCAAACATGCAGCAGCAAGATCAGGATCAAAACAATATACCGGAGGACCTACAGGCCATATACTCAAGCATGCAAGAGATAAAAATAATGCTCTTCAAAGAAACGATGGAAAAAAAGTACGTACTATTTTGCCCGACTGATCTTTACAAATGTTCTCTAGACCTAAGGTTCCCACCGAACCAACGTGCGACAAAATATGCAATGATAATGAGCCCTTCTTTGAGGGACAATGTGATTCCACAAGGGGAGAACCCAGTGCACCCACCCCAGAACCCAAATATGCCAATAAATAGGGCCACCTACTTTTTAATTTGGAATGTCAGGAATGCAAACAATGCAAACTTTTGTAGAAATTTTAGGTTTGCCCTAAATTATCATCACCCTTATTTGGTTGTTTTTCTTGAAATCCATATGTCTGATCACTCTAGTCTTAGATATGAGTTTCTTTTTTATGGGCATGCTAGAAGCCCTTGTGGATGCTCGTTTTGGTGGAATTGTTGTTCTTTAAGACTCTAGTGCAGTGTCCCTGGAAGATGTTCATATGACTGGTCAAGAAACTCATGCGATGGTGAAGGTACTTCCCTATTCCTACCTTTTTTTATTTACTTCTATATACGCTAGTAATTCATATAATGATACATTATTACTATGGCATAGTCTTATAAATATTTATAAAAATTATATAATGCCTTGGTTATTGGGCGGTGATTTCAATAAAGTGCTTAGTTGTAAAGACAAATGAGGAGGAAGAACTGTGAATTCCACTCGTAGTACTGTTTTTCAAAGCTGCCTTAATACTTGCAAATTACAAAACTTAGGTTTTAAAGGAAGCAAGTACACTTGGACAAATAAGCAAGCTTCTGGTAAATTGATTCTTGAGCGTTTAAATAGATGTTTTTCTAATGATGAATGGATAAAATTGATTTCAGATGCTCTTGTTACTCATCTTCCTAGAACCCAATCAGATCATGCTTCATTACTTATTCAATTGCACAAACAACAAATTCATAATAGCTAGAAACCCTTCAGATTTGAAAAAATGTGGTGCAGCCATACTGCTCTTGTTACTGTAGTTTCTAACTCTTGGGATAGGCATACTGATTTTTATGAAGGGTCTAAAATTTTTCTGATTAAAGTCACCCAATAGAATCATGACTACTTTGGTCTTATTAAAAAAAAAAATCTAGCTTGTTTGCATAGTATTCAAAATTCTCCTAAATACCCTACTAGCAGTTTTCTTCAGAATCTAGACTCTAAGCTCCAACTTCAATTGAACAATATTTTAAAAAATGAGGAAGATTTTTTAAAAATGAAGTCTATGGTAAATTGGTTAACGGATGGCCATGCTAATACTGGTTTTTTTTATGTGACCACTCTTAATAGACGTAGGAAAAATAGGATTGCTTTATAAAAGATTGCAATAGAAATATGTTTTTCAACCACACTAACATTGAATCCCACATCCTAAACTATTTCAAAATTTTGTTTACAACTGATCATATTTTCTCTTATAGTATTCATGGGAGTTCTAACGACTTCTCCTTATCCTCTCAAGATTTATCTAATCTAGCTGCTCCGATCATAAATGCTGAAATATTTAAGATTTTGAGATCATTTAAACTTTTTAAAGCCCCTGGCCCGGATGGTCTCCAACCTGTTTTCTGCACTGAGTATTGAAATATTGTAGGTCATTCCTTCATAAACCAGTGCCATAGGATCTTCAATTCAAGCTATATGCCTCAAAATTTGAATGAAACCTATTTTGTCATATTTCAAAATTTGAGAATGCAACTAATATCAAAATCTTAGACCTATAAGTCTTTGCAATACAATATACAAAATTGTCACTAAAATTATTGCAAATCGTCTAAAACCTTTTCTTAATACTATCATAAGTCTTTGTCAAAATAGTTTCCTCAAAAATAGAAGGACTTGTGACAATGCTATTATTATTCAAGAGGTTATCAGATCTTTAAAAACAAAAAGGGTAGCATAGCTAACATGATCCTTAAAATTGACCTAGAGAAAGCTTTTGATAGGCTCGAGTGATTTTTTATTTATAAAACCCTTCAATATTTCAAGTTGCATGCCAAATTTGTGAATCTTAACATGTCATGTATCACTACATCTACTATCTCTATCCTTATTAATCGAAAGAAAACTAATTTTTTCTCTCCTTCTAGAGGTATACATTATCTCCTTATATTTTCATTCTATGTCTTGAAATGCGATCTAGAAGCATCCATAGTGAAGTCTCTAAGGGTAATTAGGATGCCATCAAGATCTCTAGGAATGGTCCTCACATCTCTCACCTATTTTTTGCGGATGACCTTACTCTTTTTTGCAAAGCTAATATTAAAACTGTTAAGCTGTAAGTCATACGCTTGCCTCCTTTTGTAGTCAATCTGGGTAGAAGATCAATCAAACTAATCTAAAAAAATTTTCTCCACTAATCATGACCTTACTGTTAGATACATTATCTCATACTCTTAAATTTAATCAAAGCTCAACCTTTGGAGAATATTTGAGATTTTCCTATTTTTGATCAAAATTCAAAGTCAAAGACTTCCAATGCATTATAGACTCTATGAATAACCGATTGGAAAATTGGAAAATAAAATTTCTAAATATGGCAGGGCGTACAACTCTTGCTAAAGCCACTCTAAATTCATTGCCCAACTATATTATGCAATTTCACAAGCTCCCAAAAAAAGTTTGTAACTCTATTGACAAAATTCAAAGAGATATCATATGGGGGAGCACTCCTGAAAAACATGAACTCCACCTCTTGAATTGGGACACTCTTACTAGTGATAAAGCAAAGGGGAGGTCTGGGTATGATTAATGTTGAATCTAAAAACATTGCCTCTTTGAGCAACCTAGCTTGGCGCCTAACCTCTAACACTTCCACCCTTTGGGCTAACACTCTCATATCCAAATACACTAAAAGAGACCCCAACACTGATATAATTCATACAAAAACCTCTTACCAAGGTACTTGGAAAAATATTCTATATGGTTCTCTTGGACTATTGGAGATGGAAAGAATATTAAATTTGGAGCACTGAATGTATCCCTAATAAGATCATTAGACACTTGATCCAGGGCCCTCTGAATAGAGATAAAGAAAATATAACTATTGATAATCTCAATTCAGATGGCAAATGGAATCTCTCAAAAAATTTATTTATCTTTCCCCAAGAAGTGGAAAATGTTATCTCGAGTACCCATCTTCCTACTCTTACTAAAAGTCCAGATAAACTAAGGTAGAAGCTCTCTACTAATGGTCACTTTACCACAAGATCAGTGAGAAATTATTGATGGTACTCCCTTTAGTTCTAACTAGAGACTTCTCTTGGACTAATTGGAACCTGAGAACTCTTAATAAAATTAAATTCTTTTTATGACTTTGCTATCATGATAGACATCAATATTAACCCTAAGTGCCCTTTTTCTGAGAATGAAACTACTCAACATATCTTCCTTCATGTCAAAAGGGTTTCTCAAATTTGGCAGGGTCTTCTTATCGATACGACCTCCTACAATGATCATAACAACCATTGGCTTGACTGGGTTCATAAAGCCCAATGAAACCTTCCTCACTCTTACTTTGATTAGAATGATTTTTTTTCTTTTCTATTATGGAATATTTGGATCAACCGCAATAACAATCACCACAACAATTTTTCAAATGATCCATCCATGGCTTTAGTTCATAGTCGCACTATATATGGAATTTGTCTCAATAGCCAAGCATATCTCTCCTGAACATTCATATATACTATAACTCTCCACTTAAGATAGCACCCTCCTCAACCTCATTACTATAAGCTGAATATTGATGGAGCTGTAAAATTAGGTGAAGGGGCAATAGGAGGGGTGGTTAGAAATCACGCAGGGAAATGAATAATGGGTTTTATAAACATGAATGATATACTGATAATTGTCGCACCCCACTTAAAGCAAGTAAGTAGTTTTCGACTTGGGGTAACTCGTTTCGAGTTAGAGTTTTGGAGTCGACGCCTAATAAATTTTCTAGGCATATTAGATCACCTAAAAGCATTTTTAATTCTATTTAAAGAATTAACTCCGAGTTGGTCTACTAGTCAGAGATTCGGTAAGTGTTCAAATTAACCTAGAAGGAAGGGGTTAGGCACCTCCTAAGTTCCACAAATATGGTTCCCGGCCGATTTCTATATTGAGTTTAACATATTGCTTAGAAAAGGACGAAAGCTAAATAAAATAAATAGAAGAGAGATGATATGTACGATAAATAAGTAGTTATAATACATTTACATGAGTTATCTAAAATAATAATGATGTTGCACAAATAGCCACAAATTAAACAATAAATAACTAATAAATAACCCTAGGTTTTATTATCCTATTCAGATCAGAACCCGGCTTTCGTAAGGACGATAGTTTCAGATCTACTATCAAGTACATAGCTCGGGTAATTTTCATCATTTCTGAGGGGCTTAATTCCCTTTAACCCCCATACCCTCTTTAAGTATTTAACTAAAGTGCTTTCTAATATTTTAAAACGTCTTAAAGGGTTTACTAGCGCCCCAACTTAAAGTCCCAACGGCTATTGGGATAACTAATTTTAAAATAAAAATAACTAGACCTCTATATTTGATTTAATGCCCCCAATCTAGACTCGAACTAGGCGTCAAATAAAAAATACGGTCGTGCTTTGAAAATAAAAGAAAATTATATCAAGTAAAATAATTTCAAAGATTTAAAAAATAAAAAGCCTCCAAATTAAAATGATAGGCTAGTCACAAAATAAAAAAAATAACTTTTAGTTTTAATTAAGACCCCACGACATCACTAAAAATGAAAGGATCTCTAATTAACTACTGCGAAGAATGACTTTAAAATGAATTCTTATTTGATTATCTATATATAAAAATTGCATATCACAAAAGGATTAATTAAGAATTCTAGTTGTGATCAAATATAGGAATAAATTATGTATTCAAGGAATATTCAAATATTAGTCCGACTGTTAAACAAAATTAAAAATACTACAGTAAAATTGAGTCATAATTCAAGACTAGATGAGAAACATACCTTTCAAGATTCAAAGAAAAACAATGATACTTTGTCACTTACCAATCGCAAAGTCCGGTTTGATGTTACAATAATTTTTGGAATTTGCAGAGTTGTCTTCGAACAACTTTAAATTATACAAAATGTTGTATACAGAAGGGATGTAGAGGTGTCTTGATAAGGGAGAAGTAGAGAGGTGTCTCCATAGTGAGAATTGAGTTGAATTTATAGTAGAGGAATATGGTACTAAGAATGGTATGAAATTATTGAATGCATGATTTGTGGGATCTTTAAAAGATTTTGAGTGATTTTGGGGAGAGAGATTGGGGGAGGTTTGGAGATTAATTGAAGGGATTTTGAATGAGAGTGAATCAAGGTATTTGATGAGGGGATATCTTCTTTAAGTAGTAATGATGTATATAGGCTCAAAAATGGGGAAGAGGGAGGGATTAGAGAATAGGAATGTTGGAGCAATTTGTGGGATTAGAGAAATTATGGGAGATAGAAGAGAGATTGAGAAAATGTATCTAGACTACCATTTGGCTAGGTTCAAGGTAAGAGGAAGAAGATTTTCATATAGAATAAAAGAGTAAATTTTAGCTAATAAAATATGGAAGAGATTTTGAATGTAGAGAGTGTAAAGTGAATACGTGAAAGAATTTGAAAGAATTCAATTATCATGAATAAAGTGAATATATGGGAAGAAAAATATATGGTGCAAAAATGGAAATATCTGGTCAAACTTTTGTCCAGGTTCAAAGGAGATTTTGAAATTTTGAATCCAAATAAATGTTCCAAAATTATGAAATAAAATGGGTGGTATATTATAAATGACATTTGAACTGGATATGTTTAATTGGACTATTATTTAACTAAAGGTACCAAATAAATAAATATATAAATATATATTATGTAAGAAAAATAAGATGCACACATAAAAGATAATTGAGGTCAAATTAAAGCAAATAATTATAAATAGTCACAGGTAAATTTTAAAATATTATAAATACTGTAAATTACACAAATAGTCGGAGCTTATCATATAGTTAACACATAGCCTAAATGATGATATGACCACAATTAAGTATATAACGCATAAATAGGGAATAACACACGTAAATGCATGACTTCTAATGCAAATTTGCTCAAACAGTCAACATTGCACATTTAAGTTAAACTATGGCCAATTATAGAAAAAATGAGGGATAAAATTGGGCGTTAACAATAATACTAACATTGAACTTATGGCGCTTTGGCATGGTTTAAATGCCTTAAAAGCCAATGATCTTCTTCAAGCCACAATTGAGACAAATTTAGTAGAAACTGTGGAACAAATGACTAATTCCAGTACTCACTAATATGCTTTATTTAATGATTGCAGAAAATTGATGGAGGACCTGCACCAGCTAGAAATTAAGCATTGCTTCAGGGAGCAAAACAAAGTGGCAGATCTCTTGGAAGGATTAAATAGAGATCATAAATTTTCTTTGTTACCTTTTGCTCAACCACCTACTACTAGTATTTTATCTCTTGTTTTGTATGATAAAAATGGGTGTATGTACCCAAGAAACATCTCTGTTGGTGCAAGTAACCTATTATCCAACCTTGGCAACTTTAATGCACAACAGGTAGTTATGCATGTTGTTAGCATGCCTTAGGCCCCATTTGTTTGCACTTAATAGGGATCTTAATCTAAATGGTTCGGATATCAACCAATTAAGTGTATTTGTTTTTCCTGGGGGCAGCTATCATTGATTCGGATATCAACCAATTAAGTAATCGACTTCATCAAAAAGAACATCATCTACAGGTTCGGCGTCCCAAAAGAAATTGTTTGTGACAACGGGAAACAATTCATGGGGGCAGCTATCACTGATTTCTTCAGGCAGTGGGGGATCAAAAGAATTGTCTCGACTCCTTATCACCCAAGCGCCAATGGCCAAGTTGAGTCTTCAAATAGAATTATAATTGAAAATCTCAAGAAGAGACTCGATGAGAAAAAAGGTCCTTGGCCCGAGGAGTTACCGGGGGGTGTTATGGGCCATGCGAACAACGGAGAAGAACAGCACCGGTGGGACTCCTTTCTCACTAGCCTATGGCATGGATTCCCTCATCCCCGTAGAAGTGGGCGAACCGAGCCTTCGGTATACTCACACTGCCGAAGATGCCAACCAAGAGGCAATGTGCATAGAGCTAGATTTTAAGAAAAAAGGGAATTAGCTTTGGCTCGGCTAGTTGCCCAAAAAAGGAAGATCGAGGCTTACCTCAACAGGAAAGCCAAACTCAGGGACTTCAAAGTTAGAGACTATATGCTGAAAACTGTGAACCAATCAACAAAGGAAGATAACGGGGGGAGGCTTATTGCAAATTGGGAAGGACCCTATAGAGTCAAGGCAATCGTTAGAAAGGGCTCTTATCAAATCGAGAATCTGCAAGGAGAACCCGAACCTCTGAATTGGAATATCTCCAATCTGAAGCGATACTACTTCTAACCGAGGTAAACACTTTTCAATCTCATTAATTCATCCACGGCCCCGAGCCGAACGACGCTCTCATGGCCTCGATCGAAATGCACTAACTTGCTCCCCGTTCCATTTTCTGCTTGACCTTTTCAGGAAGCGAAGCGAACGATTTCCAGTGCTCGGATCTTCACCAAGATTCACAACCGAACACTGGGGGGAGTGAGAAGGGTTGATACCGAGGTCGACATCGAGCCTCCCAACCGAAGCTTATCTTTCCGACAACCGGGGACTCACGCCCGGGGAATAGATTTAGTACATTGTAAATTAGCCCAGTAGCGGCATATTGTCAATTCGCTTTTATTGAAAATTCATTTTTCACCCAAGGTCCGCTTCGACTTGGTTTTATGTAAATAGCCGATTCCTGGCTCGTTGATATCAATGAAACTACTTTGACATTATACCCATTTTTATCTGTTTAAAACTTGCACTCCGAAGTTGCACCATGCATCGACTCGAGGACGAGACGTCGTTCTAAGTATGCATCGGTTAAATTCAATTAAGTCTTGCAAGAAATTTATTTATTCTTAGCAAAGTGTTCGGTGTTTGCAAAGGCCAACACTCAAGACAAAAATACGAACGATCAATTTCCATTAACAAGCCCGAAGGCTGAAAGATATTTACATCAAAAAGGACCCGAAGGTCCAAAGCTATGCATACAAAAAAGCCCGAAGGCTGATGTCCAAAAAGGCGCGAAGGCCTAAAAACAAAATAAAAACATCAAATGTTCATCAAACACTAAGGCTGTGCCCCATCGGCATCTTCACTGCCCTCTTCGGCGCTATCGCCTTCGTCTTCGCCTTCGGGCCCACCGTCATCTGAGCCCTCGCTCGAAGGGAGCTCGTCCACAATCCTTTGAGCCTCGGCAGCAGCCTCCCTTGCCTTGGCAATTTCATCTTCAAGTACAATCTGCCCAGCCTGGACTTGTTCAAGTGCGCTAAGCCTGGTCTTGACAACGGCCCATGTTTCCTCAAACTTCGCCCTTGTTGCCCTAACTTCGGCCCGCTCATTAAGGTACGCAATCCTGCCCTCCAGAAGATCTTGATTTATTTCTCACCCCCGTCCTATGTTCTTGTCGTCTACTCAGGAAGAACCCAACCAATACAGTTCGCTGGGCCTTCCCAACTTGACTAGTGAGCACTGCACGACTATAAGAGATAGATTCGCCCTCGGAAATAAGAAGTTCTGGTGAGCCTGGATATCTTGCCCCGAAGGGCTGGCACTTGGTCTACTTGGCTCTGCAACTCAATGAGTTTGGCGTTGTATTCCCCAAGCTTACTGCGATATTTTTCGCCTGCTTCAAGCACTTCGGTTTTGGCCCTAAAAAGCTCAGCCTCAAGGCGAGCGTTTTCAAGGCTCAACCTCGAGCGCTCTGCAGTAAACTCATTCGCCGCGGCTTGGATTCGAGCTTCGGCAGATTCCACAGCTACTCGAAGATCAGCCTCGGCTTGGCACGTTCCAGCTCATCGTTCAGAATTGAAAATCGAGACTCTAATTCGGCAACTTGCCCCCTAAGAACTTTCTTCTGATCATCCCAAGCGGCGGAAGCTGCTTGGATCTCTTTGGCTCGATCGCGCTCGAGATGAACAGCTTGCAATGCAAGAACCAAACTCTGCGTTTGAAACACTGTGTCAGTACCCGAAAAATAGTGAGATCAACTATGTAGAATGCACACTAAGACTTACCTGAAGCGGCGGAGACACCCATCAAGCTCATTGGGCTAAGATTCCGAAGGGCATGAGCTTCGGCAGGGCCAAGTATGCCATCAAGGGCCACGATATCCTCTTTTGTGGCATCCAGCAAATTCGCATCGGGATATATTTCCAAAGCCCGGGGCACAGTGCTGGTAGGCTTCGGCGAGGCTCGAGAAGCTGTAACCATACTCTTAATCAGGCCTTCACCAACTCTAGCCTTGCCCTTTCGCTTTGCAGCCTCTTGATCAAACTCCTCCACGTTTATCACCTCGGTTGTCCCACCAACCTCGGGCCTCAACTCTTGAACTGCCTCAAAGGCCGGTTCTGGCCTTACCTCGGGAGCTAAGGGGGGAAGCTCTTCATCGTTGGGCTCGTCCATAAGTCCCCGGGGTTTGGTGATCGATGCTTCAGCAGCAGGAGCAGTAGCTTCCTCGACCCGAGGTCCCTTCGCCTTGGCCACTCGCTTCGGCACAACCCTCTTTCTTTTGGAACCTGGGGAAGGAAGGGAAGCAATTCGTTTAACATGAGAGAGAGTAGAGGTGGAAACGCAAGAAAACTGACCCAAGAAAATTTCATCACCTTGTGAGGTCCCCGGGCTAGACGAACCCTTGGCCTTTTTCTCATCACTGAGCCGCTTTGCCAAGGTCGCCATTTGGGCAACGCCCTCGGCGATGTCAAGCACCGTCCTCTCTTTTTTCTTCTTTTCTTTCTTATTTTTCTTCTCTTCTCCTCCCCCCTCAACATCCACCTCGGCTCCTTCCTCCTCTTCGATTTCTCTCACAGCCCTGTTAGGGAGACCTACACAGATGGAAAACATTAGACCATGACGGTTCAAAACCAATATAAGGCAGATCACCAATACGAACGCACAACTCACCATGCCTCTTACACGCCCATCGGTTCCCCTCCAAGCCAGCTAATATCATCCATTGTTGCTCTGGGCGTGTCTTCGCCTGCATAACTTCGGTAACCCACTCAAGCAAGTTCCTTGGTGGGTTAATTGGGACCTTCTCAGCTGAGAGTCGTGGATAAAAGGTTAGATACTAATAATGACAATCCAAAGCCCAAGGGAAAACAGAAGTAGACACTTACGTTGAGCATTCCATACTTCGGGAAAGCCAGGTTCGGCTGACAGCAACCTCGTGGGGATGAGCACATACCGATCATTCCATCCATGGTCCTCACTCTTACTCAGAATTGCGAAAGAACCCCGAGGCAGGAGAGCCACTACCCCGACTTTATGGAAGTAAGGATAATAAAGAGAAATTAAATGTTGGAAGGTGAAAGGCAGCCCAGCTATGTCACTGAAATACTCGAGGGCTTGGACGACCCTCCAAACCCCGGGCCCAAGTTGAGCTAGACAAAGGTTGTAAGATCGGCAAAATATATCAATGATGGGGTGCACAGGCAAATTAAATCCTATGGTGAAGGGGTAGGTGAAAACCGAAGAGTACCCCCTCGACGTGCGTAGAGACAGCCAAGTCCGGCGCCGGGATCCTAATCTCCACTTCGAGTCCCCACCGGCAGTCAGCCCGAACAGCCTCAAGCTTGTCCTCGGTTATGATGCTCGGGGTGACATGAACTGGAATATTTCTCTTCTTCCACTTCTGAGCATCGGACTGAGCATGAACCTTCAAGTCCTTGTCGTTGTTGAAACTTGAAGGAATAAGGAATAACCAACCAAGGATCAATCTCAACCTCCAGAGGAATATTTCTCTTTGACTTTTTCGATGGGCCAGCTTCGGTCTCCCCTTTTGGGCCACTTGTCCCACTCACTTCGGCCCCACCTACCGAACCGCCCGCCTCCTTGGCACTGGTTATGTCATCACCCTCGACGTCACCCTTGTCCATGTCGCGATTGTCATCGCCTACGTCAAGCTCCATATCATAACTAACCTCCGCCGTATCGCTCCCAGCCCGCGCTTTACGCCTCTTAGGAGCAGGGGCCGCGGACGTGGCCTCGCCACCAGCTTCCGCTTCAACCACCTGTAATGGCGGCACAGAGGCAACCATCTCGTCATTCATGGCCATGGCGGCAAACCGCTCCGCCCTTTCGCCAGAATCACTTGAGCCACGACCTGAGTTAGTAGCAGACATGGTGGTAATCAAATGGAGGAAGGAATCAGAATCAGAGAGGCAAGTTTGGAAAGTGAAGGAACTTTTTCTTCAAAAATTCTGGTTAAAGGTCAAGATTTCAAGTGAAGTGGAAGGGGTGAAGTGAGGTATTTATAGGAGGCTTACACGTGCAAGTTGGAGAAGCAATGATGACTGTAACGTTGGAGAAAACAAAAAGACGGTGCGACCGTTCGGTGACCTATCAACAGCCGCCACGTAACGCGGAACGGCAACCCGACAGACGTGCAGCTTTTGAAATCCCTGGATAGGGTTTCGCCACGTCGACTTCCCGCTCAAATCCATTCCACTCCTCGGCAACCTCGGCGTTCATCCGAGGAGTGGGGGGGACTATCTGTATTGGGTGAAAATTAACGTGCTCGGTCAGCACCTCGGAATGGTGAACCGAAGAGAAAGCGAGCCGACGCTCCGAAGAGAAATGGTTAAACCCGCGACTAAGTCACCGAAGTCAAGTTCTAACGCCGCTACCGAAGGCGGGTCGAACGTCGAGCTTCGGTGACACGCCCTCTTATCCGAACAGCAAGGTCAAATTTCTGAAGCCTTATGACCAGGCTTCGGTAACCACCTCGGTTCCAGCGGCTTTGCAGCCCACTACTTTACCCTCAATAACTCCTCCATTTAATGTCCAGATCGTGGGAAGATGCACTACCTGATGGTGGAGAACGTGGGCAAGGCCCTTAGGCCTATAAATAGTAGATCATTTTGTATCATAGAGATCCAGAAATTCATACTGAAACTCTGTCCAAATTTGTACTCACATTCATATATAAAAATATAGTTATTTTTCCGCATTTATATCTTTTTCGTGTGTTTGTTTAACTTTGATACGAAGAATTGCTTATATTCGAATCCAAATTCGATTTGTACTCCTAAACTGATTTAGGCCCATACAATTTTAATTAAAGATTAACTAAAAATATATTATTATAATATTTACAAATACATTGAGTGACACAATTGTGTGTGTTGATATAAAATTTTATTCCATTTCAGGTTGTGGATAAAATAATCAGTTCTATCTTTAAATTTTTAATTTTCTTCTTAAATAAAAAATGTATTTTGTATAACGAGATCTTCTAATAATAATTTATTACATGTTTAACTATTATTTTAATTATACATTATTAAATTAAATACATAAAAGTTACACTCATTCAGATATTGAAAAACAAACAGTCTCAATGATTTAGTATTCAAATTCACTGACAACATCTTAATATTCAGATGTGTATTCAGATTCAGGCGTCTTAATCTTAATAAAAACAAATAGCCCCTTAATCTACAAAATATTTCATATTTAGACCTAAAAAAAAAAAAAACTGCAAACAACCTAAACACGCTGCATGATAACATCAATTTTCCTTTCCCTCTAATTGTTTCCTTCTTCTTTTCTTCCTCATCTTCGTTGTGCTTCTTCATTGTCCATCATGGATTCTTCCCAAAGTTGCGGCGAAATAAAAAATTAATATATACTTATCCAAGCTTATGACCTAATTTATTTACTTATTAATTTCCTATGTGGTGTCTACTACGTGTGATATTTCTCTAGCTAACCAGAGGATTAATGTTTGCAACATATTTCATCTTCGAGAGCTCATATTAAACTTTCTCTTCAAATTTATTTTCCGTCTGTTTGTTGAAGTTCAACCAAATCTTTTTTCTATTTGATAGCTTAACATCTCAAATTTATACCTGCGCGTTAGTAGTTTGATAGGAGAAACCCATAAATATAGAGCACTCTCCAATCTTAGCTCGTTCCAACATATTATGAAAAATAGAAGAAGAGACGTGAAATTATACTACACAAGAGTATCAAATTAAATCATAACTTAATTAAACCCAACAATTAAAAATTTGGAAAGAAAAACACTAACAGTAACTTATCGCAGTACTCTCTCTAAACAATGTTATAGAAGAAAAAAAAAGTTGACAGAATATCAAAAATTGTCGAAGTGTATTTTTTTTTTCCTTAATTCCCCCGCTATACTTCAGCAGAACTAGGCTTATCAGTGTTGTTTGCCTCGGTATTGGAGGAACTTTTGCTTTTAATTTTCTTCATCATGGGCATGATAAAACTGACGAGCAGAACAAATAGTAGAAAGCCTACAACACCATAGATGGATTCCTTTGGGAGGTGCCAGCCATCTTCATGTGTATCAGCCAATGTTTTCCGATTTCCACCAATGTAACTAATAGTACTATTATTTCCAGGAATATTTCCACGAACATTCTCAAAACCAGACATATTGAATTTAATTTAGATATCAAGAATGTATGTAGAGAAAATTAATAATATTGAGAAGGTGGTACGTGAGACTACAGTAGAGTGTAGGCGGAGACCTCAATTTATAGTTTACAGATATCTCTAGATTGTTGGAAAGAAGAACAGAAAAAAGAAAAAAAAAAGGAGGAAAGTTTACTATGAATTGACTAATTTTCCTTATTAATACACGTATACCTCTTGTGGTTTATTGAAAATAAATACGTCGGTTTTTTCCTTATTCATGTTATGCTTGCCTTAACAATAGTATAGTAGTATTATTTATGGAAGTAGGGCTCAAAGAGTCTTTAAAATCAAGAAACAATTGCGTAATAACAAAAGAGGGAAAAAAGAGAAAGGAACTTATATATAATGTCCTCTTTAATTTAATGTAACTAATAAGTACGGTACTTCTTTGCATTATTGTTCTCTTTATTATATCTCTCAATTTAATTTAAAACATAAATTAAATGTAAAAACATAAATTAAGTTAGGCTCGAAGTTCAGTTATGAATTGTCAAAAACTGCAATCTCGTAAACAGTTGTATACGCCAACTGGTTCTTTAAGAACTAAGGATCGACTATCTCTAATGCATGTCTTAGAAGTCAAACTTATATGAACTTATATTAGTAATAATTTTCAGGACTCATATTCAACTTTTAATGTCATAAATCTGCTAAATCCATAATCAAGGAAAGATTGCCACTAAAGACTTAAAGAGGTATACAGCTATTATTTTACCGTTACATAGTCATATACATACACATATTATTATTATTACTTAGTCATTACTCGGGTAAACATAAGAAGAAAGGTCGTACAAAGTCTACCATTTTACTGCATTCTTAGATTGAAAGATGACGAACCTCAGAGCAGCATTTTCTTTCATGATAATCGTTGTTGCTCTTACATCAGGTGTGTTTCCAGTTTTCATCTTCTTCTCTTCTCCTCTGATGAAACAAAAATAATCAATTCTAAATACAATTCAAGAATTAAAAGTATACCTGCATTCTTTTCTTTTCTTTTTTTGGGTTGTGGGGGTGGGGGGGGGGGGGGGGTATATAACCTATGAGCTGAAATTAGTACTCTGCTGACACCTTCCCAGGCAAACCAAAGAGAAGTCGGGCACATTCCCGTGCTTATATGAGATTAATTAATAATTTGAACTCAAGGCAAAAAACGAGAATTTAACTTAAATTAAAATTACTTTCATTGGTTATTCAAATGCTGCAAATGGTACTTATCTTAAAGGCCATCAAGAAAGTGTCACTTGAGGCCATAAATCCCATTCTTTATTTATCATAACTTTCCTTATAAAATGTACAACTAATTTCTCTATTTACATTTATAACTTTGTAGTTTGTCGACTTTCCTGCTACTAAGAAGAAACTGTCATAATCTTTGCACACAAAATCCTATCTTTCAATAGTAGATCAACTATATCAAACTTCCAACTTCTCATTTTTTTTTGTATTTCGTAATATACATTGAGTTGGGTCATACGTTGTTAGTTCTGTTGAACTGATGAAAATTGCTTGAATGCTCTCTATAGTCTATGCAGGGAAAGGGATCTACGCCCGAGTTTGCACCAAAAGTTGCATCCGCACGTATATTAGTTCATGTGGTATGCATCCTAGCCTGAAACCATGCGAGGCAACGTGCTCAAAATTGCACGGACAGAGTCTTTGCTCTGCTGATTGTTATGTGCTTTATGATGTTAATCTTTGTAAATGTGAATATGATTGTAGCTCTTCTACCACTACTCCCTTAGCCCCTTGAACATTTATAAATGCAATATTATATGAATGTCATAGTTTTCTCCATTAATTTTCTTTGTTTCTCTTTTAATTTTGCTGTATTGCTTTATGTATCTTATTTCGGAATTTGATTTGATTCTGTCTTCGTACCTTGAAGTCTGAAGGGATTATTTGATATGATTACATGTACGCCTCCCTTTAAAAGATGTCAGAGTTTAGAGGTGTTCCGGTGACTTTATGTGCTGGTGAAATATGTCTCTACCATTAGAAATGTGTTAAAAGTACCCCCTCTTATACTTTCAAGCCATCGATGTACCTGGCTTCAAGAAATCATCACATATATGCCTCGAACCCTAATGAAACTCTATCTTGACTTTAATGGATCAAAATCTTCACAAAATTGACACATTCCGCAAGATATTCTCTTAGACTCCATCAGCAGAGAATCGTCCACTTTGGTGGAAGGGGAGGCCAGGTTCTATTTTACCTGGGCCAAACACTGTTCACTCTGTTTTTCTGAAAAAAGTCGCTTCCTCTTTTCAGGGACTTTTCCACAACTACATGTTAAACTGTTGACTATATTATAGGGGTCGTTCGGTAGCTATCCATGTTATTCAGGGATTATAATTCTGGGATTGTTAATCCCACCTTCTATATGGGATAGAAGTATCCCATGAATGAGGTATAAAATTTATCCCATGTTAGTTAATACCACCAACCAAAAATGGGATAATTATAATCCCAAATTTAATCCCGGAATAAGTAATCCAATCCCTCGTACCAAACGACCCCTAAGATTATTATCATCCATTATACTTCGGTCAAAATTTGTTGTTTTTTCCTTCTTTTGGCAAGATTTAATTGTGTCTAGCTTAACCTGAAAAAAGAACAACACTCACTATTACTGTCTAGCTTGATCTGGAAACACAAATGGTCAAAGAAATAGCAATTTCCGGGCAAAGCAAAGGGTAAGTATCCACTCATCCAAATACAATACAGTATCAATTACAACAACATACCCAGTGTATCCCACAAGTGGGGTCTGGGAAACAATACAGTATCAATTCTTGTGAATATATTCAACTGATGCCAACCACCTTGTCAAACTAGCTACCAC
Source organism: Petunia secreta (assembly GCA_029990175.1). Lineage (NCBI taxonomy): Eukaryota > Viridiplantae > Streptophyta > Magnoliopsida > Solanales > Solanaceae > Petunia > Petunia secreta. The sequence continues at coordinate 50,812 of JARKIP010000120.1, forward strand.
GATAGGTGGAGAATGAGAATGGTGAGAGAAGCAGGGGAACATGAAAATGATCCCATTTCTGGGACTCTCTGATTTCAAACACGATAGAGACATACGGAAAAAATCCATCAGGATTATACTTACTGGTGTTGAAACTTATCCGGTATACCCCTGGGACCAAAGCTTCAACCATATTCATCAACTGACCACTTCGTCCATCTTTATCCGTAGCTGAAGATCCTAGTAATATCCAGTCACCAAAATCAGCTTTGCCAAATTGTGGTCTTGCTTGGTTGTCTTTCCACATCTCCAGTCTTACTTCAATACCGTTCGCTGGACATCCACGACTAGTATCCAGAACATGGGTTGTGATTGGCGGGCGAGTTCTATTTGGAATATGAGCTGGTTTTGCGCCAGCTGCTGCAATTGGAGCAGTCAAATGTGCTCCGATAATGTTCACACGATCTTCTACAATGTAAGGTTCAATGAAAAATGTATATAGGTTAGTGAACTAGGAACTGCAGATGGGGATACTATTTTTCAGATACTTATTAAATATCTGTCAAATTCTATAATATTTAGCATCAGCACAGACTTGAAACAGAATTTCTCAAGGAGATGCATCAGAAAATTGAATAATTGAGAAGATAAGCGAATATGTTTGCAGATTGCACGTCTCCAAACTCCAGGAAACAAGGGCATTACTAATTGCTAACATCTCCAAGACTAAAGATTCATAGACTAGGCCATAAAGTAGATTTGAAGTCATTCAACAGCAAAGTTTAGGAAGAAATTTTGCTCACTTCATTCTAAAAGGCTGCAGTAACGAATTTTACACATTTATGTAAAGGGAAAAGCAGTATAGTCGGATCATGAGGAGCCAGTGGCATAGCTAAGTATGTTTCTAAGGGTGTTCAAACATGGATAAGAGGGCTGAATATGCGTCAGTTAGGTACCAATAACTCTGCGATGGTGTTCAAAATACAGTATATATCCAGCAAAAATAATATATAACCTTTATATCCAGTATAATTTTCGACGAAGGGTGTTCGACTGACCACCCTTGGTCCTACCTAGCTATGCCACCGCGAGGAGCAACTTCTCAAACATTGAGATTAAGATAATGAAGTACATAAATACGGAAGAGCAATTAAAGCTAATTGATGTTTAACAGAAACAAAAGGATGGAATCACCTTCTGCTTTTGTCGCAGTATTAGTTGTAGACAAGGGTTTAATTGTAGGAGCAGTATCTGCTTTGTCTGAGAAGAGCTTGGCAAGGCGTAATTCAGTTATTTTCATTTGCTCCTGCGCTGCAATCTCAAACTCAATTATTGGTTTGTTCTGGTACCGTATCTACAAGAGGTAAAAAGTTTAAAAGGAATTGGATCAACCTTTAAATGACGAAACGGAAAACAAGTTTATTACACCATTGTCCCGGTAGATAAAGTAGCACAAGTAGAGCCCGTTTGGGTGAGCTTAAAAGTGGCTTATAAGCCCATAATATGTTTGGTAACTTAAAAATTTTTGGGCTTATAAGTCATAAGTGGCTTAAAAGCCACATTTTGAGAAGTCAGGAAATCCTAACTTCTCAAAAAATGGCTTTTAAGTCACTTTTTGACTTATAAGCCACTTAAAATAAGCTGCTTATAAGCCCACCCAAGCAGGCAAGTAGTCTGTTGTTTAGCAAAGAAGACCTAGGTATTCTACTTCCTGATCTCCAAAACATGAAAAGAACAGTGATAGAAGGCCATCAGAAAATAAGACTCTTACGCAATTAGGAAGAGGGGGAAAAGATGCCCTCATGGAAAAAATAGCATGCAATCCATTAGGGGATAAGTCGACAATGTAATTGCTTCCTCCAATGAATACAAATCCCTCTTATGAAATTCAGGAAATTGTTGGACTACAAGTATTATTTGTTCACATCATCACATATATTATTGAAAAGATGTTGAATGGACCCATAGTCTGCTCAACATCTTCGCTGTCACAAGATTATAGTGAGACTATCCTTATGAACAGAGATATAATAAGGAGCAATTTCCATTTCAAAGTACGAGCTAGGTGGAGCACTACACAAGACTGGTTTAGCACATGGTAAAAGCTATCTGAGGCCAAGAGAGCAGCAGCAGAGGATTTGAAGAAATGCTAGAGTATTACTGATGTATCACATTACACGCATAATCTTTATAAGTTAGATCTATTAGAATTAAATATACCAAAAACCACCCTTTATAATGCAAGAGGCTGGAGATCAGATTTGGCATCCTCTCATCATTTATAGGCAATTTCCTATATGTCAATGCACTGTGAGCCAACAAAGGGATAAAACTCTGGTAGTTTCCTTAAAATGCTTTAAGGATACCAAGATACTGTTCAAACTTTGAAGAGTAGGTTTGCAAGATACTGTTCAAAATTAAAGTCTGACTAAGCATCAGGGAAAATGGAACAGAACTTCAACCGCTTTAGCAAATTAGCAATGAAGAATTGCTCTAAATACTCAGACCGGGTTTTTGAACTCAAATGGTTCGTGTTCTAAAGTTAGAAGCTTTTGCTCTTAACATTAAAGATGTAAGATTATAACACATCTGACTATAATTGAGGTTATTATAAAGTATGTAATCATTCAATTTTCAAAGAGAGAGACTTTACCTTCATCTCTGCAAGTATCTCAGGGGTACTTCTTCCGGAAGCACAAATCAAGAAGATGAATCCAAACTTCTCCATATAGTGAACATTCCACTCAAACAGTTCCTGCAGGATCAATTATTAAGAAAACTCTCAATGTCGAATAAAAGTTAACCTACTTGTACAGACAATATAGTCAATTGCCCCAATCAACAACCAGAAAGGATGAACCACCCTATTTTGCATTTGATTCATAGATTTTTTAGAAGGTAAATACATCTATGTGTCAATCAAAACACCTGTTTAGTAGAATCTGTAGCAGTGGCTAGAGCTGTTGACTGTTCTCCCTTGCTCCACCTGCAAAAGGAGACAATAAAACATTCTGGTATGATGAGGTATTCGAATATAGCTCAAAGAAGATGGAATCATAAAATTGTATCATTAAAGCAATTAGAGTATCTAAAAGCATATGAACCCTAGTAATCATCTTGCTGACTGTAAATGTTGGATTTTAAGGCCAACATATAGATCAATGACGCAGAAATGAGAACATTAAGATGGATTACAGTCATTCAAAATTACACAACATCATAAACGATTACATCCGACATAGACAAGTAGCAACACATATAGGACAAAATAGGAGAAGGTGGATAGCATTTATAAAAACTGTGAGAAGGCCAAACTGTGATCATGTATTCATGTCCTACAAACACTTAGCATTGGTCCATAGGTATGAAACCATAATGAGTGAATGCATTAAAAGCAGATGAGGTAGACCTAAAATCATAGCAAACAAATAAGTATAAAGCATTACCAATTTGGCATAAGACAAGATAGTATGAAACTTCCACTCAATCTTTTATAAAAAATTAAAAAAAAAAAAAAAAAAAAAAGGTAAAGAGAGAAGAGTACTGCGCAAAAGTGGGGCTTTTGTGATTGTTGGAAGGGGTTTGACCAATTTGTGGATGAGCAGCAAAAGCTTCAAGCCATCCATTTACATCAACCTGACCAATCAAATTAGTGAGCCAATCAAATTAGTGAACTAACAAGTGTAACATATAGGGAAAATGAAAGAAACAATATTGGTATAAGACCTTGTTGAACCAGATGTTTCTGGCAGCATGGATGGAATCTTGGAGATTGGAAAAAGGACCAGCTGATGCCATTTCCTTGGCAAATTTGGTGCTTCCACAACATGCCAAGAAATCTTTTTCATCAAACACTGATCCCATTTTTTTTTTTTTTTGCAATTTATGTTCAGATTAATAGAGTCAGAAGTGAGATGGAATTGAAGGAAGTGCAAGTGTTGAGTTTTGGCAAGAAACTGCCAGCAGCTGATGAAGTTGGAGCCGGTAGTGAAATGGAATCTGCGTCATTATTATTGGGGAGAATTACATTGTACCTCCTTGAGTTTTCTATGTGATGACACATACATCCCTCTTAATTTCAACATATTTAGCTAACCTCTTCTTTTATATTTTGAGTATCAACACTAAATTTTGTAAATTTATGAATACATTGTGTGGATAAAAATACGTCATTTATAATTACAAAAATACGAGTCCAGTTGGTAGAGACTATATTTATTTTAACAAATCACCGGGCGCCAGGCACGAGCCCAAGGCCGTAAGACATACATCACGTCACCTTAGATTTACAGTCTCCTAGTTTGGTTTAATTAGTGTAAGTGCCTTGAGTAAACAGGCTAATGGCATATAGTCATTGTATTTTAACATAATTACGACTGGGTAAACCTATAGCTATAAATACCCCATCTCCCTTATTGTATTGATAATTACGCGATTCTCTAGCCGACTAGTTTCAAGGAATACAATCTCTATCTTTTCTGCTTTATCCGCTTTTTCGTAGTATTTACTTTAATGCTTGTGAGCTCCTTATCTGTTTAATTTATCGGGAAATTTTTTGGCATAAACATAGATAGTTTGACCTTAGGTGTGTTCATATATGCTTTGTGTAGCAAAACTATAAGGGCAAATTGTGTTTTTGGTCCCTGTGTTATAGGCTAATTGCGTTTTTAGTCCTCGTGATATTTGACTCCACAAATTTAACCTTCAATTAATTAAAGTGAGCGTTTTTAGTCCATTTACTATCGGAAGTTAACTTTGCAAACAGACCACTAAATAGTGTGAGTGACAATTCGGGTATTACATATATTAGTTTTTTCTTACTTGGATTCACGTGGCAAATAACGGGAGTGAGAAAATGCATTTGACAATATTTCACAATGAAAAGTCCACTTTCATTTTCCAATCTTAAGATTACTCTCTCACTCATTCTATCTCTCTTCCTATATCCCAATCTCTCTCTTCAAATAAATTGCAAAAGCTTAGCTAAATTTGATGAAATCTCAAGAGTAGACAAAGTTTTGTTCTTTGAAATTTCAAGCTGGAGTTCTACTTTAGATTTTGCAATTAATTTCTGTAATCTTTTTTTCTTTCATAATTATGATGCAGCAGTACCTGCTCAAAGAGATGACGACCACCTTGAAATTTTTGGGTACCCAATTCATGAACCTAACCATCCCAATTCCTTATTTTCATGTATGTCAACTTTGAAAGTTTGTAAGAAATATGTAACTTTAATAAAATTTAGGATTTAACTTCTTTTTTTTAATGAATTTTCTTGTGTGTTCTAGAACTTGGGTAAGTGTATTAAAAGGTCCCAAGCAAATCTTTTAATAAGGAAAAGGACTTCAAGTTTTTTTAAATAGGTAAAAGGTCCTTAAGATTAGTGCTAATTGAGTTAAAACTTATGTTCAAAATAACCCTCAAGTTTTTTTATCTAAACTTTGCCAAACATAATTAGTCATATTCACCAAAAAAAAACTTCTAGCTAAAGAAGCTTTAGCCCTCTCCCATTTCTTCTTCTTTTTTGTTCAATCTCAGCTCGTCTAGATGAATACAACATCATATCAATTTCTTATCCTTTGTTTAGAAGATTTGTGAAGGTTTGCCATTATTGAAAATTGAAGCTCTGAACTGGGTTTGACAATTCAAACCCGATTTTTTTAATATTTAAGTGGATGTTGTTTAAAATGATTGGTAATAGTATTTAAAGGTTAAGTATAAATTTTGAGATTATTTGAAGTTGATTTGGAGAGGATTTTGACTGATTTTCATCACACTCGTAGTTGAAAAATTGTTACCAGATTCAAACATCGATTGATGTTTAAACATTTCTCATAATGTTTGAATCATTTTGATATATGCTTAAACATCTCTCGGGATATTTGAAAGCTTTGATCTCATCATGATATTTGAAACATCTCAATGAATATATAAACATCTCTCATGATGTTTCAGGTATCCTCTGATATTTAAACATTTCACATGATGTTTCAAATATCATGTGAAAAGTTTACATATTCATTGGGATGTTTCAAATATCATGTGAGATGATTAGACGTCTTAATAAATATTTGTATATGATATAGTTTCTTAAACATAAACTTATGGATCTAATAATACCCAAACATCTATTTGAGTGATTATACTAATAGTTAAATGTTTACCTTTTGAATTAATGATAATTATACAACTATCGAGTGACTATACAAGTAGTTAAATATCAAAACATAAATTAAATGATAATTGAGTACCTACCGAGTGATTTTACAAATAATTAAACATTATACTATTGAATTGATGATAATTAAGCGTATACCAAGGAATTCTACTATTAGTTCATCATTAATTTATTGATTAAATGACAATTAATCATCTATCAAAAGACTCTATGAATTATGAAGTATTAACTTAATGATTTATTTATAATGAGCATCTATCGCGTGACTTAAGCATAGTTAAGCATAATACAGTGAATTAATGATAATTGATCAACTACCGATTGATCATACAAGTAGTTAACATTAACTTATCAATTTAATGATGATTAAGCATCTACATAAATATTCTACAAATCGTGATCATTTATTCCCAAGGAATAGAGAATACAAAGTACACTTAAGCATTAACGTACTGAATTAATGATAATTAAATAACAATAGAGTGATTATACAAATAGTTAAACATTAACATATCAATTTAACGATAATTGAGTACCTACAGAGTGATTCTACAAATAATTAAATATTATAGTATTGAATTTGATGATGATTGAGCATCTATCAAGCAATTCTACTATTAATTTATTGATTTAATAAAAATTAATCGTCAATCAATAGACTATATGAATAGTTAACTATTAACTTAATGATTTATTATTAATGAGTATCTATCGCGTGACTTAAGCATAGTTAAGCATAATGTATTGAATTAATAATAATTGAATAATTATTGAATAATCATACAAGTAGCTAACATTAACTTATCAATTTAACGATGATTGAGCATCTATAGAACAATTTCACAAATATTTAATATTAACATAGTGAACTAATGATAATTGAAAAGCTATCGAGAGATTATACAAGTAGTTAATATTAACAGATCAATTTAACGATAATTGAGTACCTATAGAGTGATTTTACAAATAATTAAACATTATACTATTGAATTTGATGATAATTGAGCATCTATCAAGCAATTCAACTTTTAGTTCGCTGTTAACTTATTGATTTAATGACAATTAATCGTCTATGAATTGACTCTATGAATAATTAACTATCAATTTAATGATTTATTTATAATGAGCATCTATCGCGTGACTCTACGGATAGTTATGTTTTAAAAGGTGGGTGCGCAAGGCGAGGCATTTTACTTACAACGGGGCAAGGCGTAAGCCTCGAGAAGTGGGGTGTAAGCCCCATGGATCTAATTTTTAATTAATTTTAATTAATAAATAGCATAATGAGCCAAAAAAATATCGAAAATACATTAAAAAAAGTTAAGAAAATTAAAATAAGAAAAAAGATTATAGTAATAAACAATCTAATATTTTTTACAAGTATAAAAAATTGAATAATGTTACATTTTTTATGAGATAAATAAAACTATATTAACTTTCAAACAAGTAAAAAATAAAATTTTGTCAATATTAAAGTGAATAAACAATAAAATTTATTACTATTATAATTTAAAACATTAATTCTTCATTGATAAATATAAATTGTTTCTAAATTGTAAAATAATTGACGTCTAATTTTGAATGACAGAAATAAGACATGAAGACTAATAATAAGTGATGATATATACCTCGACTACGTATTTTCAGATTAAGTATACCGATGAAATATGTCTCGTTAATTGAGCTACACTCAATTTCTCGATTTATATAAATGAATACAACTTGTATTAATCATTTTAAAGAAAATTGTGAATGAACAATCTTAATTAGGGAATTGGACAGACTATTTGCATAGATTCTATAAAGCGAGCCCCAAGCGTTGGGCGTTGGACGTGCTCTGGGCACACTGTCGGGCGCTTGAGGTATAAGTCTCACGGATCTAAGCCCCGCCCGAGAGCTTCAGGGCGTTTTGCAAGTATCCCGCCCAGGGCGAGTCCCAAAGTTGCATTTTAAAACAGAATAATGTACTGAATTAATGATAACCGAACAACTACAAGTGATTATACAAGTAGATAACATATCAACTAAACGATGATTGAGCATTTATCGCGCAATTCTACGAATAGTTAGTTGTTGCTTGTTGAATTAATGGCAATTGAATAACCATCGGCCAATTCTATAAATAGTTAACCATCAACTTATCAATTTTAATTATAATTGAGCATTTATCGAGTGATTCCAATAGTTAAATATTAACTTGTTTATTTAGTGATAATTGAACATCTATAGAGTTTTATCACTCCAAATGTATAATTATTCATGTTATCACTCAGAGTTATCATTCCAAACGCCTTTAAGTATTGATAAATACATAAGTAATCTATTTAATCATTGATGTTATCACTCTAAATATGTAACTATTCGTGTAATTACTCACATATATTCAAGCACTAATGAGATGTTTAAACGCTAATGTGGTTGTTGCAATAATGGACTGTGAAAACTAACATATTGATGTATGTTTAAATAACTCAAGTAGATGTTTAAACAAAACTTCTAATGTTTACAACATTCTTTATGTTGTTTGAACATCGTAGTGAATTGGTGATGTTGACACATCCAGAAAGCTGTTTCAATATTATACGGGGTGATTAAACACCTTGTAAGATATTCAAATATTTATAAGGATGTTTAAAGGCATCCCCTATGGTTTCCAACTTCTCGTGATGATGTTTCAAATTTTATATGGGATGATTAAACACCTTGTAGATATTCAAACACTCATACATATGTTTAAACATAGCCCATAATATTTCTAAATTCATGTAAGATTTTTGAACATCGTGGTGATGTTTACACATCTATGAAGATTTGAAACATCAAAATGTTTGAAACATTATGAGAAATGTTTAAACACCAATCGGAATGTTTGAATTTGGTAACAATTTTCAACTACGAGTTTGATGGAAAATCAGTCCAAATTTCATCCAAGTCTTTTGTAGTCAACTTCTAAATACTAATTTAGATGATTTTAAACAACACTCACTTCAAAATGACAAAAATCTGGTTTGAATTTCAAATTTAATTCAAAGAATTTTAAAGTTGGTTCCATAATGCACTTCAAATCTGGAGACAAAATAATATGAACAAGAGTAATAGAATGAAAGAGAAAATTGATGTCGTTTTTAATTTTTTTTAAAAGTTTTGCCCATAAATTATAAAAATACTAATCAACCACCAATTACCCTTTAACCACTTATAAAATAAATAAATAAAAAAAAAAAAGAAAATGAATGACTCTTTTCTTTATGGAGGACTTGAGAGGTCATTTTTGTGCCATTTTCTCCTCAGTCATCCATGGAATTGACTGGTTAATTCTCACGAAGAAGGGATGAGGGTTGATGTATGGTTGCTAAGGAAGCTGCGATGGAAGACTTGTAAACTTTCTTATATAATTAAGTTTTTTCTTTTGTTTTTTTTTTTCTGAAGCTTTTTTGATGTAATACCCGAATTGCCCCTCACAACATTAACCGATATGTTTGCAAACGAAAAGGCTCACTTTAATTAATTGAAGATTAAATGTGTGGAGTCCAATATCAGGGACCAAAAGCGCAATTAGCTTATAACACAGGGACCAAAAGCGCTATCTATCATATTTTATTTCATAACTTCTTGAGCTTTAAATAATCTTTTTTATTTGGATAGTCATACCTACTTTTTTATTCTGGAAGTAAATGCCTTCTTTTTACTAGTAACTTATTATAGTCATCCTGTTTAAAATTACTGAAGCCTTTAAAACTCTTTATTCATTAGCAAAACCCATTGTATACATAAATGGGTTTGAATATCTTTGTTCCATCTTCTTTAATCCAAAGATAGAAAGAGTCAAGAAAAAAAGAATCTAATGATGAAATAGAATGAAAATAAAAGAGGGATGAGTTTGACCTAAACACTTTAATAGGAGTAGTTTATTTATTACATCTAATAACTTGTGAATTTTACACCTTTACGTGGACAACTTACTTTCAAATATCATATACTTATTAAACATACATACATTTAATAGGTGGCTAATAGGCCAACATCTTTAAATACATGTTTAAATGAAAAATTCTGACAAATTCAAGATGGGGTGTATGGTTCTACCATGCCTTAACTTTCTTGACATTCCAAATAAATTTTGGTCTTGGTGTGTAATTGACCGTTGACTTTAATTCCATAAAGTAAAATGGGCAGACAAAATGAGTCGGATCCAATCGGGTCGGTCCAAGAATAAAATTCTGGTCTTAACACGGGGCCAAGACTTGTCCTTTGACCCCTCACTTGCTCTTGAAGTGTTGACAAAAGGCAACACTTACCCTTTCTAATCTCTTCGTGCAAAACTTGCTCTTGATCTCTTGGCTAAAAGCCAATACTTGTAAATGTGTGCGTTGAAGTCTTGACCTCGTACCAATATAAAGGTATTTTGTTTTTTAAATATTGTTAAATGGGGTCAAACTTGCAAAACTACTCCTTATGAAGGGCAATTGGTGAAATTTTTTGAAAAACATGAGGGAGAAAAGCAAATGGTTGGCTGGTGCAATAAAATTTGCGAGCTCAGCTACTCTTTCCAAGAAAATTAACCATGGCTCAATCCCCTACCAAAAATGGCCCAACCGATCAGGTACAATCTTATTAGTTCTGATGAGCACTATGCTTATGAAATTTGATGACTCTCTTTTTACTTTTTCCCTTTATTTTTTTAAATTGTTATTTTTGGTTGTCAGGTTTTGGTGGAAGAGAATTCAAGTGTTAGAACAATTATAGTATTAAATAGGCCTAAATAGCTCAATGCACTTTCTTATCAAATGGTATTGTTCAATGTTTGTTGTTAGTTATCCATTAAAACTTTTTATGATTATCTTTTTATTAATATCGACCCCAGCTAGTCTGTGATTGAGGCGGCATATTAGGTAGTAGGTAGTAGTAGTAGTAGTAATAGTAGCAGTTATGTAGAGAATAGCAGAAGAAAAGGTTAGTGTTGGAAACCTTCTGCTAGCCCAAGATCGTTAGCAAGATATAGGAAGATTCAACTAAAGAAGAGGAAGCTTTTGAAAAGAAGAAGGAAAGTTGGAAGAAAGAACTTTGTAAACTAGAAATGTTTTCTTGATTTGCTTGGTTACAAATGAGTAAGACCACCCTTATTTATACTTGACAAGGGATGGTTCTAGATGCATTTCTAGATACATCCATAAGAGTATTCAAGCTATCCAAGACTCTAGAATATGTAGAATATATCTAGATATTTCTTTCCTCTAAAATATCTATACTATGCACTTAATATTCTACACTAGATTATTCTAGAGTATCTTGATATTTCTTCAATCCAAGATACTACTCTACATTATTCTAGAACCTCTCCAAAAAATCTACTTTACTATTTTTCACACTCCCTCTTAAAGTAATTTTTTGGAAACTACTCCAAGCTTGTCACGTAGGAACTCAAACGAACCTTTGGAAAGTGACTTCGTGAAGATATCAGCGATATTTTCCTGACTCCGCACCTCCAACGTAGTTACTGTTCCATCAAGAACCTTTTCTCGGATAAAGTGATGTTCCACCTCAATGTGTTTAGTTCTTGCATGGAACACCGGATTATTTGCCAGCTTGATTGCACTTTGGTTGTCTCCAAAAATTGTCGTTGGTTTTGATATCGGTATGTGCAAGTCTTCAGCGAGTATTTGGAGCCATACACATTCTTGAGTAGCAAGAGCAGCTGCTTTATATTCCGCCTCCGTGGTTGATAAAGAAACCGAGTCTTGCTTCTTGCTTAGCCAAGAAACACTTGTTCCACCGCAGAGAAAGTTATAGCCTGATGTTGATCTTCGATCATCCAAATCACCAGCAAAATCAGCATCCGTGTATCCAATTAATACCAAATCGTTCTTCTTCTGGAAGAATAAGCCCAAATCTGGTGTTGAGTTGATATACTTCAGAATCCTCTTTGCAGCTTCCCAGTGAGGCTTTCTTGGTGACTGCATAAACCTGCTGACATATCCAACAGAGAAAGCGATATCTGGCCTCGTAATAGTCAAATATAGAAGACTGCCGACAAGAGCTCGAAAAAGCCTGGGGTCTGCAAGATGTGAGCCTTCTTCGCGCCTTAACCTTGTGTTTATCTCAAGAGGAGTAGAGCACTTTTTGCTTTGTTTCATCCTAAACCTATCAATAAGTTTCTTGGCATATCCTTCTTGGGTGACAAAAATTTCTTTATCCGTGTTTGTCACCTCTAAGCCAAGAAAATGATGTAGCTCTCCCAACTTCTTGATGTCAAATCTTATAGCAAGCTCCTCTTGAAGCTTTGAAACTTCATCTTCATTGTTTCCTGTTATTATCATATCATCCACATATAACAGAACAACCATATGCAGATCCCCTTGTTTCTTAACAAACAAGCTAGGATCCGAATATGACGCAGCATAACCACAGAAATATAGATATTGTGCAATTTTCCCATACCATGCTCGTGGAGCTTGTTTGAGTCCATAAAGAGCCTTTTTATGTTTGCAGACATAATCAGGATGTAGATTAGATACATACCCGGGTGGCTGCTCCATATAAATATCTTTGTCAAGCTCACCATACAAGAAAGCATTCTTCACGTCGAGTTGCCATAATCTCCAATTACGCGAGGCTGCTAGTGCTAGCACAACTCGGACTGAGATTATCTTTGCTACGGGACTGAAAGTTTCTTCATAGTCTTCTCCGTACTTCTGAGAAAATCCTCGAGCAACCAGCCTTGCCTTGTATCTATCGATGCTACCATCTGCCTTTCTTTTAATCTTGTAAACCCATTTACAAGAAACGGGTTTCACATCCTTAGGCTTCGGTACGAGACTCCAAGTTTGATTTTTCATTAGAGCCTCCATCTCCTCATCCATTGCAAGCTCCCACTGCTTGACTCCTTTTGCTTCTTCAAATGATGAAGGTTCTTCGTCATCTATTGGTCCTACAAGGAAGCAGGAATATGTACTGACAAAATTCTCATCTCTGTAGCGGGTTGGCTTCCTGATAACTCTTTTTGGCCGTTGTGAACTCCGTGAATCATCTATTTGTTGGCATTCACATTGTGGAGTTCCTGGACTCCCCCTTTCAATTAGCTCCTCGTCAGCTGCATTATCTGGAGAAACATCTATGACAGGCAAGCTCGAAGCTTCAGGGTTCAGTGTGTTAGAACCCGCTCCTTCTGACTCGGCTCCATAATATAAAAAACTTCATCAAATATGACATCCCTCGAAACAACGAAGCGATGAGTTTCTGGATCCATGCACTTCCAGCCTTTCTTTCTTTCATCATATCCGACAAAGATGCACTTCCTGGCTTTGGCATCCAACTTGCTTCGCTGAGAATCTGGGATATGAACATAACATATGGAGCCAAACACTCTAAGATGCTTGACACTTGGCTTTTCTCCAAACATCAGTTCATAGGGCGACTTCATGTTGTTTGGAGAAAGTGGCATCCTGTTAATCACATATGCTGCACAATTCATACCTTCAGCCCATAGTGCTTTGGGTAAATTTTTGGCATGAAGCCAACTCTTACAAGTCTCTGTTAAGTGCCGAATCTTCCGTTCCGCCACTCCATTTTGTTATGGCGTATAAGCACATGTGAGTTCTCTCTTAATCCCATGTTGACGACAAAATAAGAGGAACTGTTCTGAAGTGAACTCACCGCCATTATCGGTTCGCAACCTCCTTATTCTGGAACCAAGCTCGCCTTCAACTGTTTTCTTGAATTCCATAAACTTGTTGAAGAATTCTGACTTATTTTTCACGAAATAAACCCACGTGAATCTAGTAAAATCATCAATAAAAATTAGCATATAAGAGTACCCAGAGAATGAAGGAGTTCTTGTTGGCCCCATCAAATCACTGTAAATTAGTTCTAGTGGAGCATTACACCTTGACAAGGATTTGTCAAACGGAAGTCGATGTGATTTTCCGTATTGACATCCCTCGCAAATCTCTCCTCCACCAAAGTTTCTTAAGTTAGGCAAACCTTTTACTAGATTAAATTTCACCATGGCTTTTAATTTATCCATGTTAACATGTCCAAGTCTAGCGTGCCATAGATGCGCATTATCATTACTACTCATTTTCTCAACATATGAATCAGAGGCAGATAAAACATATAGATCATTAACTCTCTTACCGGTGTGAATAATATCCGCCTTGAGTTCCTTGATATTTCGAAGGAACTTCACGTCACGTGGGCCAAATAGTAGGTAGCTTCCAGTATCTACAACATTTGCAACTGAGAAGAGATTTTTCTTCATACCTGGAACATGGAAGACGCTGGTGAGAGTGATAGGGCCTTCTTGCTTCTCGTTGATGACCACAGTGCCTTCCTTCTCCACCTGATGGACTGTATTATCTGCCGTTACAATGACGTCATGGCCATTGTAATCTCGAAGGGTGGAAAACTTGGATTGGTCACCAGTAAGATGATGCCCACATCCTGAATCCACGATCCAATCTTTTTCAAAGTTGATGGAAGCCATGGCATCTACTGATCGTGTTTCAGCCATGAAGCACTTCCCCCAGTCTTCTTCTACCTCAGCGGCTTTTTCAGCTCGAGCTATATTGCCTTCTTTGGCCCGGCAATATCTTTTTATATGCCCTACTTTGCCACACCGGTAGCACTTAAAAGTCTTCTTACCAGAATTATGAGAAGACCCTTCTTTCTTCTCGGGCGAGCTTGAATCACCTTGGGATTGAGAGTGTGACCTCTCACTTGAGCCACCTTGCTTTTGCTTTCCTCTAAAATTGCTCTTGTTTGCTACAAGAGCACTTCCTTCTCCTTCTTTGATCGATACACCAGCCATTTGTTTGGCTAGTAGCTCCTGTGATGACAACAAATTCTCGAACTCCTCCAAGGATGGTTGTTGGGCCCATCCTTGAATTGATGTAACAAAGGGAATATATTCGGGCTTCAATCCACGAATGATAGTTCTTCTCATTCGTGCTTCGGAGATAGCCTCGTCCGGATTTAATAGAGAAATTTCGGAACATAAATTTTTAATCTTCAAAAAATACTCGGCGATGGAAAGATTATCTTGAGTTGTGTTAGCCAATTCATTCTCCAATATTTGTAGCCGAGCTTCGTCCTTCTTGTTGAACAACCGGTCGAGGGTACTCCATATTTCATGAGCCGACTTGCACCTTATAATATGGTCAAACAAATTGTGAGATATTGACCTCTTTAGAATGAACTCCGCCTTAGCATTCGTCTGCCTCCACTTCTTGAGTGCATTGCTATTTTCCGGCTTGTCGGCAGGAGGATTTGTGTTACTACCATTGACAACTTCCCACAAATCCTCGCCAACAAGGTAAGACTCCATACAAGTCTTCCAAACCTTGTAGTTGGATTGGTTCAATAATTCCATCCCCAATCCACCAACACGACCACTCAAATCCATTTAAATAAACCAGTTGAATCTACCACCAAAACCCGATCTTGAAAAATACTCTAGATGCCAACCTATGGCTCTGATACCATGTAGAGAATAGCAGAAGAAAAGGTTAGTGTTGGAAACCTTCTGCTAGCCCAAGATCGTTAGCAAGATATAGGAAGATTCAACTAAAGAAGAGGAA
This sequence comes from Petunia secreta, assembly GCA_029990175.1. Lineage (NCBI taxonomy): Eukaryota > Viridiplantae > Streptophyta > Magnoliopsida > Solanales > Solanaceae > Petunia > Petunia secreta. Next base: position 66,544 of record JARKIP010000120.1, read on the forward strand.
GCTTTTGAAAAGAAGAAGGAAAGTTGGAAGAAAGAACTTTGTAAACTAGAAATGTTTTCTTGATTTGCTTGGTTACAAATGAGTAAGACCACCCTTATTTATACTTGACAAGGGATGGTTCTAGATGCATTTCTAGATACATCCATAAGAGTATTCAAGCTATCCAAGACTCTAGAATATGTAGAATATATCTAGATATTTCTTTCCTCTAAAATATCTATATTATGCACTTAATATTCTACACTAGATTATTCTAGAGTATTTTGATATTTCTTCAATCCAAAATACTACTCTACATTATTCTAGAACCTCTCCAAAAAATCTACTTTACTATTTTTCACAAGTAGTATTAGTAGTAGTAGGTGGTGGTGGTAGTAGTAGTTCTTCCGTTTTAATTAGTACTCCATATTAATTTGTGCATATTATTGTATTAAGTTGGGTACAAAGAAACGGCCAAGGCATTTTTGCTCATAATAATGAAATACATTTATAAGAGTTCTATGCCAATCTATTCATGCAATAATCGAAGCATAATACCATAGTTTCAACGTATTTAGCCAACCTCTCTTTTTATATTTTGAGTATCAAAACTAAATTTTGTAAATTTATAGATAACCTTAGGTGTGCTCATATATGCTAGTATCATATTTTCTATCTCAAGTTCTTGAGCTTTAAATAATCTTTTTATTTGAATAGTAAAGTTACTTGAAGTTTCTCAATGTTATAACTACAAACCTGCATTTTTTCTTCTTGCAATAAACGCTTTCTTTTTAGTACTAACTTGTTATATCATCATAAGTAAAATCACTGAAGCCTTTAAAATTCCTTAGCAAATTACTCATCGTGTACACGAAGGGGTTTGAATTTTCTTAGTTCCAATCTTCTTTAATCCAAAGATAGCAGGTGCAGTAAAATTTGCGTGCTCAGCTACTCAAGCTGAAGCTGTGAACAACCATGGGTCAATCCTCTTCCAGCAATGATCAGGTTCATTCACTCACTTTTTTTTATTCACTTGTATTCATGAAGTACATTTTACCATACATCATTTCATTTCATCTTATTGTTAGTTCAAATGATCGCTTGGCTTATGAAATTTGCTGATTATCTTTTAACCTTTTCCTTTATTTTTTAAACTGTTATTTTTGCTTGTCAGGTTTTGGTGGAAAAGAATTCAGGTGTTAGAACAATCATATTAAATAGGCCTAAGCAGCTCAATGCTCTTTTTTATCAAATGGTACTATTCTCAAATATATTATCTCGTCTGTTTGTGATCCGTTAGGCCTTAAAACTTTATTTCAGTTTGTTGTTATATATCCCATCTTTCATCAAGTTCGACCCTAACTAGTTTGTGATCAAGGCGTAGTTGTATAGTAGTTCTTGTCTTTTAATTGAAGTGTCTGACTTACAAGAGATTTTACACTATTTTGATACTTTCCTGACATAGTTCCTTAAGGACTATTACGGAATTCAAGTAAGTTACTTTTAGTAATTCACATGAGTCATTGTTAGTTTAATAGAAGAATGAACATCAATTTACTCAGTCTCAGTGTGAAGTAATTCATCATTATATTACACACTCTGTGTGTGTGTGTGTGTGTCTGTGTATGTCACTGTACCATACTATTCCAATTGTCCCTTTAGGTGACAATGAATATGGAACTTGAAAAACAAGAACGGATGTGTTGCTTGCTCAACTATTTTTTTCTGATTTTATGCTTAACAGTTGGGTTGATTAGAATCATGATAATGATACTTTAAATACTAATTTGATATTGGATTCGTGTTCTTCTGCCTTCTCCTGCAATTATCCGGAACAAGTTATTCTTATTATATTTACTTGGTGAACATGTGGGCTTTTCACTCATGCCATCTTTACATAAACACGATCGTTGAGTAAATTTCTGATCTCCTGATGAAACTGATATAAAGTAAGATGACATCATATTAGTGGTAAGTGGTAACCGCCTTCTTTAACTTATTTGTTGGTCATATCTCGGCTTTTGGAACTTTTCTATTCCAGTGAAGTGGATTCTAGTGTGAAGATGGTAATATTAAAGGTATGTTTTACCTAAGTTACTCGGATTCGGGTACGGGTATTCGACACAGGTACGGATCTAGAGGTCGGATTCGGCAAAATCTAAATTTAGAGATTCGGGGGTATGGATCCGCACACGGATACGGGTGCGGGGATCTGTCTAAAAATTTTCAAAATTCTAAAAATAAAGTCATAATCCTTAATTTCGATTCTTTCTAGAGAAGTCCTCTTCCCTAATATCTCTGTTTTTCTCTATTAAGTCGTCCTCCCAAAAGTTACCCTCAAAACATAAAATAGAAATTCGAGAATGTCGACAAAACATGAAAAAGAGACAAAAGACTATAAATTTCTACATAATTTTGAAGGTATCTCATTTCCAATGTCTATCTTAAGAATCTATTTGTCAAAAAAAAATCTTCAATTTTCTATGGATTTTGGTCAAAGTATCCATTTTTATTTGACCACGTCCGGTGTGAATCCCGTGTCCTATCCGACACGGGTACGGCTGCAATTTTAAAGAGTCCGAGTAACTTAGTGTTTTACCCTAGCAAAAAAAAAAAAAAAAAAAAAAATCAAAGGTATGTCTTCTGTCATAAGTAAATTGCATTCAGCTTAACTGAGGGAAATTTTGTAATATCATGCTGTATTTTGCCTACTAGAATATTTACAAACGAGGTGCAGGCAAATTTGTATGCATCGGATATCTCTTAGTTCTTGAACCTTATGACTTGTGGTTTAAGATTCGTTTAGTTCATTTTTATTGTTTTAGTCTCGAGCTCTGTTTGTACGCTGCACAGTTCTTTAAATGCCCACGTATATTGTACATATATCTCAAAGTCAGACAAGAAATGTTACTCCTTTACTTGTACCATAATTTTCCAGGGAAATGGAAGGGCTCTCTGTGCTGGTGGTGATGTTGCAGCTGTTGTTCATAATGTTCACCAGGGTATGTTATCCGTAAAAATGGTGATAGCTTTGTCAATACAGTCTGTGGATGATAATTGAAATTGGATTCATGATGGTGGAATTTACGTCCTCCAAACTCGGATACATATTGATTCCATGTATTAATTTATTTGCATTATGTTCCCGAAGTTTAACTTCTCGAGTAATTATTTCGATCACATGCTCAGATGTAAGCCAAGTATTGTACTCAGCTTTGCTTAACCTGGAAACTCCATATTGTTTCTCACTTTTCCGAGGGATTACACTTTTACCAATCAATATATAGTATCAGGATATAGACAAAATATAGTAGATGTAAATCCAGCCCAATCTACATTTTGTATAGAAGTCCATGACCTTTATTACTCTCGATATGTTGAAGGATGAGTTACCATTGCATCCCATTGACTACCATAACCGTTTTGCTAAACTAACTGACAGCACTAACAATGATGAAATTTTCGGACTTGTCATGGTAAGGTAATTCAAACTATTGCAAAATATCCTATAACAGCTTGGGTTATAAGGTAAACCCTCTCTTGGATTTAGTTTGACATTAACATCTATGGGTGAGTCAATTGATTTGATGATCAGTCTTGTTGTGATAATTACTGATGACAAGAACAGGTGAGTCTGAGACTGGTCATCTGATATTAGGATCTATAGGTGAGTCTGAGACTTGTGACAATAATGTTATTTCTTGATTATTTTTTAGTTTTTCAATAACTTAGTAGTTTAAGTGCTCAGGCTTAGTATTCCCAATTACATATTTATTGGTTTAATCCTTATCAGGTAACTGGAAACTCGGTGCTGATTATTTCCAATAGCAGTACACCCTGAACTATGTTATGGCAACATATAGCAAGCCCTAGGTTAAGTTAGGTTATATGTAATTTTTGTTCTGTGATTTAACCTTCTTTAAGGTATTCCTTAATCTTGTTGGGACTGCCCATTGAAGGTTTCCATCCTTAATGGAATTGTCATGGGAGGTGGAGCTGGTGCTTCTGTACATGGTAGATTTCGAGTTGCAACAGAAAAGTCGGTATTGCCTCTACTTGAATAGTAGACTTAATTTCGTTCGCTCATTTTCCCTTTTTTATTTGATTTTTGTACATTCTTGAAATTTGTCTCTTTACTTTTTCTCTCTTTTGGTGTGCAATAATATATGAGTATTCCTGGGGAATAGCTCTAGCAAAATTACAGGACAATCTCACAACTGTAAACTTTCATGAGCTTTAGTTGGGACCTTGGATTTGCATTGAGGGTTTATTTTTCTTCGACAGTAACACACTTCCTTTTTCTAACTTGACATTGGTTGCTATGTCTAATATGATACCAGAAACTTCATGTCCAACATATTCTTATGTTTGTTTCCCTGTAGGTTTTTGCTATGCCCGAAACAGCTTTTGGACTCTTTCCTGATGTAGGCGCCTCTTACTTTTTATCAAGACTTCCAGGATACTTTGGTACTTTCACTTGCCACATTGTTCATATTTATAAAAGAGTTTATTTCTGTTGATGTAGTTCATTCAAGTTTCAGTGTGAAGTTATTTGCTACTTGCGTTGTATGATTTTTAAGTAACAATTGCTCACACTTGACTAGTTGACACTATCTTAAGGGGATGGTCAGCTCAACTCCTTTCATTTGATGCTGCTGCTTCTTCCCTGATATCCTTGAAATTAAAAGTACACAAGAGTCAAAAACAGTAGATAGGTCCTATGCTCGTGCCCAAGGTGTTCAAAAACTTATTATGCACTCCTTTTGGTGCATCCTCTCTTATATTTTCTGAATTCTGGACATTTTTATCTGTTTCCACTATCTGGCATTCGTTGATCATGTGTTTACTCATTTTAAAAGTAATTTGCACTCGTTATATCGTCATACTTAGCTTATTTTCAGTACAGAAATTTTGAGCTGTTAGCTGCTTGTCAGCCTTGGTTTTCATGGTGATCTGAATTTGATAAGTTTCATTACAAAAATCAGCCTTAGTTTTCATGTAGATTGCTGAATTTAGTAAGATCATTACAAATGTAAGATAGCCTTTGAAGACACGAGTCTTCTCTACAAGGATATATTTGAAAGTTTTGATTTTTTGAAAAAATAGCTGACATGTTTGAATGAACAATGCAAGATTTATTTTGAAATATGATCCTTCCTTTTCTTCCCTGATTTTCTTTATTCTGATTATGTTTTCTATTATTGGGGAAGAGTAATTCATATGTTGTCAAGATGCAAAGAAGTTTTTTAGGTAATAATGGCTGATTTACTGTACTCTTTGGCAGGGGAATATGCTGGTCTTACTGGTTCTAGGTTGGATGGTGCTGAAATACTTGCTTGTGGTCTAGCAACCCACTTTGTATCATCAGAGGTATAATACTTCAATTTTCAGCATGATCTGTCCATTTTCGATTGCTTCTATAGGAAATTAGATTTCCTTTACTGACATGTCTAAACTGATCAGTATATAAACATGATGGCGACATTGTTGTTGCCCATTTTACATGTAATGCTAAATTGCCGGTCCACTGTCTGTCGGGAGATGTCAGGCTTATGGTGTTAGGATGTTAATCTTATCTGCCATTTGAATGTAAGGTCTGATAAATCTTTGTTATGTTCTCTTAGGACATTCAATCTCATCCAATTGGGACCATGAATCTTAATTTTGGGTGTCCACCTTGGCCCAAATATATTCTTGATAAACTATGTGGTCAAGTCAAACCTCCAGTGGATTATGCTGTTAGCTGCAAACGGGTTTACTTAGTTTTGTTTTAGCAATAGCAACTTCGATAGTGTCATGCCTGTAATAATTAATCATAAGTTGTTTCTTTTTCTAATTAGTGGAGTAATTTATAGAGCTTTTAGCTATATAAAATAAAATAGTAGTAATTGTAGAGCTTTATAGATGCATCAGGCAGAGTACAGTGTGCACATTGAGATTTTTTTTTTTTTTCCTTCCTGGTTGCTAATTGTGTACCACCAAATATTCGATTTACTTAGAGAAAAAATCAATGGGTCATCTAAATTATCTTTCCTAGCACTTCCAAGCGAATCATTCTTACTGGGAATCTGGGTTTTGTTCTCTCTGCATGAAATGGTTCATGGATATGTGGTGTCTTCATTTAGCCACTGGCAAACTTTTAAGCTGTATTTTGCATTTCGGGGTAGTAGCAGGCCTTTCCTGAGTTGTATTCTGGTGGTAGCAGGCCTCTCCTGAGTTGTATTCATCTTAGATGATCCAACCCGAACATTGTCACATCTAATACGTTGTTCATAGATCTCGATATACATCAGGTTGCATAACATAGTCTATATGTTTAATTCCTCCTGTCTCTGATCAATTTTGAATGCTTTGTCTCTTCTTTTTACAGAGATTGCCACTTTTAGAACAAGCACTGATAAAAGCCAATACAAGTGATCCGGATGTGATATCTGCCATCATAAGTCGCTTTACCAGCACACCAAAATTGAAAGAAGAAAGTCCTTACCACAAGTGAGTCCATTTAATATCTCTATTATGATGTGTGTTTTTATGCTGATTTACTGGAACCTTACCTACTAAACACAGTCCCAAAGCCTAAGGGAGGTTGTTTGAACTTATTACAAGCATGGTATTGATAGCATATCATAGAAAGTCATTGTCTGCTATCTTTCTTATTTGTTATTTTCCTCTCAAGTTATTTTTCTTCCTACTGTCGTAAGACATTGTCCACTCTACTTTTTACAGGGACATTAGAAGCTTAAGATGATGGATATCATTCCAAAGTTTCCATTGAGTCATCCATTGACTCAATGGAAAATATTGTGCAAAAAAAAAAAAAAAAAGTAGTGTTTGGATTTTCATACTCCTTTCTAAACAGATCACGGGTTTTGTTTTCGATAATTTTATGTATGTAGGATGAAGATCATTAATTGCTGCTTCTCTCGAAGAACAGTTGAAGAAATCATAGCTACTCTTGTAAGTGTGGGAGATGGATGGTCATTTGATGCAATCTCTTGTTTACTGTGGTGAAATTATTTTGTAAAATTCTGATAATACAATATGTGGATATTTTATAAGAAAGTGAGGCTTTGAACCAGAAGGGTGACTGGATTTCTTCAACCATTCAAGTGCTGAAGAAAGCATCTCCTACCAGTCTTAAAATTTCCTTGAGACTAGTAAGTCGATCGCTACTTTGTGATACCATTACGTTACGTGAACTTGTGTGCCGTTAGTTTCTCCAAGTTGATCAGACAGTAAACCTGATATCTCTGATTAATAATTGAGGAAAGATATATTGCTTGGTTGGTTATCAGGGAGGTTAATGCATATAATTACCTGAAGGGTAAGGTTTTATTGCATTTCTTTCATGCTACTATTAGGCGCAATCAGGATAGCAGACTTTTTTTAATGTCAAATTCAACAGAATCCTGGAAACTGTGGTACTTATGTGCACTGCCAGTGAACTTTGTTGCACCATGGAAAGCGTTCTTAGTGAGTCTCAAATGAGTACCAAAATTATATATTGCAACCTAACAAATTTTCTTATTCATATCCGTACAGATTTTGCAGTCTTATGAGATAGCATTAGTAGGACCACTCCTGCCCTGGGTCAACCGTTTCATATTCAGCTCTGTTGTTTATGTCCTGATCCATGTAGAATCCAATTGAAAAAGAAAAAATTTAGTAATCAAGAAAAAAAATTTCTTTCTTATACTAAGCTACTAGTATGGTTATTGGTTTTCACTTGGATTAACATTATTTATATTCAGATTTTCATTTGATACTAGATCTATATTGCTGGGTTACAAGTTATTCAAATAAAAAATTGTGATAACCTTTGGCTCCACTCTACATGTTGAAGCTCCTTCTATGTGATTTCAGTGACTTGACTTGGCCAACATTTGCGCTGGAGACTTACTGAGGTTTCGCAAATTGTTCATATTGGTTTACTTTTACTGTTCCAGATAAGAGAAGGGAGGCTGCAAGGTGTTGGTAATTGCCTGATCCGAGAGTATAGAGTTGTATGTCATGTGTTGAGGGGAGAACATAGCAAGGATTTTTTCGAGGTAAGATATAGCATCTTTCAGCTACCCTTTTTACTGCATTTATTTGACTGAGACCTGACTTTTATTTCAGGGATGCAGAGCCATACTCCTGGACAAGGATAGAAATCCTAAGGTGGGTTATGTTAATGCTGTTACATCATTTTATAATTGTTAATCTTGGATGTAGGTATGTTGGGAGCTTGTTTCATTCTCGTGCTCGTCTTTTCACACGTTTACAGTGGGAGCCTTCTAGACTGGAACTTGTTAGGGATGATGAGGTTGACTCTTACTTCTCGAAGATAGACGAGAAAGACTGGGAAGACCTAAAGCTACCTGCCAGATCATATTTGCCTCCATATGCCATTGCTAAGCTTTGAATTAGAATTCTGACAATCTTGCTATACTAACCATGCTGCCGTTTGTTCACCAGATCATTATGAAACCCAGTAATCATTGAACTATTATACTTTGTGGGGATGTGGTGCACCAAATAAATGCACATTCATCCATTGTATGTGAAGTAAATCCATAATGAAATGGATAATACATATTTTATTACTAATTTAGAGTAATTACCTTTTAGGATGGATTTTATCATAATCTTTCCTTTAGATCCTAACATAAATAGGGTCTTCCAAGTTCATTGTAAGTCACCTCAGTTTATGAGTAAAAATATTTAACTTGATTCATCTCTTATTCTATCTTTCTCTATTCTTTTATCTATCTTCTGACTTTTCTCCCAAAATTTCTACTCAGTTTGTAGTGCTACATCAATAACTCCCAAAATTCCTACTCAGTTTGTAGTGCTGCATCAATATTGGTATCAGAGCTTAAGTTATTTTGTTCAACTATACTTTTATAGCACCATAAAAATACGCACCACCTACTAAGAAAATAATTTATTTTTATACCACTTAATCTGAAGTTGTGCTAGAAAGAAAAGCAAAATCTTTGCTATTACACTCAATTCTTGAAGGTTTAGAAGTTGGAGACAGTGCTGAGGTCATGCAAGACACTGCTAGAAGTGAGATTTTGACCACTATAAAGTATTCATATTTCCACTTAATACTTGATTTGTTCATGTGTAAGGTGATCCACTAATATTTATTCCTGAAAGACCTAAAAAAAATGTGATACCTAAAAAAAAAAAAAAAAAAAAAAAAAAAAAAAAAAAAAAAAAAAAACCATTTCTTCCTTGAAAAGAAAAACTCACTAGTTTAGTCTTTATATTAATATTTTTAGTTCTTTATGTGCGCTTAATATTAACTTATATTATTCTATTATATATAACAATATTTTCATCATTACATGAAAAATCAAGCTGCGCAAAATACATAACGGAAAGAACTATCTTAGCTAGCAGAAATGGATATGTCAACCTATTAAATAAAATGTTGATTGCCAAGTTCCCAGGTAAAAGCAAAACTCTTCTAAATTTTGATTCGGCAGAGGATGATATCAACAACTATTACCAGAAAGATTACTTAAATACCTTGACACCAAATAGCGTACCACCACATAGGTTACAAAAATAGTAGCAACTTAATATATTCAGATTAACCACCTGATTAATATGAAGATATTGAATTCAGATTAACCACCTGATTAATATGAAGATATTGAATTCAGATTAACCACCTGATTAATATGAAGATATTGATGCCGTACTAGGATAACTTGTGGTCCGGTTTCTCTGACAATAGCTACTTGGATTATTGTTGCGATAAGATTAACTAAGATTTCACTGTTTCGTTTTTCAAATTTTTATTGCTTAGTTTTCATTAGCCTTCAAGTTCCTTATCATAGCTTTTTTTCAGCTTCCAAGTCTTTTACAAGTTATTTACTATGTCCAACTTGATAGCGTATTCTCATGATTCTCTAATTTCTCCAACGAAGTAACATAAAAGCTCAAATCACACTTATTTTAATTGAAACTCTTTTAACTACTAAAATCCATCACAAAATTTTCGTTGTTACTTGCCGTCAAACAATTCTTGTGCTACTGGATATGTAAAGCTATATGAACACAATATTCTTTTGAATAACCAATAAGGAGTGACCAAATATAGAGTCAACATATAGATGCTTTGTATTATCGAGCAACAGTTAGTTAGTATTACAGTTAGCAGTTAGTAGCTGTTAGGCAGTAGCTCAGTTAGTTATATTAGTTACATGCCAGCTCACTAGGAGCAGCTAGGAGTTAGCTAAGAGCCAGCTATGGTCTATGTGTCACGCTGAGATTGTTCGTGTAGTGTCATCGGTTAGTGGTAATGCAAGTTAGTTAAGTTAATATGGTAGTTAGTTAGTGGACCTGTGTATATAATTGGGGTACAGCACAGATGTAAGAGCTTAAGCTCATTCTTATCAATTTCCAGAAATATCTTCTCTAAGAATTCTCTCTCTAGGTTAGCTTGACTCAAGCATTTGATCATGGTATCAGAGCAATCGATGCTGGATTGATCGCTTCCTTCAGAGATTTCTAATCCCCAATACAAAAGATTCAGACTACGACAATGGTGAATGTAACTCAAGCACCAATGGCAGCAGCTGGAAACCAAGGAGCTGAAGTAATCGACCACAATCATCCTCTGTATATTCATCCATCTGATACACCAGGTTCAGTCCTAATCTCCATCAAATTAAGTGGATCTGAAAACTATGGATTATGTAACAAATCTATGCTTATTGCCCTAAGAGCTAAGAATAAGCTAGGGTTTGTAGAAGGAACATGTGAGAAGGAATCATTTGATGAAACACTACATGATCAGTGGGAAAGATGCAATGCATTTGTACATTCCTGGATAACGAATACTATAGCACATGAATTGGTCAATAGTATCATCTATGCAAGTAATTCCATTGTTGTTTGGGAAGTTCTAAAGGAGAGATTTAATAAAGTAAATCAAGTGAGAATCTGGCAACTTCACAAGGAGATTGCAACTTTTGCACAAGGCACAAGTTCTGTTTCCCTTTACTACTCTAGGCAGAAGGAACTTTGGGATGAGTATGATGTGTTAGTGCGACAACCTAGTTGTGCTTGTGAGAAATCAAAGGACTGTGTAAGTTATTTGAGGCACCAGAGACTACTGCAGTTTCTAAGTGGACTGAATGATGCATATGATCAGGCAAGGACACAAATTCTGATGAAGTCTAACACCCCCACTGTAAATCAAGCCTATGCTATGATAATACAGGATGAGAGTCAATATGTGAATATGACTGTGATAAATGAGAAAACTGAACCTATTGCTATACAAAGCTATAGAGGACAGAACTATGGGAGACAGAATGATAAGGCAAATCAGTCCTATGGTAGAGGTCAGTCCTCTATGAGAGGACAAGGCTATGGCAGATCACAGGGTTACAGAGGAAGAAGACAATATCCTCCATGTGAACATTGTGTACTGAAGAATACGCTGATGGTCAACAATAATCACAATCTGGTGGCAGGAGTTTCTATGGATATAATGATGGTGCTTCTTGCTCTAAGGCACATGAAGAGAAGAATGACAGCAAAGGAAACTACCTCACTGATGAACAATACAAACAAATCCTCACCATTTTGAACAAAGACACAAAGGATGAGTACCAAGCCAACACTGCAGGTATGGCAGGTATAGCCACTTGAGCATTAGCTAATTATATGAGAGATGAGTGGATCATTGATTTAGGAGCATCTCACCACATCACAGCTGACATGGATATGCTAAGAAAGAATGAAAGCAAGATAATACAGAATGAGAAGGTCTTTTTTACCCTCAGGGAGGCATGCTAAAATAACACATATTGGTAGTTCACACACATTTGAAACTGATGTGTTGCATAATGTGCTACATGTACCTGATTTTAAACTGAATCTGCTGTCAGTCTCCAAGGTTACCAGAGACCTTGCTTGCTCTGTCACCTTCTATCCTGATTTATGTGTATTTCAGGACCTTTACAGTGGCAGGGTGAGGGGGATTGGTAAGGAAAGAAGAGGCCTTTACATCATCAGTACAAGAGGGGTTGATGTCAAGAAGAGCAGGAAGATGGTAGCTAATGTGAATAAGGATGTGAAGTGCAAGACCTGGCATGAGAGACTTGGGCATCCTTCACATCCAGTGATGAGGAGTATAGAGCAATTGAGACATGATGTAAATAATTCTATGCAGAATAAGTGTACTGTATGTCATTTAGCAAAGCAGACTAGGCTTCAGTTTCCAACTAGTAGTTCAAGAGCTTCTCATGCTTTTAATCTTGTACACATGGATCTTTGGGGACCTTATAAAATACCCACATTTGATAAAAAGTACTATTTTTTAACTGTGGTGGATGATCACACTAGGTTTATTTGGGTTTATTTCCTGTAGTTGAAGTCTGAAGTAATAGTAGCTGTCAAGGCTTTCCTTGTCATGGTTAAAAACCAGTTTGATGTAATGGTTAAAGTGCTAAGAACAGATAATGGCACTGAATTCTTTAATTCACAATGCAATGAGCTGCTGTAGGACTTGGGCATTATTCATCAAAGCAGTTGTGTCTACACTCCACAACAAAATGGAGTGGTAGAAAGAAAGAATAGACATATTCTTGATACTGCAAGGACACTTAGATTTCAGGCATCAATTCCAATTAAGTACTAGGGCATGTGTATTCAAGCAACAGTATATCTCATTAATAGATTGCCATCTACTGCATTGAAAGGGAAAGTCCCATATGAGCTGTTATACAACAAAAAGGTGAATTTGGCTCATCTAAGGGTAGTAGGATGTTTGTGCTTTTCCACTTCATTACATAAGGGAGACAAGTTTGCTGCAAGAGCAAGACCAGCTGTGCTCATGGGCTTCTCAGAAACCAAGAAAGGATATATCTTATTGGACTTAGAAACAAATCAAGTATTCATCAGCAGAGATGTTATATTCAGAGAAGCTGAATTCCCTTTCAAGAAGCTATCAAGTCAGGTGCAGAGGAATGCTCTATTTCAGGACATTGAGCTGGATGCAACATCAGTTGAAGAAGCTGACAGTTCATCCCACAAGCCATCAGAACCAGCACCACCATCCAATGATGTAGTGGACAACTCTCCCAGCACACACCCTAGACAAGATGCTGCAGTTGATGTAAGACAAGCTGAAGACATCAATACAGTGGCACAGCAGCACCAGCAAGACACCACTGCACCAAGTCAGTCTCAACCTCCTATAACAGATAGAAGATCTGCTAGAATAGGGAAGCAGCCTACTTGGATGCAAAACTACATAGTCACTAGCAGGACCAAAGGTGGTACTAGATATCCTGTGTCAAACTATTTGTCCTATGATGCAACTTCATCAAAGTATCAGGCCTACTTGACTGGCCTCTCAGCTCTATCTAAACCCAAAACATTTAAACAGGCAGCCAAGGATGACAGGTAGATATAAGCAATGAAGCAGGAAATTAAGGCTTTAGAAGAAAATAAGACATGGAAAGTAGTGGATCTACCAAATTGAGCCAACACTGTGGGCTCAAAATGGGTATACAAAATTAAGCTAAAGGCAAATGGTGAAGTTGAGAGGTTCAAAGCAAGACTGGTAGCAAAGGGATATAGCCAAAGAGAAGGTTTAGATTATCATGAAACTTTTTCTCATGTGGCAAAAATGGTAACAGTAAGATCAGTAATAGCATTGGCAGCCTCCAAGAACTGGAACCTGTACCAGATGGATGTCAATAATGCCTTTTTTACAAGGTGACTTGTATGAAGAAGTATATATAGAAATGCCTGAAGGTTTCAAAAGACAGGGAGAGATGAAGGTGTGCAGGCTGCTTAAGTCTCTCTATGGGCTTAAACAAGCCTCTAGACAGTGGAACATCAAGTTGACTGATGCATTAATAGCTACAGGTTTTAGACAAAGCAGCTATGACTATTCCTTGTTTACTATGATGAGAGCTGAACATATTGTAGCTATCTTTGTCTATGTGGATGACCTACTGATTACTGGGAGCAATGAGACTCTAATTGAAGCAGCCAAACAGACCTTGCATCAGAAGTTCAAGATCAAAGACTTGGGTGAACTCAAGTACTTTTGGCATAGAGGTCCTTAGATCAAAACATGGTATTGTGCTGAATCAGAGAAAGTATATACTAGATCTCTTACAAGAAATGAAGCTGAGTGGTGTCAAGCCATCAGACACACCAATGGAGATGAATTTGAAACTGACAACCACAGAGTATGACTCTTATGTAGGAATCACAGGAGATCCTGTTCTCAGAGATGTCACTGCATACCACAGATTGATTGGGAAGCTACTATATGTGACAATAACTAGGCCTGATATTTGCTATGCAGTGCAAATATTGAGCCATTTTATGCAGGCTCCAAAGAGATCTCATTGGGAAGCTAGCTTTAGAGTGTTGAAGTATTTGAAGAATGCACCTGGCCAGGGTGTATTGTTGAAGGCAGGAGTAACCAATGCCCTTGTGTGTTGGTGTGACTCAGACTGGGCAGCCTGTCCCAGCACTAGAAGGTCAGTGACAGGATATGTGGTGAAGCTTGGTGAGTCTCTCATTTCTTGGAAATTAAAAAAACAACAGGCAGTATCCAGAAGTTCAGCTGAAGCTGAATACAGAAGCATGGCATCAACTGTCTCAGAGATCACTTGGTTGCTGGGCTTATTCTGTGAATTGGGGATACAAGTTAGGAGACCAGTGTATGTTTTCAGTGATAGCAAATGTGCAATAGAGATAGCATCCAATCCTATCTTCCATGAAAGGACAAAACACATAGAAATTGATTGTCACTTCATTAGAGACAAAATCAAGCTTGGTTTTGTGAGGCGTGTGTATGTTCACACTAAGGAGCAGCAAGCTGATCTTCTGACCAACGCATTGACAAGACAACAACACGTGTACCTTCTAAGCAAGCTGGGAGTACTTAACATTTTGCATCCTCCAGCTTGAGGGGGAGTATTATCGAGCAGCAGTTAGTTAGTATTACAGTTAGTAGTTAGTAGCTGTTAGGCAGTAGCTCAGTTAGTTATATTAGTTACATGCCAGCTCACTAGGAGCCAGCTAGGAGTTAGCTAAGAGCCAGCTATGGTCCATGTGTCACGCTGGGATTGGTCGTGTAGTGTCATCGGTTAGTGGTAGTGCAAGTTAGTTAAGTTAATACAGTAGTTAGTTAGTGGACCTATGTATATAATTGGGTACATCACAGATGTAAGAGCTTAAGCTTATTCTTATCAATTTTCAGAAATATCTTCTCTAAGAATTCTCTCTCTAGGTTAGCTTGACTTGAGCATTTGATCACTTTGTCTCACTTAACAATGTTTATTTTTATTAGTCATGTTGAGTTCAAAATTGACTTTCTACTCCACCACGTCTCTGAGTCGGACTTTTCTCTCTAATATCATTACTTCTAATCTCATTACTTCACTTTCATGTCTATTCCCCCTATTATGCAGTCTTCGATTGCTTTATTAAAGTTAACATATTCTTCATTTTGCATTTTCTGGTTATTTCACTTTTAAGAATGAGTACTGATACAAATTAATACTTTACAATTTTGTCGTCTTGTATGGCCAATATTGATCAATTTTATAGCTAATTTGTCTTAGCACACTATCATCCAGCACCCTGAGTCTTACTCAAAGACATGTTACTATATTAATCGTTGAAATTATGCACCCATGTTAAAATTGCACTTGACGAGTTGAAATTATGCACCCATTTTAAAAATTGCACTTTTTACGTGCACATTGAACTTGAAGAAAAATGCACACGTCATGTTACTAAGAAACTTAGATCCATCAAATGACTTGTGTAATGGTACAAGGATGGTACATAGAGGTTTCGACAACAACTTCATACATGCCGAAATCATGACGGGTCAATTAATATGTGCTTCTAAATATGTCTTTATTCCCAAAATATAATTTCTATGCAAAAATCATGACGGGTCAATTATGTGCTTCTAAATAAGTCTTTGTTCCCATAATACAACATTTCCCTTCAGAAAATGAAGGCTACCCTTTTAAATTCGTCCATTAACTATTTTTGGCACGCTTGTGTTTTGCAATGACAATAAATAAAGCACAAGCACAAACTAGCGCAAATTAAATGTCGGGCTATATTTGCCGCTGTAACAACTAAATTCGCGTCAAGAAAATAAATATCGAGACAGGAAAATATTGCAACAATATATTTTATTTATCAAAATATGAGTGTTACAATCTCTATGATTCCTCTGATTCGTCTTTTCAAACTATAACTATAACTTCAAGGGCTTTTGAGCTTGATCTTGAAGTTTGGATTTAGATTTGGATTTGATCTTGATCTTGATCTTTGACTTGATGAGTTCAAGAGCTTGGAGCTTTATCTTGAACTTGGTCTTGATCTTGAACTTGTACTTGGATTCAAGGGCTTGAAGCTTGATCTTGAATCTTCGTCTTGATCTCTAGAACTTGTAGAGAAATATTTGAGTGCTTGCAGCTTTTGTAGAAATCTCTTGCTTTGATCCACGAGCTCTTTCTTGCTTCTTGTTATGGATTCTTGCTTCTGATTTCTTCTTCCTCAAATGAGAGATTTGACCCCTTTATATAGATATGGGGTGGAGTAGCCACCAAGAAACCCTGACGGGCCTTGGCCCGTGGACCGGCCAATCAGATTTAAGCAGTGACTAGGCCGTATTTGATTGGCCATAACATGTCACATGTACACATGGCATATTTTAATTGGTCTTGGAGTTTGACTTGGATTGCCACATCATTTGACGTGTGGCATGATCCAATTGGCTATTGTATTGACTTGGCGCTACGTCACTTGCCACGTGGCACATTTTTGGGCCTCTAGGAAAACTTATATCCATTGGGCTAAGGCTAATTTGGGCTAGCCTTTCAAGATTGGGCTTTTATTATATTTAAATAATTAGCCACATTATATTAGTCCATAATATTTATTTGGACCAATATGTCTTCAATTTGATATGTAGCCATATTATTTCATGGGTTTAAATCCAACAAAATTTACTTGTCTACAAATGCCCCCTACTTCAAGGCTTGTCGGGGTTTAATTTGTTTGCACCCGAAGACTAGACTTGAAGTAATTTTTTTTTTTTTTGATCACATGATCATTCCCAATTTAGTAGCTTAGAAAGTGAATATATCATAAGCGAGTCATGATGAAAGTGGGTATCATCCGGTTAACAGCCCATAAAAGTCGCTACTTTTTCATTGTGCCAAAAGTGGCTACCTTCCAGTTACTAGCAAACAAAAAAGGCTATCAAACAATAAAGTATCAAAAAGTGGCTACCATTCAGTTAACAGTAATAAAAGCGGCTGTTGGTCCAAATTTACCCAAAGTTGCACGCTGAAGCTTCTTTCTTTTCTATTTTCTTTTTCTTTTTCTTTTCCTATATTTTCACTGCATGTGGTCTTCCTATTCCAATTTGGTTACAGTTCCTACTTCTTTTTGGACTCCAACAACAATCTTCAAATTTGTATCAAATTAGAACTTTTTCACATCATTAGTCCTCTATAAATAGAGGCCTGAGATCCTTATTTGTTTAACTCGCTTGAAGGCAGCACTTGGGTATATCTTTTGCAGAGGCAAGTATTTTTTTTATTCTTTTATGCTCATTTTTTTTTTTTTGTATGAGAAATACTATATACAAATTAACACTTTCTTGAAAATCCTTTTTTTTTTTTCTTTTTTTCCTTTTTTTTTCGCGCCTATTTTCCGTAACTTGCCCCCTCTTTTTCTTTGTAACTTTATTTATTCATTCTTCCTTTTTGTTTCCAGCAAGTAAAAGAGGACTTCTGCATCTTGAATTTTCTTCTTCTCTTGTCAGGTAAAACTACTTTCTCCTTTTTTTTTTTTTTTTTTTACTTCTTCTTTGCTCTTGTTTTTCTTTTATGTAGGCCAAAAGATGATTCTAAAGAAGTCAACCCTTACTTTAAAGAGGACAACCTATTGAAGACTTATTTTGGGAGCGATACTCATGGGAACGTCAAGTTTAAGGTGATTGGGGTGGCAACGCACTCCCACTTTAACGACGACAATCCCATGGAAGATTTGTTTGGAGCGATACTCGTGGGAAAGTCAAGTTTAAGGTGATTGGAGTGGCAACGCACTCCCACTTTAACGACGACAATCCCATGGAAGAAGCCATTTGGAGCGATACTCATGGGAAAGTCAAGTTTAAGGTGATTGGGGTGGCAACGCACTCACACTTTAACGACGACAATCCCATGGAAGGCTTATTTGGAGCGATACTCGTGGGAAAGTCAAGTTTAAGGTGATTGGAGTGGCAACGCACTCCCACTTTAACGACGACAATCCCATGGAAGAAGCATTTGGAGCGATACTCATGGGAAAGTCAAGTTTAAGGTGATTGGGGTGGCAACACACTCACACTTTAACGACGACAATCCCATGGAAGGCTTATTTGGAGCGATACTCGTGGGAAAGTCAAGTTTAAGGTGATCGGGGTGGCAACGCACTCCCACTTTAACGACGACAATCCCATGGAAGAAGCCATTTGGAAGAGCAACTTGAAGACCGGCGAATATGAAAACCCCATCCCAAGACTCGATAAACTCGAAGGCTCTTTAAATTAAGTACTTCAACTTTGAAGACTTTCCGTACCTGAATGACACCGACTTGAAGACCGATGGACTTAAAGACTTCAACCTGTAGACTTGTCAAATATTTGAAGACATCAGCTTGAAGACTTGAAGAATTTGGAGACTCCAGCTTGAACACTTGGCGAATATGAAGATTCCAAATTGAAGACTTGGAAAATTTGAAGTTTGTAGACTCCAACTCGAAGACACAAACTTGGCGACTCTAACTTGAACACTTGATAAATTTGAAGACTCTAACTAGAAGACTTGCAAATTTAAAGACTCGCAAATTTGAAGACTCTAACTTGAAGACTTGGCAGATTTAGAGACTCCAGCTTTGAGGAAGATTTCACTTGAAGACTTGACCAACTCCAACTTGAAAACTTGGCGAATATGAAGATTCCAGCTTAAAGACTTGGAAGACTTGCGAATTTGAAGGCTCAAACTTGAAGACTACAAACTCCAACTCGAAGACTTGGAAAATTTGAAGATCCCAGCCTGAAGACTTTGGCGAATTTGAAGGCTCACACTTGAAAACTTGACGAATTTGAAGACTCCAAGATGAAGACTTGCTAGCCTGAAAACTTTCGCAAATTTGAAGGCTCACGTTGAGTCTTTCAAGTTTTCCAAGAATAGTAATACTCAGAATTCGAAACACCCTGGCAGGTAATCACGTTTTCTCTCTAGGTTGCAAGCTTTAACAATTTAAACTTGATCTATAAATAACAATGTGAAACTTGACAAGGAAAAGAACTTTTCTTCTTTTTGGGCGACTGGACTTAGAATTTGAGCTCTAAGCTGCCTACGTACCTCAATGAAGAGGATCAAGTCATTACGTAGTTCATAGTAGAAGAGGTGTGTTCTTTTTTTTTTTCTCTTTTTTGGTCCTAACTTTTGCCTAGGCCGCCTCTTTCGAGGTTTTCAACCTAGTGGACTTTTTTTTTTTTTTTTTTAGGCCGTGCACAGTTTAGACTCTTGCGGGCCAGGAGTTTTATGCAGTTTATGCTCGTGCATCAAAGGAGCGTAGCGATTTGCAGTTTAGGCTCGTGCGTTGAGGAGCGTGTCAACTTGCAGTTTAGGCTCGTGCGTTGAGGAGCATGTCAACTTGCAGTTTAGGCTCGTGCGTTGAGGAGCATATCAACTTGCAGTTTAGGCTCGTGCGTTGAGGAGCATGTCAACTTGCAGTTTAGGCTCGTGCGTTGAGGAGCATGTCAACTTGCAGTTTAGGCTCGTGCGTTGAGGAGCATATCAACTTGCAGTTTAGGCTCGTGCGTTGAGGAGCATGTCAACTTGCAGTTTAGGCTCGTGCGTTGAGGAGCATGTCAACTTGCAGTTTAGGCTCGTGCGTTGAGGAGCATGTCAACTTGCAGTTTAGGCTCGTGCGTTGAGGAGCATGTCAACTTGCAGTTTAGGCTCGTGCGTTGAGGAGCATGTCAACTTCAAGGATAGTACTTCTTCAAGAATTTCCCGTTAATGGGACCGAGTCTTTTTCCTTCAGCATCAATAAGCTTATAAGCACCACTTGAATAGACTTCTTGCACAACATACGGTCCGTCCCATTTTGCAGTGAACTTGCCCCCAGATTTATGGGAAGTGATGATGGGTCTTCTTACTGCAAGGACTTGATCACCAACCTGGAAAGATCTTGGGCGAACCTTTTTATTGAAAGCACGAGATAGACGAGCTTGATAACATTCAAGGCTTTGCTGAGCTTCGAGTCTTTTCTCATCGAGAGCCTCCAACTCTTCAAGGCGTAAGCGAGCATTTTCTTCATCAGTGAGCCCTTCTTGGAGAGCAAGTCTCAAGGATGGTATTTGACGCTCCAGCGGCAACACAGCTTCAACTCCATAAACAAGCGAGTAAGGAGTTGCTCGCGTTGGTGTGCGGTGAGTTGTCCTATACGCCCATAAAGCTTCTTCCATCCTTTCATGCCAATCTCGCTTGGATTTGGAAACAACCTTATTAAGCAAATTGCACAAGGTCTTGTTGAATGCTTCGGCTAGGCCATTGGCGGCAGCATTGTACATGGAAGATTTGCGCTGCTTGAAGCCAAAGAGATCACATATTTTATTCATCAGTCTATTATCGAATGGCTTGCCATTATCCGTTATTATATAACGAGGGATACCGAAGCGGTAAATAATGTTTACTCGAATGAAGTTTGCAACCTTTTCCTTCTTTACTTCCTTGAGAGCGACAGCTTCTGCCCATTTTGAGAAGTAATCAGTTGCAGCTAATATGAACACGTGTCCTTCAGAAGACTTCGGCAATGGTCCAACAATGTCTAGTCCCCAAGCATCAAATGGCCAAGACGCGACTGTTGGGTGCAATACTTCAGGTGGTTGATGTATGAAGTTTGCATGGAGCTGACAAGCTTTGCATCTCCGAGCATGGTCCAAGCAATCCTTCACCATTGTTGGCCAGTAGTACCCCATCCTTTTTATATGGAAGTGAAGCTTCGGCCCAGACTGGTGTGATCCACATACCCCAGAGTGTGCTTCTTCCAGAGCTTGAAGTGTTTCATCATCTCCTAAACATCGCAAAAGTACTCCCTCAAATGACCTTCTATATAGAGTGTCTTTGTAGTAAAGGAAACGGGGTGCTCTACGACGAATTTCGCTTCTTCTTCTAGGATTTTCTGGCAGGGTTCCATGACTGAGGTAATCAACTATAGGTTTCCGCCAGTCCTCCTTCTCAGCCTCAGAAACAGCAACAAGACGTTGAAGCTCATTTTCACCATCCACGCCTTCATCAAATGGTGGTACTACCCATCTTTGGCAGATAGTAACTTGTGTCTGTTCAGGCAAGGCAAGTGTCGACGCCAAAGCCGCCAAGGCATCGGCTTTCTTATTTTCCTTCCTCGGCACATGCTGGAGAGTTACATCCCCAAGCCATCCTATTAACTTCTGTGCATAATTGTGATAGGGTTGTAACTCTGGTTTCCTTACCTCATAGCTACCTAGAAGCTGATTGATTACCAATTTAGAGTCTCCGTATACTTGCAACTGTAACTGCTTCATGTCAACGGCCATTTCGAGACCAAGTATGAGTGCTTGATACTCGGCGACGTTATTAGAGCAACGTTGCATTAACGTGAAAGAATATGGGAAAACCTCTCCCTCAGAAGTTACAAAAACCACACCAGCCCCAGCTCCATCATGACGTGCAGCACCGTCGAAGTACATCTTCCACGATGGTTGAACTTCGACGACCATTGCATCTTCATCAGGTAATTCATCAGTGAGCTCCCAATCATCAGGTATCGGATGGTCTGCCAAGAAGTCAGCTAACGCTTGTCCTTTCACCGCTTTTTGAGAGACGTACACAATCTCAAATTGTTGAAACTGGAGGTACCATCTCGCCAGACGATCACTAAGGACGGGTTTTGACATCACAAATTTTATAGGATTTGCTTTGGAAATGAGTCGGACGACGTGAGCTTGAAAGTAGTGCTTCAACTTTTGAATAGAGAAGACTAGCGCCAAACACAACTTTTCGATTGGCAAGTACTTCAACTCATTTGGTGTCATCATCCTACTTAAGTAGTAAAGGGAATTTTCTTTCCCTTCACTATTCTCTTGAGCCAAAAGCGCCCCAACAGACCCTTCTTGCGCTGCAATATATAATATCAGCGGCTTTCCAGGTATAGGTGCAGCTAAAACTGGAGGTTTCATCAGGTACGACTTGATGCTCTCGAATGCGTTGCTGCAAGCTTGATCCCATTCGAAAGGGACACCTTTCTTCATAAGACGGCTGAATGGTTGACATCTTCCGGCCAGATTTGAAATGAATCTCCTAAGATACGCCAACTTTCCTTGTAGACTCTTTAGTTCATGAATATTTCTAGGCTCGGGCATCTTCAAAATCGCATCGACTTTAGCTTGATCAATTTCAATCCCTCGGTGTCGAACAATGAAACCAAGGAATTTACCAGAAGTAACTCCGAATGCGCACTTTAAAGGATTCATCCGAAGTTGGTATCTTCGCAGCAATTCAAACACCGTTCTCAAGTCCTGTAGGTGATCCTTCTTGTTTCTCGATTTCACCACCAAGTCATCAACATAGCACTCGACACTTTTGTGAAGCATGCTGTCAAAGATATTTTGCATCGCTCTTTGATAGGTAGCTCCAGCATTCTTCAGGCCAAATGGCATCACTTTGTAGCAGTAAATTCCCTTAGGAGTTCGAAACGCTGTGAGTTCTTCATCCTTAGGAGACATGCGAATCTGGTTATAGCCAGATGAGCCATCCATAAAAGACATTGCCTCATATCCAGTAGTGGCGTCAATCATGAGTTCTGGGATGGGGAGTGGAAATTCATCCTTAGGACATGCATTGTTGAGATCTCTAAAATCAACACAAACTCGAATTTGGCCATTTTTCTTCCTTACAGGGACTATACTTGAAATCCAAGTAGGATACTTGACTTCCCGAATAAAACCAGCCTCAATAAGCTTGTTGACTTCATTCTCGATCAAGGGTACCAGCTCTGACCTGAAGCGGCGTTGGCTTTGCTTAACAGGACGAGCACCATTTCTAACCGCCAGATGATGAACCGCTACTTTGGGGTCTAAACCAGGCATCTCTTTGTAACTCCAAGCAAAGACATCTCTATACTCTTTCAGCAGCTCTACATAAGCACTTTCTTCATCCTTCATCAGCAAAGCACTTATATATGTAGGTCTTGGTTCTTCATCTGTGCCGAGGTTGATTTCTTTCAATGCGTCAACTGTCGCCTTCACTCCTTCTTCAAGCTCAGGTGGAGCATCTTTAGCATCTTCATCTTCCTGCAGATCTCCGTCATTGAAAGATATGTGGTGACACCAAGAAATATCCTCCGACTCATTCTTGACATTATTTGGATATGAAGCATTATGCTCTTCTTCTGCAACGACGTAATATGAAGATCCTACACTTTCTTCATCTTCCTCACGCTCCCTTGTGTGGACTATAGTGTGAGTCTTTGCCTTTAACACTTCTCCACATGAAACTACTAGTTTTTCTTGACGCTTCATCCTTGAAGGGATCAGACTTTGGCAACCTCTCGAAAGTTTTGGGTTGTCAGGAGAAATGGTTATTTTCGCCTTTACATCACCCTTTTGGAGCTTGTTCCTCTTCTTCAATGGTCCCAATCTATCAAAGACAGAAGTTCTTGCAGTTGGTTCTCCGAGCCGATCAAAGACAGACTTTCTTTTATTCGAAGGAACGGACTCATCCTCAGCACCGACATAATTGATGCTTGCCCTCCTTATAGAGATGCGAACTGGTGGAGGTTTTTCGAAACCCAAGCCTTCACGTGATTTCTTCATTGATCCTTCTGGTAGGAGCTTCCCTAACTTAGATGGTTCGTTGGGATCGTACCCAGCCTTTGCAAATAGTTTATAAGCATTTGGATCAAAACCCTCGTTTGTGCGCTTTGTGGGGAGTGCACTATTCTCCGGCAGATTTCGGGCCACAAACTTTCCAAGCAAATTCGAGGATAACTTTAAAGCATCAAGCCGCTTGATAGGAAGGGTTAATCCATTCAGCACGTCACTTTGCAGGTCAGATGATTGGTCTTTCTTCTCCTTCAGTTTTGGGACGTAGCAGAGCGTAGGTCCCGTCTTCTTGCCTGAAGGTGCAAAGTATTGCTTATGTGGTTTCCTTTGAATAGAGTGGCTTCTATCTTCATCCTCTACAACTTTTGCTTTCCCAGCCGCAATCTCAGCCTTCTTTATTGCAATCTTAGGATCCAATGTCTTGGCGATGTTATCAACCCTGACTTCATTCACGATATTCTTCAAGTAAAATTTAGCGTCAGCACAGTACGCTTCAGATTCAGTGAATGGCTTGTCATCAGCAACGATTTTCTTCTCAATACCATCTTCGTGATACTTAAGGCATTGGTGATAAGTGGATGGGACGACTTTATTCTCATGTATCCACGGCCTTCCCAGTAAGATGTTATAGGAAGTTTTTGCATCGATCACATGCAACCATGCGCTTGAAGTCATTTCTCCAATAGTGAGGTCAATTTTTGTAGCACCTATGGCCCTTTGCCCCCCTTGGTTGAATCCATGAATCATCAAACGGCTTTCAATCAAATCCTCTCTTGAAATGCCAAGTTCGTTCATTGTGTGAATAGGCAGAATGTTGATTCCGGATCCTCCGTCAATCAAGATTCTATTCACTCTTTGTTCATTCACATATCCAACCATGAACAATGGACGATTGTGAGGAACTTCCCCAAGTAGGATATCATCACTTGTGAATGTGATCTTTGCTTCACAAGTATTTGCTTCTCCGGCTGTAGATTCAGTGAGTTTTTCTGACTTCGCAGGTGAAGATGGCTTTGGACTTTCATTGTTCTCCTCTACTTTATCAGCATTACAGCATGAGGCCTTCGTATCATCTTTAGGGATCTTCATGCGGAACCAACTTGGTAGAAACTCCTCTAAGGTTACTGGCTGACGCGACTTTTGGTGATGGTAAACCTCCACCTTTGCCTCTCGCGGACGTCCGATCGCCTTTTGCTTCCTCGGCTTCCTTACCATCTTCTTCCTTGTTGGTTTCTCAGCTGGTTCATCTCGTGGGCTTGCCTTACGACGCCTCCGTCGAGTCACCAATATCCAACCATCATCATCTTCCTCGAGCGATGCTTTTTTCATACTTTGTTCACACAGCTTTGGGGGAGAAAATGATCCTTTTGCTGGAACGGGTTCGAAGTCGCCAAACTTAATCATGATATCCTGCCCTTCGAATCCTTCAGTGAAGTTGCAGATCGCAATGGGATCTTGTGAGCCAAAGATGATGGAAACTTGGTTTGCATTTTCCTTTTCATCTTCGAGTATGATCTCCCCTTTGTCGGCCAACTCTATGACTTTGTCCTTAAAGACAAAACATTTTTCAAGAGAGTGACCTAAAAGCCGATGGTACTTGCAGTAGTTTGGATCATTCGTTCTTCCAGCTTCATTAGGACGCTTCATCTCTGGTAGCTCAATGAGCTTTAGTTCCAGAAGTTCATCGAAGATTGCAGGAACATCAGAATCAAGGAACGGGTATTCCCTATCTTGCATCTCTCTCAAAGTTGATTTCCGACCTGTCTTATCCTTGAAAGAAGTCGTCTTCACACTTTGTTTCTTGCTAAACTTTGTGGTGAACTTCACAGGTTTGGCATCAACATTCATGGACTCTTTGCTTTCAACCTTGGGTACGACTTTGCTCCATCTCTTGACTTCTTGCTTGTCTTTTCCCTTGCGAGGTTCGGTGAGTGGTGGCCCTTCTTTTCCAGTAGATGCCATGCTTAGCTCCATATCATGAGCACGTGTTGCCAACTCTTCAAAAGTCCTTGGCTTTATGCCTTGCAAGATGTAGCGAAGCCCCCAATGCATACCTTGAATGCACATCTCAATTCCTGAAGCTTCACTGAGTCTATCTTTGCAGTTGAGACTTGCATTCCTCCATCGGTTGATGAAGTCAATGACTGGTTCTTCCTTTCGCTGCTACGTGTTTGTAAGCTCTATCATGCTTACGGTACGCCTTGTACTGTAAAAGCGATTGAGGAACTCATGTTCCAGCTGCTCCCAGCTATCAATTGAACCAGACTCAAGGTCTGTATACCAATCGAAAGCATTCCCTTTGAGGGAACGGACGAACTGCTTGACGAGATAATCGCCGTAGGTTCCAGCATTGTTGCATGTCTCAACGAAGTGCGCCACATGCTGCTTTGGGTTTCCTTTGCCATCGAACTGCTGAAATTTTGGGGGTTGATAACCGATTGGCATCTTCAAGCTATCGATTCTTGCGGTGTATGGCTTCTCATATGCAAGCGAAGACTTGGAAGAAACCTCGTACTTATCCTTGATTGTTCCCATAATGAACTCCTTCAGTTGGTCGATTTGAATCACCCCATCAGCAGAAACTTGGATTTCCTTAGCAGGTGTTACTTGCTTCGCTGGAGTATTAATCACCTCTTGAACTTCTGGACGTTTTCCTGGTGCATGGCTAGATTCTCCCTCCATCATGCTTTCCATCTTGTTGATGCGAGCGTCTTGATCCTTGACATAGTTTGATAAGCTATCAATCGCCTTTGTCAAGTTTGCAAGTTGTTCCTCCATCGTTAAAGTATTAATCGCCATCGTTTGCACGGCTATTGGAGATGATGGAGAATAACATGGATTCTCCCATAGATTGATCTTTGACTGGAATGACTCGCGCGGCGTGGTTGGGGAGGATCCAATGCTTGAAACTTCATCGTCTTTCTTTGCTACTGGACTTCTGGATCTGCAGAGCCTAAGTCGAGCCAAAGTGTTTTCAACAATCTCAGCGATATTTTCTCCTTTTTCCAATGGCTCAGCAGATGATCCTGCTCCTTTGGAAGATGAAGAACCGAAAATTGGAGTTGATGCGGGCGGCACCTGATGTGCTTGTTGTCCCATCAAGTTTGCTTTGTTTCTTGTAACTGGTCCAAAGCTTCCCTTAGTAGCATTCATGCAGCTTTGAACCTCAGAAGAGAACTTGGAATTGGCATCAAGGTCATGAGGCCAGACAGATTTTGCAACGACAGATTTTGAGTTGGTGTTCTTGGAAGCCATCTCAGTGTTGCTGAACTTCGTGAGTTGAAAAGTTGAGATGAGAGGTAGAGATTGTCCCACCGGGCGTGCCAGAATTTGTAACAACTAAATTCGCGTCAAGAAAATAAATATCGAGACAGGAAAATATTGCAACAATATATTTTATTTATCAAAATATGAGTGTTACAATCTCTATGATTCCTCTGATTCGTCTTTTCAAACTATAACTATAACTTCAAGGGCTTTTGAGCTTGATCTTGAAGTTTGGATTTAGATTTGGATTTGATCTTGATCTTGATCTTTGACTTGATGAGTTCAAGAGCTTGGAGCTTTATCTTGAACTTGGTCTTGATCTTGAACTTGTACTTGGATTCAAGGGCTTGAAGCTTGATCTTGAATCTTCGTCTTGATCTCTAGAACTTGTAGAGAAATATTTGAGTGCTTGCAGCTTTTGTAGAAATCTCTTGCTTTGATCCACGAGCTCTTTCTTGCTTCTTGTTATGGATTCTTGCTTCTGATTTCTTCTTCCTCAAATGAGAGATTTGACCCCTTTATATAGATATGGGGTGGAGTAGCCACCAAGAAACCCTGACGGGCCTTGGCCCGTGGACCGGCCAATCAGATTTAAGCAGTGACTAGGCCGTATTTGATTGGCCATAACATGTCACATGTACACATGGCATATTTTAATTGGTCTTGGAGTTTGACTTGGATTGCCACATCATTTGACGTGTGGCATGATCCAATTGGCTATTGTATTGACTTGGCGCTACGTCACTTGCCACGTGGCACATTTTTGGGCCTCTAGGAAAACTTATATCCATTGGGCTAAGGCTAATTTGGGCTAGCCTTTCAAGATTGGGCTTTTATTATATTTAAATAATTAGCCACATTATATTAGTCCATAATATTTATTTGGACCAATATGTCTTCAATTTGATATGTAGCCATATTATTTCATGGGTTTAAATCCAACAAAATTTACTTGTCTACAGCCGCAACATGTTTTCTCACATGAACAGTTCTATGTTGCGCTATCATGAAGAATATCAATGTCGACAACAAGAGTTCTGGTCATGATGGAGCAACCAAAGCGTCATAAGGGAACGTACACTAACAACTTGTTTGGATGGTTGTACCCCATGATATAGTATTGTATTGTTACCATGGGTACGACGTTTGTTTTGATTGTTTCTCTAATTAGCATTGTATGGTATCGTTGAATCCATGGTTATATAACCATGAAAACTGTCACTTTATGTAACGACCGATTTGGTGGGATCGCGTCGTTACCTATTTTTCTTACCCATCATGCCCTCACTTATTATTTAATATTCCCATTTTATTCTTTACCTTATTTTCAATTATTAAACCACGATAAACAATATAGTCTATCCAAACATTGTACAACACAATACGATACAGTACCATATGATACTATACAATACAACGCATTATGAAACGATAGGTAACAACCATCCAAATGGAGTGTAAGAGCATTGTCTAAGATACAATCACATTACATATTACGATACTACAACATCTACTTATAGCCTGTTTGGCATTGCTTCTCCAAAGCCAAAAGTATTTTTTTTTTAAAGAAACATCACTTTTTCTTGGATTTTCGAGATGTTTGGCCTACAAAAAAAGTACTTTTAGGTAGCAGCATAAGCAGTTTTTCTGCTGTCGTGGAGAAGCTACAAATATCTATTTCTTCCAAGAGCAGGAGTAGTTTTTAAATTTTTCAAGATAAAAGTATCCTTACCAAAAATCCATATTACCTAATTATCCCTCATTAATTAACCATATATCTCACAAAATAAAATATAATTTCTTTTTTTCCTATTGTTTTCTTCTACACACTTTTACAAATTCTCTTCCTCTTAGGACTAGTTTTTATTTTTAAGTATTTCTCTCCACCCTAAATGAAATCTCCTATTCTTTTTGCCATTTTTTCTGCCAAAGCTACTGCATCTATAATAACAAGTTCCTTGAATCTGTTAATAATTTCTTAAGGTATGTAATTATTTATTTTAATTTACTTCAAATATAATTTTAAGTTTGTATTCATATATATAGCCTTCTCACTGGAGAGTTTGTATTCAAATTATTTTTTTGTTTCTAGTAAAATGAACTTGTATGCACTCTTCGTAATTTGACACTCAAAAGTACTTTTCGTAAAGATTAACCAAACACAAATTATTTATCAAAAGTATTTCTCCAATGAGTTGGCCAAACACAAACTGCTTATTATTAAAAAGTACTTCTTTGCAAAAATACTTTTCAAAATAAGAACTTTTTGGCAGCAACGCCAAACATGCTCTTAGCTAATGTAACTAAATTAACTTAATTTTTGCAGGTTTAGAGGATGACGCCGAATCATTTTGAATGCAAGTATTACGTTAATGTAGTAACATCTTTACAATATTTAAAGATTGTGGCAGTTTTCACATAATACCTTTTGCATTTAATATGGATAATTTGTCAAAAATTTAATTTTTTATACCGTAACACACGCAAAAATCACAAATGTCAAAAGCAATGTTTAATGTGCGATAGAAACTAGTTGTATAAAGATGAATAGAGCAAAAACAATTATTATATACTTTTATTCATATAAAATATGATATTTTATATTATTCACCTATGAAAACTTGTATAGTGGAATAATTTATTTCGATACATCATCTTGAAACGATGTACAAAACAGGAAAAAGTTGGAAAAAAAAAAAAAAAAAAGGGAAAAAAGAGAGTAACTCTTGACAATCCAAATAACTTTTGAGGTTGGCTGTGCAATTGACCGCTGACTATAATTACAGTAGTAATACGGGCAGACAAAAGGAGTCGGGTCGGGTTAGTCCAACGACAAAAACGTGAGAGAGAAAAGGCACATGGCTGGCTGGTGCACTAAAATTTGCAGCTGAGCTACTGTTCCAAGAAAGCTGAACAACCATGGCTCAATCCTCATCTAGCAATGGCTCAACCGATCAGGTAAAATCCTACTATTCAGTTACTTATATTCATCAATTTCATTTTACCATACACCATTACAGCTTTTTACTTTATGAAATTTGATCACTATCTTTTATTTTTGGTTTTCAGGTTTTGGTGGAGGAAAATTCTGGTGTTAGAACAATCATATTAAATAGGCCTAAGCAGCTCAATGCTCTTTCTTATCAAATGGTACTGTACTATTCCTTAGGCCTTAAAACTTTATTTCAGGGCCGCACCCCAGGGGTGTCATGTAAGTTACTTTTAGTAATTCACATAAGTCATTGCAAGTTTAATAGTAGATTGAACTTCAATTTACTTAGTGTGTGTGCGCGCACACGTCACTGTACCATATATCTATAAGGTAATGCGATGCTCTTTACTCTTTTTGTTAATTGTACATGTTATTCCAATTTTCCCCTTTAAGTGACAATCAATATGGAACTTGCAAAACAAGCATGGGTTTGTTGCTTGCTCAACTAGTTTTCTCGTTTTATGCTTAAGAGTTGAGTTGATTCGAACGATAGGTAGAACACTAATTTGATATTGCATTCGTGTTCTTCTGTCTTCTCTTTATTCTTGTTATATTTAATTGGTGAACATGTGGGCTTTTCAATCTTGCCATCTTTATGTCACACGATGGTTGAGTAAACTTCTGATCTTCTGATGAAACTAATTTGAAGTAAGACTACATCTTATTAGTGGTAACTGCACTCTCTAACTTATTTGTTGGTCCAGATATCTCGGCTCTTGGAACTTTTCTGTGCCAGTGAAGTAGATCCTAGTGTGAAGATGATAATATTAAAGGTATGTTCAGTAATAGACGGATCTTCTGTTATAATTAAATTGCATTCTTAGCTTTAAGTGAAGGAAAATTGGTAATCTCATGCTGAATTTTGCCTACTAGGAAATTTACAAACGACATGCAGGCAAATTAGCATGATGTTTGAGTTGCTTTGCTCAAATTGTAACAGCTCTTTTCTTTTTATTCGTCTCTTCATTGACTTTTGTCACGCATCACACTGTCTTTGGTATCTCTAAGTTCTTGAACCTTATTTAAGATTCGTTGAGTTCATGTTTTTTCTAGTTTTAATCACGAGTTCTGTTTGTACGCTGCACAGTTCTTTTGCCCATGTATATTGTACACATATCTCAATGTCAGCCAAGAAATGTTACTCCTTTGCTTGTAAATATATTTTCCAGGGAAATGGAAGGGCTTTCTGTGCTGGTGGTGATGTTTCAGCTGTTGTTCATAATGTTCGCCAGGGTATGTTATCTGTTAAAATGGTAATTTTTGTAAATGCAGTCTGTGGATGATATTTCAAATTGGATTCATGAAGGTGAAATTTACATTCTCCAAATTTGGATACATATTAATTTTATTTGCATTATGTTCCCCAAGTTTGAATCCTCGAGTAATTATTTTAATCACATGCTCACATGTAAGCCAAGTTATCTTTGTACTCAGCTTTGCTCTTAGCCTGGCAACTCCATCTAGAGCCTGTTTGGGTGGGCTTAAAAGCTGCTTATTTTAAGTGGCTTATAAGTCAAAAAGTGACTTAAAAGCTACTTTTTGAGAAGTTAGGATTTCCTAACTTCTCAAAAAGTGGCTTTTAAGCAACTTATGGCTTATAAGTTCAAAAATTTTGATGTTACCAAACATATATTAATGGGCTTATGAGCTTATAAGTCACTTTTAAGCTCACCCAAACGGGCTCCTAGTTTCTGACTTTTCTGAAAGATTAGGCTTTTACCAATCAATATATAGCAGTATCAGGATATGGACAAAATATATTGGATGGATATCCAGTCCAATCTACATTTTGTAAAGGAGTCCAGGACCTTTCTTACTCTTGATATGTGGAAGAATGAGTACCACTCCATCGTACTGACTACCATAACTGTTTTGCTAAACTAACTGACAGCACTAACTATGAAGAAATATTCGGACTTATCATGGTATAATTCAAATTACTGAAAAATCTCCTATAACGGCTTGGGGTTCTAAGGTAAACCCTTTGATGATCAGTCATTTTCTGATAATTACTGATGACAAGAATAGGTGAGTCTGAGACTGGTCATCTAACATTAGGATCTATAGGTGAGTCTGAGACTAGTGACGACAACGTTCTTTCTTGATGATTTTTTAGTTTGTCAATAACTTACTAGTTTTGAGTGCTCAGGTTTAATATCCCCAGTTACATATTTATTTGTTTAATGCTTATCAGGTAACTGGAAATTTGGTGCTAATTATTTCCAAGAGGAGTACACCCTGAACTATGTTATGGCAACATATAGCAAGCCCCAGGTTAAGTTAGGTTATGTGTAATTTTAGTTCTGTGATTTAACCTTCTTTGAGGTATTCCTTAATCTTGTTGGGACTGCCCATTGAAGGTTTCCATCCTTAATGGAATTGTCATGGGAGGTGGAGCTGGTGCTTCTGTACATGGTAGATTTCGAGTTGCAACAGAAAAGTCGGTATTGCCTCTACTTGAATAGTAGACACAATTTCGTTCTCTTGTTTTCCCTTTTATATTTGATCTTTGCCTACATTCTTTGGCGTTTTCTTGAAACTTGTCTCTTTATTTTTTTCTCTCTTTTGGTGTGGAACAATATATGAATGTTCCTGTGGGAATAGCTCTAGCAAAATTACAGGACAATCTCACAAACTGTCAACCTTCATGAGCTTTAGTTGGTACCTTGGATTTGCATTGAACCCTTATTCTAATTTGGTATTGGTTGCTATGTCTAATCTGATACCAGAAACTTCATGTCCAACATAATTTTATATTTGTTTCCCTGTAGGTTTTTGCTATGCCCGAAACAGCTTTAGGACTGTTTCCTGATGTAGGTGCCTCTTACTATTTATCAAGACTTCCAGGATTCTTTGGTAATTTCACTTTCCACATTGTTCATATTTATGAAGGAGTTACTGCTATTGATGTCGTTCATTCAAGTTTCAGTGTGAAGTTACTTGCATTGTTTGAATTTCAAATCACAACATCGTTGCTCACGCTTGACTAGTTGATACTATCTTAAGAGAATGGTCAGCTCAGCTCCTTTCAGTTGATGCTGCTACTTCTTCCCCGATATCCTTGAAATCAAAAGTAAAAAAGAGTCAAAACAGTAGATAGGTCCTTTGCTTGTGCCCAAGGTGTTCAAGAACTTACATACACGCCATTTGGTGCATCTTCTCTTATATTTTCTGAATTTATGGACATTTTTATCCGTTTTCCACCATCTGGCATTCATTGATCATGTGTTTACTCATGTTAAAGTAATTTTGTACTCGTTATATTGTCAAACCTAGGTCATTTTCTGTACAGAAACTTTGAGCTGTTAGCTGGTTGTCAGCCTTGGTTTTCACGGTGATGGCGGAACTTATTAAGTTTCATTACAAAAATCAGCATTAGTTTCCATGTTGATTGCTGAATTTAGTAAAGATCATTACAAATGTAAGATAGCCTTTGAAGACTTTCCATGCGTCTTCTCTACAAGGATATTTGAAATTTTGGGTTTTAAATCAAATCAATGCATGTTTGAATGAACAATATGAGATTCATTTCAAAATATAATCCTTCCGTTTCTTCCCTGATTTTCTTTATTCTGCTTATGTTTTCTATTATTGGGGAAGAGATTACGTACGTTGTCGAGATGCACAAAATTTTTTAGTAATAATGTTATGTCTCGTTTCCCCTTAGCTGATTTACTGTACTCTTTGGCAGGGGAATATGCGGGTCTTACTGGTTCTAGGTTGGATGGTGCTGAAATGCTTGCTTGTGGTCTAGCAACCCACTTTGTATCATCAGAGGTATAATATGTCAATTGTCTTCATGGTCTGTTCATTTTTGATTGCTTCTATAGGAAATTAGGTTTCTGTTACTGACATGTCTAACCTGATCAGTATATAAACATAATGACAAACATTCTTGTTGCTCCTTTTACGTGTAATAACTAAATTTCCAGTCCACTGTCAGTCAGAAGATGTCAGGCTTATGGTGTTAGGATGGTAATCTAATCTGCCATTTGGATGTAAGGTCTGATAAATCTTTTTGTGATGTTCTCTTAAGACATTTGATCTCATCCATTTGGGACGATGATTCTTTTTTTTGGGTGTGCAACTTGGCCCAAATGTATTCTTGATAATGTATGCGGTCGATGTTAAATATGCTGTTAGCGGCAAACTGTTTTACTTAGTTTTCTTATGGCAATAGCAAGTTCAGAAGTGTCGTGCCTGTAATAATTAATTATATGTTGTTTCTTTTCCTAAGTACTGGAGTAATTTATAGAGCTTTTACCTATAAAAAAATAGTAGTAGTAACTGTAGAACTTTATAGATGCATCTGGCAGAGTACAGTGTGCACCTTGGGAATCTTTTTTTTCCCCCTTGTTGCTAATTGTGTACAAACAAATAAGAATTCAATATACTTGGAGAAAAAAAATCAATGGGTCTTCTAAATTAGCTTTCCCAGCACTTCCAAGTGAATCATGCTTTTTGGGAATCTGGATTTTCTTAACGCTGCATGAAATGGTTCTTAGATGGATATGTGGTATCTTCATTTAGCCACTGGCAGACTTCTGAGCTGTATTTTGCCTTTCGGCGTGGTAGCAGCAGGGCTTTCCTGAGTTGTATTCATCTAAGATGATCGAACCTGAACATTGGCACATCTAATACATGCTTCATAATCTTAATATACATCATGTTGCATAACATTGTCTATTTGTTCAATACATCCTGTCTCTGATCTAATTTGAATGCCTTGCCTCTTCCTTCTGTTCACAGAGATTGCCACTTTTAGAACAAGCACTGATTAAAGCCAATACAAGTGATCCGCATGTGATATCTGCCATCATAAGTCGCTTCACCGACACACCAAAATTGAAAGAAAAAAGTCCTTATCGCAAGTGAGTCCATTTAATATCTCTATGATGATATGTGTTTTCATGCAGATTTATTGGAACCTTACCTAATAAACATAGTCCCAAAGCCTAGAGGAGATTGTTTGAACTTATTACAAGCATAGTATTGATTACATAATTTTTCTTCCTGCTGTTGTAAGATATTGTCCACTCTACTTTTTATATGGACATTAGAAGCTTAAGATGATGGATATCACTCCAAAATTTCCATTGACTCAACAAAAAACATTGTGCAAAAGAAAACAGAAAAAAAAAGGGAAACTTTTTGGATTTACATGACTCCTTTCTAAACAGATCATTGGTTTTGTTTTCTGCAATTTTATGTATGTAGGATGAAGATCATTAATCGCTGCTTCTCTCGAAAAACAGTTGAAGAAATCATATCTACTCTTGTAAGTGTGGGAGATGGATGGTCATTTGATGCATTCTCTTGTTGACTGTGGTGAAATTATTTTGTAAATTGTGATAATACAATATGTGGATGTTTTATAGGAAAGTGAGGCTTTGGACCGGAAGGATGACTGGATTTCTTCGACCATTCAAGCGCTGAAGAAAGCATCTCCTACAAGTCTTAAAATTTCCTTGAGACTAGTAAGTCAAGCACTACCTTGTGATACCATTAAACTTCTCTTCCGTTAGTTTCTCCAGGTTGCTCAGAAATTGGCCATGTAGGAAGAAAGACAGTGAACCTGATATCTCTGATTGATAATTGAGGAAAGATATCTTGCTTGGTTTGTCATGAGGGAGGTTAATGCATATAATTACCTGAAGGATAAAGTTTTATTGCAGTTCTTTTATGATACCATTAGGTGCGATAAGGATAGCAGACTTTCTTTAACGTTCAAATTCAACTGAATCCTGGAAACTGTGGTACTTATGTGCACCGTGTGTGAACTTTATTGCACCATGGAAAGAGTTCTCAGTGAGTTTCAAATGAGTACCAAATATTGCAACCTAACAAATTTCTTGGTGCAAGCTAAACCGGTTTGGTAAAGCTAAACACGATGAACGCGGAAAATAACAAGAATAAAAGATAGAAGCAAGACAAATCTTACTTCGAATCAAAAGAACGTCGAGGAACTAGTCTCGGGTTCGATTGAAACGGAATCAAGATGCACCTAATGCTAAGCAACAATCCTCAAGAAGGCACATGCTTCTTGCAAATTGAATGACCAAGAAAAAAATGTTCAAACGACTCATACCGAATGACACAAGTTCTTTAAAAGCCCACATCGGGGTTTGGCTCCATCGGAGACACTCAATAGCTACAACTATGTTTAATCATTCAACAAAAACTAGTTGCTTACAATGAAATGTAAAGAAGTTTATATAGACTACTCTAGGGACAAAATAGTAAAATGGTCATATACGACCAATAAGAAGAAGCCACGCAGTGGCTGACTAACTAAGTGTTCGGTTCCTGGAATTCGAACACTTTCAATTCGGACGCCTTCCTTCGGTTGCTTTCAATGCTTGGTGCCGACGTGACGTGTTTGGTCGCTCCTTTTGATTCGATCACATGCGCTCGAACACTTGAATTCGGACGCTATTCCTTCGGTTGGCTGTTTATTGTTCAGCGTCGATGTTAAGTGTTCGGTTGCTCCCTTCTTGGTGCTCAAGCTTGTAGATGATGTCTTCAAATCTTGAGCTCGGCCAGTCAACTTTGGAGCGGCTGCTTTCTCCTGACCAAGCCAATTGAATGTGAGTATTATGCAGCAACTTGACTTGGCTTTGTGTCATCGGCCTCGATGGAATGGATGTCTGATCAGCACAGAGTTGGGCTGCATCATTTCTTATTCATATTCATACAGAGTTTGCAATATTATGAGGTAGTAATGGTAGAACCAGTCCTGCCCTGGGTCAACCTTTTCAAATTCAGCTCTGTTGATTTGTCCCGATCCTTGTGGAATCTAATTGGAAATAAAAATAATAATTAATAATCAATAGAAAGTTTTCGTTCTTATACTAAGCTAGGTTGGACAGCTTATGAAAAATAGGGACCCATAGGCCTCATTTTTATTTGCTTAACCTTAACAGCTGCCCACTGGTATGGTTATTGGGAATTTGCACTTGGATTTACATTATTTATATTCAGATTTTCATTTGATACTAGATCTGTATTGCTGTATTGCTGGGTTGCAAGTTATTCGAATAAAAAATTGTGATAACCTTTGGCTCCACTACACATGTTGAAGCTCCTTCTATGTGGTTTCAGTGACTTGGCCAACATTTGCACTGGAGACTTATTGAGGTTTCGCAAATTGTTCATATTGGTTTACTTTTACTCTTCCAGATAAGAGAAGGGAGGCTGCAAGGTGTTGGTAATTGCCTGATCCGAGAGTATCGAGTTGTATGTCATGTGTTGAGGGGAGAACGTAGCAAGGATTTTTTCGAGGTAAGATATAGCATCTTTCAGCTAACCTTTTTACTTCATTTATTTGACTGAGACCTGACTTTTATTGCAGGGATGCAGAGCCATACTCCTGGACAAGGATAGAAATCCTAAGGTGGGTTATGTTAATGCTCTTACATCATTTTATCATTGTTAATCTTGGATGTAGGTATGTTGGGAGCTTGTTTCATTCTCGTGCTCGTCTTTTCACACGTTTACAGTGGGAGCCTTCTAGACTGGAACTTGTTAGGGATGATGAGGTTGACTCTTACTTCTTGAAGATAGACGAGAAAGACTGGGAAGACCTAAAGCTACCTCCCAGATCATATTTGCCTCCATATGCCATTGCTAAGCTTTGAATTGGAATGCTGACAATCTTGCAATACTCTATACCATACTGCCTTCTATTCACTAGATCATTATGAAAACCAATAATCATTGAACTGTTTTACTTTGTGGGGATGTGGTGCACCAAATAAATACACATCCATCCATAGTATGAAATTTGAAATTCAGCCCAAGGGAAGATTGTATTCTAATATATATGTCAGCTAGTTTGTATATTCAGAGATGCACGTCATTCAATTCTATGAGATGTCAAACCTCTACAAGGTACACTGTACACTACTAAATAATACTTCACCAGATAGTTTCTGTAGCAGAGATGTTTCGATCTTAATTTATTGCAATGCGGGGACTTGTGAATTAGTGTTGCTGTTATCTATCACTAACAATGTAACTTAAGTATGCTTGAGCGCGGAGGTTTTGACCCTATTTTTGAATGATTGCGGTTACTTTTTCAATCTTGCCTTTGAATCCACCAGTGTAGATGCTATGATGCAAAATCAGCTTGTTAATGAAAATATTGTGAGTTTCTGGAGACTTCAAGAATGCTATACTGCCCTTGGTTGCAGTTGGGCTTTTATTTTTGTCTTGTTTTCTGGTTTATTCTATAAAACATTAACAAGTATGGTAGAAACGTGACACCCTCCATCCCCCTCCCCCACTCCCCAAAAGAAAATGAAAAAGGAAAGATCCTTACAAGGAAGTGAAGGAATATAAACACAGCGGAAGCAATTGCAGGATCAAGAACTCACATGTAATCTAGACAAACTAGCAGGCAATTTAGTTTTACATAAACATAAAACGGAATACCTCTTGAAGCGTGACTTCAACCTTGAAACAAATCTTCAATCACGAGCAGGATCATCTACGGGGTCGTCCTTCAGTTCCATGATCTTGTGTCGTGTGCCCGAACAATACCAGACTAATAATCACTTGGGTGGAACAAGTGTTTCAGAGAGAAAAACTATTTAGGGTTTTTTCTTGTGTTATCCCTTTCCTTTTGGCCAAGAATCCCCTTTATATAGTTTTAAGGGTAAAACCCTTTTCCAAAACTGTATAGGATTCTTTTCCACCAAGAAACCTCTCTCCTAGTCCTAATTGGATTCGGTCACAACAGGGACCACAGAATTAATTAATAAGGCTTCCAATTATGGAATTAATTCTTTTTTCTAGAATTAACCTTTCCATAATAAATTACAAATTATTTCCACTAGAAATTCGTAATTGCACTCCTCAGTTGAATTTCGAATTCTCCATCAAATCTTATTTAACTCCCCACGTTAAGATTACAGACACCAATCAATAATATCAAATTACTGACAATTTAATATATTGACTAAATGAATATTCTTTAGACTTCCGCTTAACTTATTCCATGTGCCGGATACAAAATCTACTGACCAGATTTACACATAGAAACTTATAAGCTTTTATAAAGGGGTGTCATCAATCTCTATATCGAGACGTGGATTCTATCAACTAGCTATTGCTTCGCAAATGCATATTATCATTATCCAACTTATCAGGAATTATTTGACCCAAATATCCTGGACCTCACCTATTGATAAATCAAGACAACGAATAATATACATCGCTAATAATAACTATATCAAGATTAAGAGTATAAGTACATCTGATGAGCTAGAGAGTTTATTTTATATAGTCAGTATAAAAATACTTATCTCTACTTGGTCCGTTCAATACACACAAAGCGTACTAGCACAAGAAGTTGGAACTATACCGTTCCCATAATCAAGATAAATTACATATAATCTTGTACTACAATTATACCGATGGCTTTGTCCAATTTCCATCTTAGATTGTGAACATTACTTTATTATTTATAAGAACCGATGATTTAATCTTCCGTGTATAAGCTTGGCTCTACACACTAAATCAACTACTATATAAATAATAGGACACACATGACACAATTGATCTAAATAAATAATACTTCATTATATTTAATAAATGAATACCAATTGTTCAACTAGGAATAATCCAACTAAAACTGCATGGTTATTAGTATATTCCAACACGAAGTTCACGAGTAAAGATGGAAAATAGGTTATCTCAATGTCAACAGCATAGGCGTGATTTTGTGCTAGCGATACATATTACCATTTAGTTTGTACTTGGATTTGAATTGGTGTAGTGGAAAATAGGTTATCTCAATGCCAACAGCATAGGCGTGATTTTGTGCTAGCGATACATATTACCATTTAGTTTGTACTTGGATTTGAATTGGTGTAGTGGAGATTTGAATGCTTAATTAGTAGTATTCGGTAATGTTTATACATATGTAATGAACTTTAGCCAAGTAATGTCAAATGACATCCCATACAGAAGGTGTTACAGCCATTGTTCAAAGGCCAACACGGTTTTCGACCATGGATGTGGCTAGGAAAGGTTACACATAATCAATCGTAGTAGTATAAGATGTCAAATTGTGGTGAGATTTTGGCCACCAAGGAGGTAATTTCTTCGACAATGCTATTTGGGAAGTGCCTTCTGATTGAGGCAATTGTGAGTCGATCATGTGAAAGGTTTGTAAAGTATTGTTGTGTTCTGACATAAGAAAGCTCTTATTTCTTGTAACCAATTCAAGATGTGCCTTTTTATCTATAAATGCAGTCATGATATTTAGTAATTTTTCAAAGGCCGGCAAGAATGCAACGCTTTTTATTTTTATATTCATTTTACATCCATTGACCAAAGCCTAAACCGCAAGTTTCAAAATATTCCTAAAAAAAATTCTAATGAAATTCATATGATATGATTATGGCATGTGCCCTTTCAGAAGACTCTTAGTAAGTAGTATTTGGTCAGCCTTGCAGCTCAACTGTGCAGTTGTTGAACTAAGATGCTGCTGAGTGCTGACCTCTGCCGTTTTTGTTTTATAAAATTTATTCTTGTTTTAGAATTAGGAAATTTTCAAAAGAAGTCCCCAACGTTTAGGGTTATAAAACACATTTATTTCCTCCATTTTCAATATTACACAAACCTTCTCTTTTTTTATGCTTAGTGTAACCAATAGCAAGATAACTTCGGATCTTGGTACATAAAATAGGAGAAGAAAAATCAGACAAAGAGATAAACTTGTCCATTTTTGTTGTAAATAAGCTTTGTGTTATATTAGAATAATGATGAAAGAAAGAAGGTCTAGACTATATCTGAAAAACATGAGAAGTGCGCGTTAACAAGCTGAAATTTCCTGGGAAATTTGTGAAAATCTTTTCATTAGAGCTTTATTAATCTTCATATATAGCTGTCAAAATCATGAGCTAGTTGATAGCTATAGTTAACTTATAAAATAGGAAATCGTTAGCAGTTGTTTTTCGAAATGTCATCTTCAAAGCGTCTCCAATTGCAACAAGAGTATAGCACGAGATATACCAAAACCGCATGCGGGTGAATAAGTATATATATATATTATTAGTATCAATGAGTTTTAATTTAATATACACTAAAAATTATTTGCATAATGACTTGTGATAATAGATAATCGTTCGTAGCAACTCTGAGCTTAACCTGGAAAATAGAGCAAACAATTGCCATATATTACCAGGTAAATGGTAATAAGATGATACTAATAATATAAAGAAAATTTAAACTGCAGACAGTGTATAGAAATTATATACTATAGTGATCTATCTAATGTCTTCAAAATAGTTTATATAACTTTCATAAACTGATGTTTGGCAATATTAGCCTATTTTACCTTAATATTTTCTCACATTTTGATACGTTATTCGTCCATTGCACGAAATAATTGTGATTGTTGCGCTCACTTATTGTGTTTGTGATGTTAGGAATGATTTGGATGAATACGAGTGCAAACGGTGTGAAGATGGATGAAATCGAGTAAGAATTGATGGACTTAGCTAATTGTGGGATATGATATTAGACGGAAAGCTATGGAGCAAGCTACGGATGTGTTATAGCTTCAAGCTTCCAAAAGCCATAGCCATTCGAGGCATGCCTGCAGCTTCAGACTTCCAAACGCCACAAGCCATGCGACGCATGAGCTGTGGCGCAAGACTCTTTGAAGCCATGAGACACACGAGGCTTCACCTGTGGCTTTTAGTTATACGACCCCAACTTTTCCAATTCAGTTTAGGCTTAGGATTAACTTATGGGAAGACTTTGTAAACACTATAAATAGTATTTTAATTTCCTTTTTTGGGGGAGGTCGGATTTTTGGAGAGAGTTTTGGAGGAGAGGGGAGGAGCCCTAGATGTCTTCTAAACAAGTTCTTTCTCTCTTTCTCTTATTCTTCTCCTTAATTCTATAGTTTGTTCGTTCTAGGGTTAGAGCAATTACATGAAGGTTGATGTTTGAAAGTTGATTTCTACCTATTGATTTACCATTACAGATTGTTTATTCTTTCTTGAGCCTAATTGTTTGGTTATTGAGGCCTGATAATTGAACACTATCTATGGTTTATAAGTTGAACTCGACAGAGGGAACTTGTAAATGCAAATAAGAAAGAATAGGGCTTGATTGTGAACCTGGGCATCATGGAATCGATTTATGGGTAGGATAGACATATACTTATTCGCTTGGCTTAGCTAAATACAGAATTCTTTAATGCATGCATGTGATTTAATTACATGGAAATATAGGCGTTAGAGTAGCTTGCATAGACTCGTGAAGAATCGACAGGTTTCCACGAATATAATTAACCTGTTAGTTAATTAGCAATCTAGGAAATCAAGAAGTAGAATCAACTGGAAAACTCAACTGGATTGTTCGTAACTCTGATCCTGGACCGTTTCTCTTTTATTGATAATAACTTAGAATTTGCTCTGTTACTTGACTTCAGTTACTTGCTTTTAATTATTTCACTTAGTTAGTAAATTACAAACCATCATTGAAAAAGATCCATGGATAATTTATAGGAATTGTTTGCTAGAATATAGTCATTAACACTAGTCCTCGTGGGAACGATACTCGATTTATCACTTAATTACTTGTCGACCATGTATACTTGCGTGTGCATTTTGGAGCAACACAAACCTTCAAGAAATTATATACTACATAGATTGATGCATACACCCGGCGTGGATAAGTTTTTTCCTTCATTAAACTATCCAAATGTTATAAATTCTCTCTTGCGACTGACTTTTTGATAATTTTTTCAAAAAACCCCTCTATAAAGAATATAAGTAAATTCAATACATATCTTTGTGTCTAACTTTTCATATAAAATGGGATGAATGGAGTATTAGTTACCTTGCTGCGTTTAACATTATTGTGTTAACAAAAATGGAAAGGGACAGTAAATACTGCAACAATTTTTGGAAAAGGAAAGATTATGAATTATGATGTACTAAACTGTGATCTTCTTCCTCCTTTTTAAAAAGAGATTGATCATCTAACTCTTTGACTTGTTAATAGTATAGTTTCTGCTTACATTTTCAAATGCATTCGTCATTTCAGATTACATTTGTAACTTGAAGGTAGATTAATACTTGATTTTATAATGCTTGGAAGAACTAGTTGCGTTGACATTTGGGATTCAAACATGACAGTTCAAATAAATTTATGTATGAGTTATAATTTGTTGTCGCAATATGAAGTTATCCCACTCACAATTAATGATCTTTTCCAAGAATATATTACGTACAAAATGGTGAACACATTTCTTTTGCTTTATATGTTCAGAAGTTTTAAAATTTGTCTTTACATTTATTTCATAGTAGTACTTCTGAGATGGTTTCCTAGAAAAGCAGACTATAAAACGAATTTGAATATTTGAGATCAAAGTATTAATTAAAGATTACAAGAGGCTCTTTTGAAATAACAAAATGCATGTCAGCTATGTAATGGATGAAGATGATTTGCGGGAACTTGGATGACCAAGCATTTTAATGAGGAAATTTGAAAGTCTAACTTTCTTGTACATGCAACGACGACTTATTCATTATGGTAAACTTAGGGGCATAATTTTTTTTAATACATGACGTTTAAGAGTGGTAAAATATCT
The DNA here is from genome assembly GCA_029990175.1 of Petunia secreta. NCBI lineage: Eukaryota > Viridiplantae > Streptophyta > Magnoliopsida > Solanales > Solanaceae > Petunia > Petunia secreta. The sequence continues at coordinate 110,314 of JARKIP010000120.1, forward strand.
CTTATTTTCCCCTTATAACAGTTGAACTATTTACTTTTTCCATAGAACAGTTCCATGGAAAACTTTAGACAATGTTTAAAATTTAGAATTTCATTTTCTATATCCTACTCCCATAAAATTTCATTTCTCTGGACCTCCAAATTAATTTCTTTCCCATAGAATAGTTGAACTAATTACTTTTCCCATTTCCAGGGAGTACGAGACATGGTTTCTTAGATAAGCAAACCTCAAAAGAAAATTAAATGTCGAGGTCAAAATTTTAATGAGCAATTATAAAAGTATAAAGTCTTAATAAACAACGTGGCATGTAATTAATGGATATGATCAGCAGTTACTTGGCTGACCAAACATTTAATGATGAGGAAGTTCAAGTGTTCAACAATCTAAAATACAATTTTCTTTTTGCGTACAATGGGAAATCATTCATTTTCATTCACTCAAAGAATACTTTGTCAACTTTTTTATAGTAGTAATTACGTGGCCTGACGTCTTACTAGCTACTGTATTTGAAAGTTTAGAAAGAGAAGACATGGAACTGTGGATGTGTCGGGGGGTGCATATTGGCGGAGAAATTAAATCAACTAAACAATATAGTATTTTCTTTTTAAAAAGGTATTAAATGTTGAGATCATACCTCGCTTGCCCCCAAGCTTACAAGTTACTGCTAGCGGCAGAAATCTCTTTCAGAATTCATGTGAGTTCAACTTTTATTGATCTCTTCATCTCCATTCCTTTTTCTGCTTTCTATCTCCAGGCCAATATTAGGGGAAAATAATGTATATTGAGAGCATTGTAATTTTAACCCGGTTGGGATATAAAGATATTCAAATAAATTACGTATTATTTTTTCAAGGCATACGAACTTAAAAAAAGAAAGCTTTTGTTCAGACTCACAAAATCAAAGAATTAAAATATTATAATCTCCCTACTCATACTTCTTTTTATTTTTCTTTTTCCTTGTTAGAAAAAGGGTTTGAATTAAACCTATAGTGAGTGAATTGCTGAACTATGACACCATGGGTAATGGTTTTCCTTTTTGATCCCACATGATTGTGGTTTAGCAAAACTTTCTCCGCTTTGTTTAATGAAGAAATTTTGAACGAAAATACCCCTATGAATCTTGTAATGACGTTTGTATTCCCGCCCTCCATCTCTCCGTAACTACTATCCAAGAGGCAGCACTTGTCTTTGACCCTTCTTTCTTAGGTAATACTTGGACTTGAATCTCATATTCTCCCAGATAAAGTGTTGTCTGGGCAACACTTGCCCCTTTAAATCTCTTCACGCATTCTCCCAGATTACTTGAAGTGTTGCTTAGGCAACACTTGCCACTTGACCTCTTCTTAAGAGACAACACTTGCCAATTGATACTTGAAGTGTTACCTACAGACCAAGAGGATGTCATTTTGCTCAAATCATGTTAAATGAGGATAAGCTCTCAAAATCAGTCAGTTTTGGAGACACTCGGTAAAACTTTTTGACCTATAGACACTTCTATTTATGGAGTGGCTTAGTGGACGAAAATCCCGGTTGTCTGGAATAATAAAGAAAAAAGAGAGAGAAAGAGAGAGAATGACCTAGTGAAAATAAACTTCGTACCTCCAACTTCTAAGATTTTATATATATATATATATATATATATATATATATATATATATATATATATTATATATATATATATATCTGATATGCTAGTTAATGATTGTCCAACATCATAAAGCAATCAAATGCTCTTCCTATGATCGATCTGGGATTTTATACCATCACTCGTCTAAGCCTGGCTGTTGAAACATGGACACCATAATATGGGTCAAACATCAAAGGAATTGAAAATAGGGACGCACATGACTCTGATACCATGATAGAAAAATGAAAGAGATGCTAATTCAATCCAAAAAAATAGCCCATGACAAAAAAATGGTCCAAACTATGTAAAGAGACCAAATTCTACCCATGACTGACATGTGATTCACAAATGTAGCATTCTAGAACAACACAAATTCATGATATACTTATCAAGCTATATGAGAATACAATAGAAAAAATATTAAATCAATTTAAGTAAAACTAAATTTCTACAAGCATCAATTTCCTCCAATATATATGAAATTAATATATCCAAAATTACATGAAAAAATATCTTAAATAAAATTTCTGGTGATGTTTACCGTTAATAAACTTGTATACCCAACAGATTACAAAAATGTAAATGTTAATTCAACACTCTTTGGACATAAATTATCCTAAAAACTTTTTCTTCTATTTCATCATGTTCTTTACAAGTATCTGATTTTCATATAATTCCTTTTTGTCTTTTTGAACCATAACTTTACAAAGATTCGCTTTCCAACCCCAAATAATTCTTGAGTTCATAAGGGAAACAGGGATTTTTCTTCCATTTATCACCATGCAACTTGAAAATCTTGAGCACTCTTTCCTTTGTTGTTGAAGAGCCACCAATGTGTAACAAAGCCACCAACTTTTTCACTGCTCCATACATCAACATGTCCTCCAAAACTTTCTCTGTGGGGTGAGAATTACAAATCAATGAAAGAATTTTCACCCCAATCTTTGTTGCAATAGTTGAAATATTCAACATTTTCTTGGATATGACTGCAATTCCTAGACCATGTTCTATGAATCCCATTCTTCCGTCAGCACATTCACACAATAATTTGATCGAGTACATTATTTTCTCACATCTTGATTTGCTTGAATCAGGAAGAATCTCAATGAGTGTACAAATTGCTCCAGCCTCAATAGCCATCAATCTTGATTTTTTCGATTTATCGAGTATATCTATCAACACTTGTAATGCACAAGAACTTGCCTTGCTACAAGTTTCATCAGATATGATCTCCAACAAGGACTTGAAGAATTCAATCCCTTGATCTTCAATCACAATACTCCATTGGCAATCAGCTTTTGTGATTCTTTGGAATATCGAAACGGTGCAAGATCTTGCATCTGCACTTCCCCTTTGAAGCATTATGGCCATAGACTTCATGCACCCTGGCTGCAGCAAAATCTTAATCGTCTCCTCCTCTTCCAACACTATTGGTAATTTGAGCAAAAGACTAAGAGCCTCTTCACAAGCTCTAAATGTGATGAAATCCGAGCTTTCGATTAAGATTTGTTGAATGATCCTAACAAGAACCTCAACTCCACCACATCTTTTGAAATCATCTTTCACATCATGATCGCCTCCTTCAACAATTGACTTGAGTTTCTTCAAGGAACTTACCTTAAAAGGGCTCGATTCTATCGTGTTGAGCAACGAAACGAGCTCATCGTGCTTCACGGAACATGAAGGGGATGAGTATGATTGCGATTTCCCATTTTGATAAGTGAGAATGAGTCTCTTGAGGGTGTGATTTGGAGTCATGTCAAAGCTGTGAATAGATTGCATTGTGGCAGGACAAGTTTTTTTCTTGTAAGTATAAAACCATTTCTCGATATTTTTTCTCTCATATGTCACACCAGTGGAGATTGTTACGGGATCTTTCATGAGCTCCATGGAGATGGGGCATCTAAAATGTTGAGGAAAATCCATGGACAGATGATTTGGATTTTCTTGATTATTGTGAATTTTTGCTATTGAAAGGGAAGTGGGGTAGACATAATCCTAATAAGTCTTTTATATGTAGTGGTCTTATGTATTTATGAAGTAAGAGAGATATATGTATAGAAGTCTAAAGAAGGAAAAAATCAAAGTCAAAGAACTCTATTTTAATTGGTTGGCATTTTAAGTATGCAAGCTGTGTAACTGTTGACATCAAAGCAAAAAGATGTGCCTCTTGGAAAGTGCTGGGTTGGTTTGAATACTTTATGTAGTTGAATACCGAAACTGGTTTTTTATCACCCCCACCCCCTGATTTTGTGTAAACACGACTTTTGTCCCTATAAGTATATCTAATGTTCAAGTTTATTATTTTAGGATTTACTTTAACTTATACACACACATTGTGAAGAATAGTAAGTTACAATATCAATGTAATTTAACTTGTTACGCTTGTTGTCTGCCTTAAATTTCAGGTTAGTATAGTTTCGATTATCATGACAATTTACATATCGTTATTGTGATTGGATAATGTAAAAAAAGTTCTTCTACAATTTTAGCATATAGATGTTAAATTCATTTTATTATAGTCATTTTATATCAATTGAAATGGTAAATTGGATGCTCTAAGCAGCTAACTCGCTCTGCAGTTTGCATGCATGATTTGATATGTGTTCTAATGATTTTAACCTATAGACATTTCATATATGTAGAATTTCTCAATTGCATGACATATGCATTAAGATAAACATATTATTAATCGTAGATTAAAAGTTGAAAGAAAATTTATAAACTTAGTATTGCATTTGTCCAATATATATAAGTAATATTTTTTTGGCAATAGTCGCTGCACTTGTAAGTACCTGCAGTTAACTCATATTTGATGTTTTCACCTTAATCAAAATTAAGATCTTAGGCAATACTAAAAGGTCTTTGGTTATCCTTGTGCAATGGCATAAAGACGATAATATGAGGGTTCAGTTGGAAGATAAAGAAAAGTAGAGGGTTGATAATGAAATTATACTTTGTTATAGAAGGTTTTTGCAGACCGAATCGGGAGTTGACTATAAGATGAATAGAGGGACTGTTAAACAAATATCAGATCTATACTTGCGCAAGACATGCATAAATTATCGTATTATTTTAATTAAGGATTTTAGTTCAATCAAATCAAAATATACAATAATACCCTCCAACCTTCATATACCAATCATCTTTTAAACATCATTTTACTATAACAATCAAATTTATTTAGGTTCATTTTATGTTGTATTACATGTTTGCTATTATGTTAATTTTTTTATAATAGTTAAAAAAAAAAATCGGGACAAACAACACATTATAGAGATTGTATCACTAAAATTTTGTTCAAATTTTTGATACCGCCGATGACTGCGATGTCTGCACACGTTATTCCCTATTTGCTTCTCCTTGGCTGTTGAGCTGCCACTCTGACTCGCTCTATTCCTTTCTCACTCCAAAATATAATAAATAAACGAAAGATTATCATTTGTGTTTTATGATGATATGGGTACATTTATGACTAAGTAATTAGTCTTTGTAGACATCTCACATCTATTAAAGTATAACGTAATATAACGGTTAAATTTCGGGACTTCTTCTTTGTCTTTTGGGGAAGAGGAAGACAACTAATAAAACATGCACCATTGTCGTCTCAAATTATATATAGTTACAAAATAATTGAAAAATATTTATTCATACTGTTTGCATCCATTAAATTGCAACAAAGGATTAATGAATGTTGTGATATTGGCTTAAAATCCTGAATTTGATTTAAGGTGTTGCTTATATTAGATAAAGGAAAATAAAATAAGTGGATTTGTCGATGCACACATAATTATTGGAGTATTAGTAAGTCTTTGATATTTAATTTCTTTAATCAGTACATGAAAGCCAATAAGGAGTGGAATATTTAAAAATCAGGTCCTAATTTCATGTACTATTTGACTTGAGCATTTGAAGTCTAAAATTACGTCTAACTGAAAACTCTTGATAATTTTTATATTGAGATGAGTGTGGAAACAAATTTCAAAGCATTTATATAATAGGTGGTGCCTAGTGCTGGCTTAATATGTATTAAAATTGGTAACATATATTTTACATTCTTTCAATGTTTGATTTAGCGTGGGACAAATTAATATAGCTTTAGTAGACTAAAACAAATAAAGAAATTAAGGTAACATTCAACGTAGTTGCTGCATACATCTTTTCTATGAATAAAGTCTGAATTAATGATTTAATAAATCATATATGGTTCATTATTCGTCCTAATGTTTTAAGCCCAAAAATTAAATAGTTGATACTTTAAGAAATAAGAGAGACGTGGTACAGGAATTAGCCAACCACGGAAAATTAAATCTTAGTTTTGCTTTTAAAGTAAAACTAAGCTAATATAAATCCCGTTACCTTTTTTTTTTTTTTTTTTTTTTTAAAGAGCGTGTTTGGCCAAGCTGTCAAAATCAGCTTCTTTTGAGAAGTATTTTTTTTATCAAAAGTACTTTTCAAATAATTACTTTGTGAGATAAACAGTTTGTGTTTGGCCAAATTTTAGAGAAGTATTTTTGTTATTAATTTGTGTTTGACCAATATAAAAAAAAATTATTAAATAACGAAAATGGATTTATAATAATATTAATTTGATTAAATATGAAAGTTTGAAATGGATATTCTTGTCCCAAATAATCAAAAATACTTATTTTTTCAGCTTCTTCCCCACAACAGAAAAACAACTTCTGCTGCCACTCAAAAACATTTATTTTTTCTTAGATCCAAAATTTTAAAATAAGCACTTTTTGAGAAAAATAAGCACTTCTAGCTTCCCAGAAGCTTGGCCAAACAGACTGTTAATTAGTTAAATCAAATGGTAATTGATCACGTCCAACTACACCTATAAAAATAATTATGCAGTCATCCCAAATATATTTGATTCAAGTCCAAAATCGAATCCCACAAAGAACGCACAGTAATAATTTTATTAACCAAGTCGTCTAGATCCAATCAACTCCAAAATATGTAATATAATTATTTAAGAATCATAAAATAATTAAAAGCAAAAGTAAAATAGAAATTGGTGAATAATAAATAGAAGGCAACATTTAATATGAGAGGGTCTATGATTCCGCTAAATGAAGACAAGCTCCTAAAATCACATCTTCTTCTTAAATGCTAGAGCTACCACAACTCTCTTCCAATTAGTTATGTTTTTAACCAAGATCTTTTCTTCTGAACAAAGTCTAGGCATTTAGATAGCAATTACATACCACAATCAGATTCGTTATTCTTAACCCCCCCCCCCCCCAACATCTCTCTTATTATCTTCGGATCAATTAGGGAAAAGTATTGTATTCAACTCTAACCTAAACATATATTCCCTCCGAGCAACACTAGATCAAGCAACTAAGTCATGCAATTAATCACAAATACAGATAGAGAAGAATAAATAGAATCATGAAAGAACAACGTAGATTATAAGACCTGGTTATAGTATTCATCCCATAAAAAAATCATAAATCTAGAATAAAATTTAGCTACTCATGCTCCAACATAAAAATATAATTATAACAAGAAAAGATAGAGAGAGAAGAAACTGTTGGAATCCGTTGTCTTTTGACCTCTGAATTTGATATTTTCACTCAGTTGTCTCCAAAATATTTTTCAACCTTTCAAGATATGTTGTAGGATGTATTTATAATTTTTAGTATGACTCGGGAAACCCTGACTTAGAAAATCAGTCCAAAACCAAAATGGATTTGGAAGCAGGAAAATAAGTCTGGCGTACTGCGGTAAGCCACTTGTACTACAACTTTTCTTTTTCTCGATTTCGCTCACTCCCTGAAGTATTGGCTTACCATATCCCGTCATGCGATGCGCTACGCTATTTTCGCGATTGGTTCAGAAATTTTATCTCTAACTCGTTCCTCTCGTGTCTCGTGCCTCTACTCAAACTTCAAAGCGTCGATTTCCTATTTTAAGCTCCAGAATGACCTTCCTTTGGTCATTTCATTCTACACAATAAAACACACTATATAAGCACAAAATACTCAGACTATTACCCAAACAATAAGTAAAGCAGCTAATTATGAGCGAGACAAAGACTAAAAACGTACACTTTCCGCCGAATATCTGTAATCATAAGTTGTCGAAATAATTAATATGAGTCCAAATAATATTTGAAGGTAGTGATAGGAGGTCCTAATGTGATAATTAACAAAAGGAAATCTTGCCGCTGATGCAAAGATCAATCAAATAATCATAATAATTGTATTGTCATGAATTTTATTGACACAATTTTCTCATATCATACAATTTATTTGATATTAACGATTCCACGAGAGGGGAAACAGGAAGTTGCTAAACTTTTCTTCCCTTGCTTTATAGAGAGGAAAAAAATAAAAGTAAAACAGATAGATAATTAAATATCATCATTTTTACTCTCACCATTTAGAAGATGAATGCGTTCAAAAGCATGTTATAGCATGAAAGAAAGTTGCAGTCAGGGGCGGATCCATGAAACTAAGTATAATATTTATATATTTTTTAAAATATGTTTAATATGATGTTTGTGAAATCATACTCTAAAAGTTTAAATGGTTCACTTGATCAAACGATTGTTCACCTACACTCAGGAGTAGGGACCGATCCTATTTAAATGTCTTTCAATATTTTTTTTTCACTTATCATCATATAAATGATATTTAGCCTATATACACAATATAATTTTTTGACGAAGGTTGTTTGCGATTACTTTTGGGACGCATTAGTTCCCCCCTAGAAATGTTGAATCCATCATCTTGGAATCCCGAATCAACGTCTAGTTGCAGCAAGATTCAATACTACATTGAAAGGGTTTACATCTTAGAGTCAAGTCGTTCAAATCTCCCCTCGAGAGTTCTATCTATGCTTTCAAACATGGGTTTAGTCTTTACTGAATACTTAAATGGCTTGAATCATGCCCATTGCCCTACTCCATAAGCCAAGGCCTTTAATTGCCGCGATTTATGAGGTTAAGATAGATCGCGTTTTAAACGAAATTCAAACCGTTCAAGAATATTTTTGGACAGGTTTGTCTCAACTCTCAAGCAAGAAAATTGTATTGGTTGAATTTTGTCCGATCATGCAAGTGGCACGTGGTCAACTGCATGGCAGGATAAGAACAGTTTCCGAAGACATTGCAAAACGAGCTTGAGACGAATTAACTTTGATTGAAAGAGTGTGATCGATTATGTTGTGTTGTGATCAGAACATCTCAAAGACGATGACTTCTATCGGATGACTTTAGTTGATATTATCCCGCTTTTGTCAGAGCGAATTCGGCGGAAGTTGTTGAACGTGGACAACTGCTGTTGCGTGACTGGGGAGAGACATGAGAATGTAGAGTTCTTCTAGGGTTGGGAACTTCACATCTCTTCAACCTATAAATAAACCTCCCATTTCCCCATTTGTGACTTACGTTCAATCAAAGCAAGAGTATCCCTAGTTCATCAGCTACACTATTATCATTCAATTACGCCATTATTACTATTAGCAAATTTCCCACAATTACTGTTACAATCTCCACTATTGTATCAAATATCAATCGCGGCTTGGTTCAAACTTGGAAGAGGATTCATCTCTTTCACCAAAGCACCAACCTCTGATTCTTCAATATAATAAACTTTATTATTTTTGCTCATTTATTATTGTTTATCTCATTGTTTGCCTGCTATTTTTAACGTATCTGTTTATCGTCATCGGTTTCATTAATTCCTTGTCATTGCATTGATTGCATGAACTAATTCGTTACTTAGTGTATTTGCTGATTAAATCGATCACGTTAAATAATTGTTATTATTATTTTGTCCGCAACATTAACTTAATAGAGTTCTTCTCATCGATTGTATTTATACCGATCTATTCAAGTCCATTATCGACTAAGTTATATAATTTTGTATATTCGCCATCGATAATCCAACTTTATCATAGCTTTATTCATTGAACCTTGTCGAAATCTCTTATTTAATATTGAGTAAAACTAATCCCTTTGATTGTGTTCGGAATCGTATAACATCGACTGCTTGCATTCGTCTAGTTTTTCATCGTATCTTGTGAATCTGTCGTTTAATTTTACACTCGATCACATCTGTCTTCGAATTGAACTTACTGAATCCTTCATTCCATTCCATCGAACTTGTTACTTTCATTGTTTTTGTGTTAACGCTTAAAAAACCGATTACTTTTCAGCGTAAATTGCTTATCAATCCATCAAATTGAGATATAAACGGTCGTCTTAGACTCAACTAAATACAAATTTAATTGTAAAACCTGAAATACAATTTGGCGCCCACCGTGGGCCTAGGAAATCGATTTGTTTTGAAATTTGAATCGTTTGATACTACTTACGTTTGCTTTTTTGTCTTACAATAGCAGATGAACGTAATATTGATGCTACCACCGCTTTGAACGGCCAACAACAACTCGATCCCAATGACAGGGTTCATGTTCCGGCAAATGTTGAAGCGGTCGATGAATCATCCAATCACGAGTAGGATTCGATTTGCGACGATATTCCTGCTGGTTCACGATTGAACACGCCTCAAGGATAGCGATCCGGTAAGGAACCCGCAGTCGAAGATGAATCAGTAGATACGAATATGGCATTGATGGCATATTTGAAAAGGCATGATGCAAAATTCGAAATGATACATAAACAGTTGGCGATTCTGTCTAGCTCTATCAGAAATAGAGCGCCCACCTCCTTGATTACACCCCCCGCAAGCATTCCGACTTCGGTTCCACAGGGCGCCGTAACAGTGGGACTTGCAGCGGGGGTCGGATCTGGATGATCGGGCACGGCCGTCGTGGCTACGGGAGCTCCGGCCTCCGTTAAGACAGAAGTAAGGATGTTGGCTTGATGCAAACGTTGTTGAAATGACACAGTAGATAAGAAATTCAATGAGATGAAGTCGTTTATGGAGAAACTGCCAGGTGTTCCAAAGTTGACGGACGACGTTGCCAAGAAGTCGATCTCGAAGCGTCCGTTTCCGCCAAGTGCGGCCCCACTACCTATTCCCAAAACTTTCAAGTTGCCAGAAAGTTTGAGATACGATGGAACTATAGATCCAAGGGATCACATCGATATGTTTTTGGTTGCAGTTTAGTCAAATGACCTGACTTTGGAGGAGATCAATTCAGTCAGTCTGAAAAAGTTCTGTGAAACGCTGAAAGGGGCGGCACTGAAATGGTATTTGTAGCTACCCGAAAATTAGATATCTGACTTCGATGACATATCAGCTAAGTTCATTCGAGAACACACTGGAGCCAAAAAGATAGAACCAAGAGTGGAAGATATCTTGAATATTAAGCAGCGACCCGGTGAAACTATCAAACAGTTTGTGAAACGGTTCAATGATGAAAAGATTAACATCCCAAACCTTGAGGAGAGATGGGCTTGTTTGTCTTTTGCCAATAACTTACGCAACGATTCAACGGAGGCATGTGCAATGTTGAAAGATCGTCTAAGAGAAATTAACGCGTGGACCTTTGACGATTTGCATCGGGAGTGGGAACCAAAGATTAGGGCTGAAGAAGAGGAATTGCAGCTAGTCCGATATAATTATCAATATGATCGACCACCACCATGGAGAATTGAGAATGACCGGAGAAACTACAGGGATCAAATATGGGAACCCTACAGTTTCCCTCGAATAGGGAGCAATAACCACGAATCTGGTAGCTCAAAGAATCAACCGAAAAAGGGGAATTCGAATTCATCTTCGGCTCCGAAGGATCGACTGCTGCCTCCTAAATTTGCAGAATATAATTTTTGCGTGTCGACATCTAATCTAGTAAACCACTTGAGGAATGGGTGAAAAGGTGGTGAAGTTTCCCGGTCGCATGAAAACGAATCCAAACACGAGGGATGAAAACTTATGGTGTGCATTTCATCATGATTTTGGCCATACAACCGAAGATTGCAAGGCATTACGATATGAAGTAGCCAGTTTATTGCAAAAAGGACACTTAGTAGAACTTTTGACTGAAAGGGGACGAAACAATTTTAACAAAAAGAAGGATGATGAACCACCAAAACCTCCTGCTCCGAGGAAAACGGTGAACGTCATAACTGGGGGAGATGACTTTTGTGGAGTAGCTTACTCTACAAAGAAATACGCAAAGGTTTCGTTTACACGAGACAAGAGGACACGAGACGACATGAATGATGAGATTGTGTTCGGGGATTTCGACTTCGATGAAAGGATTCATCCCCATCATGATGCATTGGTAGTTACGATGAGGTTTACTGATGCCGATGTAAAGAGAGTGTTAATCGATGCCAGCAGCTCGGTTAGCGTAATACATTCTAGGGTAGTGGAACAGTTGCAGTTGAATGACAAGATCGTTCCTCGTTCAATGGTGTTATCAGGTTTCAATAATTCGAGCGGTCGCACCGATTCCATGTGTTAGAGAACCACATAAACAAAAAGCCGAAGATTCTACAATAGAAGAATTAGAGAAAGTAACGATATTCGATGATAAACCAGATCGGAAAGTATACGTCGGTTCAGAGTTGGATGCCGAAGTAAGAGCGAAGATCATATCTTTTCTCAAGGATAATTCTGATTGTTTCGCTTGGTCCCACGCGGACATGATAGGGATTGACCCAAAGGTTGTCACATACAAGTTGAATGTCGACCCAAGACATCGGTCAGTAAAGCAAAATAAACGGCCGAACGGAGGATTCCAGAGGAAAGTTATCAACGATGAAGTAGATAAATTGTTGGCGATGGGTTCATTAAGGAGTTTAAGTATCTAGAGTGGCTTGCAAACACTGTTGCAGTGCCGAAGAAAAATGGGAAGTGGAGGGTATTCGTCAATTACACTGACCTTAACATAGCTTGCCCAAAAGATTCGTTCCCGCTGCCTCACATCGATAGATTGATTGATTCGACGGCAGGGCACAAAATGTTGAGTTTTTTGGATGCTTATTCAGGTTATAACCAAATTTCGATGGATCCAGCAGATCGGGAAAAAACTTTGTTTATCACAGACACGGGGACTTATTGTTATATGGTTATGCCCTTTGGCCTCAAGAATGCTGGGGCTACTTATCAACGTTTGGTTACCACCATGTTCAAGGATCTGATCGGAAAAACGATGGAGGTATATATTGATGATATGTTGGTTAAATATTTAGAAAGGAAAGATCATTTGGGTCATTTAGAAGAAACTTTTACAATACTAACGCGCTTCAACATGAGACTGAATCCGGAGAAATGCGCATTCGGGGTCGGATCCGGCAAGTTCTTGGGATTCATCGTATCGCAGAGAGGGATCGAGGCTAATCCAGACAAAATCAAGGCGATCGAAAGAATACCCAAAGATTTGACAACGGTGAAAGAAGTTCAACAACTGACCGGTCGAGTAGCCTATCTCGGCAGGTTCATCTCGAGGTCATCTGAACGATGTCACAAGTTTTTTTCAGTGCTAAGGAAAAACAAAAGCTTTGATTGGACACCAGAATGCAAATGAGCCCTCAAAGAGTTGAAGCAATATTTGTCCAACCCTCCACTACTTTCAAAACCAGTCGAAGGAGAAATGTTGCTGATCTACTTAGCTGTTTCTGAAGTGGCTGTGAGCGTTGTCCTCGTTCGCGAGGATGGAGGTAACCAATTTCTTATGTATTATGCTAGTAAAATAATATTAGATGCAGAGACAAGATATCCACATTTAGAAAAACTAGCACTCGCACTAGTCACTGCCGCACGAAAGCTAAGACCGTATTTCCAATATCATTCTATATCGGTTATAACTACTTTTCCATTACGAAATATTTTACATCGACCAGATCTTTTCGGTCGATTAATGAAATAGGCGGTCGAGCTGAGTGAGTACGATATCACTTACTAGCCTCGCATCACCATCAAATCTCAAGTTTTAGCTTATTTTGTAGCAGACTTTAGCGCCAACATCTTTCCAGAAGCAAAGAAAGATGAACTGATGATGAGAGATCCAGATCCCGGAATATGGATGATGTACACTGATGGAGCTTCAAACGTAAAAGGAACTGGCCTTGAAATTTTGCTGATAGCACCAACCGGTGAAAAACTCAGGTATGCGATCAAGTTACATGCAAAGACTAACAACGAGGCCGAATATGAGGCCCTCGCTGCAGGTTTAAAGATTGCAAAAGACTTGAAAATCGAACGGTTGGATGTCAAAAGTGATTCCCATCTAGTGGTGAACCAAATCCAAGGGGATTTCTGTGTTCGAGATTCGAGGATGCAGCAACTGCTCGACAAGGTACGAAATATTCTAACTTATTTTCAGGAATGGAAGAGAGCCCAAATCCCGAGGAAGGACAATATCGAGGCAGATGCCTTAGCCAACCTCGGTTCTACAGCTGTCGTCGATGGAGAACTCGATGAAATGGTGGTTCATTTGTTCGAATCCCCACTTTGTCGAAGCATCAAAGAGGTAAAAAATGTTAACCATACCTGGGATTGGAGAAACAAATATTTGTCCTATTTGCAGGCAGGCACTCTACCCGACGACAAAAAATCTGTCCGATCACTCAAAGCTAAAGCGACCAGATATTGCCCTTTAGATAACCAACTCTATAGGAGAATGTTCGATGGCCCTTTAGCAAAGTGCGTTGGGCCAGATGGAATGAGCTATGTGTTGAGAGAGGTTCATGAAGGCGAATGTGGCAACCATTCCGGCAGTAAATCGTTGGTTCGAAAGATAATCAGAGCTGGATACTATTGGCCAATGATCGCAGAGGATGCCAAGGACTTCATTCGTAAATGTGATAAATGTCAACGATTCGGTAACCTCATACATCAACAAGTAGAGCCCCTTCATTCGGTCACTTCACCGTGGTCGTTCATGAAGTGGGGAATGGATTTGGTTGGGCCGCTTCCAACAGCGCCCGGTGGGGTAAAATTTATTTTAATCTTGACCGATTATTTTTCTAAGAGGGTAGAAGCAATTGCTTTGGCTAAAATTCGTGAACAGGAAGTTATCAAGTTCATTCACCAGAACATCATTTTTCGTTTTGGGATCCCGAAAGATATCACATGCGACAACGACAAACAATTCGTGGGGAGACGAATCACAGCCTTTTTCGAGAAATGGGGGATCAAGCAGATTGCATCAACACCTTATCACCCCAACCCAAACGGATAAGTTGAGTCTTCCAACAAGACAATTATCGAGTACTTGAAGAAGATGATGGATGAATCAAAGGGCAATTGGTCGAACGAGCTCCCAGGTGCGTTGTGGGCTCATCGAACAACGGTGAAATACATCACCAGGGAGACTCCGTTCTCACTTGTCTATGGAGCAGAAGTACTGATTCTGGTAGAAGTCCGCGAACCTAGTCTTTGGTTCGCTCATTCCACCGACGAATCAAACAGAGAAGCCATGCTGATAAACTTGGATTTGGTCGAGGTAAAAAGAGATATGGCACTAGTTCGGATACAAGCACATAAACAAAGGGCAGAAAACTACCTCAACAAAAAAATCATGTATCGAGCTTTTAATGTAGGTGATTATGTAATGAGGATCAAAACTCCAAAGAAGGATGAACCACACGAAGGCAAACTAGGAGCAAATTGGGAGGGACCCTATCGGGTCAAGGCAGTGATCGGAAAAGGTTCATACCAACTCGAGACAATGGTGTCCAAGCCAGTCGACTTCAATTAGAATATCACACAATTGAAGAAGTATTACTTCTAAATGCTACGGTATCATATGATCCAATTTCATTTTTCACTTACGTAATTTACATTTCCCCTTCATCGGGCGCACTTGTTTATTGATTAGTTGACACTAACATTTTTAGATGATAGGCATGGTTGGAATCGAATGATGACAAACATCACCCACGAATACTTGAGCTCGAAAGGCTCCAATCTGGATCGATAAGTCTGACGAACATTCTAACGTGGTCTTCATCTTTAACGCTTTCTCGATGTTTGTCTTTCAACGATTTCATTTCAGATGTCGAAGATCAAAATCCAGTGTTCGACTGCTCAAACTTCTTACCCAAACACTGGGGGGATAGAGTCAATGGAATAATCGCACATTCGAAGACTGGGGGCTGCCCAGAAATCGGGGACTCCCTTCGAAGATGAAGATGCAGTCGATGGAAGATAAAACCGGGGACTCATCCAAAATTCGATGAAGGCCTCAAGCCCCAACGTTTTCACTCAAACTGGGGACTCGTTCAAGTCGGACAAACTTCAAGCCCCAGTGTTTTCACTCAAAACCGGGGACTTCATTTAGATGAGACATGCAATATGTAAACGATCCATTAGCGATCAAGAAATTTCTTTATTATCAACGCCTTTAAACAGCCACATTATGTAACTGATCAAATCAACCGATCCTAAAGTGTATCAAGCGCCTGATAGCGGCCAATACTTCAATAATATACAACACTTTGTAATTTTTTACGATCTCTACAACACTGGTCATTTTGTGTTATCGATCTTTGCATTGCTGAATTTAACAATTCAAAATTTTGACAAGTGTTTGAATCTAAATGTCCGAACTCAAAATTGTTCGAAGAGTGCATTGCGTGAAAATGAGATGTCATTCTTTATTACGCACTAAGTACATTGGGCCCCAATCACATTATATTCTTCCAACGACTATCGCTAAATCGTTAACATTTCGAATGATCAATCTAACTTATCTTCAGAAAACAACATAAAAAGCGATAAAAGGAAGTCTCTGAAAAGCATAATTCATTCATTCATTCAAAAAATATTAAAAACATAATTCAAAAAATATTTACATACATCGGTCAAAAGACCTCATCGTTTCAAAAAACAAAAGACCAAGCTACTGGTCCAAAACGACTAAACAAAAGACGAGTTCAAATCACAACTCATTCATCATCTCCGTCAGAGCCTTCATAGGAAGAACTTGCAGGGAGACAAATATCTTCACGAGCCAACCTCACAATGGCGACTGCGTCATTCAGCTCAGTGGGAATATCAACATTTCGATCCAACATTTCTCTAAGCACATCGTGCCACAACTCGGCAAGGATCAAGTCCTTTTTCTTTTCAAACTCCTCTTCGAGGTCGCGCCTTAAGTTGGTCGACTCCCTTTAAAGCACTCGGTTACTCTCCGACAGGCTGTTGGCTTGAACATTTAAGTCCTCATTGCCCTTACGAAGAGTTTGGAGCTCCTCAGACATTTCAGCCAACTCTCGATTCTTGCTCTCCAAGGCAGAGCTAAGTTTGGCACGTTTCAATTCCGAGTCGGCTTCGTGTTCGCTGAGCTGCTCGTTCAAAGCTCGAATCTGAGATTCCAACTCAGATTGACGAAGGGCATGCTCGTTCGTGATTTTGTCGAAGTTGGCTAAAAGCTCAGCGTGCTTGGCCTCCAGAGCCTTCAATTTTCGGTGCAGCTCTTCCCCCGCCGAAGTTAGATGAATGATTTGTTCGTTCAGCACTTTGGCTCCATCTTGAAGTTGGCGAATCCGATCAGCTGTTTCGATCGCCATTATGGAATTCTGAAAATAAGTCATAAGTAAGATTCAAAGGGAAGGAAGAAAGTAGATGATGGAAATTTATGCAAAGGGAAGGAAGAAAGTCGAAGTTTACCCTAAAGCTGGCAAAAGCAATCTGCGAAGGCAAGCTCAGATCCTCGTGCGTATTCAAACGAGCCTGCTCCATCGGGCCTATGACATCGAAAAGATAGTCAGCAAGCCGCTTTGGGCAACTGAGCAAGTCAACATTGCGCGTCACGGTTATGGTAAGCGACCTGTCGCCCAATGCTTCAGACTAGCTCAGAGCAGTAAAGGCAGCAACATCTTTACCTCGAGGAAGAAGTACGATCGGATCAGCATAATCCGCACCAAAGAACGACGAACCCATTTCTTCATCGTATTTGGATTTCGTCGTCACCATTGGCCGATCTAAGGCTGGCATCTTTCCTTTTGTCGGATCCCTTTCCTCGAGACTTCGATCGAAAGCATCGATCATCTCCTCTTGAACCTCAGGCACAATGCCCAAGGAAACGATGGCACCCTCTCTGCTGGGTAAGCCCCCTGAACCTAATGTGACCTCTTCGGCTATTGGAGATAGGTGGAAATCATCGCCTCCCAAGTCGGCTGAAAGATCTCCAAGTTGTTCAGCCGTCTTAAGCTGAATAGTTGTTTCTTGGAGCCTTTCCTGCACAGGCTTTTTTGGACGTCTCACCAACTGATCAGACCCTGATTCCTCTCCAGCTTCATCCTCCTCAAGATCAACGATCGAGGTCACTTCTTCGGCGGCTTTCGCCGCTGCAATAGCTGAGCTCATCCCAGCAATCACCTCTTCGATAGTTTGGGGTGCGGCCAACGAGCTGCCCCCTTGCTCTTTTCCCACAACCTTGAGCAAGTATTGATTTCTCAAATCCTTGAAGTATTTCTTCTTCGGATGAGGAGGAGGAGCATCATCAACTTTCTCCTCGCCCTCGACTTCAACTTCTTCATCGCTGGGCTCGCCTCCGGTGCCAGTGATACCTATAAAAATTCAAAAATTAGTGGGAAAAGAAAATCAAAATACAAATTCAATACAAGTTCAGAGGGAAGAAGCTTACCATGACTTTTGGCTTTCAGGATCTTCAAAGCCGCGACCTGCTTCCAAGCCCTCTGATCGTTGGTTGTCTTGTCTAGAACTCTGATCAACCATGGTACGATGTCAGAAACTTGGTCGGACAAGACCTTGTCGGCTGAAAATGGGAAGATAAATTTTCAAGGTCAGACAAGTTACAAATTTATTCAAAGAATAAGAAACGGATAAGCACTTACGGGTTCGGTTCCATACGCTCGGAAGCGGCTCCCTTTCGGGCGCGGTCAATTGCTCCGTGGGATGAAAACAAAACATTGGTCCCACCCCCGAAGATCATCATCGTTGTCGGAGATCAGGGCCCGCTGGCCTCGTTTAGCCAAGTTAATCACCCCTCCTTTATAAACTCGGGGGGAGTATATATTGAGAATGTGGCGAAGTGTCAACTTCACTTCCGCCTTCCCTGCGATCTACCACATGATCACCACCGTTCTCCATATATCTAGAGAAAGCTATCCGAGGCAAACATTATATATCCTACAAAATTCCTCGATCACATTATCGACAGGAAGAGTGAAGCCGATGGTAAAGGGTAGGTTAGCACCACCAAATGATCTTCGATATGGGTAGCCAAAGTCGATTTCCTCGGAGGACAGATCACATCGACTACGCCAGTCTTCCAACCACTGTCTTCCCGAACTTGTGGTATCGACTCAGGAGTGATCGCACAGTAAGGTCGATGGGAATATTTTTCTTCTTATTCTTCTCCGTTTCACTTTGAACACTGACCTTGCAGTCATTTTCATAGATGAATCTCTTCGGAAGAATTTCCGAATATAACTTCTTGGGACCAAAGTCCTTTGGCTTTCTCTCTTTTCGCTTCTTTCCCTTCTTATCTTCTGAAGGGCTAGCGACGGTGGTGATTTGCACAACCACCGCGGCAGACTGCGGCGGTGTTGTGGCGGTAGTAGCGATGGAAGCAACAGCTTTAGTATCAGCGACATTTTGAGAAGATGAAGACATTTTTAGCAAGCACAATCTGGTGATTTGAGAAACTAATCTGGAAATTCATAGCAAAGTTGAAATACACAAGCGAGAAGTTCTGGAATTTAACTTGAAGAAATTGGAGAGTTTTGAAAGTATTGGAAGTTGTAAAGTTTGCAAAATATTTTAAAGTTGGTATTTATAGGGCAAAAGTCATCATTGCCTCGGTAACTGATGAAAACTGTCATCTGCACGACACCTGACACGTGCGGCGATGAGAAATTGAAGCGACGGTTTGACATTTCAAATTGAAGGGCCATGAATGTTCCACGTGTTTTCCCGCCTAAAGTTTCAAGCCATTTGACAAGTTTCTCGAACACACGCTTGGCAAGTGGGGGGACTATCTGTATTGGTTGAATTTTGTCCGATCATGCAAGTGGCACGTGGTCAACTGCATGGCAGGATAAGAACAGTTTCCGAAGACATTGCAAAACGAGCTTGAGATGAAGTAACTTTGATCGAAAGAGTGTGATCGATTATGTTGTGTTGTGATCGGAACATCTCAAAGACGATGACTTTTATCAGATGACTTTAGTTGATATTATCCCGCTTTTGTCGGAGCGAATTCGGTGGAAGTTGTTGAACGTGGGCAACTGCTGTTGCGTGACTGGGGAGAGACGTGAGAATGTGGAGTTCTTCTAGGGTTGGGAACTTCACATCTCTTCAACCTATAAATAAACCCCCCATTTCCCCATTTGTGACGTACGTTTAATCAAAGCTAGAGTATCCCTAGTTCATCAGCTATACTATTATCATTCAACTACGCCATTATTACTATTAGCAAATTTCCCACTATTACTGTTACAATCTCCACTATTGTATCAAACATCAATCATGGCTTGGTTCAAACTTGGAAGAGGATTCATCTCTTTCACCAAAGCACCAACCTCCGATTCTTCAATACAATAAGCTTTATTATTTTCGCTCATTTATTATTGTTTATCTCATTGTTTGCCTGCTATTTTCATTGCATAACGTATCTGTTTATCGTCATCGGTTTCATTAATTCCTTGTCATTGCATTGATTGCATGAACTAATTCGTTACTTAGCGTATTTGCTGATTAATATCGATCACGTTAAATAAGTGTTATTATCATTTTGTCCGTAACATTAACTTAATAGAGTTCTTTTCATCGATTGTATTTCTACCGATCTATTCAAGTCCATCATCGACTAAGTTATATTATTGTGTATATTCGCCATCGATAATCCAACTCTATCATAGCTTTATTCATTGAACCTTGTCGAAATCACTTATTTAATATTGAGTAAAACTAATCCCTTTGATTGTGTTCGGAATCGTATAACATCGACTGCTTGCATTCGTTTAGTTTTTCATCGTATCTTGTGAATCTGTCGTTTAATTTTACACTCGATCACATCTGTCTTCGAATTGAACTTGCTGCCTCGAACTTGTTACTTGCATTGCTTTCGTGCTAACGCTTAGAAAATCGATTACTTGTCAGCGTAAATTGCTTATCAATCGATCAAATTGAGATATAAACGGTCGTTTTAGACTCAATTAAATACAAATTTAATTGTAAAATCTGAAATACATTTTTAGGAAATACAAAAATGAAGCAATCATTACTTACATTGTTCTTTTATCTCATGTTCCACTTTATTGGGTAATTTTACAATATGTAGATGTTTCTGGAGAGACTCTGAGAAACCGAGAAGGCCGCGAGGTGGAAAAATGAGTAAGGAGGGCGTGATATATACTTTTTCCATCCCTAATTAAGTGTTTATTTTCATTTTTTTTATTCGTCCTAAAAGAAGTGCTATTTTAGAATAATAATGCAAAATTAATCATATTTTTTCAATCTTGTCCTTGCAATTAATGAAGTACTTAATAAATAATTAGTTATACTTAAATTTCGTTATCAAAATTAACAAAAAAGAACAATTAGGTAAAGTATATATAATATTTAATATTTTTTTAATGAATGCAAAAAGCCGAAAAAAGAGACTTATAATGAGATCGAGGGAGTAATATCAGAATTAGGATGCAATTAGTTAACTGCTCTATGAGTAAGCGCAATCAAACAAAATCTCATTCACAAACTACTTGTATCACAATGTAAAACATATAAAGAAAAAATGTTGATAAGTCTGAGAAAAATTAGTGCTTCGTCCGAAAGATCGTACATATGTATCTTTATCTTCTTTAGGCGAATGAGGTGGTAAAGATTCAATGAGTTTGATGCGAATGCTTTTGAAATTTAAATTCTTAATTAATCACAAAAAATAAGATGTAAGTATCTCTCTCACAAAATTAAGTACAGTACATTTTACAATACAGTATGTGTTATGACGGAATATCGTAAAGAGCTCTATAAGTGGACGTGATTAGCTTGATAGCTTGATAACCTATGACCGGAATATGATTTTAAATTGGAAAATGCCAGTACATGTCGAGATACACGTAATTAAGTGTAAGTTGATGTTCATACTACCTGCATTAAGAAGCAATTAATTAAGTCAAGTTGCTAATCCCGGTACGTATAACTTATGTTAGACAATCAAACATGTCGAGGGTTAACAGACGTACCATGTGAAGTTAAATAACAGAGGTCGGTAAAGGGTGATCCAAAATTTCAAAAATAGCCCAAATAATAATCTTGACAGTAAGAAATATCCCAAGTGGATTTGAGAAGTGTTCATTAAACATATCATATCTTCCTTGGATCATTCTTGTCTATTAAAGAAGTCACATGCATTTATTGCTAATATCCTGGGAAAAATCATACTCCCTCCTGTCTATTTTATTTGATCACTTTTCTTTTTTAAAAGTCAAATAATGTAAACTTTGACCAATATTTTGAGATATATTTCTTCACCATATTAATATGACAAGAATTGCAACTTGTAATACTTTTCGTGTAGTTTTTTAATATCTAAATTATAATTTTAAAATATTGACTAAATCTAGTTCAATTTGAATTCGAAAATTGGTCAACTTGACTTTCAAAAAGTGAAAAACATCAAATAAAGTGGACCGGAGGGAGTAGTAAACCAAGGAGAAAGTCATGGAAAAAGGAGCAAAGTAGAAAGAGAAACAATTACTTATATTGCGAGGTCTTACAGAAAAAACGCTTTTTCTTTAAAAAAAAACAAAACAATCAAGAAGTACTTAGTGGTACATAATATAGGAAGTTTACATAAATATCTGCCCATCAACAAATATTTACTTTTAGTTGTCCATAACTTTTTAAATCCATAAACTTAATACATAAATATATATATTTGAAATATTTAAAATATATTAAAAATATATCCAAAATACATAATATTAAATATATATTTGAAGTATTTAAAATATATTTTAAAAAGAAAAAATGGTTATGGAAAGAAAGAACTAATAAAAGGTGGACAAAAACAGTAATTCAACGGTTATGTAACGTAATTTTCCTATAATAGGTCCTGATTTACGGAAATAAGACACTTTTAATGCCCTATCACGATTTTGACCTTCGTAAGAAAATTCTCACGCTTTCGCCCCGTCAGAAAAAACTCCTGGTGATCACCGGTCTAACTACAAGTAGGACCTGGTTGTCGACAGGTAAATTCCCTGATTATCACATGGAGATATCTGTACGGAGGCAAAAAATTAAGACTTTTCTTACAAAAGCTAAAACTGCAATATCAGTGTCCGATCTGTCCATTTCGTACGAAACTTTTAATAATTTTAGGATTGTTAGCCCTTCATCGGCGAAAGATTTGTTTGGTGACTTACTACAAAAAAATTTCACTGGGTAACCTCCATAAGGATTGGTTTTGGAAGATTGCCCCATTTAAGCAATATTTTAGCATAATACCTTGATGTTGGCACTGAGCCAAGACTTCAAGGCAAAAATTTATAGGTATCAGCACGGAGCCAAGACTTCAAGATCAAGTACTGTATTGTCAACACTTCAAGTTATATGGCGAGAATGTAGGAAGAGATTGGAAGGGGCAAGTCTTGGCCTTTTGCCAACACTTACGACCAAGTGCTGGCAAGTGTTGCCTTTTGCCAATACTTGAAGGGCAAATTTTGGCAAATAGAGAGGGGTCAAAGGCATGTCTTGGTCTTTTGCCAACACTTACGACCAAGTGCTGGCAAGTGTTGCCTTGACAAATAGATAGGTGTCAAAGGCAAGTCTTGGCCCCGTGCCAAGAGTTTGACATGAGCATTTTCGTCCAGAATTTTTTTATTAATTTAACGGAGGCATTTTTGTAAAACCATTGTTAGCATAGGCAAAAAGGCAAACCCTTGCTTATGGTGTCATATTTATGCAAATGAGCCGACTTACTATATGTAACCCATATTAGTTTGGGACTGCAAAGCAGCTGCATCTTAAATGGTGTTGTTCGACCTTTTTGCATAAATATGACACCATAAGCAATGGTTTACCTTTTTGTACGCGCTTAACAAGGTTTGGCAAAAATACCCACATTAAGTTTAATGAAAAAATTCTGAACGGAAATACCCATGTCAATCTCTTAGTATGGGGCCAAGACTTGCCTTTGACCCCTCTCTATTTGCCAACTCTTGGCCCTGAAGTGTTGATAAAAGGCAACACTTACCAACACTTGGTCGTAAGCGTTGGCAAAGGGAAACCCTTCCCCTTTCAATCTCTTCCTGCATTCTCGTCATATAATTTGAAGTGTTGGCAAGACAACACTTGCCCTTGAAGTCCCGTCCCCGTGCCAAGACCTATAAATTTGTGTCTTGAAGTCTTGGCCTCGTGCCAACATCAAGATATTTTGCTAAAACATTGTTAAACGGGGGCAATCTTGCAAAGCCACTCCTTATGGAAGGCACTCGGTGAAATATTTTGGTAAGTACAAGCTATTTGTGCACTTATCCATTAACGGTGGACTAGTTAGCTGAAGGACAAAGGGTTGATTACACATATGTACGACAGTAAAGCTTTTAGTACATTAAAATAACAATAAAGCTGATATTATTAAGTATGTCATTTATATATATATATATAGCTAAAGAAAAGGCAAAGAAGAAAACCTAGCCTTCATCTCTTATCCCTCTTCTCTGTTGAGGTGCTGCCTTACCCTCTGCTGCCACCACCAATCAAAAAATTCGCATTGACAATTTTTCATGATACATGAAGATTCGGAAAATGAAGTTCAGATGCAAAAAATACAAAAAAAATTTAAAAACACACACACAAATAAATATACAAGAAAATACAAAGATGCACATGAGACAATAGAGATACAAAAAAATTAACGATGCACAACAAATACAAAATAGAAACAAAAAAGCTCTAAAAATATTGTAGATACAAGTATAAACAGTATGAATACAAGTAAAAATAGTTTAGAACTAACAGAAATATTAGAAACAGTGTAAATACAGGTCAAATGGTGTCGAAACAACATAAAAAATTAATGTACATACAAGTAGAAATAGTGTTGAAATAATATAGATACAAAGTAGATACAATGTGGATACTGTGAGATACAAAATAGATACAATAAAGTAGAAGGATAAAAAAATAACATATCTGAACGAAAAAATATCAAATATGTCCAGAAAACATCCGATCTTCATTGAAAAGTATCAAATCTAAACGAAAAACACCAAACGTGAACGGAACTCACCAAATACACGGGGGAATAAACTCCAAAACTTGAGAAGACAAATCAACAACAAAACTTGGTGGAGCAGTACTGAAAAAATACAAGTGCGAGTCGGAGAAGAATGGAGCAGTAGCGTAGCATGGAGGCAGTTATGTGGGGGGAGTGGGGGAGGGCATCAGAGCTCCGGTGGGCAGTGGTGGATCTAGATAAGAGAAAATTATATTTGAATAGATTATTCGGTATCACTATTTAATTTCAGACCCCCGTCAAAAAAAAATTCTAGATTATTCATAAGATAATTAATCCAAAGTTCGCTTAACCCAAATCCCCAAAGTACCAATTCAAGGGTTTTACTCACTGAAATTTGATGTTAAATAAAATGAAATTCATGACATAACTCCAAATTAGTGTTAAGATCACTTACCCGATGCCTATACGATTTAAAAACCTTAACTTGAAGCTATAGGGTTTATTAATGGTAAAATCTTATCTTGAAAATGCAAAACTCGCATTTATAATGTTACAATGAAAATCGTGATCGGGGAGATTCTTTTGCAATCGCAGTATCTTACAAACCTACTACAGCTAGTGATCGCATCCTCAATCCTCGCGATCACAGTAGGTCAAGCTAGTTGACCTTGGCTTTCACGAACGAAACCTCTACTCTTGTAGAAGGATCAACTCAAGTCCACTCCTCTACCGACTCATCATGATTGCTCGTGTTGATCGCGATCACGACTCACCAACAGCAGAAATGGAAACACATTTCATTTTTTAATTTCTTCCAGAAGGGGCCGAACTCCTCGGCGCCTTCCAAACATTACAAACAAGTTATAAAACACCATGGGGGAACTATAGATTGTTAACAATCATGGCGTATTTGATAAAGGGTGATTGTATGCGCCGTCATGCTAGGATTTTCTTATCTCATCGGGTAGGTGAAGTGAGATACAGAGCAATGAAGAAATGAAGTGTTCTATTGACTGAAGGTGGAAAGCCAAGGGTTTGACTGCCTGGCCACGTGTAATAATGTGGGATGATCACTTAAGTGTTGCAAGTTCTAATCTGGGCCATTGAATTATTTTGTACAATTGTACATAGATATTTCCATGTCAACTTTGTTAGTTAGGAATTGGTTAGCTAGTTATATATATACACACAATAGCTTGTACAGGAAGGAATCCGTTGTGATAATGAAATTTCAGTTACTCTTCCATTTCAATGGATTTCTCTCAATGCATTGTGCAGTTTAACATGGTATCAGAACGGGGGCTCCGCTCATCTTGATCTGTAGATAAGTATCATATTTCGTTTCTAGAAGCCTCTAGAACTTTCCTGTAAAAAGTTTATAGAAAAATTCTGTTACATTTTATCAATTTTGCTATATTCCCCTGCAATTTACGATCACAAGGAGTACAATTCATAGTGTTAAATTTTATACAACACATATTCTGTGAATTTTCTACAATTTTTACCGTACAAATTCCTTAAATCTTCATCTGCAATGGCTAGGATCGATAACAATCACCCCTATTACATTCACCCTTTGGATTCTCTTGGGATGGTGTTGGTAACACCTGTTTTTGATGGATCTGGGTATGGGGCATGGAAGAAATTAGTATTGATAGATTTGTCGGCCAAAAACAGATTAGGGTTCATCGATAATACCTTGAAAAGACCTGACAATGGTGATCCAGATTTGAATTTGTGGGTTCGTTGCAATGACATGGTGTTTGCCTGGTTAACCAACTCTTTGTCAAGGGAGATAAAGTCCAGTGTGATCCACTCTAAGTCTGCGAGAATTCTGTGGAAACAACTTGAAAATAGGTATGGTCAATCAAACCTAGCACAATCTTTTGAGTTACAAAAGGAGTTGATTGATACTGTGCAAGGACCTACCAGTATAGTAGTATATTTCAACAAGATGAAGGCTATTTGGGATGAAATTGAGCATTTTGATGCTAGAACAGTGTGTGCCTGTGTTGATTGTGTTTGTGGGGCAAGTGAGAAAAATTATGCTATAGTAGATAGACAGAAATTGGTACAACTTCTAATAGGATCGAATGAATCTTACACCGCTTGCAGAGGTAACATAATGATGATGGATCCCTCACCATCTGTTGACAGGGCTTATTACTTGTTGCTTCAAGAGGAAAGACAGAGAAATATTCAAATTGCAGGAAATCACCCTAGTGAATCAAGCTCTTTTGCTGCACCAGGAGGTCAATTTTCCCAATATGTTGGTTCTAACAGTTCTTACAATGCACCTGGAATAAAGGTTAACCAAGGTCAAGGTAGATATGGCAACAATCACATTTGTAATTCTGGAGTTAAAGGAAATCAGTCAAGAAATAAATGGTGGTGCAACTACTGCAAAAAGTCAGGGCATACTATAGACTATTGTTTGAAACTTAAGAGAAATCGACAATATGCAAAGGAAGGACATAACTCAAGTAGATATCCTAGTGGTGTTCAAGGAAATCAGCTGCCTCAGGAGATATTTTTGGTCAGGCTTAATCAGCTACTCCTTCAAGATTTTTGAATCTTCATCCAGATCAGTTTTCTCAACTCATGGATATTCTGCAACAAGTCAAGATTGGTCAGCAAGCATCAGCAAGTTCTAAAGTTGAAGCCACTGCTAACTGTGCTGGTACGGTTCTGCCTGTATTACTCACCACTACTAAAACTTCAAAACATCATACTTGGATTTTAGACTCAGGGGCTTCTGAACATATGTGTTTTGATGTTTCTATCATGTTCAATTTACAACCTCTTTCTCATTCTGTTACTATTAACCTGCCTAATTCACAGAAAGTTCAGGTTACTCATGCAGGGTAAGTGGTTCTTCACCCTGATCTTACTCTGGTCAAGGTGCTCTTAGTGCCTACTTTTAGGTTTAACCTTCTATCTGTCCAGAAACTTTGTTCACAATTTAATTTCACCTTTTCTACAACTTCTTGTTCCTTGCAGGGCCCTTCTTTAAGGAGACCTCTGGCTCTTGGTGAAGCTCAAGCTGGACTTTATGTACAAATAAACCTGTGTCAATGTTGGGAAACAAGTCAGATAGTTCTATTGTTTTGCATGCTTTGCCTTCTATCACTTCTTGTAATAATCTTTGGTATGTAAGATTGGGGCATATGCCTTATTCTAGTATGAAGCACATTTCCTCCTTACCCTCTTCTGTTACTAGCCCTGAAATTACTCCATGTGGTATATGTCCATTAGCCAAGCAACACAAGTTGCCTTTCCCTATCAGTACTTCCTCTACTTCTCATGTTTTTGAATTGCTTCACATAGACACCTGGGGTCCCTACAAGGTACCCACACATGATGGATTCAAGTATTTTCTTACTATAGTTGATGACTATGGTAGGGGTACTTGGACTTATCTGTTAAGTATCAAAGGAAGTGCCTTTACTGTCCTCCAATCTTTCATTTCTTTGGTTGAAAACAGTTTGAGAGACAAGTGAAGAAAATCAGGTCTGACAATGCTTTGCAATTGGGCAGAAGCATTACAGCTTTAGCTTTCTTTTCTGCTAAAGGGATAATTCATCAAACTAGCTGTGTCTCTACTCCACAACAAAATGGGATAGTGGAGAGGAAACACATGCATTTATTGGAAACCTGTAGAGCTCTACTTTTTCAGTCCAAAGTTCCTATTTTTTATAGGGGGGGAATGTCTTTTAACTGCCACTTTTCTCATCAACAGATTCCCTATTAGGTTGTTAAACTACAAAACTCCTTATGAGGTTCTTTTTAACAAACCTCCTGATTACAATTTCCTAAAATGCTTTGGGTGTTTATGTTTTGCATATAATTTGCCACAACACAGAAGTAAACTTCACCCTAGGGCTACTCCATGTGTCTTCCTTGGCTATCCATTTGGAAAAAAAGGTTATAAGCTTATGAATCTTCACACTAAAGAATTCTTTGTTTCTAGAAATGTTGTCTTCCATGAGCAGGTTTTTCCCTTTTCTTCCCCACATCCTGATTTTACTTATGTGCCTTCTTCCTCTGATTTTTATTATACTACTTCTGATTATTCTAGTCCTACTACATCTACTTTTTCTAGCCCTGATCCTACTCCTTCTTCACCTAGTCCTTCCCCCCTTTCTCCTGCTCCTGGCTCTGTGCCTACAGTTGATTCTACTTATGTTGTTCCTTCCTTACAAACTGTCCTGCGCAGATCCCTTAGGGAGTCTAAGGCTCCCTCCTACTTGAGTGATTTCATCAGCAGTGCTATTCACCTTATCGATGTGACTGCCCAATGTTTTCTATCCCCTATTTCCCCTCACCAGTACAACTTTTCTGCTCTCTCTCCTACCAATCAACATCTGATAGCTTCCTTACCACACATTCAAGAACTTTTTTCCTATGCCCAGGCAGTTCTACACCCAGGTTGGCAGGAGGCAATGACTAAAGAACTTGATGATCTCAAGGCCAACCAGACATGGGAAGTAGTGCCCCTTCCTGTTGGTAAAAGAGCTCTGCCTTCGAAATGGGTTTATAAGGTGAAATTGAAATCAGATGGCAGTGTGGAGAGGCTAAAGGCTCGTTTGGTTATTAGGGGAGACACACAAAGAGAGGGTATTGATTTTACAGAGACCTTTTCTCCAGTGGTCAGGATGACCACCATCAGGTGTATTTTGGCTCTTGCCGTTAAGCAACATTGAGGTTTGTTCCAACTTGATGTGAATAACGCTTTTCTACATGGTGACCTCCATGAGGAGGCCTATATGAAGTTCCCAGCTGGTTTGGAACCCCCTGCTCCCAACATGGTTTGTCGTTTGAGGAAATCTCTCTATGGGATGCGTCAAGCTTCACGCCAGTGGTACGCTCGCTTGACCGATGCCCTTAATTTCAAGGGGTTTACTAACTCTTTGAATGACTGCTCCCTATTCTACAAGAAGTCTGGTGATTCTATATCTTTGGTCGCTGTTTATGTGGACGACATTTTGCTTACTGGTAACAATTTGACAGAGCTCACAGATCTTAAGTCCTTTTTGGACTATGAGTTTAAAATAAAAGACTTGGGGAATGTGGCTTACTTTTTAGGCATGGAGGTTCTTCGTGAGGACCATGGCCTCATCCTTTGTCAGCGTAAATTTTTTCTTGAGCTTCTGACTGAGTTTGACTACCTGACTATGTCTCCATCTTCTTCTCCTTTGGATCCCACTTGCAAGTTACAGGCAGGGGTTGGTCCTCCAAATGCTGATCCATCCATTTATCGTCGAATACTGGGAAAACTCAATTTTATGACGTATAAGCGTCCTGATATATGTTTCATCGTGCAGCATCTCAGCCAATTTATGCAGGATCCTCGTGAGCCTCACCTTTCGACTGCCTTTCATTGTCTCCGCTATCTCCTTCGCGATCCTGGTTTGGGCTTTTTCATGACTGCTTCCCCTTCTATGGATTTCTTGGCCTTTTGCGATTCTAATTAGGGTGCGTGTCTTGATTCACGCCGCTCTATTAGCGGTTTCTTTATCAGTCTTGGTGGTTGCCCTGTTTCTTGGAAGTCCAAGAAGCAACCTTTCGTGTGGAGTATCGCTCGATGCATCGAGTCGTCGCCGAGATAACTTGGTTGGTTCGTCTCCTTGACGATCTATCTTTTTCCCCTACTCTTCCTGATCCCTTACACTCCGACAGTCAAGCCACCATCCACATTGCAGAAAACCCCGTCTTCCACGAACGTACCAAACATGTGGAACTAGACTGTCACTTTATGCGACAACAATTCATGTCTGGTCTTATTTCGTTGTCTTTTGTCCCATCGCACCACCAGCTCGCAGATCTGTTCACTAAACCACTCAATGGGCCTCTTCACATGGATCTTTTGCATAAGTTGGAGGTTCGTACCTTCCCCTCCAACTTGAGGGGGGCGTTAACAGTCATGGCGTAATTGATAAAGGGTTATTGTATGCATCGCCATGCTAGGGTTTTCTTATCTCATCGCATAGGTGAAGTGAGATACAGAGCAATGAAGAAATGAAGTGTTTTATTGACTGAAGGTGGAAAGCCAAGGGTTTGACTGCCTGGCCACGTGTAATAATCTGGAATGATCACTTAAGTGTTGCAAGTTCTAATTTGGGCCATTGAATTATTTTGTACAATTGTACCTAAATATTTCCATGTCAGCTTTGTTAGTTAGGAATTGGTTAGCTAGTTTTATATATATATATATATGCACACAGTAGCTTGTACAGGAAGGAATCAGCTGTAATAATGAAATTTCAGTTACTCTTCCATTTCAATGGGGGATTTTCTCTCAATGCATTGTGCATTCTAACATAGATATATACTTCCCGAGCGCAATTAGGCTCGAAATGCTAAAAATAGTGGATCTTCTTGTTATATTAAACGAAAGAAGATAATTGTACTGATGCATACGTAATTATTGGAGTATTAGTAAGGCTTAATATTTATTTTCTTTAATCAGAACACGAAAGCAAATAAGGAAGAACATTTTAAACATCTTAATCCACGTGTTATTTGACTTAAGCGTTTGAAGTCTAAAATTACGTCTAACTGACAAATACTTACTCATATTGTTTATATTTGGATGAGTATGGAAACAAAAGCACCTAGTGATGGTTTAATACTCAAATTGTTAAACGTATACTTTTGGATATTCAACTGGCAACTACAAGTTTTCTGGAAATTTAGGTTTATGATGGGACAAAATTAACTTAAGCTTTGATAAGACTTAACACAAACACAAAAATTTATGCTTCTGAACAATGTTTAGACCAATTAAACAAAAAATAGCCATATTCTTGTATATTTCGTGTATACATATATATATATATAATAAGAATTTAGCAATTATTTCTGTGAAGTTACCTAAACAAATCAAGATGGATCACTCTCAACATAGTAGTTGCGTACATCTTTGAGCTTTCTCCAAAAAGCAATATATCTTTTTTCATTTTCTTTTTAGGAATTAAGGATTAATGAAATCCGATGGTTCATCATTCGTTGTAATGTTTTAAGCCCAAAAGGTAAACCATCCATACGTTAATTAAGAACAAGTACAAGATTAGGTCAACCATGAAAATTCATGCCCTAGTTTCTACGTTTAAGTAATCCTAATTTTAAGGGTAATGCCAGGCTGACGAAATAATATTTGAAGGTAATGTGGTAATGTGGTAAGCAACAAAAGGAAATCTCGCCGATGATGCAAAGGATAATCAAATGGCGATCATTGTATGGAGTCATGAATTTCATTGACATAATTGTCATACCATACAAATTTGTTTGAAACTAAGAATTAAAAGAGAAAATTATGAGAATGTGGGAAAGGAGAGTTTGATAGATCACAATCTTGCACCTTTAGTATGTAAGTTAATTGCTCTATGAGCACGGTATCATACATAATTTCAATGAAAACTAGATATGGATCACAATGTGCATCTATATAAACAAAAATTGAAAGATGAATTTTGAGATGTGAAACCATGTTCTAGTTTTGGTGTATAAAATTAGCTTGATAACCTATGGTATTTTGGATGGGAAAGGATATCAGTAGGTTAGTCGAAATGCATGTAATGTAAGGATATCAGTAGGTTAGTCGAAATGCATGTAATGTAAGTTAAGATACCACTAACATTAAAAACATTTAATCAAGTCAAAGATGCTAATCCTGGTACTTGTAATTTATGTTAGATATAATTAACATGTTTTGGGTAATTAGCAGTGCTTCCTGCATATGAAGCAAATAACAGAGGTCAGAAAAGGGACGTCCAAAGTTTCAAAATAAACCAAAAATTAGATACTTCACAGTAACAAGATTTTCCATGTGGTTGAAGAGTGGTCAGATATACCTCTCCTCCTTTTCTCTAAAATGAGTCTACCAATCCTGACTTACAAGGGAAAATCCTACAGAACCTCAACATGATAAGACCAAATTGACTCGTCTATCAGATACATTTCCCTAAAATCCATACCTTTCAATGTGTCGCAGACGATCAAAGAGGGGGATAAAAGGAAAAAAAATAAGCTATATGTAGCTCCATGCAGTATAAGAAGATCAAGATGATGCCAAGAAGACATATAACTTCAACGGAATATCATATATCCTAATTTCAAAGTTTTCTGAAGTAGACACTTAAAAGTCCAATGACATGTAACATGTTTTCTCAAAGAAAAACAAAAGGCAAACAAACAAAAACAAAAAAGAAGTCTGCACATGCAAATTCATTAATATACGAGATTTCCAACTCTAACTACTCAGTTAATGAAGAAAACTTTGTGGTTAAGTTGATCCCTTAATTTCTTCCAGCATCTTGATTATAACAAAGTGCTGTACATGAACGTAGGCATAAAAAAGTAGAAAATCACTAATTAACTTCAGAATTTGGGAACAATAAATAGCATACCGACATATGTCAAGTGAAAAACAGACCAGTAGGAAGAAAAGAACAAACACAACACTCCACATCCTTACTCTAAAATCTAATAAGGGAAAAGTTCCCTACCTGGTCATCCAATTCGTGACGATTATAAGGGAAGTGAGATCGCATACTTCACAGACAAATACAAGAAAACTGCAATTGGCAAACTAGCTAAAGGGTTCGATGAGCAAGCAGAAGATGTACTTCCACTTGGTCCACCTGAAGGCGGAAATGCTATGACTGAACCAGATGCAGGCACCACAGAAGAATGTGGACCATTCATTGGAGCACCACCAGATTCGAAAGGTGAAGGGGCAGGAGCAAACATTGAGTCTGGGGCAACTGATGTAGGTGGGACAACAAGTGGAGGAAATTGTTGGGGTCCTGAAATTGTTTTAAATAGAGGATAAGGAATTAGGGAACAACATCAAATGTGTTAAGCAAAAGAAACAACAGAACAATTCTTGTACAATCTGGTGAAATGACTTGTCCAAAAAAAGTTATAACAAGCAATCAAGTATGTGTCACAAATGGCTTTCTAATTCCAAAGGCCTCAAAAAAATGAGATGCCTCAACGCCCAATATACCTGATTCTATGAATAAGTTGCAAACCATGTAGCATATTATATAGAAATTTGTACTAAAATGCACGAGGATGACCACAACAAATTATTAACCAACATAAAAGGTGTATGTACTTCAATATAAGTAAAAAGAGAGAACACAGTGTCGTTTTTGGTCCCTAGATTTCTCAAAACACCAAACAAAAAGGAATATCAATTGAATGTCATTTACCTGGGCACCGAGGTTGAAGAGATGAGGATAATCTGCATTCAGCAAAGGACGTACAAAGTGTCAATGGCCATAACCAACAGAAAGCTAGACCATAATAGCTAAGCAATTAATAGCTTAAATGAACTATGATGCTCACGTAGTGATGATGCTGCCATTGACAAAGCCACCGTAATTGCAAGAAGTCACATTGCAACCACCGGCAGTTTGTTGTACAGTAACATTTCCGAGCATGAGGTTACTGTTCTTGCACTGCATGCTTGAACAAGAAACTGCTAAGGAAGCTGGCATGCAGAACAAACTACAAAACAACCAGCAATGTCTTGATCACAACTTCCAAAAGACCTCGATAACTGCAAATGAAATTGACTGCAGATAATCTGACAACTTACTTCCGGCTCCCTGGTCCACAACTACATTGCACACAGTGACCAGCTGTAATAGCATAGCTCCCATTTGCTACAGATAAGGCATAGTCTGAGGCAAATCTTGGGAAACTAGATGCACAAGCTGCAGGTAGAAGATAACAGCACCTATCATTATCGAACACCCGACAGCGAAGAATTCAAGGAACATTCTTGCAATGATGCTAAGTTTAAAAATGCCCGACATATGCTATCAAACCTGCATTAAGAATTTTTAACTGTAGATATTTTATCTAGATTCCTCGCCGACAACTACTTCTTTTCTTGAGGAGTTTGCTAGGCAGTTCTATATTTTCAAGGATTATGATTGAGATTGCTAAGTTTTAGCATATTTTATCTACTTCATTTTTTATTTAGCTTGAACTCTTTAATGAATTTGTTATTTGTTCAATAGAAGTGTTGCCTTGATGCGTATTCTCATATACTTCTCTTAGCAATTTTATCTTCCTCTGTTATTTCCCAAGGTTTGTTCTTCTAAATAAACTTCTAACCTTATTGACAAACACTGGAAATACAACTATTATTTTGGCAGAACAATTATTAAATCTATTCACCAATGCAGTTTCTACACAAGAATTTACAGCCTCAAGAAGAATTAAGAACAAGAAACAATGAAACTCAAACGAAGAAATACTTGATCTTAGCCAAAAGTCCGAGAAGGAATTTTGAAGAATAAATACTTCCAAGTTACAAGAAATGGAAAGAGTATCCATTTCTGATTTAACCAGAAACAGTATACTACACAACTGAGAAAGATTAACTCCAATCTTGAGAATAAGGTTCATGTTATGTTCTCTTCATCACCTAAAATGGTTAAGCAAAACTCTCAATATGCTACTCTAAGCTTATTGGTGACTCAACCGTTGATCCATTATCTGACTACAACATGGATTTATGAAGTGTGACCACACTAGCCATCCTAAGCAGTTCTCATCAACAACATCAAAGAAAGCTCATTTCCTTTTCTGAGGAAAATAATGGAATCACCATAAAACCATATGAAACATGTTCCCACATGCTTCATAAGCCTTATCATGATATCAACTAGTAAATGCAACTTCAGTTATAACCACTATCGAAATAAAGTCCTAAGCTTGAGCACAAGTAATTGCTTCATTAGATTGCAACAACAATGATTACCCAAAGGAGAAGCCCTCGGGGCTTTGGTCTAGTTTACGAGCGCAACACTAGACATCACCCCTGCCTAGGAGAAAAGTCACTTATTTAAGTGGAGTAGAGTCGAAGGGCGAGCCCATTATCTACCAAGTTATGAAACCGTGTGCCACTAGCCCTCGAGCTAAAAAAGGTTTCTAAAGGAGGGTTCTTGAGTTGAACAAGAGATCTTTATTAGTTCAAATTACATTCAAAATATGCATTCAACACAGGATGAACAGACACACACAGATACAAAAACAACACCGAAAAAGGAAAAGAACGACAACTCACCGGACAAGGGAATGGCAAGAATGTCACCTTCCTTAATAGCAGGACCACCCAAAGCATTAACATTCATAAGGTCAGTAAGAGTAGTAGAATAAGTAGCAGCAATCCCTGCAAGACTATCTACGGGTCTAACAACATAAGACATATAAATAGCAGGTAAATTATTATCAGTCCCATTAAAACAAGTACAAGGAAGTGGAATCCAAAGATTAGTGCCAACATTAAGCACAGATGGATCAGAACCAACAACATTACTATTCCCTTCTTTAATTTGATCAGCAGAAACAAGACCAGCATAAATAGTGTCAGAAATTAAAGACAAAGTATCAGAAGGTCTAGTTTTGTAATGAACAAAAGCTGACTTAAAAATACCATCCACACAAGAACATGTAACAGGTATTTTAAGGAATAGTTTAGCTGGGAGTATGTGGTTTTCAACATCTGGATATGAAATGTCTATGGAATTTGTGGTTAGAAGTGAAATTGGGTCAGTTTGGAAAAGTGAGGCTACTTCTGAAACTTTAAGGTCAGTATAAAGAGTGTAACCAACAAGGGAAGAACATGTGTCTGAGTTGGAACATGGTTCTATAGTTGATTTTGAGGTTGTTGGTTGTATGAAAATGTTGCAGCTTAACAGCAACAAGAAATGTACTAGTACTAGCATTTTCTCAGACATGTTTGGGTGTTTGAGAGTGAAGGGGTTTCCTTGAATTATTGTTTGGGGTGGGGGTGGGGGGTAGGGTTTTTGGTAAGTGGAGAAAGGAAAGTATAGAGGCAAAATGAGGAATGTGGTTTTGAAAAAGCCAATGGAGGAGACAAAGATGTTTGTATAAAGTGCAAGTGCTAGACAGACATTAGTCAGATTCTTGGTCTTTGGGTCTTTCTTACCATTTCTTGCTTTGACTGCTTTGCCCTTCATGTGTTAGTTACTGTACTTAAACAGTACTTGCCTGATGCATCAATTTTAATTAATGTGACATTATTTGATTTGACACAATTCTTTTGTAATAAAAAGATCTTTTATACTTGTAGCATAAGAAAAATTTAGAGACATTAGTATAGTATTATTGATCTCATTAAGTTAAGGGTTAGATATGCTACTTAAAAATACTCTCAATTTGAAGGAAGTGTTCTTGAATGGAAAGTGAATGTTTAAACATTTATTAATCTTTTGTCATCTTGCCTCACGTTAGAAACAGTATTATTTGCCACGGTGGAGTTTTTGAAAGCAATCGCATATGGTTTGCTGCTGGAACTTGGCCGTTAAATGAAGTATGTTGCATGAATGACAAAGATCCGCAATCTCATTTATGTCATCTTTTTTTTTTGGTAAACAAGACTTTTATTCATTCATAAAGGAAACATTACATTCTACTACAAAGGTTGGCTGCTTCTGAGGACATGCCATCAGACTGGCCAGGGTTCAAAGGTGCTGAAATATTACAAACATTAACTGACCTAGGTGAAACAGTTCCTAGGCAGTCTTTTACATAAACATCATAAACAAACGCAGGAGAATCATGATAAATCTTTAAGCTTTCAAAAGGTGTTAAGCTGCAGCCATATTTTGCTAGTGCATCCGCCACTCCATTGGCTTCTCTGTAGACATGCTGCAGTTCAGGATCTCCAGCTCTAGATAATAGCCACCTGCAATCGTTTATCAAATTTTGATGGGAGCCATTTCTGTTAGAGACAAGATTAATTACTTCCAGACAATCAGTTTCGATGGAGATGGGGGTTAGGTTCCTATCAACAACTATTTCAAGACCCTGAAGTAAGGAACATAGTTCGGCATAAACAGTAGTAGTGTTAGCGATACTCTTACTGTAACCCAATATCCAGTTCCCTTCGCTATCCCTTATTACTCCACCTATACCTCCTTTCCCCGGATTTCCCAAACAAGAACCATCTATGTTAAGCTTAAAGGTATTTGTTATGGGAGGAGTCCATTTGACTAAAATAGTTTGCTTCTTGAGAAGCTTTTCTTTCTCTGTGAATAGGATGAATTCCATTGCTTTTCCCTCTATATCAGCTTTGTTTGCAATCTTGAGATTATTCTTATGTATTTTAGCATTCCTCTGAAGCCAGATGTGCCATAAGATGAAGGGGATGATGTCAGTCCATTTGAGGAACCTATTATACTTTTCTTTAGAGTGCTTTTCCTTCTTAAGCCAATCAATAAAATCTTCATGTTCAATAAAGGTGATCGATAGCAAGATATTTCTGTTGAAAGCATTCCATATAAACCTAGCATAGATACATCTAAAGAATAGATGGTTTATGTCTTCCTTTTCATTACCGCATATAGAGCAAATATCAGAAGTAATGATTTTCCTGTTGGATAACATACTAGCTGTTGGAAGTCTATTAAGAGTTGCGAGCCATAGGAAAGATTTAAGTTTATTTATAGTATTCCATTTCCAGATCCAGGAGAGATCTCTATCTTCAATATTTGGGTTACTATGCGTTTGGGATATGATGGAATATGCTGAACTGGTACAGAAATTTCCATGCTTTCCGCTATTCCAGCTTAAACTATCTTTCTTATCCTCATATTTCTTAATGTAAGTACTGTTGATACTATGCTTAATGTCATCTGGGATAGGGAACGGAATTCTATCGACATCAAACTTCCCTTCGTGGATGATACTGGAAACCCGTTCTTCTTTTTGGTTTTTATTTAGAGGGCCTATAATATATTTGTTTAGCTCATCCTTGCCTAATATCCAACGATCACTCCATAGGTTGATCTTGTTTCCATCACCCACAGCCCAATGCATCCCTTTATGACATATTTCCTCTCCTTTTTTAATGTTTTTCCATATCTGTGACTTCTTGCTAGTCCGCTTATTTCTGTTCTTGTATTTATTCTCAAGAACTTTTGCCCATAACGAGGTAGAGCTTGAGTTTTTAAACCTCCAAGCTAAAGACGCTTGGAAAGACATATTTTTCCATCGAGTTTTGCATAGCCCTAATCCTCCTTTGCTTTTGTGTTTTGTAACCCTATCCCACCCTACATAGTGACACTTCCTTTTGTCTGGATTGCTACCCCATAGAAAATCTCTTTGGATCTTATCTATCCTATGGGTTATAGTACTAGGGAGTTCATATAATTGCATTATGTGGTTTGGTATTGTGGCTAGAGTTGATTTAATTAAGGTTGTTCTACCAGTCATAGTAAGGAAATTTGTTTTCCAACCCGTTAACTTGTTGTTAAGATTGTCAATAATAAATTGAAAATCCGAATTTTTCATTTTACTGTTCTTCATGGGGAACCCTAAGTATTTACCAAAGTTTTCCCCATGGTTAATATTCAGCCTACGGCTTATGTGGTTTTTTGTATTATCATCAGTATTATTTGAGAAAATAATCTTAGATTTCGCAAAATTTATACTATGCCCTGATATTTTACAAAAAGTGTCCAATGTCTTAATGACTGAATCACAACTCTTATTATTTGCTTCTAACAGAAGGATTAGATCGTCTGCAAAGAATAGATGGGATAGGAGCGGGCCTTTATTTGCAATTTTGATGGGATCCCATCTATTACAGTCGACTTCGTGATTTATCACTCGAGAGAGCATTTCCATACCTAAAATGAAAAGATAGGGCGATAACGGATCTCCTTGCCTTATACCCCTTGAAGGTTTAAAAAATTTGGTTCTATTACCGTTAATAAGTAAGGAGGTGGAAGTAGTAGTAATACATGACATGATTAATTTTATTAATTTCTTTGGAAAATTTAAGGATGACAAAGATGTTTTTATGAAAGACCATTCCATTTTGTCAAAGGCTTTTTCTAAATCTATTTTGATCATCATTTTCCCTTTTCTACCTTTAGTGCTTTTAAAGTAATGTAGAACTTCATTTACTATGATCCCATTATCCGATGCCCTACGTCCCTTAAGGAAGCTAGTTTGAGTAGGGTGGATTAATTTTGGAAGGAGCGGCTTAATTCTATTAGTTATGATTTTAGATAGGATTTTATACGCTGTATTGCATAAGCTAATGGGACGAAATTGCTTAATGGTTTCAGGATTTGGACACTTTGGAATGAGGCAGATGTAAGTTTGATTTAAGTCTTCACTCATGCTACCATTATCAAAGGTATTCAGACAAAATTCAATTAACTTTTCTTTTGTTTCGTCCCAATAATTTTGAAAGAAGAAAGGATGTAAACCATCCGGGCCAGGCGCCTTGAACGGCTTGAAAGAGAACAAAGCTTTTCTAATTTCCCATATTGAGATATTTCTTGTTAAGGCTAGGCCTTCATCATTGTTTAGGACAGTGTTGAAGTGTATGTAATCCGAATTATACCAACTGTTCTCTAAACTAGTGTTATAGAGGTTTTGATAATAATTTTGAATTTTATCCATGATATCATTTTGATTGTAGTACCAATTCCCCGCTTCATCTTTAATACTAAGGATCCTGTTTCTACGTCTCCTATACATTGTAGTAATGTGAAAGAACTTAGTATTTGCATCCCCTTGACTAATCCATTGAATTCTTGATTTTAGTTTCCAAAAGTCCTCTTCTTGTTTTTGAATTTGCTTTAGATCTTCTAACAAGGTTAGCTCAAGGTCAATTAGAAATTGACTAGTCATGTAATGCGGGGATTTTTGAATACCCTCGATTCTAGCGTTGATAATCTTTTTTTTCTTAAAGATATTACCAAAAGTATTTTTATTCCAATCTTTAACATGGTTAGTAAAATTTTCAATAGCCTTACTAATATTATCTTGGTTCGACCAAGTTTCTTTTACAAGCGGCTTAAAAGTTGGATGAGACGTCCACATGGATTCTATCCTAAAGACCTCATTCCTTCGGATAAAAGTTTTAGTAAGGTCTATTTTAATAGGGCAGTGATCCGAATGGATCCTCGTCATATGAGTAACGCTGGCTTCGTGAAAAATATTTGACCACTCGGGATTGGCATAAACTTTATCCAGCCTTTCCATAATAATATTGGCTTTTGTCTTGCTTTTGTTGGTCCAAGTAAACCTAGACCCTTTGTACCCCAGGTCCAGAAAGTTACAAAAATTTAAACAGTGAATCAATTTTGATGCATTGTTATAATTTACTGGTCTTCCACCAAATTTTTCCGATGCTTTCGTAACTTGATTGAAATCCCCAGCTAGAAGCCATGGTCCATTATAATTGTTAGCTACTGTTTTCAAATTATCCTATAGAATATCTCTCTCATTTGCTAAGTTGCTAGCATATATTACTGTAAACATCCATTTAGTAGGGTTAGAAATATTATTAACCTTTATCATGGCGTGAACTTCCTGATCCGTGGATCCAATTTGATCGACCTCTATCTCCCCAGTCTTCCACAGAATTGCAATGCCTCCTGAGTTGCCGTTTGCAGCGACCTGAATTAAACTGTTGAAACCAAAGTCCCTCATCAAGTTATTGTGTTCCTGCATTTTGGTTTCTAGAAGAGCAACAAGAACTGGCTTGTTATAGTCAAGCATGGATCGAAAAGCTCTTCGAAAGTCATCACTTCCTGCTCCCCTACAATTCCAAACAATGATACTCATCGAGCTAGTTCTAGGTTCAGAGCTCCCCCCCCTGATTGGGTTCGAGCTCATTCGGGATGATGAAGGTCCTGACAGGTTCATGTTGTCCCTGTTTATCCAGTAGTTCTCGTACATCGTTGGAATGAGCACCACCCCGTACTTGTAGATTGCAGAGTGCATTAGTTCTCTTATAGCTATGGAGCATTTCCTTAAATCCGCCGGGAAGCGCAAGTTGTACCTTTTTCCTTGGTTTTCTTTGAACGTTAGAGTTCTTGAGTGCCATAGCATTGCGTTCTCCACTGTTGCTGTTGTTGAGTGTCCCCCCTCTTCGTCCTCCTCTGTTGTTTGGTTTCCCATTTGATTTTGAGCGTTTACTGGGGGATTTTGATTGATGTTGGTGTTGTTGTTGACTGTCTGGCTGGGAGCTTGAAATAGGGAATTGTTGATTGTTTGGATGTTCTGATGAGATGTAGTTGGGACTTGGTTCAGAGTATGCTGATTCAAAGGAGTTTGAACCATGGTGGATTGGTTCAAATATTGATTCACAGGAGTTTGGAGCGTAGAAGCTGGGTTCACAGGATTTTGAGTTGCTGCAGCCGGGTTCACATAAGCTTGTGTTGTTATAGCTTGGATCAAATTGGTTGGGTACATGTTTTGATTCGCAGGGGTTGAACTCATTACTGCATGATTCATGAAATTTTGATTCACTGTTTGAATAAATGGAGCCGTATTCAGTTGGTTTTGATTCTCCTGTGGATAAAGTGGTAGGTTCAAGTTCATGGATGGTATCTGGGGGTTGCTCATCAAGTTCCATGGTTGAATTACCCAAGGATATTGGCTCATTACTTGCACAGGGAAGAGAGGATATGTCATTGTAGGTGATAGCTGTGCCATGTTTGCTAGTAGCGAGTTGAGGTTGGTTGTCACATTTGTCAAGCTTATTCTCAGCCCCTCGGTGATTATCAATGCCATGTGTGCTGGATCTCCTATTTGGGCCATGGCTGGTTGTCCATTTACTTGGACAGGTACGTTCAGCGAGTATCCCATTAGTCCTTGTTCCAGAAGAGACTGTGATGCTTGGACTGGTGCTAGTGATGCTGGGGGGTTGATTTGTGGGGCTGGGGGTGTGTTCAGTGGTTGGGTCATGGGATTTGCTGGAGGGTTTGTTGGTATTGTTGACATTGTTGCTTGAGTTTGATCCCTTGTCCAAGTATTCCTTCTTTGTCTTTGACTTCTGCGGTAGTAATTGGATGTTGGAAGCCTTGGCATTATCTTCTTTCTTAGAGTTTTTTGGTGATATTTTTTCTAAGTAGTAGTTGTCTTTGCTGATAGTGTCATTAGTTATAGGATTAAACAAGATTTTTTGATCATTACATTTGTCTATATCTTCTAGATGATGGACATTTGACAAGTTAATTGGGGTAATTGACAGATTGGAAGTGGTGTTTTTGTGATCTTTAGCTGTAGGTGTGTTAAGAACATTTAATGTGGGTGTGACAATTTGATGTTTCAAAGTCTTTTCTGAAACTGGTTTTGCCATATTGACGGGAGAAGATGTCTCAGCAATTTGATAATGAGTTCCTTTCCATTCCATCTCATTAATATTGTGTCCTTGCTTGTTTATTTGCTGCTCATCCAGTTCATCATTGTCATTTATATGTCCGGGTAAAGAAGCATTTATGCTGCTTTGAATGCTGTCTACTTTGGATTTAAGGTCGGATTCTTGGTTCTTTACTTCCTTGCTTGAAAAGTTTACTTGGTTCAAAGAACTATGCACATTAGTCGTACCTAGTACCTGAAAGGGGTTTCCCTCACCAGGCTGATCTATATTTCTTATGGCAGCACACGTAGTCAGTTTGTTGTTGCTTTTACCCAAAGGTTTTCCCAATGTTTTATTGGATTCTTGGTTCAGAGAACTAAGTACTTGAGTTGTACCTAGTACTTGAAAAGAGTTGGTGTTATAGAGTTTAGCTGCACCTTTTACAGCTGCACGCATATGTAGCTCATTCTCCCTATTACCCAATGGTTCTATTGTTGCATTACTATCTTCTATGACAGCTTTTCCAGCTTTTTGAACATAGTGTTGTTTTCCTAAAGATTTTTGTTTTTCCAGGTTTGCACTCTTTTCTTGAGCCATCATCATCTTCCCCTCTTTGGATGCAAACTGTTCATGATCCTCTATTGGTAACTGGCTAGATGATCCTTTAGTGGTGTAGGAATTATAATTCTTATTTTTATTTTTTCGAATATGAGAGACTATAGTCCAGTTATCCATCTTATCGATTATGTTATCTAAGTCCTTATTTGAGCTGTTGTTTCCTTTGGCTTGGTTTTGATCTAGGTTAATAGTAGAATTTTGTGTGCACATTCTAAGATTGTGGCCTAGCCTTCCACAAGATGTGCATAAAACATTAAGACCCTCATATGTAACTTTCTGAAAGTGTTTTCCTATAATAATATGACTTTTAAGAGGTTTTTCAATGGGAACTAAGATACAAACTCGAGCATATTTTCCTCTAGTGGTAGAAGAGGTAGATGCGTCTATTCTAAGGAGTTTCCCTAAGGTTCCCCCTATTTTCTGCAGAATCTCATAGTCGTAAAATTCTGTTGGAAGTTCGGGTAATCTTGCCCATATAGCTGAATATGATAAGCAGGCTGAGGACGATACAAACTTTGGTTCCCATTCTCTAACGGTAAGAAATTGGTTCCCTATAAACCAAGGACCCTCATGAAGGGCTCTGTTATAGTTCGCTTTGTCTAAGAATTTTACTAGGTAGTAGTCGTTTCCCAAATCTATTAAGGATAGAGGTTCCGTAGGTTTCCATATTGCGTGAAGTTTTTGTTTGAGGAATTGGTATCCCACTCGTCTTCCAAAAACTTTCACAATGATAGCATTTGCCCAGTTTTTGTAGATCCGTTCCTTATCTTGGCTGGTGATTGGAACAAAGCATTCATCTTTTAGGGTGTTTTCGCTCTCGTCAGATGT
Source organism: Petunia secreta (assembly GCA_029990175.1). Taxonomy (NCBI): domain Eukaryota; kingdom Viridiplantae; phylum Streptophyta; class Magnoliopsida; order Solanales; family Solanaceae; genus Petunia; species Petunia secreta. The sequence goes on from JARKIP010000120.1 coordinate 154,629, forward strand.
ATCAAAATATTCAAGGGACTGCTGGAAAGAAAAGTTATTATGCAGAAGGTTTAAGTTATCATTTCTTAGTTTGGAAATAATACTACCTTGATTCCAGCTGGAAGTATTTTGACTCGTAGATATATTGTCTTCATTTTCTATACTTATATTGTTTTCTGGGGAGGCAGAACCTATTTTTTTCTCAAAACCTGGAGGTTCTTCCTCCATTAAATCAACTTCTTCGTGTGGAGGAGGTGATGAATCAAAGTTGTTTGGAATATTATCCATGATACAGATGGTATAAGGAAGTAGATGTTGTGTAGTATTCTTCTGATGAGAAGAGCAGGGGACTCTTTTTCAAAGGGAAATTTTTGGAGTTCTATTCTAATTTCCTAGTGAGAAGGGGGAGAGTCTCTCTCTAACCCATTCTTTATTTTGCAGAAGCTCCATTTATGTCATCTATTTTGTAGTATTTGATACATTAATTTCTGTTATTTAGTATATTTCTTACTCATTTATTCGCACTTAATGGAGGTCTTAATCTGAATGATCAGACCTCATAGCATTAAGTGTGTTTGTTTTTATTAGTAATATTTAACCTCTTAATAACTTTTAATAGATTTGTATCATTCAGATCTTGAACAAAGTCTTAATATTATTAAGATGTTCATCACCACTCCATATATTATGACAGCTAGTTATTACTACACTACTACAATCGATAACCACCACCACCACCATTGCCAACCACCATCTGCCATAACCAGTCCATCACCACAACTAGCCAATACTACCTATCACCATTACCATACATCACCATTAGCACCAATGATCACCGCCACCACCACTACCACTGCCAACAACTAATACCAACCACCTCCACAAATATAATTGTCTTCACTACCAAGAATCACCACCACTATTACCTACCACCGCCAATACTACTAATCACTACCACCAACCACCTCTACCATCACACAACCACCACCAATACTACAATTACCAACAGTCACTGCTACCAGACACCACCGTCATGCCACCACCAATCACCACCTTACAATCTAATAACTCGTGGATATAATATTTAAATTATTTTATAATATTTATAAACTTTAATAAAGAAAAATTTCATTCAGATTTTGGAAAAACAAACCGTCTTAATTATTCAGTGTTCAGTTCTTAATACCACAACTCAATATTCATATGTGTATTCAAATTTAGGCCTCTTAATCTTAATAAAACAAATGGCTAATGTGTTTAAATTCAGAATTTCTGTCCATATAGTCCTCTACCATTTGAATTCAGAACTGTAAATTCTGTTTGCAGGTAATACGGCTTTTATAATAAGGAAATTAACACAAAACACCATAAAACTTATTTTCTTTAGTTACCCAATAATTTAATTGATTTGCAAAAATACCATTTTCTAAAATTTAATACCATATTCTATATGTTAATTTCAAAAATACCACTTCTAAAGAATCTCCTAAAATAATGTGATGTTTATCTGTTAAGAAAATTAACCCTCTTTTCTGACGAACCATCTCATCCTACTGAATGCAGTCTCCTAATTACTCTCTCTTTCGTCTCCTGTTTACCGCTAGCTTTTGAAAAAGTTTTCTCCTTGCAAATGGTATATTAGCAGAACAAAATATTTTCATTAATGGTATATTGCTGAAGTATTAATGGTATATTATTGGTTTATAAGTTCTAATAGTATACTATATATCAATATATAGTATATTAGGATGATTAATTATATATGCAATGGTAATACTACTATATATAGATAGTATCAATATATAGTATATCAGATAACATTATATTAGATATTATAGGGATAATAATAATAATAATATACATATTTGTTTCAATGGTATATGTCTAAGATTATTTTTTTTTAATAATTATTAGTTCACAAAATATGTTAATCTATATGCATTAATACCAACGAAATTAAAATAGTTAGAAGACATGTTTTCAAAGCAAGGATGATTACGTCCTCGGTGTGACAATAAAATGTACATGATCATAACAAATTTTCATTAGAATCACAATCCAGGATAATGTGTATGATAATTTCAGTTGACATGTAAATGAATTTATTAGATGTATAGCGTATTGTATTTTTTCATGTTCTGGTATTGAATTTGATTATTTAATAATTTATAAATCCCACTATGAATCCTTATTATTAGGGTGAACATAGATCGGGTTCGTTTGGTTTTTTCATTTACTAAACCAAACCAGTAATTTTGGCTTTTTAAATCTTTAAATCAAACCAAACCAACTAAAGTCGGATTTTCTAATATCGATTTTATTCGGGTTATTCGGTTTTTTTTTGTTAACAACAAACATGTGGTGCTTTATCTCCTTTAGAAGTATAGGTATAAAGCTCGTATCCAATTGTACAAAAGAAGACAAGTTAAACAAAGTTAGTTCATATTAAAACTGTATTTGATACATAAAGTTCGAGACTTTCCCTTTTTTCTTTGATAGGTAACTGTAGAGTCCTACAAGAAATGACACTCTCAATCAGACGTTCCAAATATAGATTTAGAGACGTACAATGTAGCTCATCCAGATGCAGATAGATAACAAAAGAAAAAACACTTACCGATTAAAAGACAATAATAACAGCTCAAATGTTTGAGCGCCAAAATTCTTTTGTTCTTAGGAAATTATTTTTAATAATTAGGTTTTTTAATTTGTGTACTTAATTTGGGTTCTCATGTTACTTTTTGGAGGGATTTCCTTTATGGGCCATAAGCCTATCTGATGCAATTCAAATTGGGCTTAAGTCCCAACCATCAAGAACCAAGCTAGAAGGATGCGAGTATGTGAGGATGATTTGAAGATCATGCATTTGAGTTCAATTGAAGGAGGGAAGCCTACGCATTAGGGCCAGGCGGAGCGCCTAGATTCCAGGCAGAGCGCCCAGCCTCAAGCCAACCAGGCGGAGCGCCTCAACCAGAGGCTGCCTTGGTCAATTTATCAGCTTAGGCAGAGCACCTCAAGCTAGGCGGAGCGCCTAGGTGCTGAATTCCCCAACTTTTTGGTATAAACTTCCTATTTTGCCCCCAAGTATTGTATATTGTTTTAACTAAGTTTGAGAGTTTTTTAGACATTTCACGTTAGTCTTAGAAAGGTCTATAAATACACCCTTAGCCATTTCATTTGTAGCTAGCAAACCTTGAATATTAGAATGATGAATCATTTGAGTGAATCTCAATGAAGAACCCGTGAGCGGGCTTGATTTTACTTGGTCGAATCCAAGTTGAATATCATACCTCTTTAATCATTCTATTTGCAAGAGCCGAGTGCATCTTGAGGGTAGTTGCTTAGTATAGGTGATTCTTGATATTCACCCGGGATGTATCGAGACAAATTCCTCGGTGCTACTTAAGCAATCGTTTCAAGCTTCGTCTTGCTTTTTATCTCGATATTTTGTTAGAAATCGCTTTATCTTGTTTTCGCTTCCGCATTATTGTATCATTTTTAGCTTCCGCATATTACATTGCATCATTAAAATTAGCTCCTGTAGATGTGTGTTATAAATTGTAAGTTTGTAACATAAGTACATAACTAAGAAAAACTACTAAAATATTTAGACAATACTTTTCAATGAATGAATTTTACACAAATAAAAATTTAAAAGTAACATACATGTAATGTCGGTTCGGTTTTGTTTCGGTTCGTTTATTTTATGGGTAACACCAAACCAAACCTAATATGTCGGTTTTTTTTTTCGCCAACACCAAATCATAGTCGGTTTTTTTTCTCGGTTCGGTTCGATTTGTCTGTTTGGTTCGGTTTGCCGATTTAGTTTGTACAATCATACTTATTATTATTAAGACTTCTGTGGCAGTTGTAGAACTAGGAACGAACTTGTCTAGTCCCGCTGATCCCTACTACTCTCTTTTAAGCAAATTTGGATCAACACAAGTTGAAACAACTCCTTTGAGCAAATTTGGATCAGCACAAGCGGAAGCATTGATAACATAGTGGATAAGAATAAATAGATTTATGGTACATTTGTAATTTAATATATGGTACCATATATATGGTAATCAATAAAAATAAATCTTATATAATAGGTATTATGAAAAAATCTCTGGTATTGCTTTAAGCGATTGAGAAGTGAAGGCCCCAGAACGTAACCATGCAGGGAGAATTGCAAACTATGACACCACATGTAATGATTTATTTTTTTGACTTCTATTATGATGGTTTAGCAAAAATGACATTCATTAAATTTTAAAATAAATTTCGAACGAAATATCAATATGAATCTTATAAATGACGCATGGTATCCCCCTCTCTTTTCTCGGTCTAAAAGTACTTAGACATCACTTGCCCCTAACCCTTCCCATGTACTCCGAGCTAATTGCCTTGAAAAGTTGGCTAGGCAACACTTGCGCTCAACCCCCTAAGTCTAGGCACTTGTTGTCGGCTCCGTTCCCCCAATCTCCTAGCCAATTGCCTTGAAGTCTAGCCTAGGCAACATTCGTCCTCGACCCTTTACTTTTAGATAGCACTTGCCCTCGATCCTTTCCCACATTTTCCTAGCTAACTGTTTTGAAGTATTGGCTAGGCAGCACTTGCCATCATGCGTTCTCCTAATCTCCCAGATAATTGAGTGTATCCTAGGCACTACTTGTGGTAGACCTCTTTCCAAATTCTTCCATAGGAAACGGGAACAAACTCTCAGAACTAGTCAATTTTGGGGACACTGATGATCGCCAAAAAGGACTATTTTTTAAAGATTTTTCTTATATGGACTTAAATCTTTGACGAACGCCAAACAATGACCTATTTTTAAAAATCTCCCAAACCTCAAGTCCACGTGGTCAGTCAAGCTTGCCTAAAAATACGGCCAACAGTGGAGAAACATTGGACATAGGTTGGACAAACAAAGTTTGTATATATATTTTTTTGTTTTAAAAAAAGAAGAACTTTAAAAATAGGTAGCATACAGTGCATAATCCGAGAATATACATGGAATATCGCTAGGCAGCACTTGCCATCATGCGTTCCCCTAATCTCCCAGATAATTGAAGTGTATCCTAGGCACTACTTGTGGTAAACCTCTTCCCAAATTCTTCCTAGGAAACGGGAACAAACTCAGAACTAGTCCATTTTGGGGACACCAGTGATCGCCAGAAAGGACTATTTTTTAAAGATTTTTCCTATATGGACTTAAATCTTGTAAAAGTTTCACCCACAGGCCACTCTTCTCACTAGTATTTAGTTTGAAGTCACTTTTTTATTGGTCTTACATGAGAGGCCACTTTTTGGAACTTCAATCTTTGTGGGCTGAAGTTCAACTGAGCTGAAGTTCAAACCTTGTGGGTTGAACTTCATGCCTAAATTATGAAGTTTTAACTTCAATCTGTAAGGGCTGAACTTTTAGGTATAGATGCGTAAACTTCAACCCTTGTGGGCTGAAGTTGAACTTCAATCATTGTGGGCTGAACTTGTGTGAAGTTCAACTCAAAAAAATTGAAGTTCCAAAAAGTAACCTCTCATGTAAAACTAATAAAAAAATGGCCTCCAACCAAAGACTACTGCCAAAAGTGGCCTGTGGTACACTTCGCCCTTAAATCTTTGACGAGCGCCAAACAATGTCCTATTTTTATAAATCTCCCATGCCTCAAGTCCACGTGGTCAGTCAAGCTTGCCTAAAAATACGGCCAACAGTGGAGAAACATTGGACATAGGTTGGACAAACAATGTTTGTACATATATTTTTTTGTTTTAAAAAAAGAAGAATATTAAAAACAGGTAGCATACAGTGCATAATCGGAGAATATACATGGAATATTGCTAAGAAATCAAAGTGGGAAGTTAATTTGAAATGGTAACAAAGGGGAAAAGAGATCTGACAAAAAAAATGCATGTAATGAGAGAGAGAAAACCTTATTTAGAGGGAACAAGGAGAAAAAAAACCTGAACAAATAAATACGCGCCTAAAATATAGGAGTAACATTTTTTTTTTAACTTTTTGTATTTTTGTAACAAATTATAAGAATGTTGCTATTTTTTAAAAAGTATGTAAAAATATTTTTATATTTGGCAAAAGGATTCTTTAAAGTTCTATCCTGTGTAATTTTTTTCAATATAATAGGGCCTACAAACCCTCAATATGAGCAAAAAAATTCACCATGCGTCCTCAAAATTGGCTAATACTGTTTTTTTTTATCCTTGTTTGAGATGATTTTAAAAAAAATATAAAATAGTCTCTATTTCATCTGTACATAATTTTTTAAGTAATCAATCAACATGTAATGCCTCTTAGAAATAGACTAAAGGGCAAGTGTTGCCTGAAAGAATATTAAAAAAAAAAAAAAAATTGAAGGGGCAATTAGTGTTATGGGGTTAAAAGGAAAACTTTTGCCTATAGTGTCATAGTTATGCAATTCTTCCCGAGGATTTACTTTTAGGTTTTTTTACACTAAAAGACTAAAAGACAAGCAACACACAAAAAAGGCCTCTATTTGCGAATCTTATCCTAAATAATACTTTTTTCCCGAGATAGCAGCATGCCGCAAGTTTATACAATTTTATACAAGTTTATACACGTGTATAAAATTATATAAATTTGTATAAGTATGTATATGCGAGTGAATAAATCTTTATAAATTTTCAGATTTCTTTAGTATTAAGGATGTTTATATGAATTTTTACTTTTTTTTTGTGTATATTTTTATATTTCTCTCATTGCCTATGTATTTATCTATGTATATTCATGTAAAATTTATTTTTTGGGGGGAGATTTGTATGTATAAACTTATCCAAAGCAATGATATAGATAAAATCAACAACATAACTTCAGTGAAATACAAAAAAGTAACTACACCACCGGCGAGGGAGGGTGTCTGCCGGCAGCTCAGTGGCAGGGAAGGGGGAGACTTGGTAGCTAGAGTTTTTTATTTTGAAGGAGTGCTTAAATTTATAATTTTAGGGATGGGTGCTATTGATGAAAAAAATATTATGGTCTGCTGTTTGTAATTTTTGATAGTAGGGTGCTTATTTCTGAAAATTTTCCATTACTTTTTGGTGCTATTAGACAGGAACAACCAGCGTGTTCCAACTTTCAAATAAATAGCCATGCTACTGCATTATTCAAGCGTCGTATCAATTGAGAGCACCGCTGACTATACGGTGGTGATAACATCAGCTTGAAATTTTTGGGTTCAGAGAAAAGTTTAGGCATCTTCTTATAATTCACTCAAAGTTCTAGAAAAATTTAATGAAATTAGTACAAAGTTCCAGATAAATTAATAAAATTAAGTTCAAAGTTGTAGAAAAATAACTAAAATTATTGTAAAATTTCAGAAAAATTCTTTTGATTTACTTTAAAGTTCCACGATTTACCTGAAGCTATATAAATTTTAGTTCAAAGTCCTAGAATAATTCCATAGAATTAATGGCTATTTCTTAAAAAAAAAATATTTCTTGAATATGATTATTGTTTTAAAACTTTTCAAACACTGATTGTTTCTCATTCAGCGCACTACAAACTGACGATGGGGTTAACTTTTTTAAATAAGCTGTTGGAAAAAGGTTAGTCTATGTTCCATTTTAGGGTTTCCATGTTGACTTTACAGCTTAAGTCGATTATTTCTGAGAACCATATTTTTTCGACTATTGGTCAAACCAATACCATAAACTGAAATTCCATAGTTTGAGGGTAACAAATACATGACTATTAACTAATGTAACTTATAAACACGTAATGATACACATCTTTCTTATAAACACGCAATAATAAATTTTTTGGTGTTTACCGATGTTGAGAGCTGGTTTTGAAGTATGACAAACAAGAAGGACTCAGAGGTTCCCACTGAGAACCTAGTCCTTGGAATAAAGGGCACGCTTGATCGAAAAGGATTACGGGTTGCAAATCCCTGCGGAAATAGGAGTAGTGGCACGTGAATGAATATGCATCCTAGTCAGACTAAAAGAGGCGGTGTCCAGGCTGTGTCTTCGAATTGTGAAAAGGAGTTGGACTTCAACAAGGAAAAGAGTTACTAGGAATCCTGACTTGCCATAATTAAAAGGATTCCTTGTAGAACTCAACTAGGGTTTCAAGACCCATATAAATGCAAGTAGTAGAGGCAGCCGAAAAGCAGTTATTGAGAGTTGAGAGCACATAAAGGCAATCTAGCGTCTTTCTACGTGAAAAACTGGAGAAGACAACTTGAGTGCATGCAGGGTATTGAGTCTAGATATTCTGTCTAGGATTCGTCAAATTGCAAGTTGTCTTTAATTCGAGCTTTCATAGTTTTACCTATTGGCTTATTCAGAAGCGTATGTATTAGGTGAACTTCTGTGTAATTACTGAGACGCTAGAGTTTAGCTTTGAGTAGTGATTAGGGTCTAGAGTGTAGCCCCTTGGTTACAGAGTTTGTAATCAGAAACGTTGCTCTTGTGTTAGTGGATTCAGTTCTAAAATCCCAGAGTGTGGGTCGTGGTTTTTCTCCCTTGAGCAAGGAGTTTTCCACGTAAAATCCTTGTGTTCCTTGTGTGTGTGGTGTTGTGAGTTATAGTGTTACATGCAGCATAAAAGATAATATAAGAACTAGGTTCTACGTTAGAAGAACCAGGTTCTCGTGAAGAAAATCGGTAGACACTATTCAACCCCCCCTTTTAGTGTCTTCAGGATGTGCATAGAGTGTAACAAGTGGTATCAGAGCGGGTCTTCTTGTAAGAGGTTAATACCTTGAGAATGATCAAAATTTGTGCACCACCTACCATCACTGAAGGACAGTCAGTTCAGAGGCCCCCACAGTTCAATGGGCAATACTATGCATGGTGGAAGAACAGGATGGAGAACTACATATGTGCTGAAGATTATCAACTCTGGCTGATAGTCTCTGAAGGAAATCTGATCCCCACCAAAGTAGTAGGTGAAGGAGCTACTGCTAAGCAAGAACCAAAACCGAAAGAAGAGTTTACTGAGACGGACTATAAGATGATTGAAAAGAATCACAAAGCCAAAAGACTGGTCATTTGTGGTCTTGGTCCTGAGGAGTTCAATCAAGTATCATCTTATAAGACGACCAAGGAAATATGGGATGCTTTGCAGGTTGCGCATGAAGGAACCACAGAAGTGAAGGACTCCAAAAGGAGAATGCTGAAAAGACAATTTGAACTTTTCACCATGGGTGAGAAAGTATCAATTCAGGACATGATGACAAGGTTGACTATCATCACAAATGAAATGAGATCTCTGGATATGGAATTGCCTGAAATAGAGATGGTTGATAAGGTCCTAAATGTGCTGCCTGAAGCATGGGAACCAAAGATGACTGCCATCATTGAATCCAAACCTCTGAGATCCATCAAACTTGAAGAGCTAGTTGGGAGTTTGAAAACTCATGAGATGATGAAGGACTCAAAAGCTAAACCAGCTGTAAAGAAGGACAAGGCCCTTGCCCTTGAAGCAACTGAAGAAACTGATGATTATGTTGATCTTCAATCAGTTGAAGCAGCAATGGTAAGTGCCTTAAGATAGAAGCTCAATCTGAGAAGGTTCAAAGGATTCAAAAGAGGTGGAAAGGAGAGTTCTAGAAGGAAGAACATAATTGACAGTCCTGATTATTCAGGGTGCTTCAAATGCTTCAAAAAAGATCATGCTGTAGTAAACTGTCCTATACGGGAAATAGAATGGATGAAAAATAGAGCATCCAAGGAAAAGGAGAAGGAGACACCAAAGGAAGCTGATAAAGATAAGAAGAAGTCGAGACGACCTCCAAACTTCAGAGCAGAAAGGAGAAAGAAGAAGGAGGCATTCTATGCTACATGGGGACCAACTGACAGTGAATCCGACCATGAAAAGGATTCTGGAGATGATTCGCCGCTGGCACTAATGGGTATGTCAGACAATAGTTCTGATGAAGAAGACCTTCGAGAGTTGGGAGGAGGAAGAGATCCGTCTAAGCCTCATGTGTTCAATGAAACTTACTACAGGAACTGGAAGAAACAGATGAAGACCTTCTTGCAAGCAGCAGACTATAGTCTATGGCTAATTGTGAAGAGAGGACCCCATGTCCCTGTAAAGAGAGCTGCAAATGGTGTCCTAGTGCCAAAGAAGGTAGAAGAACTGGATCCTCAAGACCTAGACTGGTTACATGCAAACTCCAAAGCTGAATGGTACCTGAAAAGAGGACTTACCTATGATGTACTTGCTAAAATATCTGAATGCAAGTCGGCCAAGGAAGTATGGGAAAGGCTGAAGGAGGTGTACTCAGATGACGTTCAAAAGAAGGACTCAACTCTTATGGCAACTGATGGAACTGAAGATGCTCACTCAGCAGAGGTATGTCTATCTGAACTGAAGGAAACATTGCATACATACTCTTCTGAAAACCTAATTTTAATCACTGCTACCTTGATCGACGGTTATGAAAAGGAGAAGCTTGAAAAAGATAAACTAACTGAAGAACTAAGTAGTCTTAGAACTAAGCACAAGAGTCTCCTAGAACAGAACATTGAACTTGAAGAAGTCAATGCCACCTTGAAAGGACAGACTCTAGTGTCAAATTCTAAGATCACTGAGCTAGAACTGGAATGCAATCAGTTAAAAGAAAGTGCAAATGGTAAGCAAGTAATAAGTGAAGTTCAAATCTTTTTGAAAAATGAATTGAAAAGAGCAAACGAAATTCTGTATCAGGAAACTGAGAAGAACAAGGTCTTAAGTCAAAAAGTTGAAAAATCAAAATTTGAGCTTACCAGATTAACTAAGTGGAATAAATCATCAGAGGCAATGAACTAAGATTTTGAAAATCAAAATAGAGGAAAACAAGGATTAGGATTTAAGAAAACCACTACCTCCGTATAACCCTAAAAGCAAGTACGTGGCATTACCTTTCAACATGTTATGCACTTTTTGTGGTGAAACAGGTCATATCAAACAAAAGTGCATACATGTCAGTAAGGTAAAGGCCAAGAACAAAAGAAGTGTTTTACCTAAATGGGCTAGACAGGACTTGATTTACCCATTTTCTAATAAGAAGGAACCCAAGCTTGTTTTTTTTTTTCTAAGGCTAACCTCTAATTTGTTTTGTAGGCTGGAGTGAGAGAGAACAACCCAAGCTGGATTCTTGACAGTGGGTGTTCGAGGCACATGACTGGAGATAGAAGAAACTTTCTCTCACTTGCAGCTTTTCAAGGAGGCAGTGTGGCCTTCGGAGGAGGAAAGAGCGGTCAAATAGTAGGAATTGGAAAGATTGGGAGAACTCTGGATCATGCTATTGAGAATTTTTATTGTGTTGATGGCCTTAGACACAATCTGCTGAGCATCTCCCAACTATGTGATAGAGGAAATGAAGTGAAGTTCTCATCTGTAGGATGCATTGTGAAGAACCTACAGAGTGGAGAAGTTGTAATGGAAGGAAAGAGGGTAAACAATGTATACAAAGCATCGCTGAAGTCATTACCTAAAAACAACCTAACATGCTTGAACGTACAAGAAAGTGACTCTCAGCTGTGGCACAAAAGAATGGGTTATGCAAGTCTCTTACAACTGAATAAGCTTGTATCAAAGGAGCTGGTTCGTGGACTGCCAAGTAAGAGATTTGAAAACATTAAGATGTGTGATGCGTGTGTAAAAGAAAAGCATGTGAGATCATCCTTCAAGTCCAAAAAGGTGGTAAGCACATCAAAACCACTGGAACTGTTGCATATGGATCTGTGCGGACCTATGAGAGTCAGGAGTAGAGGAGGAAAGAGATTTGTGTTCGTAATTGTTGATGACTACTCTAGATACACATGGACTCTGTTCTTGGCAACTAAAGATGAAGCCTTTGACAGTTTTAGAGACTGGGCTAGTGTTGTTCAGAAGAGGCTAAGCCATGAACTCATCAGCATCAGATCTGATCATGGGACTGAGTTTGAAAATTCAAAATTTTGTGAGTATTGTGCAAGAAACATCATAGATCATAATTTCTCCGCTCCAAGATCTCCCCAACAAAATGGAGTGGTAGAAAGGAAGAACAGATCTCTAGAGGATATGGCCAGGACTATGCCGTTGTCAAGTGGACTTGCAAGAAACTTTTGGGCTGAAGCGATAAATACTGCATGCTACTTGTTGAACAGATGTTCAATCAGAGCAATTCTTGACAAGACCCCATATGAGTTACTCAGAGGTAGAAAACCAAATATTGCTCACCTAAGACCTTTCGGGTGTAAATGCTTTGTTCACAATAATGGAAAGGAACCTTTGGGTAAGTTTGATGCCAGGAGTGATGAGGCAATATTTCTTGGTTACTCTACTCAAAGCAAAACATACAAAGTGTTCAATAAAAGGAAACAAACAGTGGAAGAAAGTATGCATGTTGTCTTTGATGAATCAGACAAGGCACTGGAGGAAGGTGAGACAGATGATCAAGTGATTGGCCTTAGCAGGGAAGAAGGTGTGAATGAACTGGAAGGCTCAGAAGACAAGGAAATATCAAGTGAAGATCCAAGTACATTGGAACAAGGAGTCAACTTGACAGGGGAACTGCTGATGAAGCTGATGATTCAGCAAGTCAGGAAGAAACTCCCCAGGATAATGATGCTAGTTCTTCCAGTCATATGAAACTCAGGCCATGGAAACACCAACGATCTCATCCCTTGGAAAATGTTCTATCAGAACTGGATACAGGAATCATGACCAGGTCAGCCTTGAAGAACTTCTGTGCTTTCTTTGCCTTCCTCTCATCTATGGAACCAAAGAACGTGAAATAAGCCCTAGAAGACCCAGATTGGATTCTAGCCATGCAGGAGGAACAACATCAATTCGAAAGAAGAAAGATGTGGCATCTAGTTCCTAAGCCAAATGACAGATCAATAATTGGAACAAAATGGGTATTCCGGAACAAACTAGATGAGCATGGTATAGTGACAAGAAATAAAGCAAGATTAGTAGTTCAAGGTTACAGTCAGGAAGAAGGAATAGACTACGATGAGACTTTTGCACCAGTGGCAAGGATGGATGCCATCAGGATGCTAATTGCTTTTGCTACATACATGGAGTTCACTCTATATCAGATGGATGTGAAAAGTGCGTTCTTAAATGGCTACCTGAATGAAGAAGTCTATGTAATACAGCCACCAGGTTTTGTAAACAATGAATTCCCTGATCACGTTTACAAACTGGACAACGCTCTCTATGGATTAAAGAAAGCTCCCAGAGCCTGGTATGAAAGACTCTTAGGATTTTTATTGAAGAATGGGTTCTCAAGAGGAAAGATTGACAACACACTGTTTCTTAAAAAGAAAGAAAAAGATCTGTTGGTGGTGCAAGTGTATGTCGATGATATCATTTTTTGAGCCACTGATGAGGGGCTATGCAAGGGCTTTGCTGATCTGATGGGAAGCGAATTTGAAATGAGCATGATGGGAGAACTAAATTTCTTCCTTGGACTACAGATAAAGCAAATGCCTGAAGGAACTATGATTCACCAGCAAAAGTATGTCAAGGAACTACCGAAGAAGTTTGACATGGAAGGAGCGAAAGAAATGACTACTCCCATTGCACTTGGGACGAAGCTGGATTTGGACGAACTCGGTCCTTCAACAGACGGGACAAAATATAGAGGAATCATAGAATCACTTCTTTATCTCACAGCCAGTCGACCTGACATAGTATACAGTGTAGGACTGTGTGCTAGATTTCAGTCCAAGCCCAAGGAGTCACATTTGACAGCTGTGAAGAGGATCTTGAGATACTTGAAAGGAACTCAGGACCTTTGTCTCTGGTACCCAAGAGGAGGTACTTTTGAACTAATTGGTTTTGCTGATGCAGATTATGCAGGTCATTTGGTGGACAGGAAAAGCACTTCAGGAATGACACACTTTCTGGGTCCTTGTTTGATCTCTTGGGCCACAAAGAAGCAAAACTCATTTGTTTTATCAACTGCTGAAGCCGAGTATGTGGCAGCTGCATTATGCTGTTCACAATTGCTGTGGATCAAACAACAATTGGAGGACTTTGGTATCAAGTGTGGTGCAGTGCCAATTTTCTGTGACAATACTAGTGCAGTGAACATTGCCAAGAACCCAGTCCAACATAAAAGAACCAAGCACATTGATATTAGACACCATTTCTTGAGAGATAATATGGAAAAGGGTCTGATTACTATGAATTCGTGCAGGACTGAAGATCAAATTGCTGACATATTTACCAAAGCATTGAACAAGGTACAATTTGAGAGGAACGGTTTGGAATTAGGGATGACCAAAATACACGGATGACCCAGCAGGTAATCCCTTTGTGATTGGTTAGTTAAGTATTCGATTGTCCATGTTTGAATTTTGTCATTGATGTCCGGTCTAAGATGGTACTTGAATTAGTACACTTGTTCAGTTTTTGAGCACCAGGTAAGAATAATGTGATCCCATGAAGAACCTACTATGTACTAAGAAGGAACCAACCAAAGCATGAGGAATCATGTCCAGGTACATTCACACTACCCTGCATGATAAAAGTCATAACTGAATTGAATTGTCAATCATACGTGTGTCAAGAGAGATCCTCCATGTTCTTATAACTGTCCTAAATTATAAGAATACATTCCTTTTTCGGGTAGAATTCTATTTGATATGTTGGACCCCACTACTTAAAAAGGATATATCAAATAAGTCCATAACCATCAAAACTTTAACTCTTCCCGGTTATCAAAAAGTTCAAAAAGCTGCTTCTCTTCTTTTCATCATTACTGCTTTGTCTTCCCTAGATGTTGTCAAATCACAAAACCCCTTTCTCTCTGTCGATACACCCACACAATCACCCTTCATTCACCCACTTCTAATCCATTGCACTAAAATCTTCTCTCAAGCCCTAAAAATAGAAAATTCCCTAGAAATCTCACAAATCATTCATAAATTCTTCAAAATGTCTGAAAGACCACCCCCATCCACTCTTGCCCAAAGAATCGCGAGGGCTCGCACAAAATTTCTTCAAAAAGGGGACAAGAAACTGGTAAAGAAGATGAGGTCAAGGGCAGTTCCTACCACACCCATTGCATAAAGTTCATCACAATCACCGCATGAGGTAATCTCTGGTCCTATTTCATCTACGCCTGTCGTTTCAGTAGATATAAACAACCCTGGAACTGCAGAAACTGAAACCCTAGTTACAGGACTAGACAAAATAATAGGTGTTGAGCATGATGATCGAATAGGTAGGGGGAACTCATGTGAGGCAGAGCGAGACAGTGTAAAAGATGAACTTAGAAAAGACTTACAGGTGCCTGTGGTTGTTGAGTCCGGTGTGGAATTGAATATTGCAGAAAGAGTAAAAGAAAATTTTAAAGAAGATGATAGTTTTGAGAAAAATAAGAAAGAATCTGTGCCAAAAAGTCCAGCTGTTGGAGGACTTGGATCTGCTGAAGCCTCAGAGAATTTGGTGCAAGAGCCTGTTGCTTGTCCAAATTCTACTGAGGCTGATGATGCAGATTTAAATTGGACAGACTCTGAGGAAGAAGGGAATAAGGAGACAGTTTTAGAAAAGGCTGAACCAAGAGAAATTGCCAAGATAGCTGAAGAACCAAAAAGAAAAAGGAAGTTTGGTGAGGAAGATGAGAGAATAGCAGGAGAGAAAGAGAAAGTTGTGTTTGTGAAAGAAAACATAGTGGATCCCGAGAAAAGAAGGAGATTAGTGAAAGGGGGAAAGCCAGTGCTGAAGACAAGACTGGTTGATGAAGCTTGTGGAGAAAGTGATGACAAGGTTGTAAATGAGCCTGTGGTCAGGAGGGTTGGCACCAGGTCTGCAATTAAACAACAACTGGAGAAAGTTGGGAGGTTGGAAAGAACAGTGACAAATGTAAGAGATAGAGAAGCAAAGAAGAAGGAAGAAGAAGAAAGAAGAGCTGAGAAAGCACAAGAGGAAAGTGATGATGCTGGGAGTTATGCAGAACCAAGTGATTTTGATACAGACAGTGAAGCTGAGACCAGAAAAAGGAGGAGAGGTAGTGAGGATGAAGCTGACAGGGTGGCCTTCTTCTCTAAGCATCAGGTGTTGCCTGGCAGCATCCTGCATGATGAGAAAGAATTTCATATTAAGCCACTGCTTAGGATAATTGGTCACCAGGGCTGGTTGGGTTTGTTTTCCAATAAGGAAAGAAAGCTGTATGCTGATGAGATTAGAGAGTTCTACACAAATTGCAGAGTTAATGCTAGGAGAGTGTTCACCACAGTGAGAGGAATAGAGATAGAGTTTGGGAGACCTGAGCTTGGAGTGATTCTTGACATACCTGCTGAAGGTTATTGCAGGTATATAATTCTAAAATGGCCAAAGTGGACTGATGGAGTCACTCCTCTAGATGTTCTCAAGAAGTTCTCAGGAAAACCCAAGCTGAAAAATGAGAGGAAGGTAGAAAAGAAGGAAATGGAACCTGCACATCAGTTGTTGTTTGAATTTGTGCACAGGTTCCTTCTATCCCAGAGGAGAGAGGAACTGCGAGGCTAGTGCTCTAGACCTGACATACATGGATCTGCTGGACAGGGGGGTAAAGATTAATTTGCCTGGGCTGATAATTAGACACATAAAGAGGATTGCTGACATAGATCAGAAGCCACATTCCCTTGTGCATTCCTACATCCTCCAGCAGGTACTTGAGCATTTTGGGGTTCCTTTAGAAGCTGGGAAGAAGACAACCATTCACTAAATATTTGGGATTAATGTGCTTAAAAATTGTGACTTCTTCAAAGAAAGCAGAGCTTCAAAGAAACCAATGCAGGCCAAGCAATAGCAAGAAGAGGAAAGTGAGGATTGTGGACCTGAAGAGGCCATTGATGCTGTGAAGGAGCTGGAGACGCATGTCCTTGAGGTTAATGCAGAAAACACGAAGCTCCACAGACAGCTGAAGTTGAAGGATCAAGAAATTGATCGTTTGAAGATAGACTGCCACAAGTATGAGGCCGAGCTGGTGATGGAAAGGGCCAAGAATACGAAGCAACTTGAGGCGCTTGTCAAACACTTCAACATTCAGCTTTGAGTCCTCCTATCCTATCTTGTCTTGTCCTCCTCCTTCTACCTGTTGTCTACCCCCTCCTATTCTCTCCTGATTGCATATGTTGGTTGTTTAAAACAATTTGTTCTTTTCAGTTGTGTACTTAATACTGGGTTTGTGCTGATATCACAACCTGGATGATGGTTTTAAATTTCTTACGCATATGAATGTTTCCTGCTTCAGTAATTGGTTCTTGATTGGGCCCTTATTATTGCTTGTGTTTGCTCTTATTACTGACTTGTTGCCTTGTGCTTTAGACTGGATATCATTGTCAAGTTCGTGCAGGTATTTGAATCTTTTCGATGATGACAAAAGGGAGAAGAAGGAAATGTTGGAGTGTTTATGACTTAATTCATCTGTTCGTTTTGTTCTTGAACTTGTTACCTTTTATTTTCTGTTGGTATTTATGTCTACACAGGTTCTTGGGCAATATTTGTTTGTCATCATCAAAAAGGAGGAATTTGTTGAGAGCTGGTTTTGAAGTATGACAAACAAGAAGGACTCAGAGGTTCCCACTGAGAACCTAGTCCTTGGAATAAAGGGCACGCTTGATCGAAAAGGATTACGGGTTGCAAATCCCTGCGGAAATAGGAGTAGTGGCGCGTGAATGAATATGCATCCTAGTCAGACTAAAAGAGGCGGTGTCCAGGCTGTGTCTTCGAATTGTGAAAAGGAGTTGGACTTCAACAAGGAAAAGAGTTACTAGGAATCCTGACTTGCCATAATTAAAAGGATTCCTTGTAGAACTCAACTAGGGTTTCAAGACCCATATAAATGCAAGTAGTAGAGGCAGCCGAAAAGCAGTTATTCACAAACGGAGAGTTGAGAGCACATAAAGGCTATCTAGCGTCTTTCTACGTGAAAAACTGGAGAAGACAACTTGAGTGCATGCAGGGTATTGAGTCTAGATATTCTGTCTAGGATTCGTCAAATTGCAAGTTGTCTTTAATTCGAGCTTTCATAGTTTTACCTATTGGCTTATTCAGAAGCGTATGTATTAGGTGAACTTCTGTGTAATTACTGAGACGCTAGAGTTTAGCTTTGAGTAGTGATTAGGGTCTAGAGTGTAGCCCCTTGGTTACAGAGTTTGTAATCAGAAACGTTGCTCTTGTGTTAGTGGATTCAGTTCTAAAATCCCAGAGTGTGGGTCGTGGTTTTTCTCCCTTGAGCAAGGAGTTTTCCACGTAAAATCCTTGTGTTCCTTGTGTGTGTGGTGTTGTGAGTTATAGTGTTACAGGCAGCATAAAAGATAATATAAGAACTAGGTTCTACGTTAGAAGAACCAGGTTCTCGTGAAGAAAATCGGTAGACACTATTCAACCCCCTTCTAGTGTCTTCAGGAGGTGCATAGAGTGTAACAACCGAGCTAGATATTGTAAAAGTCACTTATAATAGACTAATTTGACCATCTTATATATCTATATGCACGCCCTTTAAATCTAATTTCTAGCATCATTTGGAGTCGACAATACCACAAAATCTTGTAACTCTAGTGTTGAAGTCAGAACCCATAAGGTATAGTGGGTGGACATAATCCCACACCTTTTAGAGATGTTTCAAGTTTGAGCTCAAGAAATTGAGAAATTTTGGTAGGAAACATTTTTCCTTAATGATTCCTATACGCGCATCAAGATTAATTAGTTTCTAAAATGATTGTAGACATCTAGAGAAATCAAAAAAATAATAGGAAAGATCTTCTGGAAGGTTACATCAATGGAACTTGGTGCTTAATTACTTAGTAAATGTAAATAATACGGAAGATAACAAATGAAATTTATTGAAATAAATTCATACTCCCTCCGGTCCACTTTGTAAGATGTTTTGGGTATTTTTGCGCATATTAAGAAAATCATATTTTTAGCATTAATTAGCAATATAGTTGACCATATTAGCCTTTATCCAAGCTATTATTACCTAGAATTATGTTTTAATCATTTATTAGTAAAGCTGACATCGAAAAAAATCTTCTTGATTTCTATAAAAATCAAATATTATGGACAAAAAAAATAGGCCAAAATATCTTATAAAATGGACCAGAAGGAGTAATCTATTTGAATGTTTGGACTCGAGGCAATTAGGCACACGCTTAATGGAATCGGCCTAGCAAGCCTAAGCCCTAATGGTATGCAACTGACCTTGTGCATCACATCTGAGTTATGGGCACAAAGCGAATAATCAAAAGCAATTTATTGTACCACAACAAACATTTATTATTCTGTCTTTATTATTATGTGTGTGAAAATCAAAATCGTGCCTCCAATATTTAGAGCTTGTTTGGCTGAGTTTTTTGGAGCCAAAATGTTTATTTTCTCAATTACTACTTATTTTAAAAGATTAAGGTGTTTGACCAAGTTTATAGGAGAAAAACAGGTGCTTTTGAGTTGCATCAAAAACTATTTTTTAGTTGTGAGAAAAAATTTGAAAAAAGTAGCTTTTCCCCAAAAGCAGAAGCTGTTTTTATTTTTTCATCCAAAAAATACTCATTTAACTCATTACCCCTATTTATTTACCTAATAATGTATAATATATAAATAGTACATTACTTTTTTTCTTCTTGTTTCATTTACGCACATCTACATCATTATCGCTAGAAGCTTTGAATCAAAATGCATATTTTATTAAAGTTTGACTTCAGAATAATAAATTATGTATGCTTTATTTTTTTTAAAATTATTTAAATAAAAAGATTAAATATAGTCTCTAAGAATAACTACTTAAAATCATTCACCTAGTTAATAATTGTAAAATGAATCTTTATATGTCCTCACTTATAATTTAATATTCAAAAGCACTTTTTCAAAAGTTTACCAAACACAAATTGATACTCAACTACTGAAAAATGCTTCTCAAATGAGTTGGTCAAACAGAAAATCATACTCTCTAAAAGTACTTTTACGAAAATCACTTTTGAATTTTTTTTTATTTTTTTTAAATAAGCAGTTTTCAGAAGCCTGGCCAAACAAGCTCTTAGACGAGTTATAAACAAATTCGAAGTGTCATGTAACACATTACTATTTCTGTCTGTTGGATGATGTTTAAGTTCTGAAGATTGACAAATAAAGGACCTGGTGGAGGACCTGGTCCTTGTGAGAAGGCACGACTGATCGAAAAAATTGTGGGTTGCATATCCATGAAGAACTAGGAAAGCTTGGCGCGTACAAATTCACTAATCCTAGTCAGCAAAGAAGTCGTGCTTTGGCTGCCTCTATGAAGTATGAACGAGAGATTGAGTTATACAAAGATTATATCCTAGGAGATCTTCTCTTACCATAATTGAAAATATCCCTAGTGATAATTGGCTATGGTTTCATACACCCTATAAAAGTAAGTAACTGAGGCTGCCGCACATTCATTCATTCACTGCAAAAGTTGAGAGCATTCTAAAGCAGTACAGTTATCAAACGTGAGTGAGCGGACAAAACCAAAAAAACCATTGAAGAACCCTATGCTGATCCAGTCATTAAAATAGACTCTTTATTATTGTTGTCGTGTTAAACTATGTATGATTTATTACCGATTTGCTGAATCTGAGAAGCATTGTATTAGGTGAATCTTGTGAGAAA
Organism: Petunia secreta; assembly: GCA_029990175.1. Lineage (NCBI taxonomy): Eukaryota > Viridiplantae > Streptophyta > Magnoliopsida > Solanales > Solanaceae > Petunia > Petunia secreta. The sequence continues at coordinate 175,174 of JARKIP010000120.1, forward strand.
TAACTTGTAAAAGTTAGATTGAGAGTTTGTAGGGTCTAAAGTGTAGTCCCTTGGTTATAGAGTCTGTAGCCTAAAACTTACTCGTTGTGTTAGTGAAAGAGTTTGGATCGCGGTTTTTCTTCCTTGAGTAAGAAGTTTTCTACGTAAAAACTCTATGTTCGTTACTTTCAGTTTTGGATCTGCAGTTACTTTATTGTTGTAAAGAACCTAGACAAGATCCAGATTCTTGTACTGACGAACGAAGTTCTTCGGCCCTTTCTAGTGTCCTGAATAGGTGCACCGCGAATAACACTTTCATTGCATTTCAGATATTTATATTCCATGTGTTGGGTATCAATACTTATATCCCATGATAACACCTTTAGGGGTCGTTCGGTGCGGCGCACTGCATCATCTAATCCCAGTATACAGTCTTGAATAAACAATACCATGTATGGTATGTTTTGCAAGAGAAAACAATCCCAACATAATGTAATACTATGTTTGGTTGGGTGTATTGAACTCCGTATAGTAATACTTGTATAAGTTATGCGGAAATTTATATATTATTTTGTGTAGGATAGAAGGTGGAATAAGAATGTGTGTTTTAGCAATACATGTATTAAAATTTTGAAATGACCGACTAACCTCAAAATAATTGAATACATTTTTGATTTGTTTATTGAATAAAAAATATATTAAATTATATATTTTATATTAATTTATGATATACTAATGATTTAACAAGAAATAATCTATATATAAATGCACTACTTATCCCTACATTATAATAGCCGCATAGTTAAATCTCATATTATTAGTACATGCATTACTAATACATATATTAGTAAAATACGCATTATTAATCTCCGCATAACTAATTCTCGCATTACTAATATCTCCATAAATTGAGTTCCAACCAAGCGACCTCCTACAGTTTACCGGAATCATCACCACGTTTCATCATATCCCACTATAGATAGCAATTTTCTTCCCATCATATTATACACTATGTAAAGTAGGAAGATGGTTTAGCGGCATTAATTAATTAACTTGTAAAAAACCAATTTATAAATACTTGCAACTCTTAAGAACTAGTATGTAGAGAAATAAATAAGGTTGCCTAATTAATGTCCAAACTTATTTACATCTAGCAAGTTCATATTAATGCCTTGACAGTCCAATTTCCAAAATCCCAAACTATCTTTGTTTTAGCCGCACAACATATTTATCTAGAAGAATTTCCTTATCTGCTGAACTTAACCTTCTCTTTTCCGAGCTTAGAACTCGTCTTTCCAAGTTTCTTTTCTTCAAGAGACGAATCAACCCACCACTGCAGGTAAACTAAGACCACATCTCTCCTAATATATAAGGAGTTAAGCTCCTCATGGTTGTCATGCCTGCTTACTTTGGAGGATATTTTTAGAATTTCAATCATAAGATTCTTTGATTACATATAGGATTCTTTGTCGTTTTCTGCATTCATAAAATCAAATGGATATACATCACATAATACCTGATGCACCCTCGGTTAATTTAATTAAAAGGAGGGGTATAATTTCCCTGACTACCCTCATTTTTTTTACAAGAAGTACACGCCCCATTGATTTTCTTATCTCAGTCACCATGTGTTTTCACCTTGCTAATCACGTGACCTCTTGTATCCTATTACTCCGACTTGGCAAATAGAAGACGGGATAATCTGGCAATAGAAATTGAAAAGTAGTAAAAAATCATGAATCTCTAAATTACTTTTCTTAAGAGAATGAGTTTGTCTGTCTATGTGGCTAAATAAACTAAAAGATCTAAACGATGAAGATGATGGGTTTGTAATGATTTTTTAATTTGCTTGATAGGGAGATGGGAATATAAGGGAAGATGTTAAATAGAGAAAAGAAAATAAACTTGACTGACAAAATGGTTGGTGTAAATGAAAATTGCAAGATTTATATGGAAAATATAAAATGCAATTTTTTCCCCTTTACCTATATTTTCTACTAAGTAGGAAATGTACTCCTTACAATTGTGGTTTTTGCGGTTCGTCAGTGTTGAAAAAAAGTTTTAGAGTTATCCGTTCCATAAAAGATGATATATTTAGAATTTTGAGAGTAAAACTCTTCCATTTTGACAGTCAATTTGGACATATAACTTAAGTTTTATAAGTCACAATAATAAATAATTAAAAATATTTCAAAGACATATGAAAATATTACGATAAAAAAAACCTCATTGACTTTTTGTGCCTTCTCAGAAGTAATACCAATAAAAAACAACTAATATAACAAATCAAACAAAAATGAAACTCATTAAATTAACAAAAATAACAACATAATTTTTAAAAGATAAGCTCAACATGATAAAAACTATATCTAAGTTTCTATATAAGAATTGATAGAATGAAGCTTAATAAAATACTTATATATCTTTATTATTATAAAAAATATTATATATAGTTATCAAAAAATTATTTAAATTTCTAAAACCATCGATTGATGCTACAATGATTAATTCACAGACAGTAGTTCCTATACAGATTATTTTAATAGATAAGTATTTGATGGAATAACTAATGTGTACAATACACTAACAACTGCTTCTCCTGTTCCAAATTATGTAACATATTTTTTTTAGCCTATCCAAAAAGAATATTACACTTTTTTTATTTGACAATTTTTTAATAACATCATTTTGATTTCACGCCGTGGGCCCTACTTACTTTACCAATAAGGCAACAACTAATCTACTCTCTTACTTTTTGTTCACATCTAAGAAGGATAATATTGAGACTTCTCAAAATCAAATTTTTATTTTTTAAATTGCGTGAAAAATCAAACACATCATATAAATTAAGTCGGAAGTAGTATATTTCTTGAGAGAATTACATAAATATACCACCCTAATACCAAATTTACAAAAAATACCAATACTATACCATTTTACAAAATATATCAATACTTTTTTTACAAATCAAATGGAACTTCCATTAAAACCATACAAATGAAGGTTTTAAACCCTCCCACACTCACTGCTCCCAGTCACAGGGTTGCCGCCAGTGGCCAGTCGCCGGTGGTGGTAGCCGAATTTTTTTTTTTTTTTTATAAAAAAATTTGAAAAAATATATAAAAAGGTATAAAACATACAAATTACACATTCATACAAGATATACACTTATACAAAATAGAATATACAAAATATACACTTCAATATACCCCAAACATACAAAGACATAAACATAAATTTGTGGATATACAAAAACTTATTCACATACATTTGAGACACACATACACATAAAATACCAATATCTACAAAAATATACAATATACAAACCACAATTTTGCCAAACATACACTTGAAAATATAAAAATACACAAATATACAACGATATTCAAAAAAAATTTAATGTATTTGATGCACCAAAAACATACACATGATACAAACTTTATACACGTTTACACAAATAAAATACACATACAAAACCACAAAAAAAAATGATGGGGGAGCGGATCGGAGATAGCTGCCGGAGCAAAAAATCAGATCCTCGCCAGTGACGAGTAGTGGCAGTGGCAGATCCACTGCGCCGATGGAATAACAGTAGCGAGGGGGTGGTTGCCGGCGAGGGGGAGGGGGACGTCAGGGTGGGTGGGTGGTTAGGTGGAGGAGGGGAGAGAAAGAGAGAGAAAGAGGGAGAAGAAATTAGGGTTTTGAGTTTGGAAGAATGGGAAATGAAAATGGTATGTTTTGTAAAAATGTAGAAAGTATTGTTATATAGAGTAAATATTTAAAAGTATTGATATATTATGTAATTAAGCTATTAGGATAGTTATATGGTGTAAATTTTTCATATTTCTTTTAGAAGTCTCCGTAACTCTTGGGCCCGGGGTCACCTAGTTGCCTTTAGACAAATCTGCACATTTGACACTACCAAGGAAATAATAAATTGCGAATTTGACTGACTGCATGTGCTTTTACTTTACAGAAAGGTTGAATTTGTCCAAATTCACAATTTGGCTCAATCGTGCGACATAATATGACTAATACAAGAAACAGTATTTTATATTAGCAGCTAATTCCTAGTCATGTGCAGCAACGTAGACAGTACAATTCAAGATTTAGGGAATCCCCGCTGCAACCCCCTAGTAAATTTTACATACCAAAAATTCCAATAATATTTGTTAAGCAGAAAGACGTGATGGTTATGCATAATCAAATGAACAAACTTGACATGAAAGGATAAGAAACGTATAAATTCATAGCAATTTAACAACTGTTTTTCAATTTATAATGTAAGAAAAACTTTACACTATTAGCTTACCTATAGTACAGGTTAGGTAAAAACTAAGATATATTACTTGTTACAATATGTTAAAATACTGTTCTGACAACAAATATGGAAATAGATGCAATAAGCAAATTCCAAGTGCCACATAACCCATAACAAAATATCTGATCCATAACATTTCATTACAAACACATCAAAGATAAAAGAAACCAAAAGGGCTAACATTTTATTACTAGCTTTATTCCAACACAATCATCAAAATAATCAATGATAGTGTCATCAAGCAGCCTCTCCACCTTTCATCTCCAACTCCAAGCTGCTATCATCTATTTGCATATTCCCTTTAAGAGGCTCATAATACTCTCCCAAATAGCCACCAAGATGAATGTACAAAGCACTCTTATCAATCCTCTCATTATGATAACTCTTGCATACATAATAAAACAAGCTTTGCACCAATAGACCCACCAAAATGACCACCACAAGTACTCCAATCAAGATCCCTCCTATTACAATCCTAGCAAAAAGACTGTAATGACCCCCACCATCTACCACAATTGACCCAAAAGCACTACTAACTACACCAAATATCACCAAATAGCCTAAAACCATCACAGCAGCTATTCTAATCTTGCCTTTTAACAACTCATAACTTTTCTTTATAGCTGCAAATCCTTGGATGGGTTCAAGAACAGTAACAACACTAGCAAGATGCCATAAGGCACTTAAGTAAACATGCACAATGAGAAAGAAAACAGAGATGAGCGTAACAAAGACGAGAAACAGCGTGGCACTGTTCTTGCTCTCAAAGAAAATTAACATAAGTACAATGAAAAAAGACAAGACAGCATTGTAAACAAGTAAAGATAGGAATACCCAAATGAAAGTTATGAACAAACGCCTCAAGATACTAGGAATAGCAGTGATAATAGAGGAGAAAGACACCTGTTTTGAAGTGTAAAGTGAGGCTACAGTGAAAACAACAGCAGCTGTTGAGAGAAGCGAAAAGGCTAAGAGAAAAACCAAGTAACAGAACTGGTAAAAGAGGAGTTTAGTCCATTGAGAAGCATGTGAAGCTTGTGGGTTTTCATGGAGTTGATCAAGAATTGGATGGGTAAAGATAGAATGGGCTAAAATTGCAAAAGAGAGTGGCAAGATTGAGCTTAAAGTGATACGGTAAAAAGTTTCAGGTGATCTTTTTGGTATGGCAATTGATTCTTTGACAATTGAGAATAAGCTTAAGTGTTGAATTTCTTCAGTTGGCAGATCCATGGTTTCAAAAATGGATCTTTTTGGAAACAGAGAAAGAGGAGGAAATAGGGGGTTGTAGTTAGGTGCAAGAGAGTTTTCTGGATCTATGTCAGCTGAGAGGACAGACAAAGACAAGATAATATTATGAATTTTTCCTCATCCTCATCCAACAAACACTATTTTTTTTTTTATTTGATGTCCGGCATCAGTTGTGAATCTGATTAATCAAATTTACGCAGAAAATCTCATTATAAAGGTAAAACATTTTTACCAAAGTTAACTTCATTTCGAAAGCTTGGATTCGAGAGTTGAGAAATCTAATTAAAGGTAAAATAATACTACCTATTTTTTGTCCCAATTTATATGGTACTTTTTGCTTTTCGAAATTCAAACTGCATAAATTTTAACTAATATTTCAAGATGTATTTTTTCACCAAAATGATATGAAAAAAGTACGATTCAAATAGTTTTAAATTTATAAATTTTAATATTAAATATTGAATTAATCTAATCTAATTTAACTTCAAAATTTAGTTAAATTGACTTTCGGAAAATGAAATTACTACATAAATTTTGAAGTTAAATTAAATTAAATAATTTAATATTTTAATATTAAAATTTATATTAACTTTCAAAAAATAAAAAATACTAGATAAATTGAGACAAAGAAACATATCATTCTGGCATAACCTTTGGTATAAACGCTACCAACAACAATAGTACTATTACCATAAATTATTTGGATGTATCAAGGACGACAATACTTTTCAGTTAACTTAAGTCGTGGTCCTCGTGGATGACTTCACGTGTAACACCTTTTTCCTTTTCTATTGTCGTCAGTAGATTTTTTCTTTTAGGTTAAAAACGTTATTGATTTAAGCATTAATAAATGGAGTAGTAGGTAACTAATAGGAGTACTAGTTAATTTCTCTTTCTTATTGTTTCACATTTAACTGCTGTGTTAAGATAATTTGGATCAACAAAACTATCACATTTGATTTTGTAAGTTACTCTTTTTCAGTTAGTACAAAATTCTTGTGGTGCATCCCCAGCTTGGAGGGTTAAAGTGGTCGTGTCAAATATCAAAGGGAAAGAAAAAAAAAAAAAAACTCTAAACTATACAAAATGGTCTCGCTAAATTTATCCCGTTAAAAAGTGGTATTCAATAAACACATCCCATCACCTAATCGACCTAATATGCCCTTTTGGACTAGTTGTGGTGACGATCGGTAATATTGTTCTTTGGAAATGTTGAACTCGAATTGCTTGCAATTCAAACATAGATTACACAAATATACAAATTTTCACCCTTAATTAAAAAGAAAATAATATTTTTCTAATTACAATGCATAGTATTATTTTTCTAACACATTTAACAATAATCTAACACATTTCACTTTCACTTTCCATTTTTTCTAAATTAAAAATTATCTCACTTACTCTCTCTTTCTCCCATCACCCCACACCCACCCCCACCACCCCAACGCCATAACCCTTACCCTAACGCCATCACCATCACCCCACCACCACAGCGCCATCACCCCCACCACCCCAGCGCCATCACCCCCTCCCCCGTTTCTATATTGAATTGCAAACAAGGAACAACTATCTAACAAAATTACACAACTTTATAGAGTTATTTCCGTGAAATGGCTCTCTTGGCAGATTCAAGGGTCGATGCAACAGAAGCAGCAACATTAGCTAATACACCACCACTAGTATACATTAGCTAATACACCACCACTGTACTAGCAGTTTCTATTTTGAAGTGGAGTTTACCATCCTTAATGCTTCTGCTATTTTAGTTCAACGCAATTAGCTAGTTAATTTCTTTTAGTTCTGGACTCCATCTGCACAGATATACAATATACATAGTACATTGATTGGAAATTCCTCATTTTGGTTATGTGTTTCTCCTTAGCATTTCTTTTAAAGGAAAAGAGTTTGTTTAGCAACAGTATTTTCCAAATATATATTAAACTCATCTTTAACATGCTCTGTATCTGCTTCTTGATCAAGAACCCAGCTTATTTTCGTAGTTAACTCGTTAGTCCTATCTTATGACTTTTAAGAATGACAATATTCCAGTTAAGACATATGCTTTTTTTTTTTTAAAAAAAAATGGAAAATCCAGATGAATCTTTTTTTGGGAAGGATTTTAGTGCGTTGCTAGCGGTTGGTGCAGCTCGTGATCAGTAATATATATCTGGTCAATATTGCTAAACGAAGTAACATGAACATGAAGGAATTGTTGATACAGTGCTGAAAATAATCTGAAACGGTGCAGAAACAGTTAGATACGGTGCTGCAGAAACAGTTGAAACGGTGCATAAACAGTTAGATACGGTGCTACAGAAACAGTTGAAACGTTGCAGAAACAGTTAGAAATAGTTGAAACGGTACAGAAACAGTTAGATACGGTGCTGCAGAAACAGTTGAAACGGTGCAGAAACAGTTAGATACAGTGCTGCAGAAACAATTGAAATGGTGCAGAAACAGTTAGATACGGTGCTGCAGAAACAGTTGAAACGGTGCAGAAACAGTTGAGATATGGTGAGATACAACGAGATACATCGAGGATGGAATGAGGAAAAGTGAAATTGGGGGAAAAATAGTAGAAATAAAAGTGAAATTGGGGGAAATGGTGGGAGGAAAAGTGAAATAGGGAGAAATGAGAGGAGCAAAAATGATAGTGGGGGAAATACGAGGAAGAATGTAAGGGTTTGGTATGTTATGGGAAAATATTGTTATGTTTTTGCTATATTTGTAATTAACTTGTGTTTTCCTCTATGTAGGATTATTTTGCTAAAATGTTGCTATGTTTGGTAATTAAGCTATAAAACTTGTACTTTTATGTAAAATTCTTCAAATATAGTACACGTGAGTTCACATGAAATTCATCACAGTCAGTTATTTAGGTTCTGTTATCTGTGTTACATTTCGTGCGTTAATTTCATTTTAGTAAGGTCTATGAATAGAAAAGACTCAGTTTTGTTTAACAGCTCTATTATTATTGATTGTGCCGCGCCTCCCTACTCATGATAAGGGAAAGAGGCCTGTGCTGTCTTCTTATTTTGAAATTCAGTGCGCAAACTAATAGTATATCTAGTCTTTGAAGACATTAATATCTACATTACAGGAACTCAGTAGCAAAGAAGCCATCTTAACAATTTTTCACTTGTCTTCAACTAGTTTATATTGCTTTATGCATTTAGAATTTTCCATTTAATGCTATAGGTAGTCATAGAACAACAGAAGTTGATGGGATCAGATATGGAGGTTGATGGCCTTGTGCAATTATGTTTATGACCTGTCTTTCGTTAAGAGCATGGAGAACGGAGTGTTTTTCAACCAGGAAGTTGAAACTTTTATGGATAAGTGAGATTTTTTTTTTCTTTTTTCTAAGGAAGGCCATACGATATATACTATAAATTACTAGAAATATTACAGTATTTAAATTTCCGCACCAATACTTGGCGCGACGGGTCTTTGTCCAAAAGTACATCCACTAAACATGGCGCGAAATAATAGTAAGTTTCTATAGTGGCAATACAAGCATAATTAGCAAGAGCATCAACAACCCCATTTGTCTCCCTATAAATGTGCTGCACTCCAAGTCCTCCCAGCTAATAAGTGAGCAACTGTCTGCAATCATCTAAAATAGAATAGTAAGTATCGTTATCACCATTAATCATTTGGCAGACTACATGAGAATCTAGTTCAATTAGGAGAGGCGTTTTTTTTTTTTTTATTTCGCCAGTTGTATTCATAAGTTTCGAGAGATAGGAATGGAGTAGGTATTTTAGTAGATAGGGACCTTCGCAAGCAAGTCGTCGAGGTCAGGATGGTGAATGATAGGCTGATGGCAATCAAACTTGTCATAAGAGGGATTACCTTCAACATTAGCGCTTACGCAACCCAAACTGGCTTGGATGAAGAACTTAAAAAGCGCTTCTGGGAGGATCTGGACGAGGTAGCGCGCAGTGTCCCTGTCAATGAGAAGCTAGTCATAGGAGGGGATTTCAATGGACACATGGGGGTGTCTTCGGGTGCCTATGATGGGGTGCATGGAGGTTTTAGTTTTGGGGATAGAAATGAAGGAGAAGTTGGTCTTCTCGAGTTTTCTAAAGCTTTCGATCTAGCTATAGCAAACTCGAGTTTCCAAAAAAGAGATGAGCACCTGGTCACTTTTTGTGATAGTTCGAGGGCAACGACTCAGATTGATTTCCTCATTCTAAGAAAATGCGATAGGGGTGTGTTTAGGGATTGTAAGGTTATTCCGAGCGAGAACCTTATTACTCCTCACAGGCTCATAGTCATGGAGCTTGATATTGTAAGGCCGAGGAAGAAGAGGGCTGTGCCAGAGCGTCCTCGAATTAAGTGGGATGCTCTAACCGTTGAGAAGATTTAGCAGTTAGGGAAGAGGCTGGATGTTATGGGTGCGTGGGAGAGTTGCAGGGACTCTAGTAGTATGTGGTCTAGGACTGCAGAGTGCATCAGGGGGGCCGCTAGATAAGTGTTAGGAGTTTCAAAGGGAAACTCCTATAGACACAAAGGGGACTATTGGCGGAATGAAGATGTCCAAGCGAAAGTAGATGCTAAGAAGGTTCCATACTTGAGGTTACTGGAAAGCAGTGACGAGGAGGACAAGAGGAAGAATATGGAAGGACATAAGACTGCGAAGAAGGAAGCAAAGTTAGCAGTCTCAACGACTAAAACAACAACATTTGATAGACTGTATAAAGAATTAGCCGAAAAAGGGGGAGACTAGAAGTTATATAGGCTCGCGAAAGCGAGGGAGAGGCGGTTGCGGGATCTAGACCAGGTTAGGTGCATCAAGGATGAGGATGGTGAGATATTAGTAGAGGATGCCTATATTAGACGGAGGTGGCAGGCATACTTTCATAAACTCTTAAACTCTGAGGGGGGACAGGCATATCGTGTTGGGGGGAGTCACCGAGATTTTGAGTATTGCAGGCGTATAAGAGTAGATGAGGTCAATGGAGCAATCCGTAAAATGTGTGGGGGAAGAGCAACTGGGCCAGATGAGATCCCAATGGAGTTTTGGAAATGCGCGGGCAGAGCAGGTATAGAGTGGCTGACTAAGTTGTTTAATGTCATCCTTAGGACGAGAAAAATGCCTAAGAAATGGAGATGGAGCAGCATGGTACCATTGTACAAGAACAAGGGTGATGTTCAAAACTGCAACAACTATAGGGGCATTAAACTATTCAATCACACTATGAAAGTCTGGGAGTGGGTTGTAGAGATGAGGATGAAGAGGGATGTGACTATTTCCGAGAACCAATTCGGATTCATGCCTGGGAGATCAACTACGAAAGCCATTAATCTTTTAAGGAGGCTAATTGAGCAATATAGGGATAAGAAAAGGGACTTACATATGGTGTTCATTGACTTAGAGAAAGCGTATGACAAGGTCCCTAGGGAGGTTCTATGGAGATGCTTGGAATCTAAAGGTGTTCCGGTGACATACATTCGGGTGATTAAGGATATGTACGAAGGAGCCAAGACCCGAGGGAAAATAGTAGGGGGAGACCCTGAGCCTTTCCCGGTGGAGATGGGGCTGCATCAGGGGTCAGTGCTTAGTCCATTTTTATTTGCGCTGGTGATGGATGAGGTCACTCGGAGTATTCAAGGAGAGGTGTCTTGGTGTATGTTATTCGCAGATGATATAGTTTTGGTGGATGAGACACGCAGAGGTGTCAATGAGAAGCTGGAGGAGTGGAGGCCGACTTTAGAGTCTAAAGGCTTCAGACTAAGCAAGATTAAAACTGAATACATGGAATGCAAGTTTAGTACCGCAACTGATGAATCAGATATGGAAGTGAGGTTGGATTCTCAAGTCATTCCCAAGAAGAAAAGTTTCAAATATCTTGGCTCAATTCTCCAAGGTAATGGAGAAATTGATGATGATGTCACTCACCGTATATGATTAGGTTGGATGAAGTGGAGTCTTGCTTCTGGTGTTCTATGTGATAAGAAAGTGCCACCTAGGCTAAAAGGCAAATTCTACAGAGTGGTCATTAGACCAACTATGTTATATGGGGCAGAGTGTTGGCCAGTTAAGAACTCACACATTCAGAAGTAGAGCATGACACAAATGGGAATGCTTAGATGGATGCGTGGGCATACTAGGTTGGATAAAATTAGGAATGAAGTCATTCGAGATAAGGTGGGTATCGCGCCAGTGGCGGAGAAGATGCGAGAAGCAAGGTTGTGCTGGTTTGGGCACGTGAAAAGAAGGAGTGCCGATGCACCGGTAAGGAGGTGTGAGAGGTTGGCAGTATTGGGTCTACGGAGAGGTAGAGGTAGACCAAAGAAGAACTGGGCTGCGGTGATTAGACAAGACATGACCCAGATCTAGATTACCGAGTATATGACCCTAGATAGGAAAGCGTGGAGGTCAAGGATTAGGGTAGAAGGGTAGGTAATGGTTAGGTGTCTTCTATCTTCTTAGTTGTAGTATGATGTTTATTTAAGCTATTTTCATCCTAGTCGTCGCCTTTATTTATACTTCTGTTATCTGGTTATTTTCTATATGCTTGAGTTGTTATCTGCATCGTGGAGTTCTAACGTGTTTGCACAATGTTTCTATAGCCGAGGATCTTTAGGAAACAGCCTCTCAACCTTGGTGGAGGTAAGGTCTGCGTATATCTTACCTTCTCCAGACCTCACTTGTGTGATAGACTGGGTATGTTGTTGTTGTTGTTGCCAGTTGTAATCCCAAAAGTAAAGCTATGATCGCCGAGTGGGTAACAGTTTTTTCGTAAATGCTTTGTAAAGGATTCATGCTTTCAACACATAATTTATTAATGTCAAAAACATAAATTAGAGAACTTACTTGTTCTCCTTGTAAGCGGAAGCGAGAGCGGGAAAATCTTGAACCGTGGCTAAAATTACTGGTTGTTGGTGATTGTCACAGTAATAGAGAAACCTCTTTATCCGCAGTCTAAACACCTAATATTTGGTAGAGAGGAGTAGTAGGGAGAACAGTAGAAAAGTACTGTCTTTTCTCTATGTATTACTGTGTATTTATTAGCTTATCTAAAGTAGTTGTCCTCTTATCAGACTCTACTAGGTAATTAAGATAAGTTAACTGGATAGGCTTTAAGAATACCCCTTTATGGGTGGACTCTTAAACAGATAATTCCAATACTTTCTGAAGCCTCCCACCCAGTTGCCATTCGCATATCTAATTACTCCCCCAGCCCCTCCCTTGCTATTTGAGATGTTGAGAGTTCCGTCTGTGTTAAGCTTGTAGAAGCCCATTGGAGGAGGGTACCATTTAATATAGATGGAGATCTTTGGCGTCTCTTTGGTCCCTTTGGAAGTCTGATAGTGAAATTCAGCAGCCAACATTGCAATTTTTTTTCAAGGAGACCCATTCTCTCTTTCCATCGAACAAGTTTCTGTTCTTGTTTTTCCCAGACTTCCCAAAAGATGAAAGGGATAATGACATTCTGGGGAATGGATGTGCCAGCCAAGAAGAGAGTGGTTGTGTTTGAGCTTAGACACATTTTTTCAACCCACTTCAGTATATCAGGTTCATTACTTCTATACGCTACCCTCATTAGTTCTATACGCTATCCTAAAAAAGCTCTATTATTTCTATACGCTATCCTCATTACTTCTATATGCTATCCTAAAAAAGCTTCATTACTTCTATATGCAATCCTCAAAAAGCTTCATTACTTATATATGTTATTCTCATACGCTATCCTAGCATTCTATCAATTTTCCTAAAATATTCTACTAACTGCTACTAAACTACTCCTAAAAATAAAAATTACCCGGTTCAAAAGTCTACCCATGGAAAAGAACCGATGCCATAAGAAAACCACGGGGCGGATGACATGTATCACTAATTAAAACTAAGAAGAAAATCTTTTTGGAATTTTTCATTAGTTTTCTATTTTTTTTTTCATTTTTATAATAAAGCAAGAAACAGATAAAAATAAAGTCAAGTGACAAAAATAAAATTGCTAAAAAAAAATTCCTAATGGTGCAGTCATATATGACCTCAAAAAGAGCGGAAGTTCCTCCCACCCCACACTTAAAACTAAGCAATGTCCTCAATGCGACAAAAAGAAAGTGAAAGAGTTAAGGATAAGGAACTTCCCTGAAAGCTCTAGCCCTTGGTGCTAGTATCCTCAAGCTTCCGTATAACATGAGGTACTCAGACTTCCCCCATCAGGTCAACAATATTAGGCAGGGGTGAGGACACCCCACACTTAAACTCGACATTACATGAACTTGCAATCCAAAGAATCACCCAAAGTAATATACAACATTAAAAATAGTAATAATAAAATAAAAATAAAAGTAAAGCAAGCAAACTGGGTTGCCTCCCAAGAAGCGCTTGATTTAACGTCGCGGCACGACGAAGACAACTTCATCACTTTTTCCTCCACCTTGAACTTATGAATTGAATCCCCAACTTTGTCTCAAGCTTACGACTATGGTATTGTGGTGGTGTCAAAAATACAAAAGGACCAAGTAACCAATATCGCATTTTACACTTCTTAGCCTTTGAATGAGGGATGTATTTTTGTCTCCTCGACATCACAAACTTTAAAATATAAGCACCTTGTTCCTCCTCCTTTGGTTTCTTCATAGGCACGGGTGGCTCAATTTTCATATCCAAACACAATGTTGAAAAATGATCGGAATGAGGCTCAATGCGCTTCAATTCTAAAATTGCATTACTTTTGACACCCTCACTTGCACAAACACTAGAGTCCTCAAATATGATGTTTTCTTTTTCCTCACCTGACTCTAATGTAATTTTGTCAACTTCGGCATCATCAACTAATATTGGGTCGAATGGTAGAAATTCCACTTTTTGCTCCTCGAATTGGCTCCTAAGCTCTTCTATCTCAAATCTACTATTCACGACAATTGATAATTAGGCATTAGACACCTCAACCATATCACTTAAATTTGCTTCTAGATCATGAATAGCTAAGCCAAATTGCTCAATTTTTTGTGTGAGCTCCACTCTTTCTTCCATAAATTGCCTCGTCATATTTGTTATTTCCTTAGAGAAATTCTCATATGCTTCAAAGAGTTTGGTGTGCTCCATTATCCAAGTTTCGCTAACAACCTGCAGTTTATCGCTCCTGTCAAACTCACAAACACTATTAGAATCATAACACCTATTGATTGGGGAAGGAGTATGACACTTAGGACAATGATTCCACAGACCACCACACAATTTGCAAAGTTCTAGTCAAAGGTTTTAGAAAATTCACATAACCAGTCTCGTTGGGTTGAAAGACTTGGACAATTTTCCCACAAGTGAGTTCCCCCACAGAGTAAACAAAGATCATCAAACTTTGAGCAACTATCATTCGACCAGTTTTCATCAAAAGATGTCATGTTAACAAGTAACACAATAATAAACTAGACAAAAAAATTAAACCTGAATAGAAAATAATAAATCGTTCAAATAGAAAACAGTCAATTATTTAGTCCCCGGCAACGGCGCCAAAAACTTGTTGGTCCCAAACGCACACGCAAGTATACATGGTCAACAAGTAATCAAGTAGTGAGTCGAATATCGTTCCCACGAGGACTAATATTAATGACTGTATCCTAGTAAACAATTTCTATAAACTATTCAGGGATCTTTTTCAATAGTGATTGTGATTTACTAACTAAAGGAAACAATAATTAAAAACCAGTAATTGAAGTCAAGTACAATAGAGAAAATTATGGGTTGTTATCAATAAAAGAGAAATGGTCCAGGTTCAGAGCTACAAACAATCCAATTGAGTTTTCCAGTTGATTCTACTTCTTGATTTTCTAGATTGCTAACTAACAGGTTAATTATATTCGTGAAAATCTGTCGATTCTTCACGAGTCTATGCAAGCTACTCCAACGCCTATATTTCTATGGAGTTAAATCACATGCATGCATTAAAGAACTCTGTATTTAGCTAAGCAAGACGAATAGGTATATATCTATCCTACCCGCAAATCGATTCCCTGATGCCCAGTTCACAATCAAGCCCTATTCTTTCTTATGTGCATTCACAAGTTCCCTCTGTCGAGTTCAACTTGTAAACCGTAGATAGTGTTCAATTATCAGGCCTCAATAACCAAACAATTAGGCTCAAGAAAGAATAAATAATTTGTAATAGTAAATTTATAGGTAGAAATCAACTTTCAAACATCAACATTCGTGTATTGCTCTAACCCTAGAATGATATGTTTAGCTACGCATATTCATAATAACAACACAAAAATTCATGGAAGAAATATGAAAGATTATAATAGATGAAGTAAAGGAATTAAACCCTTGGTTTAATGTGTTAGGAACTCCAAAACTTGCTCCAAAAATTGACCTCTTCTAAAAATAATGAAATAATGAGGTTTTATGTGTTTACAAAGTGCTAGGATAAGCTAAACCAAAGCCTAATCTAATTGGAAAAACTTGTGTTTCGTCAGCCTTAAAGCTTCGTGGAAGCGTGGCTTCCACAATAGCTCCCAACTCCAAAGCTATCTCTGAAGCCTTGCTCCCAGTATAGCTTCCAACTCTTCAGGACTTTCTTGGAAGCCTTGCTTTCAATATAGCTTCCAATGTATTTATTAACTCCAATTTGATTGTTCTTGTTTCGAATTCATCCGCACCATTCCTAAAATCATAAATACGATAAGTGTGCACAAAAAACACAATTATCACATATAACGAGCGCATAAAGTACCAAAATGTGAGAAGATATTAAAGTAAAATAGGCAAATATCGCCAAACATAACACGAGTAGGAAAGAAATCAAACTGACTCCCTAATCCGAAACAAAGGATTAGGATAGGACTTGCTTGTTCGAGTGCAATTCTTCATATCCTCGTTGACGAGTCTAGCTCATATCAACGATTGTCCCAGTTCACTGCTAAGAGAAAGTTCCACATTTTGCTCCATATGTTGTCGCGACGCTGCTAAAATTCTACAACATCTTGACAAACGGTAAGCGAGCGACTGCTAATAAACTTTGATAATCGAAATAAGAAATAAAATAAAGCGATAGCATAAAATTGTAAATACGGGTTGTGATATCATAGATAAGTTCTTTCTTCGATCAATTGACGAGGCGCTCCGCCCGGGGAACCTCTAGGCTGATCATTATTCTGAAACAGTAAAGTAAGACAATTAGTAAAGCGAGTACGAATTGCAGAATACAAGGCTATTACAAAATAAGTCGACTATCGAGACATAATGCCTCAAGTTGACTTGTCTTATTCTATCATTTTTTCAAACATGCAGATATTGCAAGATAACCAACCCACGAGACACACCGAAACAAGTGTCTCAAGTCGACTTGTCAAATCTATAATCTATGCGGGTACAAAATATAAAGTTATTACAGGACAACAAACTAAGGAGACACTCCGAATGCGGCGCCTCCAAGATCAGGCTTCAGAATGAGGCTTATCTTGAAATGAGTATCATAAAAATAAAAATGCCGTCTGTTCGGCGACAACACATGATAAACATAATGCTTTTAATCATGAAGAGGCAGTTTGCAATGCAATCTTGGACTGTGCTCCAATCACTTGATAACAAATGAGACATATGGTCCTGAAGCATCCAATGTCTCAATGCAACTTGTAAGAAACCTGCATATCCTATTTATGGGTGGAAGGACCCAAAATATCTTGTTTGTGGGCGGAATGACCCAAAGTATCCTATTTGTGAGTGGAAGGACTCGAAGTATCCTATTTATGGGTTGAAGGACCCGAAGTATCCTATTTGTGGGTTGAAGGATCCGAATATCCTATTTGTGGGTGTAAGGACCTAAGATATCCTATTTGTGGATGGAAGGACCTGAGATATCCTATTTATGGGTGGAAGGACCTGAAGTATCCTATTTGTGGGTGGAAGGACCCAAAGATATTCTATTTGTGGGTGGAAGGACCCGAGATATCCTATTTGTGGGTGGAAGGACCCGAAGTATCCTATTTGTGGGTGGAAGGACCCAAAGATATCCTATTTGTGGGTAGAAGGACCCGAGATATCCTATTTGTGGATGGAAGGATCCGAGGAAGGACCCGTCTATCCTATTTTTTTGTGGAAGGACCCGAAATCTTATTTGTGGGTATAAGGACCCGAAATATTCTATTTGTGGGTGGAAGGACCCGAAGTATTCTATTTGTGGGTGGAAGGACCCGAAATATCATATTTATGGGTGGAAGGACCCATATATATACTATTTGTGGGTGGAAAGACCCAAAGATATCCTATTTGTGGGTGGAAGAACTCGAGGTATCCTATTTGTGGGTGGATAAACCTTGTATCTTGCAAAATCTGAGGTCGTATGGCTTGTGCTGATGATGCTGCAATGCGTTGAATACCGTAATTGATCCATATTGAATCTGATACTTGATTCCTACATAATTCCAAACAAAAGTGTTGGTAATATACCGGTAAGCGAGTAAAAGCTAAAATTACAAAGATATAAATAGAGTTGTTCTCCATATGCGATGAGGCAAATATTTTTCAAGGAACTAATAGTTGCGAGTTCTTCTCATTTTCCTGCTTGAGATTCCTGTATTCAAAGAAAAATCGTAAGTACTATAAAATTTCTGGGAAGTCGCGCCACTTTGCATTGCTCATTCCACCTTGATGCTGAGCTTTGCGGTAAATGCAAAATTTTCCCCTATTAAATCAAAGAACCATTGTTAGTTTTTGATCAAATAACGATTGGCTTGATCGAACAACTAATTTGGCTTCAAATCTACATTTTCTTGCATGACGATCAAATGTGTTGTTGCTGCAAAAATCTATCATTCTTGAAACTCTTCCTTTTGGGCAAGAGAAACCATCTAAAACTATTTTGGCTTGGCTTATTTTGAGAAAAATAGAATTTCATTGATTTTGGGACTAAACCCATTAACGGTAGCAAAGCATAATGTAATTCATTACAATGGGATAAGTAAAAGTGCGATAGAGTAGCAAAACATAAGATAGTTGGGCAATGAAATGCCATTTCAAACTGCAAAAATGCGGTCTTTTCAGTCTTCTTAGCTTGCCAACCGCTTCTTCTTTGAATATCTTGGGGATGATGCCTCGCCTTTAACAAAAATTGTGACTACGGGAGGAATGCTGTAATTACCACTGAATGGATCTTCTTGCACTATTATTTTGCCATTATCAATCAGGCTTTGAATCTTATATCTCAAGCCACTGCATTCTTCAGTATCATGATCTTGGATATTTGAATAATAAGCACAATGCTTTAATGGATCAAAATATGGAGGCAGTTGCTTAGGAATTGTCCCTTTCCTTGGTTGCAAAAGTCCTTCAGCTTGCAAATTTTCAAATATGCTTGTCACAGACTCGTCTAGAGGAGTGAATGTATCTGGCTTCCTTTTCTTTGATACCGGATAATCAGAATGTGTTTGTTGAAACTGACTTTGAGAGCCTTGCAAATTTGGGGATATTTTAGGTTGAGTTGAGTACCCAAATGAACTAGAAGGGATTCTTCCTGTTGCTATGCCTTCGTCCATCATTCTACCCAATTGGATCAATTTAGAGAAAGTGCTTGCATTATTGGCGACCATTTTGGCATAATATATTCCTTCTTGCATTTCAATGAAAGCTGCTATTAGCTTTTTCTTAGGCAAGGGAGGATGCATCTTAGAAGCCTCTAACATCCACCTCATAGCATATTCTGCAAAAGACTCATGAAACTTTCTTTTAATGCTGCGCATATCAATCAAATCAGGATCTTTTACTATGTTGAACTTGTATTGTTCTACAAAATCATGAGCCATATCCTCCCATGTGTGCCATTTTGTAAAATCTTGCTTGGTATACCATGCAAGTGCAATTCCTGATAAACTTTGAATGAACAATTTCATCCGCAAAGCTTCATTCTTGCAAATTCCAATCAATCTGCTGCAATAATCTTTCAAATGAGCATAGGGGTTTCTTATACCCATATGGAAGTTCAATGTCCCGATGAATGCATAAGTCTTCATAACATAAACTCTGAATGTTCCTAAAGCTCAACTCATCTCCAATGACCTTGTGCAAATTGCGAATTCGTCTCTCCATGCTATGTGAATCAATTGTCTCAACTTCTTTTCTAGGCAATTCTTGTAGGTGCACTATCACTTGATATGATTGACTCCCCACATTAGGAATAATGATAAAAGGCGGTTGGCATAAGGTTGCAGCTGGCCTCGCATTTGGATCGATTAGATATTCTTGCGGAATTTGTAGATATATGGTATGTATAGGCATTGGGTAATGAGGAATTGTTAAGTAAGGTAAATTGGAGGTAAAGCTTGTATTTGGCAATGGTTTTCTAGTGTTTACAAAGTTGACAATCCTATTCCTTTGGACCACATGTTCTTCAACATCATCATTATGCGCTCGCAAAATACCTATACCAGAACTGGTTGTCTGAAGCTGCTTTGCCGTGTTGTTTCATCCTTGATGCAGATTCTCAGCCATTTCAGTGCTCAATGCTAGCCAACCTTTAACAAATGAATTCTACACATTGAACAAAAATAAGTTAATACATAAATTGGGCAATACATGCATAAGTATTTAAATATAAAATAGGCCATTAGACCGAATGGATGGGACCAAAATCCGGACTTAACAAAGGAGTAAAATATTTGAGAGTACAAAACTTTAGTGACCGACAAAATTTGATCTTTCAAAACGTGAATTGAGAAAAATAATTTTGAAAGTTTTTATTAAATCAGTATGCGTGCTAGACCATTTTTGGCGCAAATTGCTAAAAATGATCGACTTATTTTGAACATCAATGCTTTGCTCGACTATCGATTCTTGCTTGCAAAATAACAATCTGCACTAATCCTTGAAAACTGCTTCTGATAATGACAAAATCAACTCAAAGCCTTCAACTTGCTTTTGCAAAATTTTGCCCTAGTTACAATCTTCAACATTTCAATTTGCTTTGCAAGACTGCCCCAGTTATGAATTTTGATACTTCAAACTGCTTTGCAAAAGTTGCCCCAATTACGACTTTCAAAACTTCAAATTGCTTAACAAAAGCTTCCCCAGTTGCAATTTCTCACATCTTCTACTTGCTTTGAAAACCTTACCCCAGTCACTATCTTTGGGAAAAATAAGCCTACGTATCCCTCCTTGGGAATCAGACCGTGTACAGTTCTGCTTTTCCAAGCTTGCTAAGATTGTTTCGAGCCGGTTAACCTGGTCTTTGTTGGATTCATCATTCTCAGTCAAGTCAATCACATCATTTTGGCGAGCCATAGGTCATCTTTTGATGTTCAAAACAATTTAGCCTTTTAGCAACGCATACCAAATTTAATAAGATTTTTATTAAAGATGAAACTGACAGGTCAACTTATTCTAAAATGGAAAAATTGAGACCGTACTGAAAAGACACAAAAGTTTGAGCAAGACATTCATTTTATTAAAGCAAACCAGACGTGAAAACGTTTGTTTAGTTCTAAAGTTATTTTCCAAAAAAAAAAAAAAAATAGATAATATACTTGCGAATATTTTAAAAATTGACGCTAAAATATTTTTGCAAAATAATGAGACGGTAATTAAGACGGACCAAAATATGGATTCAAAAGATATTTTAGAATAATAATATGCATGCACGATAATAAGTAAATAAAGAGATCAAATAAATAACGCGAATAAAGTAATTAATTTCTGCAATCAAAGACAGGTTAGCCAAATCAAAACATCAACCAGATTGAGTCACACAACAAACAGTGCAAATAAATTACGGACGATCAGCCCATAACAGATAATCATTTAGCAAGTTTTTGCATAGTAGACAAACAATTGGCATGTGACAAACACAAGTAGTTGAGTGTAAATAAAATACAAACGCGTCCTACCCTGTAAGGTGCCTCTTTTGTACAAGAGATAAGCCTAATCGTCAAGTAGCAAACCAATGCGGTGATAATAAATTGATTCGAACCGTTGCCAATATAAATTTGAGAGATAACGATATAATAAACAGTAAATTTTTTTAAAGACTGCTTTTTATTAAAATATCTCTAACAATACAATGCCTTGAAGAGAAATCCGGCAACAAACCATAATAATGTGGTAATACACTAGTTTTTAGTAATAAAAAATACAATAAATCAGTCTAAAATGCTAAAATGCCAACTATTTGCTCCCTGCCGGACCCGGATCCATCAACTGCCAACTTTAACTGGATGGAAGGCATAGGCAAACAACTGTGAACATTACCTGATTGAACAACCGGCTATCTCCCTACAAACAAAGGAACAGTGAGACAAACTCCCAAATTAGGCGAAGGCAAACTGACATGGATCCGTCTATGACCACCACATAGCAAATAAAATGCAACGTCGTTGGGTTTGCAATAACCCGTCAACAAAAAGACAGTTTTTTAATTCTTAGAAACTGTACCAAAGACCGGGTCCAAACTAAGGTGTATATGCATGCCATATCCTAAAATCTCCATCTAAGAGTGGGCTAACGGTTGAGGCCGACTCGACCTATGCGGGATAAACCTGGCCTCATAAACCAGTAGAACCAGCTATGACAAAACCAGGGAGCGCATCCATATCCCGAATTTACTTTTGGTGAAACGAAAAAAATTTCAAAGAATGAGGTAAGGGCAATGCCCTTCCTGCGTAACAACCCGACAAGCGGGTGCCCTGTGATGAAATCGAGGAGGTGAAAAAGAATTGACAAGTTTTCATGAGAGAAGAGATATGAGGGGAATGCGGACTTTATGCACAAGTGTAATTCATGCTTTCTAAGGCAAACTAAACAAACAGATATAATAAACGAAATAAACTAGATATGCTAGTTGAAAATAATTGGAAACCTTTATGGTCAAAACTTTTATTATTCCCCAGCGGAGTCGCTATGCTGTTGAAACGGAAAAAGATAAACCCAAAGGGCTAAATTTAAGAATATCAATTGAATGGACTAACTCTTTTGGAGTTTTTGGAGTCGCCACTCAATTTAAGGGAAAACAGGGAATTAAATAAGCAAATGTGTGGAAAAACTCTATTTTTTGAAAAAGGAAGTCTTTTCAGAGAATTTAAAGTAAGAGATTTTATTAATTTCGAAAGAAGGTTTTTAAAGCACTTTTGAAATTTCGTAAAGTACGGTTAATCCGCCAGGTTTTCAAAAATATTTACAAGTTCTATTTATGCGCTTTTTCTAAAATCCTCTAAAAATAATTAATTGAACTATTAATTAATTCAACCAATTAAATTTAGGAAGCTTTTAACATTTTTTACTATTTATTTAAAAGGCTTGCATATTTTCAAAAATTAAATGAAATAAAATAAATAAATAAAAATGCATTTTCCTTTAGAAAGTGAACTATTTGATCGTCCTAATTTTTTTGCTAACTCATATGTGGGAAGCGCATAAATGGCACTTGCTTAATTTCAACTTTAAAACCCGAGTCTCTCACCATAAGATGGAACTTAGGTTTCAGGTCGCTTTTTGCAAAGTTGCTTCGGAAAATTTAGAAGTTAATTAAAACTTCTTTATAAGTTTTGATATTTTAGAGAAACTTCTTCGTATCAATAAGATAGAAGCATTTTCTTATAGTCATTTATTAATCGGGGTTTTGAAAATTTATGAATATTTTGCACGCATTTGCTAAAATGGCCCGATTTGCAATAAATTAAATAACGACTTTAAAATAAAAGTATTGAACATAAAGTGGGACAATAACTCAATCAATGAAATATTTATTCGTAAATAAAGTATATAATTATTCTACAACAGTTAATAAATTATTCTAATAAGAATTTCGAATAATATGCAAATTTCTAAAGATGAGAGAAATATAAGGATTTAGAAGAACTCGGAAAATTGACCAACTCGCGGGAGCCTTTATTTTCTTAAAAGTTTCTAAAACTTGAAAACTTGAGCCCGAGCTTGACCCCAATGTGGCTCCAATGCAGCGCAACATAAGC
Source organism: Petunia secreta (assembly GCA_029990175.1). NCBI lineage: Eukaryota > Viridiplantae > Streptophyta > Magnoliopsida > Solanales > Solanaceae > Petunia > Petunia secreta. Next base: position 198,632 of record JARKIP010000120.1, read on the forward strand.
CAACCCAATTTACGAGTTTTTAGCTAACTCGTCCCAAGCGTTTCATGCCAAGGAAAACATAATAAGGAGGAAAAGATTAGTAACTACTCAAAGAATATTATTTCTGCAAATGGAAATTTATCAACAGGCTGCCCAGTTTGAAACTCGCAGACAAACAGACAGAAAATGTACTTCTTTAACCATTGTGACAGAAATTCTCATGGTTTAGCATGCATACAACAAAATGATGTGGTAAAGCTAGCAGAATGATGGTACATATGAACTACTTATGTTACTTTAACCAAGTGACAGTTAATAATTACAGTTAAACAAACAACAAAGCTTTTTTTAAAAAAAAAAAAAAATACACAACCCGCTTCTATCATGCAGTACTGTGGATCACCATCCATTACTTAAACAAGCATGCAATAAATTAACAGTGATACTAGTTAACACTAGTTATCAGACAAACCAAGGCAAAATAAGTATGCTTTAGTCGAACTACAATTTAGGAGCTGCATAATAGAACTAAGGAAAATAAAGAGTAACAAAGAGGAAATAAATGAATCACATCAATTGTTGTAATCACCTAATTTTGGCACCAAAATTCATAAAATTGCTCAAAATAGTCGTATTAGATTCTTAGGACGTTTCGTCAAATTTTTCTGGACTTCTAGTGTTTGTTCTAACTAAAATTATCTTTAATTAGGATGTAAAATTTGGAAAAAAAAATTAACTACTTGTTATGTGTCAATTGTGATTCTATATTTTTAATTGTGGGATTTTTATTTAGTTAATTGTGTGTATTTTAAATAATGTAGACTCTTTTAATGGCCATACATGCAAAATACACAGTCCAATATTTCAGCCCATTAGCCCACTTTATAACCCGGCCCACACCACACACATATATGCACAAAAACATCTCATTTCACTCTTTACACCCCCTTAGCTCCTAAAGCTGGCCAAGCCATGCAAAAATTTCCACTCCTCACCGGAAATTGCTAGCCACCACTGCCCCACCGTTGCTCCGCCGCCTTCCGCCACAGTGCTGCCGCCGACCACTACCTCCGGTGGCCGAAAAAAATATAAAAATATACCATTTGAAAGATGTCAACCCCCTCTTTCCATTTTCGCTATTTGTTTTCTCAAAAAGTGGTTCAATTTTCGTAGATCGGGCTTCAAAGAGGCTGTCCAAACTCAACTCCGGTCACCTTGACTTTTTTCGGTGAATTTTTTTGTCTTTTCTCTTCTCCTTACTTCCCCTCTCTCACCCCCGTATCCCGTTTCCCAAACACCCCATCCTTTTGCCCGTTTTCTTTTTTCTCCTTCCGTTTATGTTCTTTCTTCTTCTTCTTCTTATTTCTTTTCTTTTCTTTTTCTGTGATGGCATGGTAATGATGTTGGTCTGGGGGCTGTGATGAGAATGGATGGGGGCTGTGATGATTGATGGAGGGGCTGTTATGTTTTACGAGGCAGCGGGGTTTGAAGGGGCTGTTTCTGTTATTAGGAGGCGACGCAGCAGCTGATCCGAGGGTGTGTTGGTGCGTTTATAGTCGATGGTGAGGTCTTGGAGGCGCTGCGATTGGTGTGGGTGAGGCAGCGACGCCAATGCAGTTTTGGTGCAGCAGCTAAGGCAGCAGCATGGTGTGATGTTGATGTTGTTCGTAAGGTGAGGTGATGGCGACAAAAATGGAACGAAGGCAGTGGGGAAGGCTGACTGTGATGGTTGTTGATAAGGCAGTGGCGACGCATGTCTGGTTCAGAGAGGCAGTTTTGCGGTTGATGCAGCTGATCCGAGGGCAGCAAATTAGCGAGGCAGTGAATTGAGCTCTAACGGGTTAGAAAGAAAACTTTGCGTCCCCTTTTTTTCCTTTGCATTCCTGTTAGATTGGCAATTTAGTTAGGAAGATTATGTTGGATCGTAGCAGCTATGTGTATATATGCTTGTGTATGTATTGTTGGTCGCTTTGAATTAATATGAGATCTTGATCCAAGCTTGGTATAAACTCGTTTCAGTTTGGCGTATGTATATACCTGTGTGTTTCAGTTCAGTTCGAGTAATGAAATATTTTTCTTTCATTGTTTGATTCTTGCCTGATCGTAGTAAGCAACTGGAAATGTGATTCGATGCTGCACATCAGCCTTCTTTCCAGTTAACAATCTTTGTTAGCATGTTAAACTAGTAACTAGTTCAATAATTACTAGATGATGTCGCCTGGGCCGTTTTTATTATTGTAAGTAAGTCCGAATTAGTAGTTTCAAGCATGGTTTTGCATAATTTCGTTCTTATGTCATTGATTGTTTTATGGTATTGGCTTGAACACTTAGTCTGGACTTGGTAACTTAGGATTGTAATGCTTTAAAATCTTTGGTTTAGCTTTGAGTCTATTAGATGGGATATAAGAGTTCAAATAGTCATTTGTTTGGAACCTTTGAACTCAATTGAGTTGGACTCAACTATGGGATGAGTTTTTGTTAGTTTAGTTTGTTTGCTCTTTATTTCTGGATTGTGTTTGGCTTAGTTTAGTCATAAAGCAAGGTCTGAGATATTGTAATTTGATTTTAAGTTGTTTTGGTCTCTTTAGTATAGTTCAAGTTAGTTTGGGGCTGATTTAGTTTGTATAGTTGGTCGTAGACCTTTAGTTAGTATAATGAATGTTTGGATGTCCTTGTAAAGGACACAATTTCAGCTTTTTGGGACTGCATTAGGTGGCTGAAAACAGTAGAAGTGCTTCTGTACTTTTGTTGAAAAAATAGGACTAAGTACACTCAAGTATAGGGGTGTGGGCTTGTACTTTTGTACAAGTCCATACCCCACCTTTAGGCCTCACTTATCTTCTATAAAGAGGGTCATTTATTACCCTCTTTCATCAATAACAACCAGCTGAAACAAACTGAAAATACTTGAGAGAAAAAGGGTTGAAACATTAAGCTTTTGAGCATAAAGATTTAGAACCAAAAGGGTATTGACACACGAGGTCTTTTGGGGTATAAATTTAGTGTTAAGGTAGCAAGAAAAGGTTGTGAAGAGGCTATTTTTATGAGTTTTTCTGGGCTATTTTTCTAGCTGCTGTTGTGGGGTTTCTTTTTGTTGGTGAATTTTAGGCTTTGGTTTAGCTTTTGAGTTAAAAGGAGTTGGTTTAAAGGGAGTTTAGGTTGCTGGTTTGTCGCTGTTGGAGCTTGCTAGCATGAGTCTATTTGTATGCTTGTGAAAGTCAATATACTAGGTATTTTCGTTAACCCCACTGCTTATGTAAATTTGGCCATGTTTCAAGAGCCTAAGCATGTTATAACCTGATTTAACTATGATGTTAATCTTAAAAAAAAAAAAGTCATCTTGGTTCACAATATACGCTTTTTTTTTTTGTGTATTAAGTAAGAAAAAACGATTAAGCTACAATGTTGTATTTGAGTTCGAGAGCCGCATACAAGCTTGGTTGTGTTTTTTCTGTTGAATCCAATAAATGGCCCATATGAAATCCATCTTGTATAGATACAAGCCAAAGCCTTTCTTATTGGTCACATAATTTGTAAGAAGATATTTATGAAAAGAAGTTATGCAAGTAGTTCCTACGTTATAGGGCTATTTATTTTAGAAAAGTCAAACTTCATTTTTACAAGAAGAAAAGATTAAAAAAATACAATATGATCACGTGCATAATTGTAATTGAGCAAAACTTATAACAAGAGAAACTAGGATATTTAAGCATAAATGTTTTACAATGGGCAGTCCATACAGTTTCGTGACTACAATTTTGCCACCCTTAATTTGTGATTATTAAAAGAAAGGGGAGCAAGCATGAGCACTTTATTTCTAATATATACTTGACAAGATAAGAGACCACGGTTAGGCAAGCTAATAGGAGCGGGAGTTAATATACGATTAGTTATATAAGTATATAAGTATGATTTGTGATCCACTTATTAGGTAAAAAGAAAAATCGAATTGAGACGAGCCAAATTAAATTGAGAGAAGTTAATGATGAATCTTGCGATAAAATATGGTTTCAAATCCAATTGGACAGTATTATAAGTATGATTTGTAATCTACTTATTAGGCTAAGAGAAAACTAAATTGAGTTAACTGATTCTAAATTAATTATTTTTTCGAAGTTTACTCTTTTAAAGATAGACTAGTCCTCTGTGAGGTCGAAAATGCGCAATACATTTTATTTATTTATTTATTTACTATGAATCAAAGTGTAAATTCGTCCAGTCCTTTGTAAGGTTGGAAAAGAATGATACGCTTTTAATTTTCTGAATTAAAATTTAACTAGTCCTCTGTGAGGTTGGATAGGGGTGACGCTTTTAAATGTTCTGAATCAAAGTATAAATTTAAATCAACGGCGAAAGATAACAACCAAATTTAATAAAATTAAAATTGTGACAATAAAGCAACTATGCTCGGCACAGGACTCGAGAGTGCATAATACCTTCCCGAGAGTCAACTGAGAACCTTACCCGGATCTCTAACGCAGACCATTAGACGAGTCAGAGGTGTTCCAAGGTACCTTTTGGTGACTTGACACACCTTAAACTATGTCGAGTGGCGACTCCGAGTTCTCTAAATAATTTTGTACCTTTTTGAACACCAGTCACAGCCTTTAAATAATAAACTCATGTCAGAATTATTTTTTTTAGGGCGTGACATCTTGACGACTCCACTGGGAAAATTAGTGAAAACTAGAATCTCCGGCTTCTTGATAAAATTGTCACATCTTGTAATTTATTAAATATTTTGTTGTTATATTCTTGCTGTTATCACATGAAAAGTTGAATGTTACTTCTGTAATATTATTGAACTGTATATAAACTGTCTTCCTCCGCAACCCTCTGAGTCTCTGAAAACTCACACACACGTGCACTTACCAGATTGCCTGTGGCATCTGGGACTTCTTACTAAATTGCCCATGATTTAGGAGGAAGGCGTGACGAGGTTTTAGGCCGGACACACTGTCTCTGGATGGCCCTGATGTGCTTTCCGCCCGGTTTGTCCACCGGGTTTTTAGCCAGTCTAGACACTGAGTCAGTTGTGTCACATAGAGTTAAACCTTTAGGCCCAATTATCTGCATCATATTTGACTTAATGAGGTGCGATACACCGGTATTGCACTTGTGTAGGCTGACTACCTTTTTGTCTAAGCGGGACCCACTTCCCGGGAAAGACTTGTCGAAAAGCATTTTATGTGTTACATGTGCCTAGAAAAAGTTGTTATGCTGACCAAATTGGAGAGAGATGGATTTCAAAAGAAAAAAAAAATGATGAATGAAAGGAAAAATGAGGTAGTAGGGTGAATTTTATGTTTTAAATGTAAATGTCTTGTACTTTTATAAAATCGAGTCATACTGCTGTAATAGCAAATTTCTGTAAAGCGCCAGTGTTGGCTGTCTTTTGTAGATGTCAGTTTTGTGTCGTTATAATGACGAAAATTTTACTAAAAAAATATATACTTAGTAATTAGAAGTCGGAAAAGATTTTGGTGTCAGTTTTCATGTCGTTATAATGACGAATTTTTAAAAAAGGCTCGTATATCGATGTCGGAAGTTTTTGGGATCCAGTTTTTCACGTCGTTATGCAGGAAAATTTTTTGCAAAAAATACTGTAGTGTCACTACTGGAATGGATTTTTTTAATGTCAATATGGCATCGTTGTAATGTTGAATTTTCTCTTTTGTAAATTACATCTAAATACCAATGTTGGTAATTTTCTGGAGTCAGTCCTGATGCCGTTATGATGGCAAAATTTTTCGATTCTCTTAGAGTCAACTTTACAATGACAAAAGTTTTGTTGAAAATTGGAGTTTCGAATTAGAAGTTTAGGCATCTGTTTTGCTCTGTCGGTCAGTTGTTTTAAGTTGTTTTCAGGTTTTCAAACATTTGACACATTTTTTCATTAGGTACAATGGCTGCATCATCTTCTAGGTCGGTCAAGAGAAAATACTCTGCTGATGCCATTCCACCCTCTATCATGATGACTGATGGTCCACCCAAATTGGATAAATCTTTGAAGTCTTGGTGGGACAGTGAATAATATGCAGAAGAAATTAGTCCAGGATAAGATCGATTTTCTGACTGACCTTGTGACTAAACCTATTGTCCCACGTCGGGAGTTGGTCAGTGCACTAGTTGGGTTTTGGAACCCAAACCAAAATACTTTCTGTTTTAAAGGATTCGAGATGACACCGACCCTAGAGGAAATACGTGGGCTTATTAAGCTAGATTTTGAGAAAAAAAACATGATCGCTCCGAAGAAGGTTAATGAGCACGATTTTTTTAGTAACATCAAGGTATGAACAGACCTCTCAATCCCTAGCGTTCGTCAATGCTGGATTTCTTTTGATTACCTTTATGATCGTTTTGGGGCCGATAATTGTTTTAAAAAGCATGGATTTGAGTTCCATGACAAGCTGAAATATGAAGATTGGGTGCAACTTTGTCCTAAGGTCTTCATGTTTTGCTGGGGTTGCTGGTTTTTCCTCTACCAGATAGAGCGATATCTATTAAGGTCAGTTGGATCATGACAGCTTTATATGGTGGAGCACCGAATGTTACTATCATCCCGGCAACTCTGGGTAGTATATTTCATGCTTTAACCCGATGTCACAAAGAAGAAAGCGGTTTCTTTGAGGGGTGTAACCTCCTATTACAGGTCTGGTTCTTGGAGCATGTACGCCCTTGCCCGCTTCGTGATACACTTAGATACTTTGACACTGATTATCTCGGGTATAATCTCGAACATATCGAGAAGTATAAATTTCCAGAAAATGAACCAGATTGGAGGTCTTTCTTGAACTCTCTCACGCCGTACAGGATTTTGTGGCAGTATAACTGGCTTCCCAAGGGGAAGTTGTGCACATATGTGTGGACCGTCCTTTTCTAGTTCTGATGGGTTTGACGGCATCCCAGCCTTATGCTCTTCTGCGTGTGCTTAGACAGTTGGGTCGAAAGCAGGAAATCCCAATAGTTGAGGGCATGAGTGCATATGTCTCAGACTATCCTCTCCACCCAACTAACCTTAAAGGTGATATCTTGCACTTGTGAGATACTAGGAGGCGCCTTGCAGAAAATACACAGGTCCATGATAAACTTAGGGGGGAGGTCGTTCAGGAGTATAAGTTATGGTATTACCACCAGCCCATACCCAAAGAGATGCCCGCGAGGTCGAGAGCAGACATGGTTGACATTGAGGCCAGGTTGGATATGCAGGTTCAGCTTGCTAGGCATGAGATTGGGGAGAAATACCGCACTACCATACAAAGCTTAATTGCAGAGAGGGACGCCGCCAGAGCTGCTCAGTCAGAGAGTGGGGGTTTAACACATCAGCACTCAGATACTATCAGGCATCTTCATGACTTGCATCGCAGAGCATTGAAAGAGAGGGACACCGCTCTAATGTCCCAAGCTGAGAGCGACAGATGCGTACAGAAGTGCCTTAAGAACATTGACCGATTGCATGAACAACTTGATCACGCAGTGATTTTGAAGAATGATGCACTGAGATTGGCCACGACCCAGCTTCAGCAAATAGCCGTGTCAAAGGGAGTCATTGATCGAGGTTAGGAATGAGTGTTGGAGTTGGCAAACTATTTGGCTCAGATGTGCATAGATCATAATAACTCGTCTAATAGGACTATCCTCATTGAAGCTCTAGATTATGTGAGGAATGTAGCACGGCGGGTGGACATATTGCGTGATGTTTTGAGCCAACCTTTGCCACCACCCGAGGGAGATCCCGAGGAGCCATTCGAGTTCGACCCAGAGGAGCCAGCTGACTTTGTGCCACGGTCACCTTAGTAGATACATCAGGCCAAGATGATGCAGATTATTGCTTTTTGTTATTTATTTAACATCTTGGCATGTTGTACTTTATGTCGCTTTTGAATTTAGCATGTTGTAATTTATTTTCACTTTTTTCAGTCATTTGTATGTTTCTTTTTGTCGTGCTCCGGAGCACTGTATGTACTCTTTCATTTTTAGTAATGAAAATCTTTTGCTTATTTTTATGTGTCAATTTATTTCACCCTCTAGCCTCACTTGAAAAAAAATATATACGGAAAAAAAAAAGAGAAAAAAAAGGAGAATAAAAAAAAAGAGATCAAACAATACACTTGGGGATCTAATCTAAAACCAATTTGGGATGACGCATAACGACCTTAGGCATTGGTTAAGCCGACGAGCAAATTCATGTTCCATGCTATCTTGTTGCACTAACGTGTTTTGATTTCATTAGAGCTTGAGCAACTGCCGTGCTTGCCCCACATTCCTATTCCACCAGAATCAAGGGACCACTGCCTGTTCTGGAAGTGGTTGAAGCGCCTCTTTAAGAAAACACTCCAGCAATGATGGCCGAGGACTTCACGGCTATGAAAGAAATGATGATGCAGTTGGTTCGTAACTTGGCAGCAGTTCAGGCACCTCTTGTTCTGCCAGGTGCTGCTGGTTTCATGGCAAATACTCAGCCACCCAGGTAAGGGCAATCCACAGTGGTAGAAGAGCCCCGTTACCCTCTGGGATTTGGTCCACATCCATAAACGGACAACGCAGCCGGACCTTCTACTGTACAACCTGGGGTACAATTCCCACAGCATAGACAACATGGCCAACCCTAAGTTCCTGCCACAATATCCACCGTTCCTGCAGGACACACTTTGCAAAGATCGAATAGTGACCCATAGTTAAGGGCCCGCGATCAACAATTTGACCAAGCTCAGGGTAATGTGTGCCGCTAAACTGAGTCGTATGATCAGGGACACCACCCAGAATCACATGCTGATATCGAGAGGTTGGGAAAAAAAGAAGAGAATGACTTTGCTCAGAAATTGAAAAGCTTGGAGCAAACTGTGAAAAACATACAAGGACAAAGGGGTAAAACCAATATTTCATACAGATACATGTGTTTGTTCCCTCATGTGCCACTGCCTGAAGGTTTTGTTGTGCCCAAATTTGATCCGTACACTGGACAAAGTGATCCAAGGATCCACGTGAAGATCTACCTTAACAGAATAAGGGGCATTGAGAAGGATGAATTGTTGATGACATAGTTTGCTGATAGTTTGTATTAGCTTGGATAAGCTTGAAGATTTGACTGATGATTAAGGAACGGATTCAAAGGACCTGTTCCTTTGAATCACTGAAGCTAAATAGATAATTCATGTAAAATTATTTAAGCTGAGATATTGTTAATTATCCTTAGACTAATGTTTATCTTGATAATTATACAGGTCTAAACGTGATATGAAAAGATTGCATAAATAATGGATAAGGGCTAAAAGATTCGGATGCTTAAAGTAAAGAGTTCAAGTAGGACTCAAACTCTTAGGAGCTTTGGAGTTCTAATTGCTCAAGACTTCTTGGTTGCTGAAGCTATAAAACGATGAGCATATCAGCTATTGAAGAATGCACAAATACAGAGATAATCGAGCATAGCATTGAAAGAGTCTTTATCTTATTTGTGTAATCAGTAAGCTACAGGGAACTAAGTAAGAACCTGTTCCTTAGATTGAGTCTTGTAAAAGTTCAGTCTTTGTTCAACTGTAGTAGGTATTATCGAGTTGTATCTTTTCATTTCAAGTCGTGTACTTGACGAAGCTTCACTGATCGTGAAAGAGGTCACTAAAGGATCAGAGTTAGTCCTAGGTTAGTCAGAAGGTAGTCTTGTAATCAAGTGGGTCTTTTACATAGTGAATTTGAAATCCTACTTGGAAGAGTAGGTCGTGGTTTTTTGATCCCGAGTTCAAGGGGTTTTTCCACGCTAATATTGGGTGTTCATTTACTTACAGCTTTAATTCCATATATAACATAGTAAAGGAACAAATTTTAAGGAACTGGACCTTAAAACAGTAAAGTGGTGTATCTTGGGAAGTTTCAATTGGTATCAGAGCAGCTATCCTTGAAAAGGCTAACACCTAGGATTAGAATGAGTACATCACAGGAATATGGTGAGGGTCAGTCAACTGTTAGGGCACCTTTATTCAATGGAAAGTATTACTCATGATGGAAGGAAAGGATGAGAGATCATCTTCAAGCTGAAGATTATGAGTTATGGGAAGTAGTGACTGAAGGTCCCATGATTCTAATGAAAAAAGATGCTGATGGAAATGATGTTCTCAAAACTAGAAGGGAATGCAATGCTGAAGACTTAAGGCAGTGGGAAAAGAATGTCAAAGCTAGGAAGTGGCTTGTCTGTGGACTCAGTCCTTATAAGTGTACTAGAATTAGAGGGTATACCACTGCAAAGGAAATTTGGGAGCTACAGGTTGCACATGAGGGAACAAGTCAGGTAAAAATATCTAGAGGTACACTCCTTTTTGCTGAATATGAAAGCTTTAAAATGAAAGAAGGAGAATCAATTTCTGAAATGTATACTAGATTTAATGCTATTACTTCTGAACTTATTTCTTTGGGAAGGGTTTTAACTGTTGAAGATAGAGTAGAAAAGATCCTAACTAGGGTTCTTCCAGATTCTTGGGAGATTAAGGCTTGTGCTATTATTGAAAGTAAGGATCTGACCACCTTATCCTTAGATGAGCTTATAGGAAATTTGAAAACTTATGAATTAAGGAAAAAGGTTAAAAACATAGGTGAACCAGTTAAAACTGAACCTAACCTAGCCTTGACTGCTGCTGATAAGCCTATTGATGATAAGGAACTGGTCCTTATCGCTAAAAGTGTTCAAAGATATTTGAATAACAAAAAGAGGATTAGTGGACATGGTAGGTCTTCTAACATGAAACAGGCTGGAGAATGCTTCAAATGTGGCAGCATGGAGCACTACATCAGCAAATGTCCAATCGTGGAAGGAGAATTGAGGAAGAGATATATTGAGAAAATAAAAAAGGCTAGGGAACAGGTCCGAAAGAAAAGTGGATATCCAAACGCAATAGTTGCAGGATGGCAAGAAAGTGAGGATGAAGTATCTGATGATGATCTGGATAAAGATCTTGCTCTAATGGCTCTTGAAGACTCAGATAATGAAGAAGATGTTGAGGTATTTGTTTCTAAACTTAGACAAGATGTGAAAAACATGCCTAGAGAGAAATTAGTTAAAGTATTTCATACTATGTTAAATGAGTTTAAATCTCTAAGGGATGGCAAAAATCAACTGCATGATGAAATTGATAGTTTGGGAGCAGAATACAAAAAACAGTAATTAAAAATGACTTTCTGAAAAGAAATATTAGCATGCTTGAGGAACAGGTCCTCACACTTGAATCAACTGTTCAGGAATTAGAAAATGTTAAAACAGTTGAAAATGGTAAAGGCGTTGCTAATTCTTAACAGATCATTGTTGAAGAGAAACTGAAAGTCACAGTTGATGAATTGTGCAAGAAAGATAAAAAGATAAGATCTTTGGAAGAGGACTTGGTTAAAACAAAAATGGAGTTAGGAAAAACTGTAAAATGGAACAAGTCCTCTGAAGTGCTAGAATGGTTACAGGAAAATCATAGTGGTAACAGGAAGGGTATTGGATTCATGAAAGCACAGTCTTCACCCAAACGGGATCCAAAGAGTAAGTACTTATCACTTCCTGAAAACTGGCTATGCACTCATTATGGGAACAATGGTCACTTGAAAGAAAATTGCCAATCTTTAAAAATGGCTGCACAGAGGAATAGGTCCTATAAACCAGTTCAAAATTCTGTAAGAAAGAAAACTGTTCACACAAAGAAACCATTACCATTATGGGCTAGGAGAGATCTAATTCATCATTTTTCTCAAGGAAAGGAACCCAAACTAGTTTGGGTTCTTAAAGTTAACCCCTAGTTTTCTTTTTCAGGCTAGAGTGAAGGAGAGGAACCACAAATGTTACATGGACAGTGGTTGCTCAAGGCACATGAAAGGACATAAGGAAATATTCCTTTCACTCTCAGCCTTTCAAGGAGGAAGTGTTTCCTTCGGTAATGCTAAGAAAGGGGAAATCATTGGCATTAGAAAGGTAGGTAGGTCTGATTCACATAGTATAGACAATGTGTTTCTAGTAGATGGGCTGAAGCATTGCTTATTGAGTATATCTCAATTGTGTGACAAAGGTAATAATGTTAATTTCTCATCTACTGGATTCACTGTGACTAACCAAACTTCTGGAGAGATTATTTTGCAGGGAAATAGACATGGAAACATCTACAAGGTAGACTTGTTGACATTATCTGATGGAAGCTTGAGTTGTTTAAGTGTGGTACAAAATGATCTCCTCCTGTGGCACAAAAGACTTGGCCATGCTAGTCTTTCACAACTGAACAAACTTGTGTCCAAGGATTTGGTGATAGGTCTTCCTAACATCAAGTCTCAGATATCAACAAATATCTGAGAAATCATCTGTAACACCAAAAAATAATTTTCAGAACCTCTGAACTCCATCAAACTCCTAGCACCCCTGCAGGGCAACCAAACCACCTTAAACATACTTGATACCACCTGCTACCTATTCTCAATTAATTGCAGGTTCCATTAGGCCCTCTAAACAGTCCTGCTACACCTCACATAGCCCAAAACATACCAGAAACAAGCTATACATATGCTTTTCAACTTATACAAATTCAGAAGTAAACATATAATACCCTTTACAATTTCATGCTTACAGCCACGGCAAACTCAACTTTATAACTAGGGATTGGTTTTCAGATTTAGTATCACTATGCTAATGACACCGATTCAAAAGAAAAAAAAATACGATGATAGGCATGGTTTTAACATAGTAATGAGCTAAACAGGAAAAAGCTAAAACCTCAATCTCGGAACTTCACAAGGTGAATAGGGCGAGCAATATTTAACTGAGCTCGATCAATATTTATACACAGTGCTTATATAGAAATGAAAATCATAATGCTTCACGTAGCATTTTTAGTAACAAAGATAAATAACAATCAAGAACTTTAAAGAGAAATGCATAAAAAGGAAAGGGTAATTACCTCTTTCGACGCAGTAAGCAAGGGCATAAATCTAAGAATAATAACTCGAACAAGATCGTCGAGTCGAGCAATGTCGACGACTTGAAGGGCGAAGCGATAACACAACCAAAATCAAAATGAAACAATGACACTATGTTTTGTATAAACTTAAAACTAAAATGTATGATGTGAGCTCTGTTCCTTGTTCCTATTCCCTCGCTCCCCTCGGACTGCTGCAAAATGGACCTATCCTCAGCTTATATAGGGAACCAATTAGGGCCTTTAGGGAATGGAATTTTTGGGAGAAATACCCAAACGACCCCTAACAGCTCTAATCAGATAAGGGGTACGATTTTTACTGAGCTGGAGAAGGAGAGAGAGGACCAGGGTATGAGATTTGTCCTTTTTCAATTTGAATTCGGGAAAAAACGGGTTTAGAAATGGATTCTTTTGATGGGTTACGGGTTGGGTAATTGTGGTTTAGGGATTTTGCTTGTAAACTGGCTCCGGGGATTTGGATCGGGGTAAGGGGATTTGAAAATGGGTTGCGGGTACAACTAAAATGTAGATTAGGCCCGTGTAGTGTATGTTATGTATGGCTTTGCAAAGGTAGGCTGGGTTTTAAGGTTAAGAACGAAATTAACCCTTTTAAGGATTAATTAAGGCAAGGAATAGGATTGCATGGGTGAGCTGGGATTGAGCTACACATTGTAAATTAGCCACTTTCTTTGAATTTTCAATTGACTTTATTTAATTATTATCTTTTATTTTAAATTTTAATTTTAACCCTAATTATAAAATTTTGCAACAATTTATTAACTTTAAGAAATCCCGGGACAAAATTGGGTGTCAACACATATTAGTTAATTGCTTCTTCCTTAGCAATCTTCAACCAAAGATACTTCGGAAAAATAAAAAAAAATTAGTTAGTACGTCAAAAATGAATTAATAAACAATTAAGACAAAAGTTGAATAATGCAATAATAAGTTGAATTTGAGTCGTCTCTAGAGCGACGTCTTTTAACTTACGCAGATGTACCTCGCAGAAAATACGAAAATAAATTAGTACGATAATGGTAAAAATAATAATAATAAGGATAATAAATAATAATAATAATAATAATAATAATAAAAGCTATTAATAAAAAGAAAATAAAAGGAAAAAAAGAATTTTTTAAAGGATTAGCCTCAAATTCGGGTGATAGGGGGTTAAGGATACCGTCACGGGTATAAACGCGCTGGCCTGTCGTGTTGCCATGCCAAGTGCAGGTCCCATTGCCTATCCCATTTGTTTTTGCAACAATGTATATATATTATTATCATCGCCTATTTTGTTTTCAGAGGGACACGTAGAGACATTGAATACGGGACATGCCTTTGTTTTAGGCCTCCAAAATGTCATTGGCCAAATAGTGTAATACCCGTTCATAATCAGTGCAAAGCCTCAGATAAAATATTTTCATAGGCTAATAACCAATGTAATAGATGCTCAAAACATATACGGTGTAAAATCTGTTCAAACATTACAATAGCGGTCCGAAATTGGTCACTGGCCAACCATAGGTAAACTTGTAAGCCTCAGGACACATAATTATAGAGACTGTTGCTCAAAAATCACTCCAACGCATATGCAAATATCGAAACACATGAAAGAACCTCAACAACTTAAGCACAGTCATATATTAAGACCAAGAGTCGATGAACCAAACTCCAAGGTTCCCTAAAAATGGAGAATGACCAGCAGACAATAGCAATTCCTGTAAAAGAAGGAAAGAAATAGAAGCCTCGGACGAGACGATGGCATAAGCTGTAATAGCTCTTGATTCAATAGCCAAACGAAATAGAGATCCGTCACCGGAGAACTATAATGAAACAGAGTAATAACCACGCGAGAGGAGGAGCGACTACCGGCTTAGCTTCTCCGGCGAGCTATGCAGCGGCGTCGCTACGACTCATCTCCGCTATCTCTCCCTTTACTTCATTTCTTTTCTCAGCAACGGATCGGAAAAATAGAGGAACCAGTGACGATGGCTTTTCGGCCAAAAAGGAATCGAAAATAGTGTTTGGATTGGTGGTGGTGGCGTCTGCCTCACCCTTAACCCCTATTTTGATCTTGTCTGGTGGTTCCCCCTTTTTTCCCTTGTCCATGTTTTGTATTGTGTGGTGTGTATATGTTATGATCTCTGTCTGTGTGGGGGTGTCGGCGAAGATGAGGGGGCTGGGGTCTCTGTGTGTTATGTGATACTAACGATGTGTGTGAGAGAGAAGAGGGTCTTGATGTGTATGGGGTGGTGGTGAAGAAGATAGAGTTGGTATATGTGGGTGTGTATCCCTGTGTATTTTTTTCTCTCTATCTCAACGCCTTGGATTAGTGGTCTTAACCACTGTCCCGTCTACCTTTCTCTTTCACTTGGTGGTGATGTGTGGAGATGTATTGTAAGGGTGATACTCCCTCCCGTTTTTCCTTGTCTTTCCAAAATCAAAGCCAAAGAAATTTATAACCAATTCTCTAAAGAGACGTTGGGAGATTAGGGGGCTAGAGGAGTGATATATGGTGATGATTTTATGCCAAAAATTGAGGAGAAAAGAGGGGATCTGATGTTGGGGAAGGGATAATTACTGACTAATTGAGAATAGTTTGTAAGGAAAAGAGAATTATTGGTAAAAATAAACATAGAAGAATTCTATAAAGTATATTTGGATCACTTTTTGTCTAGGTTCAAGGAATGGAAGGATTTGGAACAATTTAAACTTTAATATAATTTTAGTCCTATAAGAATTAAAATTGGGCTGAGATATTGGACTAATAATTAACTCAACAGTGCAAAAAAGTAAAAAATATTTTAGCATACATAATATGTATAAAGATAAGAAAATGCACATATAAAATAATTAAGTATAAATAATCTCATATAATTAAAAAATATTATAAATGCATTAATTTTCACAAATAATCATAGCTTGACACATACTTCACATATAGCCGATATAATATTGAGTTACATGATATAATCACGATTAAATTTATAATGTATAAATAGGGTATAATCATAGGTAAATGCATGCTTCCTAATGTGAATCCGCTCAAATAGTTAATATTGCACCTTTAAGTCAAATATAGCCAACTATAGAGAAAAGGAGGGACAAAATTGGG
This sequence comes from Petunia secreta, assembly GCA_029990175.1. NCBI lineage: Eukaryota > Viridiplantae > Streptophyta > Magnoliopsida > Solanales > Solanaceae > Petunia > Petunia secreta. Next base: position 214,655 of record JARKIP010000120.1, read on the forward strand.
TGTCAACAGTGACGACACCGAGGACCGTGGTTGGTGCAATCGATTCGTTCTTATCCCTATAGCTCTTCTCTCCTCCGGGGTGAAGTTCCCTGAGGTGTGGAACGTAACTCGTAAGTTGCCGACCCTTGATCTCTCCTTTATTCTTACAACTGCTCAGGTTTTAACCAACTAATTATTTTATTTTTCCAGCGGAGAAATTTCCTATAAACCTCCCAGAAGGTTTGATTGAATGGGTTCAAGCACTTATCAACGCTAAACCCAGTCCTGAGAGATCATGGATGATCCTGGTGGCATTGAAAAAGAACCAGTAGTCGTGCAAATGGCACGATTAGTGTGAATTAAACCTTCTTCTTTTTTCCAAAATTTATCCTCATTCATGCCTTTCTCTTTTGTAGACTTTCCCAACAAAGCGGTCACCGAAACGGAGGAGGAAGAAGAAAAAGAGAAGGAAAAGAAGAAAAAGAAGAAAGGAAGGAAGCAAGAGGCTGGGGTCCCCGTAGCAGAGGATAGTCTGAAGGAGTTGGAGGACTCAGTGGGAGTCCTTACAGCTAAAGCTTCAAATAAGAAGAAGGGCGTGACAACCAATTCCCCTCAAGCTATACGCCCTCGGGTGAAGTCACCTGAAGCTCCTCAGCGTGACCAAGTCGACGAGCCTTCAAGTGGCGAGGCTTGCAATGAAGTCGTGGTGGCTAACTCTAAAGAGAATCGAGCTGTGGATAGAGCCAAGGGCAACGCCAAAGTGGCCGAAAATTTTCCTGTCGAGGAGAGGGCGACTAATGACCCTGCTCAAGATGAAGGCCGTGCTCGGGCAGAGCACCCCTCGTCTTTTATTGCAAGCCCTAGAATGATAAGCATCCCCTCTGAGCTGTATATGCTCGATGATTCAGTGGCTGTTCCCATCAGCCTTAGGGACTATCTTGGCCCAGCAGAGCGGGAATGCATCGACGGCCTGCCAATTGATGACCTGTTGGCTTTCGCATCTCAGCATGCGATTCATGTAATTTTTCATTCTTTTACCTCATTTTTCCTTTACCCTTTGACTCCATTAGCACCTCCTTGAACTCTTTTCTTTTGCAGAGTTTTGTTTACACTATGAAAGCAGTCGAGATAGAGGCTGGTCGAGCAGAAGAGTTGAGGAGGATTGGGAGTCGCTGGGACTGTTTAAAGGCTAATCTTCAGGACAAGATTGCTGAACTTGAGAAACATCTGCTCGATTCTGAGGTAGACTTGGACCAAGATCGTGAAGCGGTCGAGGAGTCTAACCTTGAGCTCGATAAATCTCGAGAGGCCGTTGCCAAACTTGAAGCTAAAAAGACAGCTCAAGATGAGATTCTTTGAGGTTAGATCAAAACAGCAAATGCGACGATCGATGACCTGAATGAGCAGCTACATAACCAATAGAAAGAGCTCTCGTTGACGGTGAGTGAGCTTGAAGTCCAAGCCCAGACCCTCGAGACCCAAGTTGAGGCTCTTCAGAACAAAGGGGCCATGTTCTCGTCCAAGGTCAAGTCCAATATCGAAGCTAAGAAAAACTCTCGTGATACTAGGGCTCGAGTTGAGAAAAACTGGCTATCATCCAGAGCAAGCTGACGACTCTCAAGCTGTGCAGAGCTAGGGCGAACTTGGATGAGGAAATAGCTAAGGCGCAGGAGGATGTTACCAAGGCTCAATGGTTGATGAGCAATTTGCCTTCGAGCAGCGAAAGTGGAGACAAGGATTCTGAAGCCTCATTTGAATAAACTTTTCCTCTTTTTTTTTTTTTTTTTTTTTTTTTTTTTTTTTTTTTTTTGTCTGGGATTCGAGCCTTAAGCCTTTAGGCCAATGCTTTGTAAATTCTCATGTTTTGGCCTTCGAAGTATTTAATGAACATTCAGAATATCGCAATCTTTTACTTCATATTGACGATATCTTTTTCACGTCGTTTGAGTTTTTTGCTTGCAAGACTTTAGATAATAAAAACGAAGCTTAGAACGACGTCTCGTTCTCGAGCCGAGCCATAAATAAAAACAGGCTTTAGGCATCAAATAAAAAAGAAATCGAGTTAAATTTTATTGATGGAATACGAGCCAATTTACATAACTTTCAGTCATCGTATGACTTAGGTAAAACTTAAGCAAGTTTTTATTAGAACAGCCTCCTCGGGCGATAATATAGAATAACAGAATAAACTCCTAAAGGACCAGTAATTTGTAGAACAGTCCCCAGTGTGCGGACCGGCAGTCTTCGAGTTTTGTTTTTGAAGTTCCCAGTTGTGCCATTCCTCTTTCACCCCAGTGTTCGGGTGCACCCCCAGTGTTCAGGTGCCAAGAATGCGGACCTTAGCACTGATTGTCGTTTCCTGAGAAGGATAGGTGAAGAGAATGAGGGGTGACCATCACTCGATCCAAATACTGGGGCATCGACAGCTTGGAGCTCTGGGCTCAAGTCTGAATTTAATGAGAGGTAACAAGCCTCGATGTCGGGCCTCGGGCCTAGTAATTTCTATTTAGGTGGCTTAACAAAAGACACTCCACTCTTTATCGCAATCGAGTAGCACTCACGAGCTATACGCCTCGGATAGCACGAATTCCCCATGGTGTTGGGAACTTGATTACCTTATGCAAGGTGGATGGAAAAACATCTATTTCATGGATCCAAGGCCTCCCTAGGATAACATTATAAGCCATATCCTCTACCATTACAAGCCATATCCTTTACCATTACTTGGAAAACAGTCTTCTTATCTACTTCCTCAGCAGTTGTAGTAAGAGTAATTTCTCCAAGTATTTTTTCAGTTAAATTGTTGAACCCTGTCAATATGGTTGCTTTCGGGACGACGAGGTCCTTTAACCACATTTTCTTCACTGCTCCACACATGATGATGTTCACCGAGCTACCAGGGTCGACCAAAACCATTTTGACATTGCAATCATTAATCCTTAACATGATTACCAAAGCATCGTGATGAGGGAACATCATCCCATCACAATCTTCAGTATTAAACACAATCTTATTCTTTGACCCATCAGCTCGGGTCCTTTTCTCCACAGTAATCGTAAGCTTTGCAAATTTCTTCGCAGCCGCGAAGTTCACATCATTCGCTTCTGACCCCCTAATTATAACGTTCACCACTTTTTCTGATGACTCCACCTTTGGTGACTATCCCTGTTGTCACGACCCAATTTCCAAGGGCTCGTGATTGCACCTAAACAACATTTGCTTAGGCGAACCAATGAAACAAGATGCGGAAAAGAACAATAATGTGAAAAGATCATAAATGGATATATAGATATAAAAGGGTGAAGTCCAAAAGAATATATCCACAAAAGAATTGGAGCATTCTAAGAGTGACTCAATAAAGTATGAATATACATCAAAGAAATCTGAGTCCTATCTCTAAGTGACTCCGGCGGTATGCCACCACGGTCTTTGTGGTCGGCTCACCTCAATCAAAAGTCTCAGAAGCCTCGGGAACCGCTAACGTCCGGGCTGCTGACTGGATGAAGGACCTGCGCACGTAGCAGAGTAAGTTATGAGCCGAGGCCCAGTAAGATCACCGACAGGCCCGCTAAGGTACCCTTGCGGGACAAGTCGCTACATGCATCATAAGCAACAACATACTATAGTAATCATAAAATAAAGTAGTGAAATCACAAATAGATGTAACACATTCCATACACACAAGTAGTAACCAGAAGTCTCAAGGATTATGCCCATCCAACGTAAGGCATAGGTCAACTCAGCGGCGGTTTGGAAGTCCAATCTCTACTCCCGTGCCGACTAACCTAGACCTACGATGGACTAGCAACACCACTACTAAGTATCAACCATATACCGTGACCCGAAGTCACTATCACAATCATGAATAAGTAGACCAACGACCCGTAGTCGTTGGCTCATCTCAAATCTGTCTACGATCGCACCACACCCCCTGTCAAGTGCGTTGTATCTCAATAAATCAAGTGACCACACCACACCCCCTGTCAAGTGTGTCACATCTCAAAGATCAAGTGTCCACACCACACCGCCTGTCAAGTGTGACACATCTTATAGTATAGGCGACACCACACCCCCTGTCAAGTGTCCCTCTAACAGTATTAATATCCACAACATTAATAACAATAACAGAAATAATAACAGAAATATTAATAACGATAATATTTCACAGTCACCGTAACCCAGGTTGGTTATGCTGGCTGAACGTTAGGCGAAGGTTAACCCGACCACAGTTTGGGGGTACAATCCCTACTCCCATGTCGTCCAACCCAAGGTTACGTATAGACAGCACTACCCAACCCGGCACGTGAACAAATCAAGTACCAATATCATACAAAAGCCGGCAAAATCCTCGGCAAGACATTTATCATGACATGCCGGCAACATCCTCGGCCATGTCCCAAGTTCTTGCTATCTAAGCATGGCGTAGCAAGCGTTACTACGATATAAATTTAAGCTACCTCGACGTAGCGTTTAGACCGGCACATACCTCGGTCGAGTCACAATCTCGCTATTTATAACAAACAATAATAGCAAGTAATTCACATCATTAATCCTAACCATTGTTAGGTATATATATGCGTACATGAAGCATACTAGCATGAAGGAAGAGTCCACAAGCACAATAGAGGTCAAGTCTCACTTACCTCGAAATTCGGGCTCAAATACCGGGAAGAATCTCCTTTCCCGCTCGCCTTGTCCGCGAAGGACTCTCCACTAGGTCTATTAAGATAAGATATAGTACATATGAGCGCTCAATTATAGCTATTTAAGCCTATAGGCATCCTAGGGTAAAAATTACCAAAATGCCCCCGGGTAGGGCCGAGCCCTAAATTTACAAAATGTACTTTTCCGGACTCCCCACGCTCCCGTGAGTCCAAAAGTACACTTAGATTCCACATGCGAGCCTTGCTCGATGTCTTTCCCCAATTCTTAAGAAACTAGGGTTCTAACCCATTTCCAAGAATCAACCCTTTGATTCTTGTGTTAATCAACATAAAGATGGATTGAAAGGGCTTACCTTAAGTGTAAGTATGATTGGGTCTTCAAGAAATACCCAAAAATCGCCTCAAGAGCTCACCAAATGATTTTTATAAGTTATGAACCGAAATGGCCCGAAATGGCCTTTTTATAGCAGTTTTTTTTTTTTTTTTGCCTCTGTGACAGCTTCTTTTAAAAAATCATAACTTTTGATAGGAATGTCCAAATGACCTAAAACCGGTGCCATTAGAACCAAAACTCAAAGGGCTACAACTTTCATGTTTTGAGTTTTTCCTAATTCCTTACGGATTGGCCGAAAAATCAGCTTTTATCCGGCTGTTTGCGCCAAAACAGAACAGAAAAGTCGCACCAGATTTTCTACTGTTTTAGGGCAAAACGGGACCCTACAAAGCTCGGAATGATCCCAAATTTTGTACACAAGCCATAAAATACTTGGGTGACATGCTCGTCAAGACGGAACTCAATTCGGACCTCCAGAACTCAAAAAGTGGGTCCCACGGCAAAGGTTCAATTTTCGACTTTCGCCAAAATAGCGAAATTTAACCAAACGACCTCGCAATCCAATTCCGAAAGTTGCTACAAGTCACAAATGACTATACGAACCTAACGGAACTTTCGGATCTCTCATCGGAGCTCATTTGCTCAAATGGAGCTCGGAAACCTCTTTTAACTCTTTTAAACTTCCGAAACGGGGACTTTATCAAAAGTCCTATCAAACGAGGTCCGTTTTCAATTTTGAAGGTTGCTACATATCATAAATTATGAGACGGACCTAAGGATGCGCTCGGATTTTCCATCGGGGTTCGTTTACTCAAAACGACCTATCGAAACCCCAAATTCCTTTCCGGAATTTCATAAACGGATCCTTTTCTTAAAAACCTATCAAACGGACTCCGTTTCGACTCAGATTTCACAGACGGGTCATACATGACCTAACGGAGCTTTTGGGACTGTCGACATGCAAATCGAGATCCCGAATCCCATAACGACTATTTGAGGGTCGTTACACCTGTCCTCTGCTTTTGGAGAAATTTTACTTCCCCTTGTCGGTAAGATACTCAGCTATTACACCTTTCTTTAGAAGATGAGCCACCTCAAGTCGCAATGCCTTGCAATCCTCGGTGGCGTGCCCATAATCCATGTGAAACTCACAGTTCAGAGTTTGATCTCTTTTCCCCAGGGGCATTCTCATATCACTTGGCAACCTCACACCTTGATCTGTCATCCCTTTTATGGCATTCACCAGCTCGGAGGTGGAGATATTAAAGTTATAGTCATAGATTCGAGGAAATTCTTTATCCTTAGCCACCAAGTATGGCCCCGAGGAGCTTTTCTGATTAGCGTTGGTGCTAACCTTCCCCCCTAACCTTTCATTCACATGTTGTTGTCCTCCGAGGTGCTGGCTTACATGCTGCCTTTGCGAATTGTAAGACTCGTATCTATCTTTTGAGTTCCCTTGTGTCACATCGGCGCGTCGAGTTGACTCTGCATGGCCTCGGTACGAATTATACCGACATGTTATCCTCCACTCAGCCTCTTCGAGCCTAATTTTCAAAGAGGCTCTGTCATGCAATTCACCCCAAGTCTGGGCTTGATACTGCTGGAGCTCCTTCTTCAGTTCGGCAGCTGCCTCAGAGTTACTCACATTCAGATTTCTTTCAAAAGCCATGACTGCTGGAGCATCGTCCATTTTTTGAAATTCCATTCTTTCAGCTTGAAAGCGCTCGAGAAAGTCCTTGACCGGCTCAAGGTACTTTTGATTGACTTCGAAGATATCCTCCTTTCGCTTAAAGACCTTTTGGGCCCCAGTATGGGCTTTGATGAACGTGTCAGCCAACTCCTCGAAATTTTATATCGATTCCGATGGGAGGTGCATGTACTAGCGCATCGCTTCTTTTTCAAGTGTGTCAGCAAACTTCTTAAGGAACATCAACTCCCTTTCCACCGGGGTCAAGTCGTTGCTCTTTACTATAGCCATGTATTCAGTTATATGATCCACGGGGTCACTAGTCCCATCGTATTTTTTCAAGATTTGCAACTTGAAATGCTTAAGAATGAGAGAAGGAGCGGCCTCGTTTTTAAAAGGTTGCTACCTGCATTTTTTAATATCTATTGCTCGTTGAAGTTTCCTGACCCAGGGACATTTTCGAGCCATTTTTCCATGCTGGCCTCGAATTCTTTCTTCCACTTCTCAATGTCCGATGGGACGGTAGTTTCAGCCACCGTTGGAGCTGCCCCAAAAGGTTGATTCCCTAGTGGCGGAGACGCCGAGCCCCCAGATGCAACTCCGTTTGGAAGTCCCCCTGTTGTTGCATCCGTAGGAACAACGTTCAAGATGCTTCCATTGAGTGTGGGCTCGACAGAATTTGTTGCATTACTCCTATTTCCAGAGAAAGCAACAAACTTCTCTTGGAGATGTTGCAAGGTCGCCATCACATACAATTGAAATGGGTCGTCTAAACTTGACGATGATGGGTCAGTTGGTGGAATAACACCAATTGGGGGGATTTAAGCCAGTTGAAGGAATCAAACCAGCAGGTATTAGGCTGGGATGCATTTAGCTAGGTGGCGTTAAACCAGGTTGTGTTAAACCAGGTGGTTTTAAACCAGGTTGTGTTAAGCTTAGCGGGGTTATAGATGTTTCATCCCCTGACGAGATGACGCTAGTTGTTGGCTCGGGGTTTGGATTATAGTATTATCAGAGGTATTGGTGTTGTCCGCCAATTGATGATGTTGACAAAATAACCTGTAAACCTGAGAATATGATTTTGGAACGAACATTATTGCTAGTTCTCCAGAAACGACGCCAATTTATGTTGGCCTAAATTTGATTAGAACAACAAATCGAATTTATAACGGGTTAACTAGCAATTATTCGTATCAAAGCCATAAAAAGATAAGAAATTGAACAAAGAAAATGAGATAAGAGATTGAAAACAAAGTATAAGTGTATTTATGATATTTGTAGATGCATTACATAATTTTTACAAGGCTATTTATAGTTTTCAAAGGCAAGGACAACATTTACTGCACTTAATGGCAATTACTCCACGTTTAATCGTGGTTTACCTATGATCTCCTCATTTAAGTGGTGGGCAACGGTCGGCAGTTACAGAAGTGAGAGCTCGTTTGTCGTGGAACGAAATCTTCTACGAGGGGTGAATCTCTCGCCTCGTGATGGTTATCTTCTAATCGCCTCGTGGGCCAGCTCGTGGCCATCATCCACTCTGTGCCTTAAGACAACTGGCCTCGGGAGCTGGACGAGCCTTGGAGCGCTCGTGAATAGAAGCTTCCAACCTCTCCCAATTCCGAGCTTTGTTAATTAAATCTCGTTGATTTTTCACCCAATAGATGCCTACTTACAAAAACACTGGTCCATAGCACCTACTAGATCGGTGAGAATCTAACTGATACTTTAAATAAGTGATGTTTTCTCACATATTAACTTAGGCGGCTCCTGTTTAAATCATCAATTCATTTAAAATGTGCTTTATTCATACATGATAAATAAAATGTATTTGGTCCATCTTTTTTTGTTGAGAAGAGGTTTTGAGGAATGACAAACAAGAAGGACTCAGTGGTTCCGGAGGAGAACCCGGTCCTTGAATAAAAGGGAACGGCTGATCGAAAAGATTTGAGGGTTGCAAATCCCTGCAGAACTAGGAGTAGTGGCGCGTGAACGAGTATGCATCCTAGTCAGACTAAAAAAGGCGGTGCCAGGCTGTGTCTTCGAAGTACGAATACGAGTTGGACTTATACAAGGAGTCTTGTCTTACCTTAATTACAAGGTTTCCTTGTGGAACTCTACTAGGGTTTTAATGCCCATATAAATACAAGTAGTTGATGCAGCCGAAACTAGTTATTCACAAACAGAGAGTTGAGAGCATACACATGCGATCCAGCAACTTTCGACGTGAGATAACTGAAGAAGACAACTGGTGGAGTTAAATAGATTGAGTCTAAATATTCTGTCTAGGTTCTTGAGTTGTAAGTTGTCTTGCTTTGAGCGATCATTATTTTTACCTATAAGCTTATATTAGAAGCAATTGTGTTAGGTGAACTTCTGAGAGGTTACTTTGTAAAAGCTAGAGTTTAGCTTTGACGAGTGATTAGGGTCTAGAGTGTAGCCCCTTGGCTACAGAGTCTTGTAATCAGAAACTTGCTCTTTGTGTTAGTGGATTGAGTTCTAAAATCCCAGAGTGTGGGTCATGGTTTTTCTCCCTTGAGCAAGGAGTATTCCACGTAAAAATACCGTGTTCCTTGTGCCTGTTATTTGTATGTGTAGAGGTGGTTGAGTGCAAACTGTTGAGCCAAGGACGAGGATCTTGACACAGACGAATCGAGTCATTGCAACGAAAATCGGAGGACACTATTCAACCCCCCATTTTAGTGTCCTTAGGAGGTGCTTAAATGATAACAAGTAGTATCAGAGCAAGTTTTCTCGTGCTAGGTTAACACCTTGAGAAGGATCATAACTATGAGTTCCCCACCTGCCATCACTGAAGAACAGTCAGTTCTAAGGCCCCCACAGTTCAATGGGCAGTACTATGCTTGGTGGAAGAACATGATAGAAAATTACATATGTACTGAGGACTACCAACTATGGCTTATAGTATCAGAAGGGAATTTGATTCCTACTAAAATAGTTGGTGAGGGAGCTGCTGTCGGACAAGAACCTAAGTCGAAAGAGGAGTTCAATGAGGCGGACTATAAGATGATTGAAAAGAACCACAAAGCCAAGCGTTTCGTAATTTGTGATCTTGTCCCTGAGGAGTTTAACAGAGTATCATCTTATAAGACTACCAAGGAAATCTGGGATGCCTTGCAGGTTGCGCGTAAAGGAACCACTGAACTGAAGGACTCAAAGAGAAGAATGCTGAAGAGACAATTTGAGTTGTTCTCTATTGGAGAGAATTAATCAATCCAGAATATGATGACAGGGTTGACTATTATTACTAATGAGATGAGATCCCTGGATATGGAGTTGCCTGAAGTAGAGGTGGTGGATAAGATTCTGAATGTGCTACATGAGGCTTGGTAACCCAAGATGACTGCTATCATTGAGTCCAAACCTCTCAGATCCATCAAACTTGAAGAACTAGTTGGAAGTCTGAAAACACATGAGATGATGAAAGATTCAAAAACTAAACCAGCTCTCAAGAAGGACAAGACCCTTGCACTCGAATCAACTGATGAATCTGATGACTATGTTGATTTGCAATCAGTTTAAGCAGCAATGGTAGCGCCTTGAGACAGAAGTTTAACTTGGGAAAGTTCAAAGGCTTCAAAAGAAATAACAAAGAGAATTTTTGAAGAAAGAACATAGTTGACAGTCCTGATTACTCGGGATGCTTCAAGTGCTTCAAGAAGGACCATGCTGTTGTGGATTTCCAATGTTGAAAGTAGAATATATAAAAAATAGAGCAACAAAGAAGAAGGAAAAGGAGGCATCAAAGGAGAATGACAAAGAAAAGAAGAAGGTGAGACGACCTCCAAACTTCAGAGCAGGAAGAAGGAAGAGAAAGGAAGCTTTCTATGCCACATGGGGACCTACTGACAGCGAATCATATCATGAGAAGGAATCTAGAGATGAATCTCCACTAGCGCTAATGGGGTTGCCAAATGTTGGTTCAGATGAAGAAGATCCTCAGGTGTTCAGAGGAGGAAGAGATCCCTCAAAGCCACCTGTGTTTAACGGGACTAACTACAAGTGCTGGAAGAAACAGATGAAAAACTTTCTTCAAGCAACGAATTACAGTCTATGGCTGATTGTTAAAAGAGGACCTCATGTTCCTGTAAAGAGATCAGAAAACGGGGTTCTGGTTCCAAAGATGGTAGACGAACTACATCCTCAAGGCCTAGACTGGTTACAAGCAAATTCCAAAGCTGAACTGCACCTGAGGAAAGGGCTGACTACTAATGTATTAGCAAGGATACTCCAATATAAGTCTGCTAAAGAAGTGTTGGAAAAGCTAAAGGAAATATATACAGAAGGTGACCAAAAGAAGGTCTCAGCTCTTATGAAAACTGATGGAGAGGAAGCTGCTCATTCAGCAGATGTATGTCTATCTGATCTCAAAGAAAATTTACATACATACATACTCTACTGAAAATTTGATCTTAATCACTGCCACTTCGATTGAGGGGTATGAAAAGGATAAAATTGAGAAAGATAAATTAACTGAAGAGTTAAGTGATCTCAGAACTAAGCACAAGAGTCTTCAAGAACAAAATATTGAACTGGAAGAAATCAACGCCATTTTAAAAGGGGAGACTCTTGTGTCAAACTCTAAGATCAGAGAACTGGAATTGGAACTTAATCAGTTAAAAGAGAGTATAAATGGTAAGCAAGTAATAAGTAAAGTTCAAACCTTTCTTGAAAACGAACTTAGAAGAAAAAATGAGATTCTGTAACAGGAAACCGAAAAGAACAGGACTTTAAATCAAAAGGTTGAAAAAACTGAACATGAACTCGCCAGATTAAAAAAATGGAATAAATCTTCTGAGGCAATGAACTGAGTTCTTGAAAATCAGAACAAGGGAAAACAAGAGTTAGGATTCAAGAAACCATTGCCTCCATATAATCCTAAGAGCAAGTATGTGGGTTTGCCTTGCAACATGTTGTGTACCTTTTGTGGTGAAACTAGACACTACAAACGAAGGTGCATGAATGCAAGCAAGGCAAAGCCAAGAATAAAAGAAGTGTTCTACCTAAATGGGCTAAACAGGATTTGATTTATCCATTTTCTCATAAGAAGGGACCTAAGCTTGTCTGGGTTCCTAAAGCACCCTTTAATATATTTTGCAGGCTGGAGTGAGGGAGAACAACCCAAGCTGGATTCTTGATAGCGGTTGATCAAGGCACATGACAGGAGATAGAAGAAACTTTCTCTCACTCGTAGGATTTCAAGGAGGCAGTGTAGCCTTCAGAGGAGGAAAAAGTGGTCAAATCATAGGAATTAGAAAAGTTGGGAGAACTCTGTATCATGCAATTGAAAACGTATACTGTATCGATGGTCTCAGACACAACCTGCTGAGTATCTCTCAACTGTGTGATAGAGGAAATAGAATGAGTTTCTCCTCTGTAGGGTGTATTGTGAAGAACCTGTAGAGCGGAGAAATTGTTATGGAAGGGAAAAGGGTGAACAACGTGTACAAAACATCATTGAAATCACTGCCTGAAAACAACTTAACATGCTTGAACGTGCAAGAAAGTGATTCTCAGTTGTGGCACAAAAGAATGGGTCATGCAAGTCTCTCACAACTCAACAAGCTTGTATCTAAGGAGCTGGTTCGTGGACTGCCTAGTAAGAGATTTGAAAACATAAAAATGTGTGATGCTTGTGTAAGGAGGGAAGCATGCGAGATCATCCTTTAAATCAAAGAAGCTGGTGAGTACATCAAAACCGCTGGAATTTTTACATATGGATCTATGTAGACCTATGAGAGTCAGAAGCAGAGGAGGAAAGAGGTTTGTGTTCGTAATTGTTGATGACTACTCTAGGTACACATGGATCTTGTTATTGGTGTCTAAAGATGAAGCCTTTGATAGCTTCAAAGATTGGGCTCGTGGTGTGCAGAAAAGGCTGAGCATGGAACTTGTCAGCATTAGATCTGATCATGGAATAGGGTTTGAAAACTCAAAATTTTCTGATTATTGTGCGAAGTACAGCATTGATCATAATTTCTCTACACCAAGAACTCCACAGAAAAATGGAGCAGTTGAAAGAAAGAACAGGTCTCTGGAGGATATGGTAAGGACTATGTTGCTGTCAAGTGGTCTTGCAAGGAACTTCTGGGCTGAAGCAATAAACACTGCATGCTATCTACTAAACAGATGCTCCATAAGAGCTATTCTTGACAAGACCCCATAGGATCTGCTCAGAGGAAGGAAACCAAATATTGCACACCTGAGACCCTTTGGTTGTAAATGTTTTGTCCACAATAACGGAAAGGAACCATTGGGGGAAATTTGATGCTAGAAGTGATGAGGTAATATTCCGAGGTTACTCCACTCAAAGCATAGCATACAAAGTGTTTAATAAAAGAACACAAACAATGGAGGAAAGTATGCATGTGGTATTTGATGAATTCGATAAGGCAGTAGATGAAACTGAAGTAGATGATCAAGCGATTGGCCTTACTCGAGCAGATGGTGCAACTGACTCTGAAGATCCAGAAGACAAGGAAGAATCATGTGAGGATTCAACTTCACCAGAACAAGGAGTCAATATGACAGGGGGAACATCAGATTGAGTCGATGATTCAAAAAGTCAGGAAGAACCTACCCAAAACAATGCTGAAGGTTCTTCTCGTCATATTCAACCCAGGCCATGGAAGCATCAAAATTCTCGTCCTTTGGAGAATGTATTATTAGAATTGGATACTGGAATTATAACCAGGCCGGCCTTGAATTTTTGTGCATTCTTTGCCTTCTTATCATCTCTGGAACCAAATAATGTAAAAGAAGCCCTAGAAGATCCGGATTGGATTCTAGTCATGCAGGATGAACTTCATCAGTTTGAAAGAAGTAAAGTGTGGCACCTGGTTCCTAAGCCAAAAGACAGATCAATAATTGGAACAAATTGGGTGTTCAGAAACAAACTGGATGAGCATGGTATAGTAACAAGGAACAAGGCTAGATTGGTAGTCCAAGGATACAGTAGAGAAATTGACTATGATGAAACTTTTGCACCAGTAGCAAGTATGGAAGCCATTATAATGTTGATGCCTTTGCTACATATATGAAATTCACACTGCATCAGATGGATGTGAAGAGTGCTTTCTTGAATGGCTATCTAAATGAAGAAGTATATGTAATACAGCCACCAGGATTTGTGAACAGTGAATTTCCTAATCATGTTTACAAACTTGACAAGACACTCTATGGATTGAAGCAAGCACCAAGAGCCTGGTATGAAAGACTACCATGATTTCTATTGAAGAATGGTTTTACAAGAGGAAAGATTGATAACACATTATTCCTGAAGAAGAAAGGAAAGGATCTATTGGTGGTTCAAGTATATGTTGATGATATTATTTTTGGAGCCACTGATGAAGAGCTATGCAATGGACTTGTTGAATTGATGGGCAGTGAATTCGAAATGAGCATGATGGGAGAACTCAATTTCTTCATAGGACTGCAGATAAAACAGACGCCTGAAGGAACTATGATTCATCAACAAAAATATGTCAAGGAACTTCTGAAGAAATTTGACATAGAAGGAGCAAAAGAAATGAATACACCTATTGCTCCTGGAAACAAGCTGGATATGGATGAACTAGGTCCTTCTACAAATAAGACGAAATATAGAGGAATTATAGGTTCACTCTTCTATATCACAGCCAGTCGACCTGACATTGTATACAGTGTGGCACTGTGTGTTAGATTTCAATCCAAGCCTAAGGAATCACATATGACAGCTGTGAAGAGGATCTTGAGATACTTGAAAGGAACTCAGGATCTGTGTCTATGGTACCCAAGGGGTGGTACTTTTGAACTAATTGGTTTTGCTGATGCAGATTATGCAGGTCACTTGGTGGACAGGAAGAGCACTTTAGGAATGGCACACTTTCTTGGTCTCTGCTTAGTTTCTTGGGCAACAAAGAAGCAGAATTCAGTAGCCTTATCTACTGCAGAAGCAGAGTATGTAGCAGCTGCATCATGATTCTCACAATTGCTATGGATCAAACAGCAATTGGAGGACTTTGGAATTAAATGTGGAGTTGTGCCCATTTTTTGTGATAACATAAGTGCAGTGAACATTTCCAAGAACCCAGTCCAGTATAAAAGAACAAAGCACATTGATATTAGACATCATTTTCTTAGAGATAATGTAGAAAATGGTTTGATCACTATGAATTTTTGTAGGACTGAAGATCAAATTGCTGACATATTTACCAAAGCACTGAACAAAGTTCAGTTTGAGAGGAACAGGTTGGAGTTAGGGATGATTCAGCGTTTGTTCCCCAATGATTGGTTAGTTAAGTGTTCAGCTTCTTGCCTGTAACTATTGTTATTATTGTCCAGTCTATTTTGTAGGTTATTAAGTACACTTATTCAGCTGATTAACACCAAAATAGGTTAATGTGTTCCCATGAAGAACCCATTAGGTACGTAGAAGGAACCAAATAAAACATGAGGAATCATGTCCAGGTACAGTCACACAGCATTGTATGATAAAAGTCATTACTGAAATTGATTGTCAATCATACGTGTGTCAAGAGAGACTTCCATGTTCTTGTAACTGTCCTAAATTATAGGAACACATTCCTCTTTTTGGTTAGACTTCCATTAGACTTGGCTGGACCCCACTTATTTAAAAAGGCCTTATTTGGGCAAGTATGTAACCATCAAATCAGTACTCCTTTCCCGGTTCTAAAAAAGTTCAAAAAGCTGCCTTTCCACTTTTTAGCCATAATTACTCTCTGTTCCCCAGGAAAACCTCTCATTACCATTACTCATTCTCTCTTCCTTGGTTGATAGAATCAGAACACAAACACTTGCAAACAATTCCTCTCTATTCAGCCTAATTTCTATCCCTAAAAATCAAACCGAGCAAACTCCGTCGTCCTATTTTCAAAACCCTAACTATTGTCGCCATTTCTCAAGCACAATATACATCAACATCACCTACCAAAACCTCCGAAGTCCACACATCCAAGAAATCCACTCCAAAACCCCCTCCCTCTACTCTTGCAGAGAGAATCGTCAGGGCTAGGTCAAATTTTCTCAAAAGGGCTGGGAAGACAAGTATCAAGAAGAAGGTTGCCAGACCCTCGCCTCCTATGCAGGAAGAGCCAGTCTCTGATGAAAAATTGGTTGAGGTAAAACAGGACTCTACTCTATCCGATTCTGCTGCTTTAGATTCCGTAAAAATTCCTGAAAAATTGAATTCTGAAATTTTTTAGTTGAAGGACTAGATGAAATATTAGAAAACATAGAGTCCAGTAGTATTTCCGATAGGGGGAAGGTAGTTGAAGAGAACCTACCGGTTATTTAGGAGGAACCTAAGCCTAAGTCTAGTTTCCATGTGCCCTTAGTGACTGAGAGCGTTCTAGAGGTGGATGTAGTCGGAAAAGTGCTAGAAAGACTGAGAGAAGAGGATTCTGTTGAATCCCAAATAGAGCAGGTCAACGAATCTAGTTCGGAGGCTACTTCTGCTGAAAGAGTTCAAGGGGTGTCTGTGCTTGGTGGTCCAGTTACTGGAGGATCAAGTTCTATTGAAGCTACAAAGGTTTTGACTCAAGAACCTGGTTCTTGCTCAGATCCTATTGTGGCTGAGGATGCAGAACTGAATTGGACTGACTCTGATGAAGAAAAAAATGAGAAAACTCTGGAGGGAAATGCTGAAAGTGACAAAGTTGTAGAGGAAGTTGAAGAAAAGAAAAAGAAGACGACAAAAAGAAAATTTGGGGTGGAAGATGAGAAGTTGTTGGAAGAAGGTGATGAAGAGGAGGAGGTTGTTTTTGTAAGTGAGACAAAAGTAGAAGTTGATAAGAGAAGGGGATTGTTGAAAGGGGGAAGGTCTGTGCCCAAAAGCAGACTTGTGGATGAATCTAGTGAGGACTCTCAGGAGGAGAGAACTGAGAGTGATGATAAAGATGTTGCAGAGCCAGCACCAAGAAGAGTAGGAACCAGGTCAGCTCTGAAGCAGCAGCTCGTCAAAGTGGGAAAGCTAGAGAAGACAATTAAGAATGTGAGGGATGGAGAACTGGAGAAAAGGAAGAAGAATGAGAAAAAGGCTGATGAGGCCAAAGATGAAAGTGTTGAAGCTGGCAGTTATGTGGAACCTAGTGACTCTGAAACTGATAGTGAGATGGAGAGCAGGAAAAGGAGAAAGGGTTCTGAGGAAGAGGTTGACAGGGTAGCCTTCTTCGCTAAACACCAGGTACTTGCTGGGAGCATCCTGGGTGATGTGAAGAAGCACCACATGAAACCTTTACTCCGGATGGTTGGTGATCAAGGGTTGTTAGGTTTGTTTGCAAACAAAGACATGATGTTTTTTTTCTGAAGAGGTCAGAGAGTTTTATACCAACTGCAGGGTTACTGCCAGGAGAGAGTTTTCAGTGGTGAAGGGAGTTGACATTGAGTTTGGAAGAACTGAGCTGGGACTGATCCTTGATGTGCCTGCTGAAGGTTATTGCAGGTACATTAAATTGAAATGGCCAAAGAGAACAGATGGAGTGACTCCCCTTAGTGTAGTAAAGAAATTTTCAGGAAAACCAAAGCTCAGAAAGGAGAGGAAGGTGGACAAGAAGGAGATGGAGCCAGTACATCAGCTGCTCTTTGAGTTTGTTCATCGGTTCCTACTGCCTAGGGGAGACAGAAACAGTGAGGCCAGTGCTCTGGACTTAACCTATATGGACTTGTTGGATAGAGGAGTAAAAATCAATTTACCTGGTCTGATAATCAGACAAATCAAAAGGATTGCAAAAACTGACCAAAAGCCACATTCATTAGTGCATTCCTACATCCTACAGCAGGTTCTGGAGAATTTCGGGGTCCCTTTGGAAGCTGAGAAGAAAACCCACCATTCATCAAATGTTTCGATTTAATTTGCTAAAAAGCTGTGATTTCTTCAAAGAGAGGAGAGCTTCCAAGAAACCTATGCAGGTTAAGCAGGAGCAGTATGAGGAAAGCGAGGACTATGGACCCGAGGAGGCCATTGCAACAGTGAACGAATTGGAGAGCCATATTCTTGAGGTAAACACAGAAAATGCTGAGCTGCAAAGAAAGCTGGAGTTGAAGGATGAAAAAATTGATCCTTTGAAAATTGAGTGTCACAAGTATGAGGTCGAGCTGGTGTTGGAGAGGGCCAAGAATACGAAGAACCTTGAGGCACTTATCAAACACTTCAACTTAAAGCCATGAGTCTGTTACACCCCGTATGTCCAAAGTGAGGCATATCATTTTAATGACATGTTAAGAATGATTTAAGTAAGTTTAAAGTCCTAATATGACCGTATATGATTTTTATATATTGAATATAAATTTTGGGAAAAATCGGATTTAAGTTGCAGAATACCCGACTTAGGAATTGCCTTGTAATGAAAATTTTTCATCAATTAATTCTGTGTCTTATATGAGGTCTTTTGGGGACATATGATATACCAAATTGAAGGTATTGGAGTGTAGTTTCCAACACTTTGACGGGTTGTTCATAAAATGTCTGCATAAAGAGATATGGGCATCAGAAGTCAGGCCAAAAAGGGACATAAGCGCAAAAGAGGACTAAAACTGAAATGTTTCAAGTATAAAAGGAAAAATTCACCTCCATCTCGTCATTTCAAGAAATATAAAGAGAGAAACAGTGCTCACATTAAGTTTGAAGAAAATTTCATGATTTCTAAGGAAAGACGTCAATCTTAACTCGAAATTGAAGACGGATTGTGTCAAAACGCTCTACGCGATTAAGATAACGTTATGCTACCTTCAATTTCGTCTATAGCTTGAGTTTTAGAATTACTTCATGGCTAAGTAAAGTACCTAAATTCTGTATTATAGCTTGTTCAAGCTTTAGAATGTGTTGAATTCAAGGAAAACAAGGTTGAGAAGCAAGAAACATCAAAGGTATGTAAGACTAAACCTTTCTTTTTGCAAGGCATGTATCTTTTAGCTCTTGAAGCTTTTCTTAGTTCTAAACTTAGTGTTTCTTGTGAGAAACTTGTATGGTAATCAAGGAAATCATGTATACTTAATTTTGTACTAAAATTCAAGGTGAAAGACGTCCGAATCAGCAAGACAAAACATTTCAAAATCTGAAAAATCATTTTGCTCTTTGGACAGCTGTTAGTATATTGATCATAACTCCTTGTAAAAAATTGATATTTATATGCTTTAAGAATACCCAGAATCCTAACACATATATCTACAAATTTTATACAGACGACGAAGTCTATAACTTTGTTCTACACTCTGAAAATTAGGTCGCAAGGTGGGATAGTGGTGGTGTCCAGACATTCTATCTGTGGATTTGTTATGTCATACAGTCGTCTCATCTTATAATCCGTTTAACATGTTTATGTTATTAGTTTATCTGGGTATCCATTCCCGTATATAGTATAGTGCTGGTTCTGTTTTTGCGGATCATCCAGTTTTAGTGGAAACTCTGCCGAAAAATTTTTTGAAAATTCAAAGAGTTGGACAAATTCTGAGTTCTAGGATGTGTATAATTCTATCCAGAATTTACTTCTCATTCCTTTGAGTCCATATCTATTGTTGCCACATGTGTTATGCCTCATACATGCTTATGCTTATATTGTGATCATACTATGTGTGATTTGGAGTCCCCCATAGAGGCTGGATATTGGACATACAGTCCGGTCGCGTGTGATACTACCCGTCTGGAGGATACATCCCCTCTGGTTCAGGCGGGAGTTGAAATACCTAGTATGACCGGGTATCATTCACACACTCTGACAAGAGAGACTAGATATTACTGGCTGGGGGGACCTAGCCCATAACACCCGCCAAGTTTGTTATATACGCGTATATAGCCACAATATGCACTGCATGATTATACATGAGGCTAGTTCAGGTTTTCAGTTACATGATTTGGGGGGATACAGCCCATAACTCCAGACAGGTAGTAGTTTAGATGTTCAGTTACCTGATTTGGGGGGATATAGCCCATAACACCAGACAGGTACCAGTCCAGATAACAGTTCAATTTTAGCTCAATACCACTTATCAGTTCTCAGTTATCAACCACCAGTTCTTAGCGTCAGGAGCAGTTGACAGTTATCAGTTCCAGTTTCTAGTTACCAGTTATTTATCAGTATAGTTCAGCTCAGTCTTCAGTTTCAGATTCAGCTAGACTTCAGTTTATATTCAGATGGACGTTCTTCAGATTTCCAGCTATATTGCTATGCTCCAGCTCATATTTACATATTTATATTCCAGCCTTACAGTTTCATTCAGCTATGATATATTATATACTCATGCCTTACATACTTGGTACATATCGTACTCACGCCCTTTTCTGGGGCGCTGCGTTTCATGCCGCGCAGGTGCAGATAGATCAATGCTTGGACCACATTACTGGGCCATCTATCAACTATTGGAGTTACTATGCTTACTCCCGGAGTTACTTATCTTTTGGTATGTGTACAGTCAGCCAGTTTGGGTATGGATGGGCCTTGTCCCGTCCTTTGTATATTCAGTTCTTTACTCTTAGAGGCCTATAGATATGTCCCTGTATGGTTCTGTCAGTATGTTATGTATGTCAGCTTATGTTAGCCTTGTCAGCTTTTTGCATTGCATAATCCTTATCGGTTAGGTTTATGCTTATTTTGTTTATCAGTTATATTCATGGTTAGAAGATTATTAGCAGGATTAGTGATGATCGAAACTTAGTGTTTGTAATCCGTCGCGACCCTAGGTCGGGTCGTGACAAAAGTGGTATCAGAGCAGTTCAGTCCTAGGTTGTCTACAGGCCGTGTCTAGTAGAGTCTTGCTCAGGAGTATGTTGCGCGCCATATTTTTGAAAAGGAGGCTACAAGGCACTTCAGGACAACTGTCTTTCTTTCTTCTCTAGATCGTGCGATAGAGCCATGATTATAGAATTCAACCCTCTAATAATAGTGTTTTCAGCAAAGCGATGCCGCCGAAGAAATTAACAGCTGCCCAGAAGGGAAAGGTTATTGCCGGCTAGGGTACTAGTAGAGTGCCACCTGAGGTGGATAAGAGTGAGGAGTTCAGAACTTTGGCTCCATCTGAGGCCTCACAGATCCCTTCAGTTCCGGGCGATATTAGAGGTACCGCAGCTACTGTACCTCCAGCTCCTCTACCCAACATTCAGGGGCAGGAAATGAGGGATGCCATCAGATTATTGACTAGTGTTGTAGTTGCTCAGACTAGACAGCACAATACAGATGCCCAGGGAGATGTTGGATCCAGGATCAATGATTTTATCAGGCTTGAGCCTACAGTCTTTACTGGATCCCGTACAGGAGAGGACCCTCAGGATTTTCTGGTGAGGATAGCTAGAGTGTTGAGGGTTATGCACGTGTCAGACACAATGTTAGTAGAGTTGGCTGCATTCAGATTGAATGACCTAACAGCAGGGTGATATCACACATGAGAGCTATCTAGAAGGCCAGATGTTACTCCCGCGACTTGGAAGGAATTCTCATATGCCTTCCTTCATCAGTATATGCCTATAGAGACATAGAGAGCCCATGCTAATCAGTTCCTGACCTTGAGATAGGGAAGATTCAGTGTAGAAGAGCATAATTATCGGTTTAATTTCTTAGCAAGGTTTGACCCTACTGTGGTAGCCAGTATGTAGGATAGAATTCATAGGTATGTAGTGTGACTAGGTCCACACCTGGTGAATGAGTGTGTGATCGTTGCTATGCAGCCATGTATTATATCACGCATTCAGGCGTTTTCTTTATCACTTGAGGAGAGGAAGTAGAAATAGAGAGCCGACAGAGATAGAGGGTTACATTAAAAGAACAGATTGTTTGGTTCATTCGGAGAGACATCGGGAGTGAGTAGGCAGCAGAGTGTTAGACAGCCATCCGCTAATGTACCTCCACAGTCCTGTGGCCCAAGATCTGATAGACCTCCTCAGTCTAGATCTAGTCACGTATCACAGACTTCAGGATTTAAGCGTTGTGGTACTTCTGTACAGGCCAGTCAGACATATCCCAAATGTCCAGATTGTGGTAGACGCCACTTGAGACCATGTAAGTTAGGAGTTGATACTCGTTATATTTTTCAAAAGGCAGACCATTTCATGAGAGGTTGCCCGACTAAGGGTGGTAGTTGTACAGCCAAGCCAGCTAGATCAGTAGTTGCTTGCTCAGCACCAGCACGCCATCAGGGGCATGTTCTTTAGGATGGCACCTGCATAACAGAAAGAAAATAAAGAGCAACTGAAGGATTTGTTAGATAAAGCCTCATCAGACCCAGCATTTCTCCATAGGGAGCCTCGGTATTATTTGTGAAAAAGAAAGATGGCTCTCTACGCATTTGCATAGATTATAGACAGCTAAATAAAGTCACAATCAAGAATAAATACCCTTTGCCCAAGATTGATGACTTGTTCGACCAGCTCCAGGGTGCCAAGTACTTCTCGAAGATAGATTTGCGATCAGGCTATCATCAGGTTAGAGTCAAAGAATATGATATACCTAAGACTGCATTCAGGACTAGGTTTGGCCATTATGAGTTTTTAGTGATGTCGTTTGGACTCACTAATGCCCCTGCAGTATTTATGGATCTGATGAATAGCGTACTCAGGCCTTATCTAGATTTATTTGTGATTATATTTATTGATAATATTCTCATCTATTCAAAGTCTGAATTAGAACATGCAGAGCATTTACGCACAATATTTAGTACTCTTCAGAAGCAACAACTATACGCTAAGTTCTCGAAGTGTGAATTCTGGATAGATTCAGTGGCGTTTCTTGGCCACATAGTTTCAGCATAAGGAATTAAAGTAGATGACCAGAAGATGGAGGCTGTGAAGAATTGGCCCAGACCTACGACGCCAACTGAAGTACGTAGTTTTCTGGGTTTGGCAGGTTATTATAGAAGGTTCGTAAAGGGTTTTCCTCCATTGCAGCTTCACTGACCAAATTGACACAGAAAATAGCCAAATTTCAGTGGTGTGACTCTTGCGAGCACAACTTCTACTAAAGAACAAGTTGATAACGGCTCCAGTACTTACACTTTCAGAGGGCTCTGAGGGCTTTGTCGTTTACTATGCTGCTTCTCGAATCGATATGGGCTGTGTATTAACGCAACACAAAAGAGTAATTGCTTATGCTTCCAGGCAGCTAAAAAAGCACAATCAGAACTACCTGACCCATGATCTAGAGCTTGCAGCAGTCATTCATGCATTGAAGATTTGGAGAAATTATTTGTACGGTGTTCATGTTGATATTTATACATACCAAAAGAGCCTCCAGTACATATTTAAGCAAAAGGAGCTAAACCTTTGATAGAGGCGGTGGCTAGAGTTGCTGAAGGACTACGACGTGGACATTCTTTATCATCCGGGTAAAGCGAATGTTGTTGCTGATGCCCTTAGTCGTAAGTCTATGGGTAGTCTATCTTATTTACAAACACAGAAAAGAGAGTTAGCTCATGCACTCCACCAGTTGGTCAGCATGGGAGTCAGATTAATAGATTCAGAGGACGCAGGAGTTATAGTTCAGAACGCAGCCACTACTTGCTAGTGACAGAAGTAAAACAACACCAGTATGAGGATCCTGTTCTAGTTGAATTCAAACAGATAGCTAGAAGAAAACCGAAATTACCATATAGGTTACTAGTGATGGGGTTCTTAGGTATAAAGATAGACTTTGTGTTACTGATGATGTAGATTTACGTGGATAGATTATGTCCGAGGCATATTATTTCAGATACACTGTTCATCCAGGTTCGACTAAGATGTACCATGATCTTAAGCAGATTTATTGTTGGGACGGAATGAAGCGTGACATAGCAGAGTTTGTGGCTCAGTGTCCTAACTGCCAGTAGGTTAAAGTCGAGCATAAAAAACCTAGTGGCTTGTTGCAGGAAATAGAGATTCCATCATAGAAATGGGAAGCTGTAAATATGGACTTCATTACAGGCTTGCCGCGTATGCGGAGCAGGTATGACTCTATTTGAGTTATAGTTAACAGGCTTACTAAATTAGCTCATTTCTTGCTGTTAGAACTACATATACAGCAGAGGATTATGCCAGAATTTATATCAGAGAGATATTCAAAGAGTTGGACAAATTCTGAGTTCTAGGTTGTGTCTATAATTCTATCCAGAATTTTATTCTCATTCCTTTGAGTCCATATCTATTGTTGCCACATGTGTTATGCCTCATACATGCTTATGCTTATATTGTGATCATACTATGTGTGATTTGGAGTCCCCCATAGAGGCTGAATATTGGACATACAGTCCGGTCGCGTGTGATACTATCCGTCTGGAGGATACATCCCCTCTGGTTCAGGCGGGAGTTGAAATACCTAGTGTGACCGGGTATCATTCACACACTCTGACAAGAGAGACTAGATATTACTGGCTGGGGGGACCTAGCCCATAACACCCACTAAGTTTGTTATATACGCGTATATAGCCACAATATGCACTGCATGATTATACATGAGGCTAGTTCAGGTTTTCAGTTACATGATTTGGGGGGATACAACCCATAACTCCAGACAGGTAGTAGTTTAGATGTTCAGTTACCTGATTTGGGGGGATATAGCCCATAACACCAGACAGGTACCAGTCCAGATAACAGTTCAATTTTAGCTCAATACCACTTATCAGTTCTCAGTTATCAACCACCAGTTCTTAGCGTCAGGAGCAGTTGACAGTTATCAGTTCCAGTTTCTAGTTACCAGTTATCAGTCATATTACAGTTATTTATCAGTATAGTTCAGCTCAGTCTTCAGTTTCAGATTCAGCTAGACTTCAGTTTATATTCAGATCATGTTTATTATGTTCTTCAGATTTCCAGCTATATTGCTATGCTCCAGCTCATATTTACATATTTATATTCCAGCCTTACAGTTTCATTCAGCTATGATATATTATATACTCATGCCTTACATACTTGGTACATATCGCACTCACGCCCTTTTCTGGGGCGCTGCGTTTCATGCCGCGCAGGTGCAGATAGATCAATCCTTGGACCACGTTACTAGGCCATCTATCAGCTATTGGATTTACTCCGCTTACTCCCGGAGTTGCTTATCTTTTGGTATGTGTACAGTCAGCCAGTTTGGGCATGGAGGGGCCTTGTCCCGTCCTTTATATATTCAGTTCATCACTCTTAGAGACCTGTAGATATGTCCCTGTGGGGTTCTGTCAGTATGTTATGTATGTCAGCTTATGTTAGTGAAACGACCTCGGTTAGTCGTTTCGAAAGTTAGGACTCCGATTTGCGTGCTGATAATTTTAAAATATTCGTAAGGTCCATTAGGACCTGTCTGTAAAATTTGAGCTAAATCAGACCTCGTTTGGTAGGCATCGGAAGAAGGTTTCAGTTTTTATTGTCAATAAATATTAAAAAGAGATTTTTGAGCTCGGTTTGGGCGAATGAGCTCCGATTAGAAATCCGAAAGCGCCGTTAGGTTCGTATGATTATTTATGACTTTTATGATTTTTCGAAAGTGAATTTCGATGTTGTTCGGCTAGTTTTCGCAAAAATCCCGAAAGTTAAATAATTTGACCTTTTTTCTTTAAATTCGCATCTTGAGTTTCGGGAGTCCGATTTGAGATCCGTCTTCTCGAGTATGTTACATATATTTTGTATAGCTTACTTGAAAAATTTGGGCTCATTTCGACTTCTCTAGGGTTCCATTTCAATTTTAATCGTGGTAGCGAATTTATTATAAAAAAATAATAATGAAAAATTGGAAAAAGTCGGTGGCAGGGATTTAATCCCCTAGCAGAATGTATTCGGATATACAACAGAAACATTACAAAAAATGCACAGAAAGAAAAAATTAGAAAAGAGATAGGAGAAAAGGGAAAAATGAGTGGAAAAATAGTGGAATTTCTACCCCAAATCTTCAGGTAATGATGTTAACTCATTATCTTAGCTTATTACGTGTGTTTGAATATATTTTTAAGGTAAAAATAAGGATATTAGACATCGCCCTAATGGCGAAAATTGATAGTTTAAAGGGTCAATTGGACCCCGATGATGGAAATGATTATATATTCGCACTCAGTGAGTTATGAGCAATATATAAATGTAATTTATTTAGGGTTTGGTTATGGGACTTTGAACCCTGTACATAGGCCTGGCCTGCGTATTACATATGCGAATAGGGTATCAGGTTCCTAACTGGATTGCCCTAAAACATAAGGAATGAAGCCTTTAGCTTTATTTGATATAATTTTTCTGCTTATTTAATAGAGCGGGATCGATTGGTGATTAATCCAAAGGAAAAAGCAGTGGTTGAGCAACAGGGCTAGCTTTGGAATATGGTAAGTGTTTATATCCATTTCTTTGGAGGCACTGGCCTCGTGGATTTTCTACCACGTGTTCCTTACGTGTGTAGCTGCCGATAGGCGTACTCATTACGCCTTAGATTTGGATTTACATTCTATATTATATATTATGTCCTGTTATTAATATTGCATTGGGAATCTGAGTATTGTACTTTGGCTTGAAGTTGGCATCTGCTTCCCGGCTGTCGATGAGAGTCCTGTGCCGGTGAAGGGTTATTATTGCATC
Organism: Petunia secreta; assembly: GCA_029990175.1. Taxonomy (NCBI): domain Eukaryota; kingdom Viridiplantae; phylum Streptophyta; class Magnoliopsida; order Solanales; family Solanaceae; genus Petunia; species Petunia secreta. The sequence continues at coordinate 240,841 of JARKIP010000120.1, forward strand.
ACATTGCATTCATATGCATTACATTGCATATCATACTGAGTGCAGGAGTATTCCGCCTCAGCTTTAGATTTTATCGGGTGCAGGAGTATTCCGCCCCAGGAGAGTGCAGGAGTATTCCACCTCTGGTTTATATTATATCGGGTGCAGGAGTATTCCGCCCCAGGAGCAGGAGTATTCCGCTCCAGTTGGTTAGCAGATTGGATTCCCCTCGAATGCAGGAGTATTCCGCTTCGGGCTGGGATTATGGGCACATGTGACCCTTTGCATCTCATTTCATTTCATCTCATTTTATTTTATTTCATTTCATCCCATTCCATTTCATTTCATACTATTGTGTAGATTTTCTGTACATGACTACTGTTCTGCTTATATGTGCATTGCATATTTGTTGATTGTTGTCTGGTTCCGTTTCCCTTACTAGCGTATCTATTTTTTGAGGTTGCCAGTTTGTTCACACTTATTGAGTCCTCATGACTCACCCCCCTATTTGTCCTTGTGTTTTCTTTTCGTTCGGCAGATTCTGCACCAGGATCCAGCCAGTCGCGCCGTGATTGAAGAGTAGTACGTTCTCAGCTGTCTACGGTGAGCCATCCTGTTCGTTGCGGCCACCAACTTCAGATATTACAGTTTTTCTTACTTTTGCTCCGTTCGGGAGATGTGTATATCTTTTGGCCTTCTTAGATGTCTGATCTGGAAACCTTTAAAATTGTGTATTCTTGGTAGTTAGTTGTATTATTTAGACAGCTTGTATGTTTGTCTATCCTTGAGAGTTATCTTATGTTGTTAATGTTCGATTCATTTTTTTATTTCAAGGTAATTCTTCACAATTTATATCGATTCAGTCAATAGGGTTCGCCCGACAGGTTTAGGGGAGGGGGTCGGGTGCCCGCACGGCCTAACCGAGAATTCGGGTCGTGTCAGTTAGCCTTGTCAGCTTTTTGCATTGCATAATTCTTATCAATTAAGTTTATGCTTATTCTGTTTATCAGTTATATTCAAGGTTAGAAGATTATCAGCAGGATTAGTGATGATCGACACTTAGTGTTGGTCATCTGTCGTGACCCTAGGTTGGGTCGTGACAGAGTCCTCCTTCCTTACCTCCCTGTCCTCTATCATAATCTCCCTTATCCCTTCATGATCTCCCTTGATATGTGATGTTTAAGACAATTTATTTTATGTTGTGTACTCTTATTGGGGTTGTGTTGCTGGTCACACCCTGGATGATGATTTTAAACTTCTTTTGCTTACGTTTGGTTTTGTTCAATGATATTTGGTTCTATATGGGCCCTTAGCCTTATTTCTGTGTATTTTAAGTTTAGCTGACTTGTTGCCTTGTGCTCTAGACTGGATAGTTATAACTGGTTCATGCAGGTTTTTGAATCTTTTCGATGATGCCAAAAGAGGGAAGAAGGAAATGTTGGGGTGTTTGTGACCTAACTCATCTGTTTTAAAATTTTCAAACTGTTATTCTTATTTTTGTGTTTTTGGAAATTTTGTGTATTCAGGTTCTTTGGCAATATTTGTTTGTCATCATCAAAAATGGAGAATTTGTTGAGAAGAGGTTTTGAGGAATGACAAACAAGAAGGACTCAGTGGTTCCGGAGGATAACCTGGTCCTTGTATAGAAGGGCACGACTGATCGAAAATATTTTAGGGTTGCAAATCCCTGCGGAACTAGGAGTGGTGGCACGTGAACGAGTATGCATCCTAGTCAGACTAAAAGATGTGGTGTCCAGGTTGTGTCTTCGAAGTACGAATACGAGTTGGACTTATACAAGGAAAGTGTTACAAGGAATCCTGTCTTACCTTAATTACAAGGATTCCTTGTGGAACTCAACTAGGATTTTAATGCCCATATAAATACAAGTAGTTGATGCAGCCGTAATCAGTTATTCACAAACAGAGAGTTGAGAGCATACACAGGCGATCCAGTAACTTTCTACGTGAGATAACTGAAGAAGACAACTGGTGGAGTTAAATAGATTGAGTCTAGATATTCTGTCTAGGTTCTTGAGTTGTAAGTTGTCTTGCTTTGAGCGATCATTGTTTTTACCTATCAACTTATATTAGAAGCAATTGTGTTAGGTGAACTTTTGAGAGGTTACTTTGTAAAAGCTAGAGTTTAGCTTTGACGAGTAATTAGGGTCTAGAGTATAGCCCTTTGGTTACAGAGTCTTGTAATAAGCAACTTGCTCTTTGTGTTAGTGGATTGAGTTCTAAAATTCCAGAGTGTGGGTCGTGGTTTTTCTCCCTTGAGCAAGGAGTTTTGTATGTAAAAACACCATGTTCCTTGTGCCTGTTATTTGTGTGTGTAGAGGTGGTTGAGTGCAAACTGTTGAGTCAAGGATGACGTTCTTGACACAGACGAATCGAGTCCTTGCAATGAAAATCGGAGGACACTATTCAACCCCTTCTAGTGTCCTTAGAAGGTGCTTAAATTATAACACTTTTCAAAGAGAATTTTACAAGACAATTATCTACAAAATGTGTAAACGTGCATGTGCATGAGAATTTCTCTCAATCAATTGCCTTAATTTAATGTAGTTGAAAGAAGAATATTAATCTCAAACAAAAGACACACATACTATCAAAAAAGTTAATTTCCTTTTACTTTTAATAAAGGTGAAGTCGGGCCAAACCTGCTCGCACTTATGCATCAGGTACTTGCATCTTCAGACTAATAAATATATCGGAACTCTGCCTACCATGAAAAGACAAGTCGTTACGATTTTCTCTTTATTCATTATCCAACTCATTCTCCGATGGTAGCTAAAATCTACTCCCTCCGCTCCATTTTAATTGATAGGTATTCCATTTTTAAAAGATAAAAATAATTGATAATTTAGAATATCAATGTAAATTTTTCTATTTCTTTCCCATAATACCCTTATTAAATGATATTGAAAAACTCCTTCTTAAAAATACCAAGCTAGCATTTGGACATAGATTCCTAAATAGTTTTTGAAAAATATTTTTTGGGTGAAGTTTGATATCAAAATGAAAAAATGTTTAGACATACTTTTTGGAAACAAAAGTTTTGGCTCAAAAAAGCCTTTGAGCTTTTTGAGTTTTTGGGACCTTTGAGCTTTTTGAGTTTTTGGGACAGCTTTTGCTCAAAAAGCATAGACAAATACTTTTTGGCTCAAAACCTCCCAAAAAATCCCCCAAAAACTATGTCCAAACGGGAGCCAAAAAAAGATAAAAGGTAAATTAGTAAAACACTATGTCTATTTATGATTTCTTAAGGTGTGTGCAAAGTCAAATCTATCAAATAAAATGGACCGAAAGGAGTAATTTTACTTGCTTTCATAAATTGTCACATAATACCCAGCATCATTCATGATAATTAGTATCTACTTTAAAGTCATAATCATCATCCGTCATTTCATTGGTAATAATGCTTTGTCTTCTTCCTTTTCTTCTCAGCTTTTCTTCTAAGTTTTGTATTTAGATTGCCTTCCTCAGTAGTATATTTCTCATTTTGTCTGCTAATAGCACCATTGCCACTTGTGAGGCCTGCATCGTCTTCACCTGCATCCATTGCCTCATCTCTGTCATCATTAACAAAGTTGTTGGTCACATTATCACTCCGAGACACTGGCTGATCCAAATTGTCCTGAAGTTCAAACAGGCATTGTCGATAAATGTTACAACTAGTTCAAATATGGGTGACGCAGAGGATAACATTGCAAGAAAGTGGATTTTCGATAAACTTGATATTGCTCTTATCATCAGAACTTTCAACAAAAGAATAAGTTTTGAACTATGACTTAAGTTCTAAACAAACAGAACCTTATGCGATAATCGATGGTGTAAAAAAGTTTCATAACTTTAATTAGACTACCTCTGAACTAAATATTGGTAAATTTCATCAAGATCAATCACATTTGTGAGGTTCAGGATTTAGCAATGATACAATACCTTTTGGCATTTGCACATAATAAGCATAGTCGGAAAAATTTCGATTCAGAAACAAGTGAACCGCAGTTAAAGAATCCAGAGGACGTAAGAAGAATGTCTAAAGTAAGAGTCTAAACGAAAATCACTTGCCTCTAACATGATCTCTTCAACTGGGTGAAATCATGGACCGAATTGAGGCTTCCAATAATTGAGGATTCACTTCCATAAACTTCATCAACATTGAATTCTTTTCATCTGAAACTTTCTACACATTGTTGTAATGCAGGGGTATTTTGGCTGTACTGAGGGGAGTTCTGTTTATACCGGAGTTCTACTATACAAGGACCTCATACTACGCTTACAAGGGTTACAAAGGTTTCCCTTACTACAATATATCTCCCGTGTAGAATTAAGAATGGTGTCGATACAATGTATAGTTAGGTCCTTACCATATCTATGTCATTCCAGTGTTCTACACTTTTGCTCTACTAAGGTAAGTTTGTAAACAAAGTGAATCATTTAAACTATGGTGTTGTGTCTTTTATGCTATGACACATTTCAGGAAAAATACCATACTACACCATGCCACCGTCTAGGAACGAGGGGGAAGTGGGAACACTCGAGGTATCCAGACCCACGAGTATGATGGCAATAAACTAATGTCTACCAAGTTGGCGGACTGCCAAAACTTGTTTACAAAACTCTGTAGAATGAGCATTCGTCCAAATAAACCGTCTAATTTCTTTATGAAATTTATGCCATGCATTTAACGAGAATCAAGAGCAATAAACTAATAGCAGAAAGTCAATAGTAGTGTGCCAAGTAAAGTTAACGAAGAATAGAGTTTTAAATTGGAAAATGCCTCTAGGCCTCTAATATAAAAAGAAGCTGCAAGGAAAACTAAGCAACAACTTAGAAATCCAGAAATCAACAAAACGAAAAGGACTAAAATTTTGCTCCTTTTCATTACTAGTTCTGCTTATTGTGAATTTTTGGTTAATCAAAGCCAAACCTAATGGCCAAATTGGATATTCAAATTCAGATAAGGAAATGGTTAAAGCCCTCAACTCCTACCCCTAGTCATCTTCAGAGCCTTAGTCTTTCATTATTTGATCAGCTGGCCCCTCGTATATATGTACCAATACTGCTCCATTACTTGCCAACCACTGAATGGAACATGGCAGAAAATACTGAAAGTCGTGATAAGCTGCAAAAATCTTTGGTTGAGACCTTAGCCAAGTTTTACCCTCTTGCAGGGAGATTTAGAAAAGATGACCTCTCAATTCACTGCAATGACGAAGGTGTTGAATATGTTGAAACCAAAGTTGACGCGGATCTTGCTGAATTTCTCCAAGAAGGACCCCAGATTGAGCTTTTGAATGATCTTCTTCCGTGGTGTGTTCCTCCTGAAATAGATCTACCATCAAGTCCATTACTTGGAATCCAAGTGAACATATTCAATTGTGGAGGCCTGGTCTTGGGGATACAAATCTCACACATCCTATCAGATGCTTTCACGTTAGCAACATTTCTCAAAGAATGGGCACTCATTAGCCTAACAGGGACAACAAAAGATTGCCTCTCAAGTTTTGGTCACTTGCCATCGCTTTTTCCTACAAGAGTGCTATCAGCGCCTATTCAGTCTTCACCACATCCCCATGGAGGTGCTAAGATTGTCATGAGAAGGTTTGTGTTTGATGCTTTAGTAATAGCAAAACTCATAGACAAAGTCGAGTCTAGTGTCACGTTCACAAAACCTACTCGAGTGGTGGTTGTTATATCGTTAATATGGAAGGTTCTTGTCGGCATATCCTCAGCCAGACATGGACGTTCAAGAGACTCTACTTTAATATTTGCAATGAATATGAGGGGGAAATCAAATATACCATCCACCGAACATGCTTTAGGAAATTTTGGTAGGGCTGGAATTGCTATTTTGGAGGCAAATCAATCAAGGATGGAATTGGATGACTTTGTTAACTTGGTAACAAGTTCATCAAGGGACACATCTGTAAGCATTGGTAAGGCAAGCATCGACGATATTATCTCTATGATTATTAACCGTGACACAGGAGTTGTATGCAGTCCTTGTCTGAAAGATGATATGGACATTTACACTTGCTCTAGTTGGTGTAGATTCCCCTGGTATGAAGCTGACTTTGGTTGGGGAAAGCCATTCTGGGTGAGCAGTGTTAGCCAGGCCTTTTTTGAGGTAATTGGTCTGTTTGACACAAAAGATGGTCATGGAATCGAAGCATGGGTAGGTTTGAAGGAGAATGACATGGCTGAATTTGAGAGAGACCCTGACATTTTGACATATTGTCAACCTCAAAAACAGTAGTTGATTCCTAAAATGAAACATATCATTGTTGAGCAGTTGGCATTTTAGCTCCTGGCTGCAATGAGCTTCTTCTTTTGAGGAAAACAAAATTGCAGATAGGAATGGAATAAATCCTTTCATTTGGTCCTTTCTATTTCTTGTTGTAACAATCTTTCTTGTTGTGTTTCTACACAAATGATCCAAGATTAAGCTATGTAACAATTCTTGGCCTAGGATGTTCAACAACCATTATATCGATAAAACACACAAGAGGGGTGAATTGAGTATTTGAAAGTTTTCCAAACTCAATTAAGATAAAATAGCAGTTTGAAATCTTTTCTGAGCAACTTAAAATTGAAACTAATAAAGATGAACTCTAAAACATAAACGAGTTAAGGATAAGTAAAATTTAAACTCAACTAGTATAGTACCCGCGCAATGCGGATGAATATACCCACAAAAATTAATTGTACCAAATTTAATTATCAACATATTATATAAATAATACTCATGAATTTTATTGATAAAATTTAAATAGCTAAAGAATTCGAGCAATAAAACAAAATCATAAGAATAAATTTAATCGTAACATACTTTCCAACTACTGATAGGAGCAGGAGTATTGAGTACCTTAAAAACAATGAAAACAACAATCAAATAATCTATTAAAAAAGAAAAACATATGATATTTGAACTCGCGCAATGCACAAACATTATAATTGTTATTTGACTTATTAGAGCACATTAGATCGTGATAGACCTTTCTGCCTCATCGTTGGTATCCCTAATACTATTTATCTCAAAAAGTGGTAGAACTACTGATATTTTCCATAGTACTAACATAGATACATACTTCTCTCTGAACCACCCTTCATCATTTGGTAGCTAAGAGAGAAATATGCTTTTGAGATAAGTTTACTTGGTTTTACAATTATGTTGTTTTTCTACTAATTTGGATATTTGATTTTGAATGCTTCATTAAAGGAGATCATACCTCGTAGGTTCCTTTGTATTTACTAACCTGAGTACACATAATTTTTTTTAAGAGAATTACACTTAGAGATCAACTTTTGAAGAGCAGAAAATAGCATATACAAGAATCATCTGTTTAAGAAATTCGGAAAAAGAAAATGAAAAGATCATGTACATCTTTCTACAATATAAAGTTTAACTCTGCAGACATTTCTTCATCAAAAGCACAATATAGAATATCACGACCAAGGTCACCATGCATGAAACTCTAGAAAATACCAGGAAGTTTTTAAAGTTGAAAAAATCTGTAACATATACTAGTCCAAACACTGCTCAACAAATATGGAACAAGTTTCTTTGATTCATTTACAAGGATAGAAGATAATACTGAAGAAGGTAGAAGGAGATGGAATACAGACTCAGAGAAGAATAAGGTAGAGAGGACAGAAGAGAAAGAGAGGATAGAAGAAGACAAAAGCAAGGAGGAGTAGGGATAGAGAACAAGGGAAAGGGAGGAGATAACGCATAACATTCAAGCCTACGTCTACTATTGTTACCCTACTCTATTTAAACAATTTCCTTATACCTTGCATAGGCCCATTAACCCGGATCCCACGTTAATTCTCGACCCGTGTCATCTATTGGGCTATGTTTGTTCATAACATTATCCCCATCCTCAATAAGAACCTTTTCCTCAAGGTTCGAGTAAGGTAGCATTATTGAAGGAAAAGCAACATCCTCATAAAGTGATACATACTCCTCTGCTTTAATTTCATTAGGGGGCAGCGACTACATAAAGTAAAAGTGTGTGCGCTCTAAGAAAATCAGTTGACATAGTGAATAAGTTATTACAATGGGATTCATCATATTAATAGTTTGTTATAATGGTATTGTTCCAACTAAGCCAATTAAGAGCCTATTTGGGTTAGCTTAAAAAAGTAGCTTTTTAAGCTAAAGTACTAAAAAGCATCTTTTAAGTGCTTGAGCTTATTTTATTAAATAAGCAGTTACGTGTTTGGATAGAAGTGCTGAAACTGAAAAGAAAAGTTTCAGAAGTATTTGGTTAAAAAGTATTTTTTTTTTTAATGTTAAAATGATGAAAATATCCTTCAAAGAAACGAAAACAAAAAGGAGGATAATTAAGAACATTTTTTAATGAGATTATTAGTGGAATTGAAAAAAATTATAAGGGACAAAATGGTAAAATACTTGGTCAAACTATAACAGCTTTTAAGCCAGAAGCAAAAAGTTAGGATTACTAGCTTCTTGCTTTTGGCTTTTTTCTGACTTAAAAGCACTTGGCTTTTAAGTAATTTTTAACTTACCAAACGTTTCAATCAGCTAAAAGTAGCTTATAAGCTGGCTTGACCATCTTTAAGCCTACCCAAACGGGCTCTAAGTTCCTTGCACAACTTCTCCACCAGTTATAAAAATGACCTTGTTCCCTTTCCATACAATGTTCTCAGATATGAAGTGAATGAGCTATTGATCCTACCAAACTTAAAACTTCAAAAGGAGCTTCATTAGCTATGGCTTTCATGATTACGGGACATGAATCTTTGATCCAAAAGTAAGTGAATGCTTTCTCTAAGCCTGGACATTAATATGTAGAGCTGCTTAGATCTCTTGGATAAACCTTTTGCGGATTTCTTTTTGTTGGATATTTTTGTATTGGGTGGGTCGCCCATGTGGACTGACCCGACCCGGTTAGAAGAGTTAAATACAAAATAAAATAAATAAATAAATAAATTTTATTTAATTGGGAAGTTACTGACTTTGGTATACCACTAACCCATGTTCAGGAAAACATGGAAAATGGGTTTTCTCATAATCTCCAGTAACCACTTCTTCTCTTCTACAATAAAAAGAGGTTCTTTTACTTTCCTCTAAATACAATATATCATTCCAATAAGAACGGTGATCTCTAACTTCTAAAAGAAAAACACACAAGTTAGGACATTTAGTTTGTGGTATTTGTGCTTCGTTTTCTTTGTGATTCAAAGTCCGACTTGGGACAAACATCAAACAAATTTCCGCTGTGTTGATTACGTTGACAGGTATGCAAATTTGTTCCTGTTACAGTATTTAATTTCTTACAATTGGTATCCGAGCCTAGGGTTCTTGTTAATTGTTTCCAAGTCATGGATTGAATGTTAACAACATAATACAATGTCTGAAAATTAAAATTAGTCTAGCCCACAACTAATTTTCGGCATGATACATATTTCTTTAGATTGTACTCGTTTAGGGCTTTCCGTTGATATATTATTCATCAAAAACGGATTTAAAACGAGTAAGATACGAATTTTTGAAGTTATGCTGAAAATTGTGACAGTTTTATGAAAAACTGCGTTCTGTAATTTGATTTCTTCAAATTACTGGTTTAGAATTAAAATATGTGTTATATATTTTCAGAATCTACTCGTCACAAGCTTTCCATTGATATATTATATGATGATAAACGGATTTAAAATGAGTGAGATATGAAGTGTTGAAGTTCTGCCTATAAATGTGTTTCTCTTTGAATGACTTCGTAATAGCCAAATTATTATAATGGTATATAACCCTTACATGCAATCTTCTACAAGTAAATGTGGCATATGTTGTCACATTGAATGGTACGTCCATTCTTATTGTTTCATTGTTCCTATTTTAGACATGGTTGAACAGGGACAAGCTCGACTTGCTCCAAGTGGGAGTGGTATTGGAAATCGAGCAAGAGGACAACGTAGAAGAGTACGTCGTCGTATGACATATTCCCGAGGACGTGAAGTCATAAGGAATGATGTTTCCATGGCGATGCAAAATGTGCTAAGGGATGCAAGGGCTATACGAAGGGAAAGAGAAAAGAAATTTAGAGAGCTTAGGGCTTCACTAGCTGATCAAATTGAACATTATCAGTTTACCCGAGATGCACTAATTGATGCTATTGGCAAAATTGATCTTTATGATTGGGAAGCCTTAGCAATTTTAGTAGATTCACTTGGAGAACCTTTAAGTAGTATTTTAACTGATATTTATCACGAGGTTTGACCAAGTGAACCTTTTTGGGTTTATATTCTTAAATTTGAAGCTGAGTGGGAGAATCGTTTCTACAACTACTTGTAATTTATTTTTTAATTGATGAAACTTTGTTATTTGTTTGCAAGATTACATGTCATTTTATTTGTTTAATTTTTTTTTTTTGTATGGCAATTAAAATAAGTATGACATGATATTAAAAATCTTGACGAGATACACACTATGAGAAATGATTTTATAAAATATTATTTGAACATTTAGCTGTAGATGATGAATGGAAATATAGTAACCTTTCGATTCTATACTAAGTGTAAAATTAATATTTTATTTAATTGATTTGCCTAAGTGTGTATATCACATGCGAGAATGATGAGTAATAAATACACTTGCATTATTGTTTCATTTAACAGACTATGGCATCAAAAACTATCATTGTTGACTTAAACAAGGGTGACAAACTGAACGACGAGAATTATGACATTTGGAGCCGTAAGATGTGGTATGTGCTGGAAGAGCAAGATGCTCTATAAGCCATTAACCATGTCATGGTTTGCCCAGAGGAGGGTAACACTACCCAACATAGGAGAGATCTTGAGGCTTAAATTCTTGGAAAAAGAAAGATGCCACTGCTCGTGGAATCATTGTAAGCTCAGTTGTGGATGATTTCATACACGAATGTGAACAATTCCCTACTGCTCATGCCATGTGGGCACATTTGAGAGAAACATATGGGGGTACTACTGTGACCCGCCTTAGACAGCTGACTATCAAATTTGACGCTTACAAGAAGCGTCATGACCACAGTGTCAAACAACACCTTAGGGTGATGTCAAACATGATAGCTCAACTCAAAAGTGCTGGTCATATTCTCTCTGATGAGCAGCAGGTTCAGGCAGTGATCCGGTCTCTTCCAAGTAATTGGGAACATCTGAAAGTAAACTTGACCCACAATGACAGCATCAAAACTTTTGGTGATGTTGCTCGCCATGTTGAGCTTGAAGATGAGCGGCTTGGTGCTGCAAAAGTTATACCAACTGCCTATGTGGTAGAATCAAGTGGTAAAAAGGCTTCAGGATTCAAGCGTAAAAATGATTGGAAGAAAGGCGGAAAGGGCAAGGAGACTAGTGAGGGACCCTCAAAGAAGAGAAACAAACCAAACCCTAAGAAGGAAAAACAGTTCTTTAAGAAGAAAGCCAAGAGCAAGATGAAATGCTACAACTGCCAAGTGCCGGGACACTTTGCTCGTGAATGCACTGAGCCGAAAAAGGTAGCATTTCAAAACGCATCTCTAAGTGCTACATTTGTTTCTAGCACAGTTTTATTAACTGAATCTTATCCTGTGTGGATTGTAGACTCAGGGGCCACCGACCATGTGACCCATGATCGGGAAGCGTTTGTGGAGTACCGTCGAGTACCATCTGGATCAAGGTGGATATATGTAGGAAATAATGCGAAGGTTGAAGTCAAAGGTCTTAACACTTGCAGGATTGACTTGCGTGGTGGCCATACTTTGATGTTGCATGACGTCCTATATGCTCCATAAATTCGACGGAACTTAATATCTGTGTCTGTCCTTCTTAATTAAGGTTTCTGTTTAAACTTTAGTAGCAATGTTGTGAGAATTACTCAAGACAATGTTTTTTATGGTTCTGGACATCTTTATGATGGTTTCTTTGTGTTAAGTTGTAATCCTTCTACTTATGACTATTATGTGGACCGTTGTGTTATGGAATATTCTTATAGTAATAGAGATGTTGACATTATTACATGGCATGCTAGATTAGGTCACATTGGGCAAGATCGAATGAATAGATTGGCGAAGGAAGGACACTTGAGTTCTTTCTCGAAAATTGAAATGCCAACTTGTGAGCAATGTCTTGCCGGAAAGATTACACATAAACCTTTTGGGAAGGCTAAGAGAGCTGACTTCCCATGTCAATTAATCCATTCAGATATATGTGGTCCAATGAACGTGAAGGCAAGATCTGGTGCCTTGTACTTCATTACGCTTGTTGATGATTTCATGCGTTTTGGTTATGTTTATTTGATTTCTCATAAATTCGAAGCACTTGAGTGCTTCAAACGATACATGAATGAGGTTGAGAATCAATTAGACAAGAGTATAAAAACTCTAAGAACTGATAGAGGGCGTGAATATCTTTCAAGACAATTTATTGACTTGTGTAGTGAAAAAGGAATCACCAGACAATTAACTATTCCTTATACACCTCAGCAAAATGGTGTAGCAGAAAGGAGGAATAGAACTCTATTGGATATGACAAGATCAATGATGGCGCAAGCTAATTTACCTATCTCTTTTTGGGGAGATGCGTTATTAACTGCAGCCTATATATTAAATAGAGTGCCTTCTAAGTCAGTTCTTTCCACTCCTTATGAGCTATGGACCAGCCAGAAACCAAACTTGGGTTATTTACGACCTTGGAGTTGTGCTGCATTTATAAAAGATTCTTTTAACAAGTTTGGTAAACTGAGTCCAAAAGGCAAGAAATGTATTTTTATAAGATTTTCCTAAGAAGGGTGAAGTAAAGGATGGGGAGCCTCTTTATGAAATGTTGAACCCAGATGGTCAGCAAGTGTCTTCTGACACATTTGGTGATCTAATTGCTCAAGAATATGGTGCTGATCCGAGTGGGAGCCTTTCAATACAAGATCCTTTTTGTGAATCTGAGTTTCAATTAAGAAAGAGTACCAGGAAAGGTGTACCTAATCGTACTTATGATATAGAGGATTACGTTTTCTTGGTATCGGCATCGGAAGTGAATGAAACAAATTCCATTACCGAGGCTTTATCGAGCCATGAAAAGGATGAGTGGATGAAAGCAATGAAAGAAGAGTTAGAGTCCACGAAAACCGACAAAGTCTGGGACTTAGTTGATCTTCCGCCTGAGCGTAAAGCAATTAAGAACAAATGGTTTCTGAAAATTAAACGTAAAGCGGATGGATCGATAGAAAGATACAAGGCACGACTGGTAGCAAAAGGCTTTACTCAGCAAGCAGGAATTGATTATGAGGATACTTTTTCGCCAGTTGTGAAGTTTACCTCAATTCGCTTACTTTTAGCTATTATTGCACGTTTAGATCTAGAATTACATCAAATGGACGTGAAGACAGCTTTTCTCAATGGAGAATTGAACGAGAAAATCTACATGGAACAACCTGTAGGTTTCATTGTTAAGGGCTAAGAAAATAAGGTCTGTAAATTGAAAAGATCTATTTATGGTCTAAAGCAGTCTTCAAGGAAATGGTACTTGAGATTTCATAAAGAAATGATCTCATATGATTATACTATGTTTGATGAAGACCATTGCATTTATGTTAAAAGGTTCAATGATATGTTTGTAATTCTTTCTCTTTACGTGGATGATATATTGATGGCTGGAAATAATTTGGAGTATCTAAAGATTATCAAGTCATGGCTTTCAAAGTCATTTGACATGAAAGATATGGGTGAAGCAGACTATATCCTAGGAGTTAAGATCCAAAGAAACCGTTCCAAGAAATTATTGAGTCTGTCTCAAGAAAAATATATAAAGAAAATTCTGGAACGCTTTCGGATGAGTGAGTGCAAACCCATGGATACTCCTGTAGCGAAAGGTGAAGCTTTATGTCTTGAAATATGTCCACAGACGCAAAGAGAGAAGGATGAAATGTCTCGAGTTCCATACTCAAGTGCTATCGGGAGCTTGATGTACGCTATGTTGTGTACTCGTCCTGATATCTGTTATGCCGTAGGTCTAGTTAGCAGGTATTAATCCAATCCTGGAAGAGATCATTGGAAAGCAGTGAAGAGGATATTTCGATACCTGAAAGGAACTGCAGATTATTCACTATGCTATGGTGGATCTGATTTTATGTTGAGAGGTTATACAGATGCTGATTGGGTTGGTGACTTGGATGAACGAAAGTCAACATCTGGATATGATTTCTTACTAAATGGTGGGGCCATTTCATGGAAAAGTAAGAAACAAACTTGTATTGCTCTTTCAAATATGGAAGCTGAGTTTGTATGCAGTACAAGAAGCTGTTTGGTTGGAGAGATTCTTTGAGCATTTAGATATTGCAAAGAATCCTCAAGGATCGATAATTTTATATTGTGATAGTCAGGCGGCTATTGATTTTATAAAAGATCCTAAGCATCATGAAAAGACCAAACACATTGATACCAAGTATAAGTACTTGAGAAACATAGTTGCAAGTGGTGAAGTTCCAATACAATACATGCCTACACTAAAAATAGCAGCTGATCCTTTTACAAAGGCAATATCTAGAGACCAGTTTGAGAAACATGTAATGGCTATAGGTTTGCGTAGGATATGACTAAATTTATGTATTGTAGAACAATTTGAATGTTATACTCATCTATACATATTATTGAGTTTGTATTAAATCTCATGTGCATGTGATGGAATTTATTTGTGATAAGTGTGTCGAACAAGTCTCGAGATCGGCTCTCTCACACGGGCGATCGCCTCTGACGTCGAGGAACGTGCAGAGATGAGACCAAATAGAACCTTGAATTGTACAAGGTCATAAATAGTTTAAATGGTCGGTATTAGATTTCAGACTTATGGATTAGTATATCCTATATTACTTGTTTTTGTAAGCCAGAAGTGAGTTTTTTTTCAAACAAATTGGATTTGAGGATTGCTTGAAGAAAAACTCGGGTTAGACATTTAGAAGTGTCTAGACCAAGATTTGTATAGTGTTTATATATTTATAAATAAGAGACACACGCCAAATTAGGCAAGAACACCGTAGCACGTGTTTCATACCACGTGTGCTGATCGACCAATAGGGTAATAGAAGAAAAGATCCCTGCTTCTTCATTGTGTGAGACCCTAAGAAAAATCAATATGATTTTTCATTGGAATACCCTTTGACCTTTTACTGTCTCTTGAAGTACCAATCTGTGTTGCTACTTTAGCATGTTACTAATAGCCACGAGTGATTCGGCAATGCGGTGCATGTCTAGGAAAGCAGCTGATTTGGGATGAATAAATTCAAGTAGAAAGGGAAGACAATTAAAACAATTTACAACTTAACTTGTATTCACAGGTCGACTATTACATTTACCATGAGGGTTTCAAGTGTAATTGTGATACAAAGTTAAATAGGAACTCGAGTTCACCTCGTTCGAGGATGAGGGATCGGATAACTAGCTACTGGAGTAGCGTATAAAGTCTGAGGTATTGCGAGTAATAAGATCCTCGTGTGTATAATAAATCCTTTCCGTATGTGATTGAATTTTTATATGAAGCTATTGTACAACCTTAATAGGTTTAGCTCATCATAACGCTCGCAGGTCGCACGAACTATTTGTCTGTATGAATTTTGTGTGTTATTGGCATGGTACTGGTATGAGTTCAGTCCACCATGTGCGAAGTGGGAGATGTTGGATATTTTTGTATTGGGTGGGTCGCCCATGTGGACTGGCCCGACCCGGTTAGAAGAGTTAAATAAAAAATAAAAAAGTTTTATTTAATTAGGAAGTTACTGACTTTGGGAGACCACTAACCCATGTTCAGGAAAATATGGAAAGTGGATTTTCCCATAATCTCCAGTAACCACTTCTTCTCTTCTACAATAAAAGGAGGTTCTTTTACTTTCCTCTAAATACAATATATCATTTCAAAAAGAACAGTGATCTTTAACTTCTAAAAGAAAAACACACAAGTTAGGACATTTAGTTTGTGGTATTTGTGCTTCGTTTTTTTTATGATTCGAAGTCCGACTTGGGACAAACATCAAACAAACTTCCGCTGTGTTGATTACGTTGATAGGTACGCAAATTTATTCCTGTTACGATATTTAATTTCTTACACTTTTGTAGAGGATTTCCAATGTCTATGCATAGTCACTACTTCTGTAGTAACTTAGAATATGTTTTTGGTGCCTTATAGTATTGTTTACCACCATTGCCCATGTAATCCATGTAGAAGTGTAGGATGTGGGAATAACTACTAGTATTGTTTTTAATTTAACAATAATTTTCCGGTTACCCTAACATTATCTACTGAATCGTTGAACTGATACTGATAAACCAATAGCTTATCCATATAGTATTGATTTTGCATAATTACATACTGATAACCGATATACCGTTAGTGATACACTAAAGAACTGAACCGTACCATACCATGAACACCCTTACGTAGTATTGAGAAAGTAATTAAATAAATAAAGTAAGCTTTTAGATGAGATGGTCACATAATTTAAAATGGTATCAGAGCAAGCACAGATCCTGATTGAAACTCACTGTCATCCATTATTAAAAAGAATTTGTACGTGTTTGGGCAACAAAAAAGAGCCAGGCTCGCGCGTGAGGGAATGTGTTGAGATAGTGATTAAACAAATAAAGTGTACCCATCTAATAGTTTAAGTTTATTGATGAGATGGTTACACACTTCATACCAGTTAAATAAAATGATTTTTCCTTCTTATTGTTTCACATTTAAGAGTTTAAGTTTGGTGCACTGTCGGTATATCACTTTTTTACACCATCAGATAAATTTAATGGTAATTAAATTATATTATCTTTTTTATATTATTATAATCTACTTAAAAAGGCAGTTGAATCCCTATATATTCTAATCAAAATTATTTCCTTTTACAACTTTGTTTACTATATTCTGATGCTTTTTAAGGATTTTTCACAACACATCATAAGATTACTATGTAATTCTTCAAAGTTTTTCCAAATCACTATTCGTTCCTATACTAATGTTCTTAGATTTAAGTCCTTAAGTTAAGAGTTCAGTTGAAATTTTTTGAATATTTTGGATTTTCAAAACACTTCTTATTAAGATTTGCAGAAGGGGAGAATATCGAGAAGTTCTTACACCAAATACAATGAGATTTCTAATTTCTGTCATAATATTATAGCATATAAACTCTTATCAGATTTATTTTAGATACTATCATGGCAGATAATAAAAGATTGGAATTGAACCAGGGCTGAGTTTTATTTGGATGGGTTAAGAGATATAGACTGGGATTGAAAAGAAAAAATTAAAAAAAAAAAAAGGGAGGGACAAAGCAAACTGATTTATACATAGTTTGAAATGGAGAGATGAAGGATTTCAAGTGAAGAGAGACAGTAAAGTACTAACTTTTTGATTAAAAAAATATATATAGATAAAATCTTGGTTACCTGCTATAGCAAGTCATAATTACATGATGGTGTAAAAAAATGGTACACTGATAATGTACCAAACTTAAACTCTGCATTTAACTGTGTTAAGTTGATAATTGAATCAACAAAGCTATCACATTAATTAGTAAATGTAACTCGTTTTAGTTAGTACAAAACTCTTATTAAATGGTGCATCCCCAGCTTGGAGAGTTCTAGTGGTGTGTCAAACATAAAAGGGGAAGGGCAAAAAAATATTTGTGAACTATACAAAGGTCTTGAATCTGTCCCAGTTGTTACCTAATCAACCTAAATATGCCCTTTTGGACTATTGACGTGGCAATTTGTAATATTGTTCTTGAAAATATTGAATTCAGTTCACATGAAATTCAATGTCAATTAATTTAGGTTCTGTCATTTGTTGCAATTCTTGTTTTTGTTTTATTTTCATAAGGTCTGTGAATAGAAAGGACTGTTTTATTTAGCAGCTCTTTTATTATTGATTGTGCCACAGGCGTACTCATGAAATGGAAAAGAAGCCTAACGGTAGAAAACTCTTGTAAGGTGAGAAACTTTGCAGGCTCTTAGTTGATCCTACATGCCATGCTAACGTAGATTTAAGCCTCGTGATTTCTTTATTTCTGTAATTTACTAGAACGATAAAGTCCTCAAAAAACTTCATTACTATACGCTATCCTCTTTAAGCATCCACAACCCCTGCCTCTAGAGGCAGTTAGTAATTTGATCTCACATAACAAGTTTAAAGTGAGGACATTGCAGTTTGTAAATATCAGTTTTGCTCTTTTTTGCTTCTATACTTTTCTTCCTTAAGTGGTTCTATATATGACCACAGTAGAAATACATATCTTAGGAGACGATGTTGAACATAGCAGTATTTACATTAACCACGACTTGATCAAAGGTTGCATGACTAATTGCGAACTCAGTAAGATCCCATAACAGGTGGTAGTTCTTTGTTCTACCGATAATCCTTATGTTGTCTTATTATTTTTGAAATGTAACTATGTACCTTAATCCCGAAATTGTGAAATCCATAATTTGGATAGGACTGCAGAGTTTACTTGAGTTATGGAAAGCAATATTTATAGTTGGTATCGTAGTAACCAAAGAAGGAATCAGTCCAACAAATGTAATCAACTCTTTTTCTGCAATTCTTCATTCTTAACAAAATGGAAGATCATGTACACCATCTAAATGATCTTCTAGCTAAAATGTACACAAATTCTATTGATCAACAAATGAGGAGGAGAAAAAGAAAATGACTGAAGTTTTCATACTTAATTTTTCCTTTTTTTTCATTCCTAACTATTCCCAAGCGATTGCTTTGTTGTCGTAGTTTTCCATATCCAGCGAAATTATCTAAACAAGAGAAAGGGGGAGAGAGATGTGGTTGATCTTTTTGGTCTATGCACTTGTAGTTGATAAGACTCTTTTTACTCTGCCCAAGCAGTTGTCTTTAGGCCTACAATGAGGCAAATACATCAAGGGACAAGAAGGATTTTCCCTTTCAAGCCTACAAAAACACAGCAAATCAGCAATCAATAATCAACCAAGAAGAAATTTAAATGCTCAAAACCAGATTAGAAGGGGAAAGAGATGAAAAAGAAAGAAAGAAGATTTAAGTACTCACTCATAATCTAGAAGAAAATAATGGAGAAAAATAGATATTTCAAGCTTGGCAAGGTCATTTCCTGGGCACAATCTGCTTCCTGCTCCAAAAGGGAGGAATGTCCCTGCCTTAGGTGTAAGACCCTACAAATTCACAAGGCAACAAAAATTACAACCATGATGGTTTAACCAAGTTAAATATTTTTCTTTTTTGGAGAAAGGGTAAAGTATTCGTCCACTCATAATGTTTACACCAAGCCAAATCAATTTACTATGTTGAAGTAAAAAAATTAGGTAAAAGTGTATCAATTAACTATGTTTAAGTGATAACAGTGTATGTATTCATTGGACATGTGTAAACATCTTGTATAGGTAGATGTTTACCGAGGGGTAGTGGGAGGGGTTGAGTTAAAGTAGGCGGCTTGACAAACTTACATCCCATCTAGAAGGGTTAAACTCCATTGGATCATTGTAGATTTGTGGATCTAAATGAACAGACCTAAACCATACCAAAACTTTCCATCCTTTGGGAATGGTATAACCTGGAAAACAAGACAGTTATGGTTCTGTTAGCTTAACTTGGTTTTTACTTGAAAGAAAACAGATCTTCAAAACGATATTATTACTCACCGTTAATAAAGACATCTTGCTTTGCCTCCCGGAAGACTACAAAGGAGAAGGTAACCATACGAAGTGTTTCATCAATCACCTTTAAGATTTTAAAGGAGAAAGTTATATTACATTAACGGATTGGCTCAGAGACAAACAGAATTGATATACCAAGAATGTTATAAAGAAACACAAAAATTACCTTTGAAAGGTAGTCCATTTGCCTGATTTCTCTAAGTGTCACACCTTTTTGATCAGATGGTCTATTTTTCACAATTGCCTCTTGTTCTGCCTGTTTTTGGTTAATCCAAAATATGAGTTCTGGAGAAATAACAAGAACTTTCAAAGATTGAAAAATGTTAAAACATAGGCTACCTTAGCTCTTTTGAAGATATCAGGGTATTTCTGCAGAAAATAGGTAGCCCACATTGTAATATGACCAGAAGATTCATGCCCAGCATTGAGATACATTACTAAAACGTCAATAATTTCCTCATCATTCAATTTCCTTCCATTCTCATCCTCAACTTCTAGTAGAATATCCATCATGTCTTTCTTGTCTCCTGGCCCTCGTTTTTCCCTTCTCTCCCTTCTATCATCCACGATCGACTGGAAGATTGCCACAAGCTTTTTACGTGCCTGAAAATTAAGTATGCTTTTTAATTTTCTAGTAAATTGTCAAAGAATCTCTTAACAATTAGTAGCCATTTTTCGCGCACACATTTATAAGTTAAGGGACAATTTTGACAATGTGACAAAAGGGTAAGGGACATTTTCTCATGTTATTTAGAGATCATAGAAAAGGAAAGATAAGCAATACATACCTTGAGTGCTTTATGATAAGCAAATCCAGGCAAGTTGATAGCCATAGCTCTAACACCATAATTCAAAGTTGTGTATTCCTTTTCTAAGGCCTCCATGACTTGTTCACTTTCAGAGCTAAGAAAAATATACATAATAATCCGAAACGTAAGCTTTCTTAGCTGTGTTAAGAACTCAATTTGTCCCATGGATGACCATTTCTCCAATGCCGATTTCACATTTTCTTCAATATATTTTGTGTACATTGACAATGCTTCATGCCCATTCACAGGTGCTGCAGTTAATTTCCTTAACCATTTGTGTTCTTCATATGAGATACCAATAAAGGATTTTTTCCCAATGAGTTCCATTGTAGAAGTAGGCCAGCCAGGCTTGAATGCTTCATCATCACCTAAAACTCTCCTACAAGCTTCTGGTGTTGTAACAATAACACTTGGACTACCAAACATCAATGTCTTGTACATTCCTGTTCGTCCGAATCTATAATGTATATAATGAAAAAAAATCAGTGGCATAGTCAGGATTTTGATAAACAGATCGAAAGAAATTTCAAAACATCACGTCTGTAATTTGATCCAGTGATCTAAAGCAAATTCTAAATCATTTTTACAATTGTAAAAGCTTCTTTTATGTAGAGGGGATTCAAGAATTTTATATATGTACACAATATGATTCAACAATTTTATTAATACACAGTATGAGTTTCTAATAAAGGGAATTCAGTTCAACTCTTCGGATCATTTAATCCTAGCCCTAGAAAGCATGGATTGCGATCACATTAGAACAACCTAAAAATGCACTAAATGAACATCAATGCTTTTCTTTTTTAGTTGAGGATTAGACCTGTTATGATGGGGAGCCCTTTTTTTTTTTTTTAATTTTAATCTTTAGTGGTGTCCCTTTTGACTTAGCTCAAGAAAATAAATAGGTAACCTTTTTTCTCCTAGGAATGGAGAGAACAAATTAAGTGGCTTTGTGGGGGCAGGTGTTCATTCCCTATCTATCTAAGATATATTCACTTGTTATCTTGTCAAGTTGTCCCCTAAAGGAGTGGCAACTAACTAACGACTAGTCTAATACTTGTATGATTGTTGTTCCAAAGATAAGATCTTATTGTCTGTCAAACAGTCAAATTGAGTGAGACTTATTGAGATTTCGCACGTCCGATCGTCAAAATAGATTATTTCTCTCCTTTTCCAATTTCTGGATGTGGATTATTATAACATGATAAATGTAAAAGAGTAGACAATTATTCCTATCTCCCCTAGATCCAATATTGCTCCTTTCCATCCCCCACCCCTCCCCCCTCTTTGCCTAACGGGTGACAATAAAATTATTGACTAGAATGAAGAGAATGGTCTAAAAAAAGATTATAAAATTTCAAGATTCAGTGAGTTGGAATGTGGTTAAAACGAATGGACCATCCTCAACTAGTCTTTGTTAGTCTTTTTCTTCTATGTTCTTTTCTTTTCCACTTTTTTCGGTTAAGTGCTAAGGATGTACTTGTTAAAGTTGAACCAAACTTTGATAGAGAGGACTGGCAATTGTGAAAAAGGGAATGTAAGTTGATATAGGAAAAAGGAGAAATTATAGAGAATGTTGTCGTTTACTTCTTTGTAGGGCCAAGAAAAGTGACAGGTTAAATGACAAAATATTGCCTTGCCTGCCTCTTTTCTCGAATTTATGAAACGTTTGTGAGGCATGCAATTGGATTTCAGTTTTTTTTTTCCTTCTTCCGGTTGTTTTCCCCTATACTAAATTGTCACTCACTAGACGACACTAGAGACGAGTCAAAAGGCTTCTACCTTTTAGAATTACATGGAATACCAACTAATCACCCGACATTCCACTTTACGTGTCATAATTTGATTCGGTACAAAATTTAAAAAATAGAGAAAGACTTTTGAAACTTGTGATATAAAATGAGACAAAGATATTTATGTGGTTGTAAATCATTTCAATAATGGCAAAACTGTAATTTTGAAGTTAAATTGTTACCAAATTTAGAATGCTGTTATTCTTTTTTAAAGAGACGAATAAAGAAATGCTGTCACATAAAATGGAACGGAATGAGTACTAGCAAACACAGCCAATTAGCAAATTTCTTCCTTTGTAAGGTAATGCTTGGCTAATTTTCAAATTTATCTTGTAAATCAAAGCCATAAACTTTCACTAATTGAAATTCACTAGATAAATGATTACTGTAGCAGTTTATATAAAATCTACAATTAAAAAAAAAAAAATCCAACAAACATGATCTCTTAGGTGATAATCCAAATTATAGACTTCTGAAATTACGACTGTAATGTTCTTTAGTCAAAAGAAGAAAGAAAATGTTATAGTTTCTAT
This sequence comes from Petunia secreta, assembly GCA_029990175.1. Classification (NCBI taxonomy): domain Eukaryota; kingdom Viridiplantae; phylum Streptophyta; class Magnoliopsida; order Solanales; family Solanaceae; genus Petunia; species Petunia secreta. Next base: position 263,613 of record JARKIP010000120.1, read on the forward strand.
TAAATGAATAACTACATAGGTGAATTTAAGAGTTAAAATTTGAAATTATGCTTAATATATAAAAGGTATGCTTAATATATAAAGGTGAATTTAGGATTTAAATTTTAAAATATGCTTAATATGTTTAAAAATTCTAGAATGAATTACACCTATATTTTGTGTGGAAGATATTAAATTGAATGTGTGGTGGTTGTTAAGACACATACAGAGGGAAGGGAGAGGGAAGGGGGTGAGAGGGAGAGATGACCTGGAAACAAAGGAAGAGATGAAAGAATCAGGATTGCTGGACTTGAAAGCTCTGAGGAAGGACCACATAGTACCAATGAAAGGCCAACCCAAATCACCTGGTGGCAATGATAACCTCTTCACTTCATCACCCAACTTTACTTTCTCATAGTACCACACATTTACACTTGCCAGTACCCATTTCAACGCTAATACCACACAAAATATGCTCACCATCATTTCCCAACTCATCATTCTATATGTTATGGACTTACAAAATTGATGACTAATGATGAAATGGCAAAATAAACTATAATGAACACTAACTTACTTTTAAAGAAGGAGAGAGAGAATTAGGAAGAGGTTCAGAGAAAAAAGAGAATGAGTATGAGATTTAAAGACATATCCCTCTCATGAGTCTCTATCTTTAGTCCTATGTTGCAAATACTGATGGTCTTATATAAGTGTGACAATGGGGAATTCTAACATCAATTACAAATTGTCTTTTGGAATTTAATGGGAATTCTACATTACAGAAAGGACTTTTGGAATTTAAATTTGTTTAATGAGGTTCAAAACGTACGTATGCTTTTTAACAATAAAGTAATGACGACAATATCAACAAGGGTTGATTGGCTAAGAAATATCAATGGCAATATAGTTAAAAAGAAGAAAGTGCATTTTATAGCCTCTTCCTGTGTTCCATATGATGGTAAAAAAATTTCATTTAGGATGGTGTTTATTAGAAAGTGTTTTGTATCGAAAACTATACTTTATTAGTTCATCAATTGATATAGTGGTAGACGTGCAGGGGAATGATATGCTCGCTGAATCCAATAATTTTCGTTCAAACATTTCATGTGTGTTAGAAAGTTCATTATATAAGTATAGATAATTGATTTCGAATTTAATAAAATCAAATGAATTGTAGGAGAATTTCGAATTTGAACCTTTAAAGTTCATATTCTCTATCAGCATATGATTTGAGGTTTGATTAGATTGGATTTTTATGTATTAATTAATAGTGTAAATATTTTACTTTTACACTATTATCTAAAAGATAGCTGAACATAATTATTCAAACCGAGAGAATTGATAATCTTAAAAAATGAGTTGAATAACGCTCTATATCACGTTAAGTTTAACTAATTGTTTTAATCATTTATTTGCACTATCAATAAATATTACTACTGGTTAAATAATAAGAAAGCACCTTATACTAATAGTAAAATATGGGAATAGAGCATGGAGATGGTGCTTTGGTTATATTTTTGGTGAAAAAAATTGCAAGAAAGAAAATTATATTACCATAAGATAAAGTACATTTGCCTTTATGTTCTATGCACTTTAGTTACCTAATAGTTCTTGCCATTTGATGAAACTTCAGAATAGAAAACGACGGTGGAAGAGTTGAAAAGATGACCTTTTTGCCGGCCTATTATCTAATTTGTGTCGTCGTCTTGTCATTGGCATGTTTCTACTTTCTTTCTTCTTATTATTCTTGTTATTATTGTTTTTTCATATATACACTTTAAATATAGGAACTGATTTGAATAATCATTTAATATTTAGTGTCCGCTAATTTGATTAATTCGAATTTGCATCACATAGAGCTCATTAAAGAAAGAAGCGTTCACTATCAAAATTTTTCATTCTCAACACTTAAACACGAACTCTCTTGTTAAGATCGAAAGGATTATATCCATCGCCCACTATACCTGGTGGTATATATAGGAATTGATCGGTTTACCCCACTCAGAAGTATAGAATTTCGCCTTGCTCAACTTTGGCTTAATGTTGCCATTGTCCTGTTAGGCCCCATACCACCCAACCCCTTTCCTTTTTAGGCTTTACAACGAGTGTGATTCTTTAATTTGTCTTCATATATGTGTTCGTCTTTGACAACTTTCGTAAAAGTTCACAGTCGGTGATGGCTGGGATTTTATGTGATTATTTAGATTCTAGTCGTGAAAGACTGGTCCAATTTAGAATTTTATTCTTTCCTATTTTAGATGTGACTCATCTTAATTATTTGTTATTTAATTTTTACTTAAACAATTGTTTGAGTGGCTATTTTGATTAAGTCTCTTTTTTTTTTTATCTAACTCTATGACATTATTGAGTTAGATACCTCAAGTATTTTGACATTATTCGAGTGAGTATGTTCAAATACTCTGTAAAACTTACTATATTCTAATTAGTAACGGTAAATATGACTCTTGGTAAGTCGTGTAAATACTATCTTGGAATTTCACTTACAAAAGTGTAAACTCGGGAACTTTTTTAGAAGTTTATGTTAAATAGGGGTGATCATAGGGCGGTTTGGTTAGGTTTTACCATTAACCCAACCAAACTAAATATATCGATTTTTCAAATCCTTAAACCAAACCAAACCAACATAAAGTCGGTTTTCTCGATCTCGTTTTTTCTGTTATTTCAATTTTTTCGGTTTTCTCAATTTTTCGGTTTTATTTTTAGATAAAGTTTCTACAACAAAAAATATGTAAGTGTTGCTTTCAAATATTTCCTACAATCAACTATCTATGTATGTTATTTATAAAGAATTAGACATCAAGAAGAATTATATATACATTTTAATAAGACAATGAAATGTGATGTACATAAATTAGAAAATTAAAATATTATCAAGAGAGAGTACCAAGATATTACGTGGTAGTAAAATATTATCAAGTTGTGCTAAGTTGATGATTTTATTAAAACTTATTAGCCCATATTATAAATTGTCAAAAAGACAAGACAAACAAAATTTAAAATTATATATAAAGAGGTTCATAAAAAATATTTTATGTAGAAATATTTAAAAATAATATTTATAAAATGTCGGTTAGGTTTGGGTTCAATTCGATTTTTTTTCGTAAAACCAAACCAAACCTAATATGTCGATTTTTATTTTTCAAAACCAAACCAAATCAAACCAAACCATGAGTCTTTTTTTCAGTTCGATTTGGTTTACCGGTTTGGTTCGGTTTGTTCACCCCAAATGTTAAACTACTTAAGAATCCATAGATTTTAGTAAAAAAAATAAAAAGGATTATACTTTCGTCTAATAATCTTAAAAGTGGGTATTTTGTTGGCAAGCTATGCAAAAAGGTCTTTATATTCAAAGCGATCTAAAGTGGTCACTTAGTTTTGGAAAAACAAACTATGCTTTTCATTTATAGATGTGAATTCTTTGCTATATTTTCATTAGTAACCGTAAAAGTGGCTAATTAGTGAGCCATAGGCTTTGCAAAAGTTGGCTCCCTCTTCAACTGCGACCCAAGAAGTTGCTATTTGCTTAGTCAGTGACACTAACTCATAGGCAGCACGACCCCAAGCTGGTGTTGCTTACCTGTCTATATTAGTACTAAATTCAGAAAAAAGAAAAAAAGAAAAAAAAAGATAAGTAATAAGGCCCTTAGTTCAAACCTTGATCTATGTGTACTTGGTGAAGGAAGACGATGCATATTTTGGAAACTAACAAGGTTTTTATTTTTTCCTACTCAATCAAGAGGAGAATCTTAGAATATACATGCTTTATAAGAAACAAGAAATATAATAAGCATAATTAAGATCTGAACTATGCGTATTGGGTGAAATCTTACACTGACTCGCAATATGGCACATGGTATGAAAATTTCGGAGACTCATAAAAGTAAGGTTAAACACGAGGATTGATCTCTTAGTTACAACGGGCGAAAAGCCAAATCAATCTGGCTACGGCTATTGTATCTCTGGGCATAGGAAGCAAATCCAAACGGCCACCCAGTAGTCATTAAACACAGAATATTATGAGACGACTGTTGCCACCATTTATTCACAATTATGGCCTTGTCGGCTTCGATTACCTATTGTTATTTAATGTACGCCATATAAACCCCCATATTTCTCTCATATAGAGGATCTGATAACATTGGCCATCACTTGTACCACTCATATGCAGTACAAAGGCTCTTTCTTTCTCTTTCTCTCCTACAGTGTTTTATTCTCGTTTACTTTCTTAAGTTCGATTGTTCTAACTAATATAGTCTTTCTTGTTACTTTATGCATAAGTCATGATACGATATTGCTTGTGGCCTAATTAAACAAATTCAGTTATTTAATCTATCAAGTTGATTTTTAGGCTAAACAGTTTGGTGCACATCATGGGGCCTATGCAATTTTTAGTTGTTCCAAGACCTCATTAATTCTTCACTTATTCTTTGTCAAAGTTTTTAATCATATAAGACATTTTTTAACAAACTCCAATCGACAACACCGACATTGTTGAAGCAACTCTTCAAATGGATGACAACAACACCATATAGCACGAAAAACACATGCAGGGCAAGGATCAAAAGGTAACCGATCAACACCATCATCCCAGCAGTGGGAAGCGGTATTTGTTGCTTTTTTTGAAAGGCAACAAGAGTGGGCCCACACAATTGACTGCGGCAGTTTCGAATGAGACTCCTAGGACTCCGACCTCAGTAAGAACGGGTACTAAAAGAGTCGTTCCCACTAATTCGTAGACTGGAGTACAAGTGACTGGTGTGAGCTTGAAGGTAGATCCGGTGGCTTAGGTGCTAGCAATTCAGAAGGATCAGTGAGCCAAATTCTATTGTTACCGCGATAACACTTAAAGAGTTCTAGGAGTCACTTTGCAAGGAGTTAAGAAGGGAACTCTGAGATCAGGTTGATCAGATCAATCAGAGACCAATGGTTGCACCCATCATCCAAGATATCAATTCGACACTTTTTTCCAAGGACCCTGCAAGCTGAGAGCAGCATCACTGTCGATCCCTAAGAAATTCAAGATGCCTAGCATAGCCAAATACGATGGAACAAAATATCCTCATGGCTATGTGATAGCGTATTTGAAAGGGGTAAAGCAAAATGACCTTTCAAAATAAAAAGTAGAGTCCGTTCTAGTTAAGAAGTTAAAAAAATCTTGACAAAGGCAGCGCTAACCTTGTAAAGCCTCATATGTTTCTTCTAATAGTTAGACACTAATCTATGCATGCAATTGACGCATAATAAGATGGTTTAATGGATTGGTGAAGAGTTGGTCTTACCAAACAAAGATCGAAAATGTTGGAGACTCAACGACAAGCCATCGAGCAAATTTTAGATTTGAAATCCTTGCACATATATGTCTGAGCCTCAACGATGGGTGGAGATTCAGTCAAGTAGTACTGTGTCAAGTAATATCATATGGTCCTTTAGATTCATGCCATGTGTTCTATAAAATAATTAAAGGTTGAGATCTACTTAAATTCTTATAATTATAAATAATCAAACAATAAAAATAATATACTAACGGCAAAGTTGACAGAAAGTTAATGCTACCTTTTTTTTTTTCTAAATTTTAAAATCAAAGTAAATGCCACATTTTGTTTTTAATTTTTTTCATGTTGAATGTTTTTCGGAATTCGATTATTGGACATGCAGTATCTTGGCAAAACATAAAGTACTACTATTGTCTTCACAAATTTAACATGTAGTACCCTTTTGCTTGCAGAAAGTAAAGTGGAGAATCTTTAATGAAGCAATAGGCATTTGATGAAGATTTAGTTTGTTTTATTTTTTTGACTAGAAGTTAATTAAGAACGTGCAGGTATGAAGGTTGCCGTTAGTATATTGTTTTTATTGTTTGATTATTTAATAATTATAAGAATTTAAGTAGATCTCAACTTTTATATAGGCCACATGACATATATAAATCTAAATGACCATTTGATATTACTTGACACAATACTACTCGACTGAATCCTCACCCCTCAACGAAAAGCCTAGAAAGCAAAACCCCACGCATATAAATACCTCTAAAACGAGAATACCATATCTTTTATACTTGGGAAATTTATTGAGAGCTCCTTGGACAGAGAAACTCATCCCTAGCCGTTAAGTGCTATCTAAGGTAAGATTTAACTAATACAAATTTTGGATGACTGCTTCCATTAGATTCTTATCTTAACATCCAAACATGGATTATTTCTTAGATTTGAGCAAGGATCCTACTCAATCTTCAAGAACACTATTTTAGCAAAACTAAAATTTTGTAAAGAGGCAACCCCACAACTCCAAACATTCATCATAAACTAAAATATGCATTTAAAAAATTGTTAAGGAAGGAAAATATCATTCAATCTTAAAGGAGGTTATTAAGGACGTTATTATTGTAAATAGATTATTTGTGTAAATTGTAATGTAGCTTAGACAAGTTGTGTATTGGGCAAAGCCCATTAGGAATTACTTAGCCCCTAAGTTAGGTTTTTTAGTTTTTACTTGTATATATAGGGCCATTGATTAATGAAAAAGGTGAGAGGTTCTTCACCCCAAATTTGTGTCTTGTTTATCAATTCTAACATGGTATCAGAGCCACCGCACTGTTGATCGAAAAAGTGATCGGTATAATAAAACTTCTCTATAAAGTGTGAAGAAAGAGTGTGGTGATGGTCGTTCGAAGGGAAGGAGCTGGTGTCACTGTTGCTAGTGTTTGTATCGACGAGAGGAAATAGTCCACGGCGAACGAGGTCATCGTGTGACAAGGAGTTCGATATTGAAAAGGCAAGATTGTTTCAGACAATCTTGAGTGCTCTTAAGAAGACAGGTTTCGGGGGCGAAACCATTCCACTACCCGAAGATGGTCCAATAGATATGTTGAATAAACAAGTGAAAAGTGATGCTCACGAGCGGAGTGGTCGGGAGAGAGTCGCAGTGAATGAGCAACACTCTCCCGGGGAGGAGTGATGAATCGATAGAGAGGGGTAATATGTCCGAATTATAATCATTCAAGGCATAATCTAAATGATTGCTATGAGGTTATCGGATATCCAAAATGGTGGAAATCTGGCTCACGAAATGAGAATGGAACTTGTGATCGAGTTACGGTGTCGTCAAGCTGTCGTGCAGAGACACGAGCAAACATGGCTCGTTCGGTGAATGAAGTTGGATTCGGACACTCTAGTGTGTCAGAATTGAGTAGTGAACAATTGCAGGTGTTGGTGAGTTTGTTGAATCAAAAGAAGTCGGACGCCGATAAAGTAAAAATTAAAACGACTAATGGTTCATGGATAATTGATACCAGAGCTTCGAATCATATGACCGGAGAATTGAATGTGTTGAGCGATTTACAGGATATTGTACAGTGTTCGGTGGGCTTGCCTAACAGAAGCAGTACTATGGCTACGAAGGAAGGGTCAACCCAGTTTAACGAACACATGACCCTTCGAAATGTTCTTTATGTGCCTAGAATGATGTGCAATTTGATTTCGGTGTCTGAGTTAATCGATCAATATGATTGTGATGTACTGTTTACTGGGGCTATGTGTGTTGTAAAGGATAGGAACACGGGCAAGTTGATTGGCACGGGTAAAAAAATGGATGGTTTGTACTACTTTCAGTCGGTGTCATCGGTGAAGGCTATGAAAGCGGATGTGTTGGATCTGTGGCACCAACGGTTGGGACATCCCTCTATTCAGGTAACGAATTCTCTCCCAATTCAAGAAATTAGGAATTGTAGCGGCAAGAAAAATGTGAAAGCATGTGATATATGTCATCGGGCAAAGCAGATTAGGAATGCGTTTCCATTGAGCAAGAATAGAGCCTCCGAGAGTTTTGAATTGATACACTGTGACTTGTGGGGTCCGTATAGAACTGAAACTTCATGTGCTGCCTCATATTTTTTAACAATTATTGATGATTTTTCCCGAGCTGCATGGGTATTTTTGTTGGTTGATTAGAAAGAGGTCGGAAGAGCTTTGAAAAACTTCTTTGCAATGGTCGAAAGACAATTTCATAAATATGTCAAGATTGTCCGAAGTGATAATAGGACCGAGTTTATAAGTATGAAAGCCTATTTTCGGGAACAAGGAATTCTCTTTCAAACCTCGTGTGTAGGGACACCACAACAAAATGGAAGAGTTGAAAGAAAACATCGACATATTTTGAATGTAGCTCGGGCACTCCGATTTCAAGCACATTTGCTGATTGAATTTTGGGGAGAGTGTATAATGACAGCCGTTTACTTGATTAATCGAACGCCTTCATCAGTATTGAATGGGAAGACACCATATGATGTTCTGATGCATGTGATACCGAATTTCGATCACTTGAAAGTGTTCGGATGCTTGTGCTATGCACGCAATCAAGGACGAATGCATGATAAGTTTGACAGCTGAAGTCGTCGATGTATATTTTTGGGGTATCCGAATGGGAAAAAGGCATGGAAGTTGTATGATTTGGATACCAAAGAGTATTTCATGTCACGATACGTTACATTCTATGAGAACGAGTTTCCGTTTGCACCAAAGGATGGTGTGAAAGAGAGTTCGATTCCAAGTGTTGAGACTGATCAAGTGGATGAAGTTGCTGAAGAAGAGAACAGTTCCGGAATGAGGGGGGTATTGAGATTCCCCCAGTGCATGTTGTCGATGAATCTGAAGCGGAGGATGTATTGCATCCGGAAAATGAGGGGCCGAATCAAGATGGACACATGGAAATGGAAGTGATGGATGAAGAATTAGGCCGAGGGAAGCGAACGAAGACAGAGAGTGTTCGTTTGCGTGACTATGTAACTAATACTGTTCGGAAACAGAATCATCGTGTGTCGACCTGTGTTCGGAAATCAGACAGTTCAGCCGAACAGCGTCATCATGTGCCGACCTGTGTTCGAAAATCAGACAGTTCACTCGAGCAGCGATATGCCTCGGGTGCGCCTTATCTGGTGGCACATTATGTTGACTGTGATAAATTTTCGAAGAATCATGCGTGCTTTCTTGCAGCCATAACGGAGAGACATGAACCGAGGTCATTCTCCGAAGCCGTGAAAGATGAAAAGTAGCGAACGGCTATGCAACAAGAGTTGCATGCTTTGAAAACGAACAAAACTTGGGAAATCGAGCACTTGCCTCCGGGAAAGAAGGCGCTCGGATGTCGATGGGTGTATAAAATTAAGTACAACTCTGATGGTACCATTGAGCGATACAAAGCTAGGTTGGTGATCTTTGGTAATCATCAAGTTGAAGGAATTGGCTGCACGAAGACATTTGCACCGGTAGCTAAAATGGTGACTGTTCGTGTCTTCTTGGCGGTAGCTGCAGCTAAGAATTGGGAATTACATCAGATGGATGTGCATAATGCTTTTCTACATGGTGATCTTCACGAGGAACTATATATGAAGTTGCCTCCGGGGTATAAAAATGATGGGTCCGGCAAAGTGTACCGTCTCCAAAAATCTTTGTATGGATTGAAGCAAGCTCCTCGTTGTTGGTTTGCAAAGTTATCGACAGCTCTAAAGAATTATGGCTTTCGACAATCATATTCTGATTATTCATTGTTTACGATGAAGAAAGGGAATGTGCAATTGAGTGTGCTTGTGTATGTGGATGATCTGATTGTCTCCGGTAATGATCCAAAGGCAATCTGACTCTTCAAGTTGTATCTATCTGTCTGTTTTCACATGAAAGATCTCGGACGATTGAAGTATTTTTTAGGAGTTGAAGTAGCAAGGGGTCCTAAAGGAATCTTCCTCTGTCAACGGAAGTATGCATTGGATATAATTTTGGAAGTTGGCTTGTTGGGTGCTCGACCAGCGGGCTCACCGATGGAACAGAATCATCGGTTGGCGCTTGCACGTGGTCGATTCATGAAAAATCTAGAGAGTTATCGGAGATTGGTCGGACACCTGATTTATCTATGCTTCACGCGTCCGGATTTTTCATATAGTGTTCATGTGTTGTCTCAGTTTATGCAACAACTACGAGTCGAGCACTGGGATGCAGCTCTCCGAGTTGTTCGTTACTTAAAAGGGTGTCCGGGACAAGGTATTGTGATGAGTTCGAAAGGTGATCTTCGTTTGAACGGTTGGTGTGACTCCGATTGGGCAGTGTGTCCGTTGGTATGTGTCTTTAGGGGATTCACCGATATCATGGCGCACGAAGAAACAACAAATTGTCTCACGTTCTTCAGCGGAGGCAGAATACCGATCGATGGCAATGACCGCGTGCAAGCTGAAATGGTTGAAAGGGCTATTGTGGAGTCTTAGAATCGAGCACCATCGTTCGATAGATCTGCAGTGTGACAGTCAGGTAGCAATATATATTGCCCGTAATCCGGTATTTCACGAACGAACGAAGCACATTGAAGTAGATTGTCATTTTGTCCGTGATGCGATTGTTGGAGGGACCATACGTCCCGGACATGTGCCAACGGGTGCTCAATTGGCAGATATCTTTACCAAAGCACTGGGCCAAACACAATTTGATTATTTATTGAGCAAGTTGGGCATTCGAAACCCTCATGCTCCAACTTGAGAGGGGGAGGAGGGGGGGGGGGGGGGAGTAAAGGAGGTTATTAAGGACGTTATTATTGTAAATAGGTTATTTGTGTAAACTGTAGTGTAGCTTAGACAAGTTGTGTATTGGGCCAAGCCCATTAGGAATTACTTAGCCCCTAAGTTAGGTCTTTTAGTTTTTACTTATATATATAGGGCCATTGATTAATGAAAAAGGTGAGAGGTTCTTCACCCCAAATTTGTGTTTTGTTTATCAATTCTAACAAATCTTGATTTCTATGAAACCTAGATTTTTGTGTTTCTTGATATTTTGGGTGAAACTAAGAAGATGAAGAACAATAGTCCTGAGGCTAGGAAATGAGTTGTTTGATGATCTTAGTACTTTCATTGGAATAAAAATGAGATATTTAATAAGATTATTAACTCGATTAATGAAATAATTGGGATTAGAGATTGTCGATGGCTTTAAACCAAATGTGAACCCCTTAGTGGGTTGTAATGAAATCAATTGAATGTGTTGTGATGAGTTTTACTCGTTGATTATGTAGAATAGCATAAGTTGAGTGAGTTGGTGGTTGTTGGACTATTTTGAAAAACATTAGCAAGGTAATTTGAGACTTACTTCCTTTTTAAGGTGGTTTTGACTAATACTTATATTTTTCATAAAGGGCAATCCGGTGCACAAAGTATCTTGCATTCACGCAGGGTCCGAGGAAGGGCCCACATCAAGGGATGTGATGTACACAGCCTAACCTAATGCAAGCATCAGTGGCTGTTTCCAAGGCTTGAACCCATGACCTATAGGTCACACAAAGACAACTTTACTAGTTGCTCCAAGGCTCCCCATTACTTATATTTTCATGTCTATGAAAAATATTTGAAACGTTAGTATGAGTTTGTTAGGGTGAGGCAGACTATATATACCACCCATGGTTTGAACTTTACGAATGAGAATATGCTATCATATGATATGTATAGGATTATGAAATATATATAATTCTCATGAATGTGCTTAGTGACTTCATGATAGCACTTATTGCAAAGTTATGAAGAAGATTATGACAATGCTATCTTAAGAATGAGTTTTATGTTATCTACTTGATTTCAAAGTATAAATTGCATTAAAGTACACTTAATTATGTTTTTAAAAAAACATGATGAAGCTTATGACCACATTATTTTGAAGCTGATGTAACATTGTTCTTGCTTGAAATCATGGTCTAAATTGTTTTAAGTAGAAATGTTATAATGTTACCATGAATATATTTATGACTCCTAGAGGCCGAATTGATGAAGGAAAATAATTTCTTAGAGAGAATTATAATACACTCTTAAAATGGAAGAAGGCTTACGAAACACACCTAAACAGTTGAATGATATGATACACTCTTAAATGAAGAAAAGAATACTTTAGAACACACCTAAATGGTGGAATGATATGATACACTCCTAAATGGAGGAAAGGCTACTTAAAAACACCAAAAAAATGGTGGAATGATATGATACACTCCTAAATGGACAAAATGTTACTTTACACACACCTAAATAGTGGAATGAGATGAGACACGCTTAGATGAAGGAAAGGGTACTTTGCACGCAATGGTGGAATGAAATGATAGACACCTAAATGAAGAAAGAGCTAATTTACACACTTAAATGGTGGAACATTTATAACTAGTCACTAGTGGGATTCCCACTTAATAATTGAAATATTTAGTATATAGTCTAGGCGATTTTATGAAATGCATATACCTTCTTTTAGAGGTTATGAAATGTTAATTATCCTTTGGCTATAACTAAGCATACATTCATGTTTATAGGAATTTCATTCCACTCTTTTTTCGAATATAGTCGATGATGATTACTTTTTACGATATGTCTATATATTGTTCTTAGCCCGTATCGGCACAACTTACTTTAGATTTCAGATCTTTCTTCGCTCGATGGTGATGAGACGAGATAGGTCGCCGCTACTTTCTATCTCTAGCTTTTGGTGAGCTCCACATCTTTTTGTCCCAAGCGGAGACCAAGTAATAGACTGGACATTATTTTTGTCGAGATAGGGTCTTGTCCTGTGCCATATTCTATAAGGACCAGTTCCTTAAAATGTGTTCCTTTACTCTACGATGTGCGGAATAAAAACTGTAAGTAATTGAACACCAGATTTTAGCGTGGAAAAACCCCTAGACACGGGATCAAAAAACCACGACCTACTTCTCAAGTAGGATTTCAACTTCACTATGTAAAAAGACCCACTTGGTTACAAGACTCACTCTTACTAACCTAGGACTAACTCTAATCCTTTAGTGATCTTTCTCACGATCAGTGAAGTTGTGTCAAGTCCACGACTTGAACTACACAATTTACAACTCGATTTTTGCTTACTACAATTGAACTAAGACTTGAACTTTTACAAGACTCCATCTAAGGAACAGGTTCTTACTTAGTTCTACTGTAGCTAATGATTACACAAATAAGCTAATAATTCTTCTCAGCTTTTGCTCGATGCTCTCTCTATTTGTGTACACCTTCTATGGCTGATAGTCTTCTCGTTTTATAGTTTCCAGCAGCCAAGAAGTCCCAATGAATTAGAATTCCAAAGCTCCCTTGACTTTGAATCCTAATTGGATTCTACCTTCTAGGATCCGAATCCTTTATCCCTTATCCTTGTGTTTATGCAATCTTTTCATTATCCGTTTAGACCTGCATAATTATCAAGATAAACATTAGTATTAGGATAAATAATAATATCTCAATTAAATGATTTTGCATGAATTATCTATTCTGCTTCAGTGATTCAAAGGAACAGGTCCTTTGAATCCGTTCCTCAGTCATCAGTCAAAACTCCAAGCTTTCCAAGCTAACAATTTCCCCCTTTTTGATGATGACAAATTCATACTTATAGCTTCATCTCCTTAATGTCCTGAGGTACAACTTAAGCTAAAAAAGACACCAATCAGTGGAGAATTAATTAATTTATCATTAAGGAACATATTTTTCTTAGGTATATAATCATGCAAAATCAGACTTACTCTTCCCCCTTTTGGCATCATTGAAAAGGTTGCAGATAAAACATAACTCAAGTGTTAGAATTAATCAGCACATAGCCATTGAGGCAACTCAAAATGCAAACATACTTCAAATAAAGCAACCGCAAAACAATGATATTAGCCATCCAAGACAATTCATTTAACCAAAATATCAAAATCAGGGGATACAAGCAAGTACTACAGAATTATCCAACTACTAAAGAAGAAAAAGGCTAAGGCACTAGGCTAGGCTAGATCCCACTAGACAAAAGATGGCTAAAGGCTAAGGCTAAGGTGGTCAGGATGTGGACGGACCAGGTCCCTGAGACTTGTGAAGCAGATCAAACATCTGCTCGAGCATTCCCTCATTGGTCTCCTTTGCTTTTGAGGCCTCTGCCTTCCAGTAATTCCTCTCCTCTTCCAGCCTTGCTATCTCGACAGCCTGCATAGCAACCTGTTGCCTAAGTTCCCTCACTTTGTTGTTCAGTGGCTGCCTCCCAACACCAGCCTGTGGAGGATCAGCCTGAACTGGCAAATCACAGCTTATCAAAGTAGCACACCCAAACTTCTCCTTCTTTGTAGCCTTCACAACCCCTTTCAAGGGAATCTTCAACTTGGCAAAGATATCAGTCAGAATAAAACCAAACGGCAAGGAGTGTTTTCTCTTCCCAGCAATCACCCTTTTTATCAGGTGGATCATAAAGCTAGGCCAATTGATCTGCTTTTCAGTGTCCAACAGTTCCATAAGGACCAGGTCCATGAAACTGGCAACTCCTCTTTTCTCCTGCCTTGGCATCACAACTTTGTTCACAAACTCAAATAAAACCTGATGCTGTGGGTGCATCTCACTCTTTTGCACTGCCCTGGGTTTTTCTTCACCATCATTCTCAGCAAACTTTCTAGTGATCTCCAGATCAGTAGGCAAGTTTGTCAAGTCAGGCCAAACAGTCTTGACATAGCTAGCATACCCAGAGGCAGGAATACCCAACAGCTCACCAAGTTCCAGTGTATCAAAAATTATCACATTTTCATTTACAGAGGTAGTAAGTTGATCACCTCTGATGGAACAATTTTTATAGAATTCCTGCACCATTCCTTTTGCACACCTACCAGAGATCTTAAGGACCATGTCCCTCCAACCCTGAGCATACAGTTTTTGCAGCAACCATACCATTCCTTCTTCTTGAACATCAGTCATGACCCTTCCTTTCAAAACCTTTCTGGTCAGTATGTCCTCATGAACACAGTGCACAGTCTCACTATCTTCAGCATCACTATCACTCTCATCTTCAGCAACTAACTCATCACTATCACTAGCAGATTCTTCAGAAACAACCACTCTTTTAGAGGACCTGGTCCTCTTAACAATTTTCTCAGCAGCTTTAACTGAGCTTCTTGTCACTCTTCTCTCAGGAACTTTCCTTTTCTTTGACTGAGGTTTCTCCTCCTCAGCCTCTACCATCTCATCATCTTCAGAAAAATCAGCCAGATCAAAATCATCAATATCATCCACTTTTTCTTCCTCAACTACCTGTTTTCCTTTCCCTTTTCTGCTCCTTTCCAAGGCAGCAGCTAGTTGTTCATCAGCAGCTTTGGCAGCACTTCTTGTCCTCCTACCCCCAGAAGCAGGGGTTGAGGCAGAAGGAACAGGTTCTTTTGCCTTAGAGGAACTTTCAGCTTTCTTTTTATTTCCAGGTTTGTAACTATCACCTATCTTCTTCAATTTAGCAGCAATTTCAGCAGTCACATGGTCATCGATGGGTCCCTTTCTAGCCAATTTTCTTCTCAAACTCCTAATATTGATCAAATCCACTAGGGGCCTGTCACTATCACTTATAGCCTCCTCAACATCTATCACATTCTCCATGGGTGCTCTAAAAGCAGCCTCTGGAGACCCTGATGACCCATGCATGGGTGCTTCCAACCTCTTAATAGGTTCCCCCTCAAGAGCAGCCTCAGATCCCTCTCCCTTTTCTTCCTCGTCAATAACAACATTCAAAGGGTATGTGAAGTTTACCTGATACTGATACAACACCATAGCCCTTGACAAATCCTCAACCTGCTCAGCAATTGATTCAGCTGTGGGAACTGGTCCTTCCCCCTGAATTTCAGGTTCAGGTATTTCTGGAATTTGTTCAGGAACTTCAGGGTTTGGGTCGATGATTTCCATGGGTGAAGGAGGGTTGAGATTTTGTGGTTGTTCACCAGTGGGTGCAGATGGAGAGTTATCAGAAGAAAGAGACATTTTTGCAATTCTAATCAAAAGATAATTGACAATTCTTTCTGAAATATTGAGATTTTAGTTGATGAACAAGGTAAAATAATAATGTGGGAGAAGAAGGGTATTTATAGAGTGAATTAAGTAGTGCAATTAGAGTAGGAGACGATCAGCTTACCTCAGCACAACATGCAACGGCTAAGGACTCTTGGGAGTCTCCCGGAGAAAAAGAGCCGTTAGGCTTCAGGACACCTTTTCAGAACAGGAACTGTTCCTCCGATGGGACTCTTTTGCAATTTGGATATGGGTAGGAAACTTAGTGGGATTTTATCCTAAACACAAGTTACCTATAGCCTTTATACTCCTAAATTAATTGAATAATTACGAGTACATACCTGTTTTTAACACCATAATTCAGTGTCCTTCCAATTTGCAATTTTTGATCATCTGAAATTCTAAGAGCATAAGGGTAACATCATTCAATTTTAGCAACTCTAAATAAGATATGTAGCATGAGAGTATACATTTAAGTATGAAAACTGGACTGAATGATTCATAATGACTTGAATAAAATTCATTTTAAGAGCAATTTTCTTAGCCAATTATGAAGTAAAGCATTGAAGATTTTATGTGAAATTAATCATCCCTAATTCCAATCTATTTCTTTCAAAATCATCTCTACCTAGAGCTTTAGTAAAAATGTCAGCTATTTGCTTTTCAGTAGGACAAAATGCTATGGTAATCAAACCTTTTTCATAATTGTCTCTTAGGAAATGATGTCTTATGTCAATGTGTTTAGTCCTTTTGTGATGCACTGGATTCTTTGTCATATTTATAGCACTAGTGTTATCACAATAAATAGGAACAGTTCCTACATCAACACCAAAATCCTGTAATTGTTGTTTGATCCATAACAATTGTGAACAACATGAAGCAGCTGCCACATATTCAGCCTCAGCAGTAGAAAGTGCCACTGAATTTTGTTTCTTAGTTCCCCAGGAAACCAAACACTCACCAAGAAAATGTGCCATACCTGAGGTGCTTTTTCTATCAACAAGGAAACCTACATAGTCAGCATCAGTATATCCAACAAGATTAAAATTACCACCTTTTGGATACCAAAGTCCCAAGGGACCTGTTCCTTTCAGATACCTCAATATTCTTTTAACAGCTTTCAAATGAGATTCCTTAGGATCTGATTGGAACCTAGCACACAAACCAACACTGAACACTATATCAGGTCTACTAGCAGTTAGATAAAGTAGAGAACCTATCATGCCCCTATACAATTTTTGATCAACTGATATTCCATGTTCATCAAGATCCAATTTTGTGGCAGTGGCAATAGGTGTGTCAATTCCCTTAGCATTATCCATATCAAATCTTTTAAGTAATTCCTTAACATACTTTTGTTGATGGATCATAGTTCCATTTGAGGTTTGCTTGATTTGTAAACCCAAAAAGAAGTTGAGTTCACCCATCATGCTCATCTCAAATTCACTCCCCATCAAGTTTGCAAATTCTTTACTTAAATTTTCACAAGTGGCACCAAAAATTATGTCATCTACATAGATTTGAACAATTAAGAGATCCTTACCTTTTTCTTTTAAGAACAAAGTACTATCAATTTTACTTCTCTTGTATCCATGCTGGAGTAGAAATTTTGATAGCCTTTCATACCATGCTCTTGGTGCCTGTTTGAGCCCATACAAGGCCTTGTCCAGCTTGTACACATGTTCAGGGAACTGTTCACTTTCAAAGCCTGGAGGTTGCTTGACATATACTTCTTCTTTCAAGTAACCATTCAGAAATGCACTCTTGACATCCATTCGATGTAGAGTGAAATCCATGTATGAAGCAAAGGCTATAAGAAGTCTTATTGCTTCCAATCTTGCAACTGGAGCAAAAGTCTCATCATAGTCGATGCCCTCCTCTTGACTGTATCCCTGAACAACTAGTGTGGCCTTATTCCTAGTTACCATGCCATCCTCATCAAGTTTGTTTCTGAAAACCCATTTTGTTCCAATTATGGACCTGTTCCTTGGCTTGGGTTCCAGATGCCAAACTTGACTCCTTTGGAATTGATTCAGCTCTTCCTGCATAGCATTTATCCAATCTGCATCCTTCAGTGCTTCTTTCACATTTTTGGGTTCAATTAGAGATAAGAAAGCACTAAAGGCACATAGATTTTGATTTTTGACTGCGGATCTAGTTTGAATCCCAGCAGTCTTATCTGAGATTATTTGATCCACAGGATGTGACCCTTGATACTTGTAAGGCTTGGGTGTCAATCCATTGTCAGAGGTCCTCTGCTGAGGAACAGTTCCTGATAGAGTAGCATTCCCAGTTTGTGAGGTGGTACCAACACTTGTTCCCCCTGTTTCAGTGCTACTCTTCTCAGTTCTGTCCTGAGGAACAGTTCCTTGCAGTTCACTCCTCATATCCAGAATCTGCATTTGTGGATTAAGTTCAAACTCTTTCAGCATTCCAATTTCTTCATCCTCATGTACCTGTTCTTGAGTGAGACTGTCAGTTTCATCAAATTTAACATGCATGCTTTCTTCAATTTTCAATGTTTTCTTGTTAAACACCCTATAAGATTTACTATTCAAAGAATAGCCAACAAATATTCCCTCATCACTTCTAGGATCAAATTTTCCTAAGGCATCCTTCCCATTGTTGTGTATGAAACATTTGCAACCAAAAGCCCTAAGATGAGAAATATTGGTTTTCTTCCTTTAAGCAATTCATATGGTGTCTTTTCTATTAAAGGTCTTGTCATACATCTATTTATTATATAGCATGCAGTATTAATAGCCTCAGCCCAAAAATTCTGTGGAAGATTTCCAGATATCAACATAGTCATTGCCATTTCTTCTAGAGTCCTATTTTTCCTTTCCACTACACCATTTTGTTGTGGAGTTCTAGGTGAGGAAAAATTATGATTAATGCCATTCTCATTACAAAAATTGAAAAACATATGATTTTCAAATTCAGTTCCATGATCTGACCTAATGGCAACAATATGACTATCTAGAGTTCTTTGAGCTTTCTTAGCAAAAATTGAAAATGCATTAAATGCTTCTTCTTTAGATGCAAGAAATATAGTCCATGTAAACCTGGAGTAATCATCCACCAATACCATAACATACTTCTTACCTCCACGACTCATTGTTCTCATTGGACCACACAAATCCATATGGACCAGTTCCAAAGGTTTAGTGGTACTTACCTGTTTCTTTGATTTGAAGGAGGATTTTACCTGCTTCCCCCTGGCACAAGCTTCACATACCTTTTCATCATTAAACCTGATGTTAGGAAGACCTATCACCAAGTCCTTTGACACAAGTTTGTTCAATTGTGAAAGACTAGCATGTCCTAGTCTTTTGTGCCATAGGAGGGGATCATTTTGCACCACACTTAAGCAGCTCAAGCTTCCATTAGATAATGTCAGCAAGTCTACTTTGTAGATGTTTCCATGTCTGTTTCCCTGCAAAATAACCTCTCCAGAAGCTTGATTAGTCACAGTGCATCCAGTAGATGAGAAATTAACATTATTACCTTTGTCACACAATTGAGATATGCTCAATAAGCAATGCTTCAGTCCATCTACTAGAAATACATTATATATGCAGTGTGAGTCAGACTTACCTACCTTTCCAATTCCAATAATTTCCCCTTTCTTACCATTACCGAAGGAAACACTTCCTCCTTGGAAGGCTGAGAGTGAAAGGAACAGTTCCTTATGCCCTGTCATATGTCTTGAGCAACCACTGTCCATGTACCATTTGTGGTTTGTCTCCTTCACTCTAGCCTGCAAAAGAAAACTAGGGGTTAATTTTAAGAACCCAAACTAGTTTGGGTTCCTTTCCTTTTGAAAAAGGATGAATCAGATCTCTCTTAGCCCAAAATGGTAAAGGTTTCTTTGTGTGAACATCTCTCCTTTTTACAGAATGTTGATCAGGTTTGTAGGACCTATTCTTTTGTTTCACAGGATTTTGAACAGGTTTAAAGGACCTGTTCCTCTGGACAGCCATTTTTAAAGATTGACAATTTTCTTTCCGGTGACCAGTGTTCCCATAGTGAGTGCATAGCCAGTTTTCAGGAAATGACAGGTACTTACTCTTTGGATCCCATTTGGATGAACTTTGTGCCTTCATGAATCCAATACCTTTCCTGTTACTGCTATGATTTTCTTGCAACCATTCTAGTGCTTCAGAAGACTTGTTCCATTCTACAGTTTTTCTTAATTCCATTTTTGTTTTAACCAAGTCTTCTTCTAAAGATCTTATCTTTTCATCTTTTTTACACAATTCATCAACTGTGTTTTTCAGTTTCTCTTCAGCAATGATCTGATGAGAATTAGCAATACCTTTACCTTTTACAACTGTTTTAACATTTTCTAATTCTTGAGCAGTTGTTTCAAGTGTGAGGACCTGTTCCTCAAGCATGCTAATCTTCCTTTCCAGAAAATCATTTTTAATTATTTCCTCTTTGCATTCTGTTTCTAAGCAGTCAACTTTATCATGCAGTTGGTGATTATCATCCCTCAGAGTTTTAAATTTATTTAGCACAATATGGAATACTTTAACCAACTTTTCTCTAGACATGCTTTTTACATCTTCTTTAAGTTTAGAAACAAATACCTCAGGATCCTCTTCATTTTCTGAATCTCCAAGTGCCATTAGAGCAAGATCCTCATCCAGATCATCATCAGTTATTTCGTCTTCACTGTCTTGCCATTCTGCAACCAGCGCTTTGGGATTTTCACTTTTCTTATGGACCTGTTCCCTAGCCTTCTTTCTTTCATCAATGAATTTCTTCCTCCATTCTCCTTCCATGATTGGACATTTGCTGATGTAGTGCTCCGAGCTTCCACATTTGTGGCATTCTCCAGCCTGTTTCATGTTAGTAGACCTACCCTGTCCACTAATTTCCCTTTTCTTATTCAAATATTTCTGAACACTTTTAGCGATAAGAACCAGTTCCTTATCATCAATGATTTTATCACCAGCTGTCAAGGCTAGGTTAGGTTCAGTTTTAACTGGTGCTCCTATGTTTTTAACCTTCTTCCTTAGTTCATAAGTCTTTAGATTACCTATAAGCTCATCTAAGGATAAAGTGGTTAAATCTTTACTTTCAATGATAGCACAAGCTTTGATGTCCCAAGATTCTGGAAGAACCCTAGTTAAAATCTTTTCTACCCTATCTTCCACAGTTAAAACCCTTCCCAAAGAGATAAGTTCAGAGGCAATGGCATTAAATCTAGTATAGATTTCAGAGATTGATTCTTCTTCTTTCATTTTAAAGCTTTCATATTCAGCATAAAGAAGTGTACCTCTGGACCTTTTTACCTGACTTGTTCCTTCGTGTGCAACTTGTAGAGCATCCCAAATCTCCTTCGCAGTGGCATACCCTCTTATCCTTGTGCATTCGTCAGGACTAAGTCCACCAACCAGCCACTTCCTTGCCTTAGCATTCTTTTCCCATTGCTTTATGTCTTCAGCATTGCATTCCTTCCTGGTTTTTGGAACATCCTTTCCATCAGCATCTTTCTTCATTGGGATCATGGGACCTTCAGTTACTATGTCCCATAATTCGTAATCTTCTGCTTGAAGGTGATCATGCATCCTCTCTTTCCACCATGAATAGTATTTCCCATTGAAGTAAGGTGCTCTCACCATTGACTGGCCCTCACTGTTCTCTCGTGATGTACTCATTTAATCCTAGGTGTTAGCCTTTTCAAGGATAACCTGCTCTGATACCAATTGTTATTTCCCACGATTACACCACTTTACTGTTTTAAGGACCAGTTCCTTAAAATGTGTTCCTTTACTCTACGATGTGCGGAATAAAAACTGTAAGTAATTGAACACCAGATTTTAGCGTGGAAAAACCCCTAGACACGGGATCAAAAAACCACGACCTACTTCTCAAGTAGGATTTCAACTTCACTATATAAAAAGACCCACTTGGTTACAAGACTCACTCTTACTAACCTAGGACTAACTCTAATCCTTTAGTGATCTTTCTCACGATCAGTGAAGTTGTGTCAAGTCCACGACTTGAACTACACAATTTACAACTCGATTTTTGCTTACTACAATTGAACTAAGACTTGAACTTTTACAAGACTCAATCTAAGGAACAGGTTCTTACTTAGTTCTACTGTAGCTAATGATTACACAAATAAGCTAATAATTCTTCTCAGCTTTTGCTCGATGCTCTCTCTATTTGTGTACACCTTCTATGGCTAATAGTCTTCTCGTTTTATAGTTTCCAGCAGCCAAGAAGTCCCAATGAATTAGAATTCCAAAGCTCCCTTGACTTTGAATCCTAATTGGATTCTACCTTCTAGGATCCGAATCCTTTATCCCTTATCCTTGTGTTTATGCAATCTTTTCATTATCCGTTTAGACCTGCATAATTATCAAGATAAATATTAGTATTAGGATAAATAATAATATCTCAATTAAATGATTTTGCATGAATTATCTATTCTGCTTCAGTGATTCAAAGGAACAGGTCCTTTGAATCCGTTCCTCAGTCATCAGTCAAAACTCCAAGCTTTCCAAGCTAACATGTATGTTCCTAGAGTTTCCATGAGATAGTGTGGAATTTCTAGTCACGTGTATAAGACTTCTAATTTATTTCCACTTTCATGATGTTCCGCATTATTAAGTATAATGTTTGGTAAGCTTTCATCCTGAAATGGTTTGGATTTGTAAGCTACTCTAATTAATTTTGAAATGTGATATTAGATTATCGAATGACTATGTTTTCAAGGATGGATTAAACAGATTGTGGTTCGCTTAGTACTAGTTATAGTCTTAAGTGTCAGGTCACACGAAATGCCATAATAACTTTGATGGCGCGAACAAACTTGATACTCCCTTCTGCTCGAGAGTTCAGTTGATTCATTCGGAGAGATGACAGATGTATTTATAAAAGATCACTCTGGAGCCCAGAAGGTGGAAATGCAGATGGAGGACATATTCAAGATCCAACAAAGAGACAATGAGCCTCTTGGGGAGTTCATTGATAGGTTTAAATGAGAATGGATGATGCTGCCCAAAGTACCTGACAAATGGGCAGTCATTGCGTTCACTAAAGGGTTTAACACAAAAAGTTCTGTGGCTAATAGTAAGCTAAAAGAAAGCATCAAGGAACACCCAACCAAAATATGGGATAAGGCATACTACTTTTATTGTTCGAAGCTCTGGATTGAACATGATGTGGTGCAAATAAGTAACTAGTCGAGGAGTGGAGGACATTGTAGAAAAATTGAAACTTTTTTGAGGTGGAGCAGTGGTGATTGGAAAGATTCGGGGACTCGTTTTTAGCCTTACTCCGGATCTTCGTGATCAGAAAGAAGAGGAGACAAAAGTCAGTCTAATATAAATTCAGGTCGAAGGAATAAAGCAGGTTCTTCTGAAAAAAAAAAGTGGTTTATAGAAGATAAGGTCATGGGCTTCAGATTATGATGTCAAACTCCGATAAAAGAAGGCAAGAGTTTTGGTGTGAGTTCCACGGGAAACACGGGGACCTGACAAGGCATTGAGATTTGAGGTGGCTCATTTTCTCAAGAAAGGACTATTAGAAGATCTAGTCAAAGGCAAGGGCAAACAGACATAGTCGAGAAGCCGAGGTGGAGATCAACGTGATGTAAATTAGGATGGGAAAAATTAAATATCTAAAGTCTCAACTTCAAAGAGAACATTAAACATGATCACAATAGGAGTAAAAGTTAGTGGGATCACATAGAGAAGATTTGCCAAAGTTGCAAGGACTCATGGTGAACAAAAGAAGCACAACCTAGAAGCAGAGTCCGGGGACTGCATATTATTTAGTGACTCGAATTCTAATGGAATGCTATTCCCTCACCACAACTCACTAATAATTACTTTACAAATACGTGATACCATTTTCCAATATATTTCAGTAGATGTAGATAGCTCACTCAACATAATTTGAGTCTGGGTTGTTGAGAAGATGCGACTGTCGGGTAAGATTGTGCCAAAATTCACAATGCTCTTGGGGTGCAATGACTCAAGTGAAACAACCCTTGGGTGGGAGATAGTGTTGACAATCTATGCTCAATGAGTGATCAAGGAGACTCAATTCCAAGTCTTGGCAGGAGACATGACCTACAACATCATTGTAGGAAGATTGTGGATCCACGCCATGGAGATTGTTCCTTCTACCATCCACCAAATAATCTAATTCCCTACCAAGTATGGAGTTTGGAAAATCAATGGGGAGTAGAGAGAGGTCCATAACTACTCAGTCATATCATATGGGTTAGAGCTTGCTGAGTAAGAAAATCAGCGACATCGAAAATGAAATTGCTGGAAATAGAAGATAAGTTAAAGTGTCTAAGCTCCCGTTTTTTTATATTTACTCATTTTAACGTTCAACTATTTCTTTGCATTACTAAATACTTACAATTCTGATGCGAGGCATACCTAGTGTACATGATGACAAACTTCACCCACGGCATTTAACAGAAAAATAACCGTTCTAATCCTGGGTCAAAAAGTTTAACCTTTCTAGCGTTGTCTTCATAAAAAAGCCTCAACCCCATATTTCACTTCGCTTATCTCCTATCTAGGAAGCAAAACATCAGATAGCAAAGGGAACGTTGCAACAAGGACTAGAGGACTAATGACACATTCCAATGCCCAACACATTGTGCTTCAAGCTCAAGTATTGGGGGAATTATACTACATAGGACCTAGGAAGAAAGAAAGTGAAACATCTCCGACTCAATATTCATGTTATTACTATAGTCAAGTAAACGACTCTACACTCCAATAAGCAATTTCAGGGCTTCTACAGTCCAATAAGTGACTTCATGTAACGAAAATAAAACTTTTCGATTATTTTGCATACTTTGTTACAATGCCCATGTTGTTACAACTTGTCATGTATTACGCCCAAAAGCGTCTACTTATAAAAGTAATTAATTAAACTTTGGAAACCTTCACATTACTATGTTAATTGGGAACTTAGTTTTCCCTCATGATTTCATGAAAATAGGACGCCATTTTTAATTGGCACTTATACCGGGCCAGTGGTTTATCAAATCGCCTGCAACATGACGGTTCAACTATGAAAACACCTCATTACGGCAAAAACGTGAAAATCCTAGGTTTGCCTGAAACTTAGAAGAATAAAATATTCATAACAAGATGTTTTACAGCAAACTTTCAGTCACAAGACCCCAAGGCTCAAAGTGATATAAATTACAAGTATAAGCAATCATTCATCTGCATTTCTAGGAGAGAAGAGGAAGAAAAACACGTAATTGGATATACAGGGAGTGACCGAGTATCTGAAGGGCAAGGTGTTACGGCATTTTCCTAAGCTTTGCTTCCTTCCTCAACCAGATCATTAGGGGACTCGACATCTTCCTAAAAAAAGTCTTGTGAAAGAGTGGAATCCAACACTTAGTACTCCAAAAATAATTCTTCCGTCTTCTTAAACTCTTGACCCAAACCTAATCCTAGGGCCTTAACCTTCACATGGGTATCGTAGCTGGTTATCACGACAACCCAGTTAAGGTTTATTGCAGGTTGGGATTGAAGCTCCCCCAAGTTCTTTTTAGTAGCTTCAGCTCGCCCCTGGCCAAGTAGCCTCTTGCTTTGATTAATAGCGGCAAGGTCTGTCGCCTTTTTTAACTGCGCTTTAAGCTTGGCTACTCTAGCCTACAGACGAGAATACTCTTAAATAGTTGTCGTCTTAGCATCATTAGACAGGTCGATAAGGCCCTTGAGCTTTTGAACCTCCTATTCAAGTTTAGCCCGCTCAGCGGCAAAGGCAACCTTGTGTTCTTGATGAAGTTTGTTCAAACGCTCAAAGTCGCTTGACACCATTTGAGTCCTTCAACTCATAATAGAAAAATTCATTCTAAGCTGGGTAATCTCATCTGATTGAGTAAAATTGGCTATTCCAAGGCGGGAAATGGTGTCATCGGCTTTGGCATCCACAATGACCAAGTTTTGCTTTCAAAAGATAATAGTAGAGTTAGTGAATTCGAATAAGTTGATAAATAAAACAAAAAGCGCAAAGATAAGCTGCCCGCATGAAAAAAAGTGGCTGCAAGAAAATCCATAAGCTCGCTAGTTCGGTGTCTCCTGAGCCACTCGACTTCATCAGGACCAATGAAGGAGTCGATCATGGAAGCAACGCGTAAAGGGATATCCATCAAAATTATTCCTCCTAGAATAATATTATGTACATGACGTGTTTCGCCCCCGGGAGCAAACGAAGGCCCAGTTTAATCTGGAGTTGACGAAGCGGGTGGAAGAGTTGGTACCACCATGATGGTATCTTTGAAAGTTGCTTGAGGAGGAGAAGGTGGTACAAAAATAACCTCTCCCTCCTCTCCTCCCCCCCCCCCCCCAAGAATGAGTAGTCGTGGCCTCGCAGGTACCTCTAAGTCAGCAAAGTTGGCATCTTGAATGGTTTCATTGTGAACTTCGTCCTCATGGAGAAACTGAACGTGCAAGTTCTCAGCAAAAGTGGTGCCTTCATTGGAACCCTTCTCACTATTACTATTATTTTCGTAGTCAACTATCTCAGTCATCTTTTGAGGACTCACTTTGGGAATCAAAAGACTAACAGTCGATCCCTTTAAGCCCATTTGTAAGGTTCACTTCTTCTTCGAGGGGTAGGCACTGTGGCTTCTTGTGTTTTCCTTTTAAGGATCTCGAGATTTTCCAGTGCCTGGTTAGGAGTGGGAAGCTCCTCGGATGTTAACAAAACCACGGTCGGAGCTAGTTTTTTTTAACCCGTAGTTGAAAGACCTAAAAAAGCAAGAAAATATAGCAACAAAGGAAGAATTATCATGTTATTATCATAACTGCCTGCTTCGATTTCTAAATGCGAAGAGATAACTTTGAATTTACGGCCAAATAAAGTAAAGGTATCTAGAACATTCTATATCCAGGCCTTAAAGCTATCCACGTTTGGATGGGAGGTGAGATTGACAACAAAATAGGAGAACGTTATGTTTGTGTTATGCAAACAGAGGGTCAAGGAAGATGAAAATACTTACGATTAAGATTCCACTGCTCCAGGAATGTAACCTTATGATCAGGATTTAGAGCAGCAATCGGCACAAGCACATATCACTCATACCATCTCTGGTCATTCACATCCTCAGTGTTGTTAACTAAGGCATTGTTGGCATGACTGCAGAGGGTAATGAGTCATTCCCAAAAAAATCGAGGAGAATAGAGATATATGAGATACTGAAAAGTAAAGGGACCTCCAAGTTCTTAAGCGAGATGCTGAAAAGCAAAAAACGACTGTTCAACTTGGTTAAAAAGTAAAGAGAAAACCAGCTTCTTAAGCTAGATGTCGAAAAGCAAAAAACAACCCTCCACACTTGGGGTCCGAGTTACTCCATGCATATCACAACTCCTCTATAATAGGATCCATCGGCAAGCGGAACCCAAGGGTGAAGGGAGGTATAAAGAAAAGAGAAACGAGCATGGTAGTCAGTAATTCGAGCTTCGTTGGGAGAAGGACTAACATCTAAACTTATATCCCGCTGGCAGTCATCTTTTTTTTGAGATATACCACTTTGGGAGAAGGACTAACATCTAAACTTATATCCCGCTGGCAGTCATCTTTTTTTGAGATATACCACTTTCTTCAATAGCTGAAGCAATATTAGCGATGTCCTCACCACTTGAATAATGGGGTTATAATCGAGTTGCCAAGACTACTTTTTGACAATAAGTTTGGCAGCTGCTCATTCCTTTTCAAAGCCCTTCAGACGCGCAATTGTCTTCTATTTTTGTTGTCTTTTTGCTGGTTTAATGAGGATTTTACTTTTACCTTTACTCTTTCCCTTCTTGGTCAAAGCAATACTAAGAGGAGCATTGTCAACCTCTGTCTCCTCGAAGTCAGAGAGCTCAAAGTCATTATAGGGAGGAGAATGTGAAATGTTTTAAGAATCATCTCTTTGGGAAGCCATGGAATCAAGGAAAAAAAAAAGAAATGCAAATTTAGGGATTGCAAAAGAAAAAGAAAAGGTTTTTGAAGAAGTTTGCAAAACAAAAACTTATTTGCAAATCAAGGTTGGCAAGCAAACTTATTGGCAGCATAGTTACGATTACTCGATCAACGCCCCACGAACAAATGAGGGGCAGTCACGTCAACTTTTCCGCTAAAAATATTTCTCGTCTTCCCAAGCGGTTCCCGAGATGCAACCAGCAAGTGTGTGGTCTCTCTGCATCAAATAAAATCTTGTACAGACTCGCAATACGACATGTGGCATAAAAAGTTTGGTGACTCATATACGCAAGGTTAAACTTGGGGATTGATCGTTTGGTCACAACGGGTAAGCAGGCAAATCATTCTAACTACGGCTATTATATCTCCGGGCATAAGAAGCAAATCCAAACGGCTACACAACAGTCATTAAAAGGCGGAATATTTTGAGACAATTGGTCCATCATTTATTCACAATCATGGCCCTATCCGTTATAATTAGGGGAAATAAATACTGATATTCATTTAATGTACGTCATTAATGCCCCCTTTGACTACATAAACCTCGTATTTCTCTCATGTAGAAGATCTGACAACATATATTGTCACTTGTAAAAAATAGGACAGCCCGATGCACAAAACACCATTCACGCAGGGTCCGGGAAAGGGTTGCACTTCAAGGGGTGTGATATACACAACCTAACCTGATGCTTGGCTGTTTCAACGGCTTGAACTCGTGATTTATAGGTCACACAGAGACAACTTTACTAGTTGCTCCAATGCTCCCTTTCATCTACTATCAATTGTCTACTCATAAAAGCAATATAGAGGCTTTTTCTTTCTCTTGATCTCATACATTGTTTTATTTTCTATTACGCTCTATAGCCAGAAACAGTGCTCCTCAGGCACCGAGATAAGTTGTTTTACTTTCTTGAATTCGATTGTTCTAACTAATGCATTCAAACAAACTCAATCGCATAATATATTAAGTCAATTTTTAGGTTAAACACTATGTAAAATAATTTGTCGCTTGTTGTCCATTCGTTAATACTCTTATATGATCATGTCGCAACGAGTAGTGAAAGTGAAACTGGCTACCAAAAAGATGAGGTGGATAAAGATTCATTCACTCTTAATTTGTCCATTTGAGTTACGACAATAAAAATTTCTAGTAAAGAACGTTTCCTGGTAATGAGCCTCAAAGGCACGAATATCAGTTAGTTAAATAATATGTTCCTAATAGGGGATGGTTAAAAAAATTATGCAATATAGTATGATGTACTAGAGGATACATAAGAAATCAAATAATCACTTCTAACGTTTTTCTGAACAATGTCATTGGTACTAGATGTCTCTACTCAAAAGTGTATCCATATGATGTTGGGTCTAAAAGTAGTGAAAGTGAAACTACGCCAATAACTTCTGAGATGCCTACAGTACTAGAGCCTTGAGGCATAAAACACACACAATAGTGTGACAAATGATCATGCAAAACTATTCGATATAATAAGGTCGTAAGCTACATTCTTGTACTATTCTTCCATCCATCAATTTAAGCAATCGAATGAAGACACAACACAAAACTTAAGGAATGGAACAGATACTAAAAGCACAAAATGCGACAAGAAGGGACAAGGTTAATTGCAACGTAACAAAGGTATTCAGTTTCGTTAAAAAAAAAAAAAAACAAAAAAAGGTAGCAATACTGATCAGAGAAGTTCCGATAATTCTACTTATGACTTCATTACTGATGTGTGACATAACTTATCATTTAAGTTTTGCAATTATATCAATCCAGGTAAGAATGATGCATTAAATACGGGAATGTAGAAGTAAGGCCGGAAAAATGATGTTTATGCTGATCATGACAAGTAACAACCAGCCACTAATATAGCTTTCTTGGTCAAATTTGTTTTGAGGATGACCACTCAGTCCATTGACTGTGAAGTCCCTTTCCCAGGCGGTTTTACTCATGTATCCTAAAAGATGGTGCCTGTAATAATCATTTATTTCAAAAAAAATTTGAGATTATCATTATTTTTCATTCCACCCTACTGTTCCAAAAAGGCATATACTTGTTCATTACTAATTAAGAAAGGTATCAGGGCAACTTGGTTAGACACTCTTTATACCTAATAATGTCACTAATTGACTTTCGTAATGGGAGAATCAAAATCTTTAGAGACAGATCCGCGGGAGTATATAAACATTTATTTTTTAAAAAGAATTAGAGTTAAAAAAAAATACACGGGTGATATCATTTGTACCCAAAACTTTGTTAATTCTAAAAGTCAAAGTCCATCCTTAATTATGGATAATAGTCATTCTCCACCTTCATCATATACAGTATCTATTTTGTCTTTTCACACTTTTATTACCATTTATGTGATACATTTTATATTATGATATAATATTTAATCAAGATATTTTACGTATAATTTAAATAATATTTTATCTTATCATAGTAATTTGATTTCGTTAATAGTATAAATAGTATAGCCTTTTATAAAATTATTATAAATATAATGTCATTTTTATGATTGGTACTTTAGTATTATGTGCACTAAGTATGTATAGATGTACATAATGTATCTATCTTTCTCTCTCTCAGCATGTGTGTATATATATTTATTTAAATTCAACTTTCTATCTTATTCTCTATTTTATAAATGAATTTTTAAGTCTTGATATCATATATGAAAATATAAATTAAAACTCATTTAAGTATAGTTACATGATATTTTGGATTTGTTGTAAAATTTATCATTGTTTATGGTATTTTTTTTTTTATGTATTGCATGCATTAAGTATATTAATTTGAAATTTACTCCATTTTATTTCAATTATGTGATATACTAACTTTGAGTTTTGATTTCTATCAAAAATTGAGATATAAGCAAATTTTTTAATCTAACTTTCTATCCGTTCATTTATTTGATTACTGATGTCGTCACTATAAACATATACGTCCGATTATTATTCCTTACTCATTTTCATTTGAAATAATATTTATTTATTTATAGGCTAGTGCATAATAGAAAATAAATACAAAACATCACAATATTAAAGAAGAAAGAAGATAAAGTATGATAATTTAAAGGATAAAGTAGGTATTTGGAAAAAGAATGAGAAAAAGGGTTGAAAATGACTATTCTTTATAGTTAAGAGGGAAGTTTAATTTTTAATATAAAGTTTGGGTGTAAATAATTTTCACATGTTAATCTACTACATGTCCACGCGATCATAAACCATCAAAATGACCTCTAACCACACTTTCAAGACAGAAGAGCTCTTGTTAGTTGTTGCCACATGCTGTCGCAATAGTTCTTATGAGCAATCGACACTTACTGTAGATAAATAAAAGGAGTGTTGAGGAGTTAAGTAGTTAGCAGCTATGAGCAGTGCTACGAGCAGTTAAGCATCCAGCTACGAGCAGTGCTAGCTACGAGCAGCAGTTAGCAGTGGCAGCTATGAGCATAGCGGCAGCTACGAGCAGAGCAATTAAGCATTGCAGCTGATGTGGCAACTAAGCACAAATGGCAGTAGTTGATTGGTAGTGCCAGCTCAATTAGTTAGTTAGATAGCTGGCACAGTCATAGTTAGTTAGTTAGTTCGTTACTTAGCTAGCAAGTTAAGTTAATGTGTATAAATATCCTAGCTAGGATGTTAGTGTAGTAGTAGTTTTCATTTTCTTTGTTTGTACTTCTCTTGAGTTAAATAGAATTCTCTCTAGGGTTCATTCTCAATTCATTCACTTAGCGCAATTTCTCAAACTTTACATGGTATCAAAACACGGGAGAATCAGAGCACCTCTTAGCTAAAGGCAAAAGGAGGCTGACAGGATTCAGCTAAGTGTTCTTTCCTCAGTTTCTGCAAAATCTTTGTTTAGTGAATTGTTAAATTTCTTCTGTGAATTCTTTGAGTTCTACTCTATTTCGTGGATAAAGTTGTGATCGAATCAAGTACATTCAATGGCTAATCTGTCAAATGTGGCTGGAACTAGCACTCTTAGGGAACCTGTGATAGATCATAATCACCCATTGTATTTACATGCTTTAAATGCACCGGGGTCACTGTCTGTGGGAATTAAGTTGAAAGGAATGGAAAATTATATGATGTGGAGTCGTGCAATGAGAGTTGCCTTTTTGGAGAAGAACAAATTAGGGTTTGTAGATGGCACAATTAAGAAAAACACCTATGGAAATGATCTAGGAAACCAGTGGGAGAGATATAATGCATTGGTGCTATCATGGCTTATTTGTAATGTCAGTAATGAACTCCTTAGTGGTATACTGTTTAGGTCTGATGCATATCTGGTTTGGAAGGACCTAAAGGAGAGATTTGATAAAGTTAATGGGACTAGGATATTTCACTTACACAAGGAAATAGCAAGTCTAACCCAAGGAGTCTCATCCATAGCAGTTTATTACTCCAAGCTGAGAGATCTATGGGATGAATATGACTCTCTAGTGCCTCCACCTTCATGCAACTTGACACCTCAAGAAAATTCATGGAACATTTAGAGAAAGAGAAGTTGTTTCAGTTTCTGATGGGACTGAATGAAGGGTATAATCAAGCTAGAAGTCAGTTGATGCTCATGACATCTTTGCCAAATATTAATCAAGCCTATGCTATGCTTGTACAAGATGAGGATCAGAAACAGATATCTGGAGTAGGTTATATGTCTGTAGATACTAAGATGGATCCTACAACACTGTACACTCAAGGAGGATATAAAAATAATACTGGATACAATCAGAAGAAAAACTATGGGAAGTACTATGATCATTGTGACAAACAGGGTCACACAAGGGAAGAGTGTTTCAGATTAAGAAGATGTGATCACTGTGGTAAGCTTGGACACATCAAGAGATATTGTCATCAAGTCAAGCATGAAGCTTCATAAGGAAAATACCAGAAGAATCAGTATCAACAGCAAAACTACAAGCCCCACAACAGAACAAATGCAGCAGTTGCACAAGAAGAAAACCAGAAACTACCTACTCAGATGCAGCACATGAGCACTGCACCAGTCTTGACACAGACTCAATATGATCAGATTATGACTACGCTGAGCAACTCTACCATTACAGGGGCTAAGGCTAATATGGCAGGTAAGACTAGCAATAACATGGACAGTAGAGTGAGATGGATAGTTGATACTGGAGGAACTAACCACATGACTGGACATGAATCCTTATTGCATGATGTTGTGATTATAGAAAATGCAGGTAGAGTTCAGTTGCCTACAGGGGATTCAGCACAGGTCACACACATTGAGAACTCACCTTTGATAGGAGGTGATATGTTGTACAATGTCCTATGTGTGCCAGCATTCAAGTTTAACCTGCTGTCAGTTTCAAAATTGGCCAAAGACTTTTGTTGTATCACTTTCTATCCTAAATTTTGTGTCTTCCAGGACATCTCTATTGGGAAGGTGAGGCAGATTGGTTGAGAGTGTGAAGGTCTATATGTGGTAGAGGCTTGCAGCAATAATCAGCCTGAAGTGCATCCACCAATGAAGAAGTCTTTTGCAGCTGTTAAGAAAGAAGTGAGTGCATTGGCATCAGAGGTTAGGACATGTGCCTATGGCAGTATTGAGGAAGTTACCTTCTTTTAAGAATAAAGCCAGATTTTCCAGTGAGCATTGTGATGTCTGTCCCCTAGCTAGGCAATGTAGAGTTCCTTTCCCTCATAGTACCAGTAGATCTAAGCACATACTGGAACTCATTCACATGGATGTATGGGGACCTTATAAGGTGGCAACACATCATGGAATGAAGTATTATCTTACTCTAGTTGATGACTACTCTAGATGGACTTGGTTGTTTTTGCTAAAATTAAAATCAGGTGTGATCATGATACTGAAGAATTTCTTCAGGCTAGCACACACACAGTATGGGAAACCAGTCAAGATGATAAAGACAAATAATGGTTCTGAGTTCTTCAACAGTAGTTGCACTGAACTTTTCCAGCAATATGGGATCATACATCAAAGGTCTTGTCCATATACACCCCAGCAGAATGGGGTAGTAGAGAGAAGACATAAACACATTCTTGAAACAGCAAGAGCATTGAAGTTTCAGAATGGATTGCCGGCTTATTTTTGGGGAGAGTGTGTTGAAGCAGCTGTATATATCATCAATAGAATCCCATCCACAGTTCTGGGAAACAAGACTCCTTCTGAGATGATACATGGACATGAAGCAAGAATAGACCACATGAGAACTATAGTATGGTTATGTTATGGGACAAATTTGGTCAAGCATGATAAATTTGAACTGAGGGCTATTAAAGCAGTTCTTCTAGGATATGGAGAACACCAGAAGCGGTACATATTATATGATTTAGAAAGCAGGAGAATCTTTGTCACAAGAGATGTCCTTTTTCATGAGAATTCATTCCCTTTTAAGACAAAAGATAGGCTGGAAGAGACAATCTCAGAACACATGCAAGAGTTTCAACAAACATTTGAGCCTGATATTGTCTTCACCACTGATCCAGCACACCTGGATGACACTTCACACACACTCTCACCAGCTCAGGAGAACGTGGATTCTGCTACAGACCTAGACTCCTCTCATCAGGAATGTACATCACCACTAGTTGAAAATTCAGTCAATGAGCAGCACCAAAGTCCTCCAGCGCACCAGGAACAAGGTAGGCCTAGCAGAGTATCTATGCCACCTATATGGCTCAAGGATTATGTGAGACCTGACAAGAAGAATGAATCCACTGCAGCACCTTGTTTGTTCTCTATAGTAAATGTAGTCGACTATAGTGCTCTTTCTGCACGGTATCAAAGCTACATCACCAACTTCTCAGCAGACACAGAGCCAAGAAACTATAAAGAAGCATCCCAAGACAGCAGATGGGTGGAAGCTATGAAAATAGAAATTAAAGCACTAGAGGAGAATAACACCTGGATAGTGGTTCCTCTGCCTGAAGGGAACAGAGCAATAGGCTGTAAGTGGGTATATAAGATAAACTATCAAGCTGATGGTACGGTGGAAAGATTCAAGGCTAGACTAGTGGCAAAAGGGTACAACCAAAAGGAAGGGCTTGATTATCAGGAGACATTCTCTCCTGTGGTGAAGATGGTGACTGTCAGATCAGTTCTTTCTATAGTTGCAGCCAAAGGGTGGAACATCCACCAAATAGATGTCTACAATGCTTTTCTACAAGGAGATTTGAATGAGGAGGTTTACATGGAGTTGCCTCAAGGTTTCAGAAGTGTAAGAGGGAAGTCACAAGTCTGCAGGCTAATTAAGTCCCTATATGGTCTGAAACAGGCTTCAAGACAGCGGAATATCAAATTGACTTCAGCCCTGATAAGATTTGGGTTCAGTCAGAGTCATCTCGACTACTCTCTCTTCACTAGAAGATCAGGAGGTCACATTGTCATTGTCTTAGTATATGTAGATGATCTACTCATCACTGGCAGTGATATACAGTTGATAGAAGACACCAAGACAATTCTGTATACTAATTTTAAGATCAAGGATCTGGGACCACTCAGATACTTCCTTGGTATTGAATTTGCCAGAAGCACAGCTGGTATATTGATGTACCAAAGAAAATACACATTAGAGTTAATCTCAGAGGTGGGCTTAGCTAGTGCAAAGCTGGCTCCTTTCCCTATTGAACCTAATCAGAAGTTGACTACCTTTGAATTTGATCAGCATTTAGGACTGCATGGTGATAAAACATTGGTTGATCCTAGTGGTTTTCAGAAGCTAGTAGGGAAACTGCTCTACTTGACCATTATTAGGCCAGACATCTCCTTATCAGTTCAATGTTTAAGTCAGTTTATGAACTCTCCTAAGCAGTCTCACATGGATGCACCTTTAAGGGTGGTCAGATACTTGAAACAAGCTCCAAGTTTGGGGGTACTGCTATCAACAAAGTCTGCTCAGCAGCTTAGAGCCTATTGTGATGCTGATTGGGTTTCTTGCCCAAACACAAGGAGATCCATTACTGGTTATATAGAAAAGTATGGTGAGTCCACTATCTCTTGGAGGTCCAAGAAGCAGAACACTATTTCCAGGAGTTCAGCTGAGGTTGAATATAGAACCCTATCCACAGTAGCTGAGATAGTTTGGCTGGTGGGATTGTTCAGAGAGCTGGGAGAAAGAGTCACCCTGCCCGTCTCACTTTTCAGTGATAGCAAATGAGCTTTTCAAATTGCAGCCAACCCAGTCTTCCATGAGAGGACTAAGCACATCGACATTGATTGTCACTTCATTCGAGAGAAGATCCAATTGGGACTGATTCAGACATTTTACTTGGAGACAACTGAACAGCCTGCTGATATACTCCCCAAAGGCTTGCATAGGTTGCAGCATCACTACCTCATCTCCAAGCTAGGAATGAAGAACATCTTCATACATCCTAGCTTGAGGGGGGTGTTGAGGAGTTAAATAGTTAGCAGCTACGAGCAGTGCTACGAGCAGTTAAGCATCCAGCTACGAGCAGTGCTACGAGCAGTTAAGCATCCAGCTACGAGCAGTGCTAGCTACGAGCAGCAGTTGGCAGTGGCAGCTACGAGCAGAGCAGTTAAGCATTGCAGCTGATGTGGCAACTAAGCACAAGTGGCAGCAGCTAATTGGTAGTGCCAGCTCAATTAGTTAGTTAGATAGCTGGCACAGTCATAGTTAATTAGTTAGTTAGTTACTTAGCTAGCAAGTTAAGTTAACGTGTATAAATATCCTAACTAGGATGTTAGTGTAGTAGTAGTTTTTATTTTCTTTGCTTGTACTCCTCTTGAGTTAAATAGAATTCTCTCTAGGGTTCATTCCCAATTCATTCACTTAGCTCAATTGCTTAAACTTTACAAGGAGTATTGATAACTTCTGGTCGGGTCGTGACATTTAACGAAAGAAAAATAGTAGTAATAATTAATTAAAAGGGGCAATGAGCTGCTTTCGAAAATATTTAACTTTAAAACATAGAAGATGAGAAATGAGATTCAGGGGCGGAGCTATATTGTATTGAGGGTGGTCCAACAAACACCTTTTGCCGGATAATTATATATATAGACCAAATATTGCTTAATATGAATATATAGTGTCTTCTGAACAACCTTGACATGCTTGAGAGTCACAGCCCAACTGTCGTGGGTGTTCAAAATCTTCTTAATGTCGTAGGTTCGCTTCCAGAAAGCAACAATTTGCTTCCTTTTTTGACAATAATCCTTTTTCTTTTCAATTTCTAATTAAAGATTAGTCTTGCCTCATTGGATTTGGCATATCGTTTTTGCTACTCAAATGAAAAACCCGTGTTATTTGAGTTTTTAAATGTATTATTAAAATTTGTGAAAAAACTAATAAACAACTACAAAGTAAGTAATAATGGATCGTATTTCTTAAACCACAACCTATACTTGAGTTATGTTTTCACTGGTGCAATTTTATTTATTGAATTCTCAATTGACACAATTAATAGTCATATTATAACTGTGTTAACACTACTAGAATTCACGCGTTTGTCGAGGGAGATCGGCGAGGAAGTTCCCTCTCCAAACGCGTGATGGAGAGGGAAGTCCCTAACAACACGCGCCTCGGAATTCGGCTCGTCGTTGAGCAATTTTGGCGAGGGAAAGGCTTAGCCAACTGTTGTGTAGGCCCATTTTTATATATTGTGTCAGTTTTACTCTGCTAAGGATGTCCCTCGCCAAAACAAGGAGAGAAAATTTTTACTACACTTTGGCTAGGGTATTCCCTCTCCAAATACAAAAATTATATTTTTTATATGCTTTGGCTAGGGAATTCCCTTTCCAAACGTAGAAAAAAAAATATTATTTACATGGAAGACATCTGGTTATAACAAAAAATATATCAATTAATCGAAATATTCGGTAATAATTAACATCTTCTAGAATTATAATTGAAGACTTCATAAGCTAATGATATGTAGGTGCATCAGCTTCTTCACCTCTGGTAGAACATCATTTGTAACTGTAGAGAAAATAAAAATGATCTTTTAGATAGAATGAGAGTAAAAGTTTAAGCAGAAATTAATATAAAGAGAAGCAGGATTTCAGCCCACTCAACGTTATGAAGAAAAAGTTACAAGAATAAAGATAAAGCCTAAATTATGATGAACATCAAATACAAACATTCAAGAGGGTTGACATAGTACCTAAGGTTCACCACTTATCAGCAAATCAAGAAATGACCATAACTAAACTTTACCAATTAAACTAGCAAAATCCACCAATAAAATTCATGATTATATATTAAACCTAATTTATTTGAGGGATAATAATAATAAAAATCATAAGGTATAAGAGAAAGTTTAATGGAGATGGTTACCTTAATGGGGAGAACCTTGCGATGGGTTGCAGGAGAAATAAAAATGTAGTCGCCGGAGTAAGTGGCGTCGACGGTGTAGCAGTGAAGGAGACGGATGAGGCAGTGAGGGAGAAAGTTTTTGTTTTGTTTGGTGTGGAGTGTGCGATTGTTTTGTGGCTTACACTGAAGGAATATAAGTTTTTATTTTCTGAATGGCTATGGAAGTCCCTCGCCGAACGCCTGACAGATTTGCAGCATTTGATTGGTGAGGAAATTCCCAAGCCAATAAAAAAATAGAATATTTATTGTTTTTGCTTGGCGAGGGAACTCCCAAGCTGTTTTTTTTTTTTTTTTTTTAAAATTTGGCGAGGGAATTCCCAAGCTGTTTAGCAGAGAGAAATTTTAAATTTTTTGGATTGGCGAGGAAATTCCTTAGCCAATGTTTTTTTTTTTTTTTTTTTTTTGAGAGAAAGTACTTGTTTGGCGAGGAAAATCCTTCTCCATTTTTTTGTTTGGGAATTCCCTCGCCAAACGCTTCCTCGAAATTGGCCTAATTTCTAGTAGTGTAAACAAAATATGTTGTATTATGATATAAACTTTCAGTGCACCAACTCATCAAAAAGTTTCTTTTGCTACATCCATATCTGAAAAAGTTATTTACTAGTAAAATTTACACACTCTTCGTCAAATTCCTGGCTACGCCAATTAAGGAAAAAAGAGATAAGAAAATTGAGACCTTTGACGTGTTTTATACTCTCTATCTCAGTTTACATTGCACTATTTATGTAGTGGAAGCATATTAAAATTTTAATTATAACTATTACGTGTGTAATAGGAAAAAAATACATCGAAACATAACTGGATCACTTAAAAAGATCTAAATTCTTGAAAGTTTACAACTATATAAAAGGTTTTGGTAGTGTAGAATTATCATTCATTTTAAATGATAGTGTAGAAAACTTCTGCACTCTTAGTCTAATTTGACATCCTTAAGGACCTTGACCCTCTTCTTAGGTTATCAAGTTATATTTTGTATAAAATTATTGGCCTTTAAGTAGCTACTAATTGCATAACATAATATTTATTCATAATTAATTTATAATGTCACTACCTATATCTTAAACGCATTAAAAAATTGGACATATTTATTTCTGTTTAACCATTTTCCAACGGCATATATGCGAACAATCTTTGATGGCAGTCGGCAGATATATATTGCAGGATTCATTTAACTAGAAATATTTAAGGCACGCAGTCGATAGTTTGAACTTTGAAGGGACCATTGCAGAGAGTCGTGTGACATACAAGGACAAAATTGCAATTACATGAATCCAATAAGGCGTGCATGTATTATCCATTTTTATGGGTCCATTTAGCAGCCAAATTCGTAGTACTGTTGTATTTGACTTGTATAATCTTGTAGTTGGCACTTGGCAGCGACAACGAATTAGTAAATAGAAAACAATACCTCGAAAAGACAGATGTGAGGGTCCATTTTACGTTAGAGCTGAGATAAAAGGTTTGCAAGTTTTCTTTCATAAAACCTATTAGCATTTTTGTTATTCAAAATTTATATAATTCACTCGGAAGAACTCCATGTTTAATTGTATTTGGAAAATTTTGAAAGAGAAGACGACATGTTTTTTTACAAAGACAAGTTAATCCTTGACTTAACAAAAATTATGTGAAACAGCCAAAATGGCCGTCGGGAACTAACAAAGAACTTTTGACACCCCTATTTGAATGCAACTGAGGTTTATCTTTGAAGTGAAATTTCTTTGTTCCTCCAACCTACTTTGTCTCTATGCACCTTTCTTCTACCACTTTTTGTTTGGGGATGCCCTGATACGGCAGAAAAGGACATGGTAAAGGTTAAACTTTAGAATTAGTATACATCACAAGAAAATTCAGTAAGTACTCATTCAATTCATTTGCCTCTAAAAGTGGGCGTTTATTAGTAGACTTGACTTGCAACTAGAAAGATTCCAAGTTCCAAGTTGATTTTTGTCCGTGAAGTTGAGAATAAAACTTTAACTTGATCTCTAAAAATTTGAAGTGGAAGTTGTGATTTGAAGATATATTTCAAGAATTTTCTTGTTTCTTTAACTTCAACTCAGAAAATTTTTTATACATTGTATTAGGTAAAAATCGGCTCGCTATGAGTCGCGTCGGTAAGATGATCTGATAACGGCCGAGCACGTGATGACAAGCCAATAACCGAAGCAAGTGAATGAATCGCCGAAGTCAGGTGCCGAGGTCATCACCGAAGGCGAGCCGCAAGCTGAGCTTCGGTGACATTCACCTCAACCGAGCAGACAGGCCTCATTACCGAGATCATACACTTGAACCTCGGTAAAGCGCCTCGAGTCCAGCGGCTTTGCAGCCCACTGCTCCTGTCCACTACATTGCCCATTAACTTCATCCATAAATGCTCCAAACGTGGGTTTGGCCATGACAAGTCGTGGAGAATATGGAGGAAACTCTTGTATCTATAAATAGGTCTTCATTTTGTATTACATTCATTCAGATATACATACAGAAACTCTGCCAAATTTTGTACTCAATATGATATATTGAAACCAAGTTACTTTCTCCCATTTTACGCTTATTTCTCGCATTTTCCTGACTTTGATACGAAGATTTGCTTATATTCTAACCCAAATTCGATTTGTGACTCTAAACTGATTTAGGCCCATACAAATTGGCGTCGTCTGTGGGGATATAAGCAGAAACGCTTTGTTCCAAAGTTCAACGTACTTTTTCGTTAAAGCCCCATAATTTTTCGACAACGATATGGCTGACAACAGTGGAAATCTTAACGAATGGACTGACGTTCCGTCGAACCAATAGTCCACGTCTCCAATGACAACCGAAGCATTTCAAGCTTTCGTTGTCAACGCGCTAAAGGCTCTCCAAGAGCGACAGGACGAGCAAGTTAACATCAACGCGGAATTTCGCGCCTCGTTAGAGGCGAGGAATAGCGCAGCACCGAATGGCACCCAGCCTTCGGCTCCAAATGGAGGCATCCCGCCCTTCGTTCCTACGGGCGCGATAATAGGGGAACCTCTCAATGGGGCCACGTCTGGGGGTTCGGGGAACATTCCGAGCACGACGCCACAGTTCAGGATGATTCCCACCGTGGCTGAAACTACATCCTCGGTCGACGTTGAGAGGTTGACCAGAGAAATTGAGGCACGCGTCGAGGCTCACGTTGAGGCTCGCGCGAGGCACGCGTAGAAAAGCGCCTCAAGAGCGTACCAGGGACAACAAAGACCGAAGATGAGCTTGACATAGACCAGTACAGGGAGTTGCCATTTAAGCCCGAGGCAGCACCAGCTCCAACTCCTAAAAATTTCAAGCTCATGTTCTTAAAAAAGTATGATGGGACCACCGATCCCAAAGAGCATGTAAGGGAGTACATGGCGATGGTAAAGAGCAATGACTTAACGGCAATAGAGCTCGAGTCAATGTTCTTGAAAAAGTTTGGCGAGTCCTTGGAGAAACGAGTGCTGCATTGGTACATGTGCCTACCAGCGGGATCAATTTCCACCTTCAAGGAAATGACCAACACCTTCTTTAAGGCCCACACCGAAGCTCAAAAAATTCTCCAAAGGAAGGAGGATATATGCGAGGTCAAGCAACGGCCCGGTGAGCCACTCAAAGAGTTCCTTGAGCACTTTCATGCTGAGCCATGGAGCTACCTCGAATGGATGATACTCTAGCCATCATGGCATTTGAAAAGTGTATCAACGTTCGCAACTCTGACGCAGCTGCTGAGTTACGAAAAGAACTTCAGCAATACCAAGTTCTGAAGTGGGAAGATTTACATAAACGAGCTTACTCGAAGATAAGGCTAGAGGAAGCTGAGTTTAAAGGCCGAGGTTATAATTACAAAACCGAGGCGAATCCTCGCATCGCGCCGAAGCGTCGCAAGGAAATTCAAAGGGGAGATATGAGCCATATACCTCCACGAGGCAACCTGTCAGCCAAAGGTTGGGAAATTCCTTTGAAAATTCGTTTGCAAGCCCGCATATAAGCCAACGGCTCGGAGGAAAGGTTCACTCTAACTCGAACTAAAGAAATTCCTCAGGCCCTGCTTCGGCTTCAAAGAAAGATTTACCTCGGATCCCTGATTACAATTTTAATATATCGACCTCAGAGCTGGTCAACGTAGTCAAGGGAACTGCCGGGGTGAGAGTGCCCAAAGACATGAAAACTCCAGCGGACAAATGAGATCAAAATTTGCACTGCGAGTTCCATGCGGACTACGGCCATCGAACCGAGGATTGCAAAGCATTGCGCCTCAAGGTGGCGCATTTGTTGAAAAAGGGCGTGTTGGCCGAATTCCTCACCGACAAGGGAAGAGACAACTACGCCAAAAATCGAGGTGATGGACAGCCACCTCGGGCTCCACCCCCTGAGAGAGTTGTAAATATAATCACCGGGGGATCGGAGGTGAACTGGGTGAATTCCAAGAACTAAAGAACAGGTTGATAACAGCTTCAGTACTTACACTTCAAGAGGGATGTGAGGGCTATGTCATTTACCGTGACGCTTCTCGAATTGGTCTTGGTTGTGTTTTGATGCAGCACGGAAGAGTAATTGCCTATGCTTCCAGGCAGCTGAAAAAGCACGAGCAGAACTACCCTACCCATGATCTGGAGCTTGCAGCAGTCATTCATGCATTAAAGATTTGGAGACATTATTTGTACGGATTTCATGTTGATATTTATACAGACCACAAGAGCCTCCAATACATACTTAATCAGAATGAGCTAAACCTGGGACAAAGGCGATGGCTAGAGTTGCTAAAGGACTATGACATGGAAATTCTTTATCATCCAGGTAAAGCGAATGTTGTAGTTGATGCTCTTAGTCATAAGTCCATGTGTAGTTTATCTTACTTACAGCCACAAAAGATAGAGTTAGCTCATGCACTCCACCAGTTAGCCAACATGGGAGTTAGATTAATAGATTCAGAGGACGCAGGAGTTA
This sequence comes from Petunia secreta, assembly GCA_029990175.1. Lineage (NCBI taxonomy): Eukaryota > Viridiplantae > Streptophyta > Magnoliopsida > Solanales > Solanaceae > Petunia > Petunia secreta. The sequence goes on from JARKIP010000120.1 coordinate 306,651, forward strand.
CAGTTCAGAACGCAACCACTACTTGCCTAGTGACATAAGTAAAGCAGCGCCAGTATGAGGATCCAGTTCTAGTTCAATACAGGCACATAGCCAGAAGAAAACCAAAATTTCTATGTAGGTTACTAGTGATGGGGTTTTCATGTATAAAGATAGACTTTTGTATTCTTGATCTGGCAGATTCTGTAGACAGATTATGACAGAGGAATATTATTCCAGATACACTGTTCACCCAGGTTCGACTAAGATGTACCATTATCTTAAGCAGATTTATTGTTGGGACGGAATGAAGCGTGATATAGCAGAATTTGTGGCTCAATGTCCTAATTGCAAGCAGGTTAAAGTCGAGCATAAAAAACCTAGTGGCTTGTTACAGGAAATCGATATTCCATCATGGAAATGGGAAGCAGTGAATATGGACTTCATTACAGGCTTGCCCCGTACGCGGAGTAGGTATGACTCTATTTGGGTTATAGTTGATAGGTTTACTAAATCAGCTCATTTCTTGCCTGTTAGTACTACATATACAGTGGAGGATTATGCCAGGCTTTATATCAGAGAGATAGTGCGCCTACATGGTATTCCAGTATCTATCATTTCAGACAGGGGCGCACAGTTTACAACTAATCTCTGGCGATCGTTCCAGACAGGTTTAGGGACACAGGTGAATCTGTGTATAACATTTCATCCCCAGATAGATGGACAAGCCGAGCAGACCATTCAGACATTAGAAGATATGCTTAGAGCCTTTGTAATAGATTTTGGAGGCAGCTGGAATAATAATCTATCGTTGATAGAGTTTGTGTATTATAATAGCTATCATTCCAGCATACAGATGGCACCATATGAAGCTTGGTATGGGCGCAAATGCAGGTCTCCTATATGATGGTTTGAGGTTTGAGAGTCTCAATTAATAGGTCCAGCAGTTGATAAAGTCAAGTTAATCAGGGAAATATTATTAGCAGCAAGATTAGGCAGAAGTCCTATGCAGAAAACCGACGTCGAGATTTAGAATTTCAGATTGCCGATTGGGTATTCCTGAAAGTATCACCTATGAAAGACGTTATGAGATTTGGAAAGAAGGGGGAAGCTTAGCCCTAGATTCATTGGTCCATATCAGGTTATCAGGCGAGTTGGGCGTGTTGCCTACGAATTAGACCTTCCAGCAGACCATCGGGAGGTCCATTAAGTATTTCATATTTCCATGCTTAGAAAAAATATGTCGGATATCCTTCTAGAGTTTTACAAGTAGATGATGTTCAGATCACAAAGCAGTTGACTTATGAAGAGGTGCCAGTTGCAATTTTAGATAGATAGTTTCGTCGACTAAGGACGAAAAAAAAATTCCTTTAGTTAAGATGTTATAGCAAAGCAATAATGTAGAAGAAATAACTTGGGAAGCTGAAAATGACATGATAGCCAAATATCCACATCTCTTCATTACTTCAGGTATGTAGCAGATCGTTGCTTAATGCTTCTACATACTTCATTTAACATTCGAGGACGAATGTTCCTAATGGGAGAAGATTGTTACACCCCGTATGTCTAAAGGATGTATATCATTCTAATGACATGTTAAGAATGATTTAAGTGAGTTTAAAGTCATAATATGACCATATATAATGTTTATATTTTGAATATAACGTTTGGGAAAAATTGGATTTAAGTTGCGCAAAAACCGACTAAGGAATTGCCTTGTGACGAAGCTTTTTCAACAATTGATTACGTGTGTTATATGAGGTCTTTTGGGGACATATCATATACCAAATTTAAGGTCTTGGAGTTTAGTTTCCAAACCTTTTAACGGTTTTTTCATACAATTTATAGATAAAAAGATATGAGCATCAGAAGTCAGGCCAGAAAAAGGGCCATAAGCGCAAAAGAAGACTAAAACTGAAATGTTTGAAGTATAAAAGAGGAAACTCATCCCTTAACTCGTCATTTTCCAGAGAATTCAAGATAGAAACATTGGTTTAATCAATAGTGAAGCAATTTTCAAGTTTTTGAAGGAAGAACTTCAATCTTAACTCGAAATTGAAGACAGATTGCGTCAAAATGCTCTACGCGATTAAAGTAACGTTATGGTACCTTCAATTTCATCTATAGTTGGAGCTTTAGAATTACTTCATAGCTAAGTAAAGTACCTAAATTCTATTTTATGGCTTTTTTAAGCTTTAGAAGGTGTGGAATTCAAAGGAAATGAAGTTTAGAAGCTACAAACATCAAAGGTATGTAAGGCTACACCTTTCTTTTGGTAAGGCATGTATCTTGTAGCTTTAGAAGCTTTTCTTAGTTCCAAAAATTGTATTTATTGTTGGTTAATTGTACATCATCAAGGCAACCTTTTATATACTTAATTTGGTACTAAAATCCAAGGTGAAAGACGTCCAAATCAGCAAGACAAAACGTTTCAAAATCTGGAAAATTGTTTTGATCTTTGGACAGTTGTTAGTATATTGATCATAACTCCTTGTACAAAATTGATAATTAGATTCTTTAAGAATCCCCAGAACCCTAAGACATATATCTAAAACTTTCATGAAGACTATGAAGTCTATTTCTTTGATCTACACTCTGAAAATTAGGTTGAAAGTCAGGACAGTGGTGCTGTCCAGACATTCTATCTGCGGATTTGTTATGTCATCCAGTATTCTCATATTGTTATCCGTTTAACATGTTTATGTTATCAATTTATCCGGGTATCTATTCCCGTGTATAGTATAGTGCTGGTTCTGTTTTGCGGATCATCCAGTTTCAGAGGAAACTCTGCCGAAATTTTTATAAAAATCAAAGAGTTAGACAAATTCTAAGTTTCAGGTTGTGTCTACAGTTCCATCCAGAGTTTTCTTATCATTCCTTGAGTCCATATATATTGTTGCCACATGTGTTATGCCTCATACATGCTTATGCCTATATTGTGATCATGTTATGTGTGATTTGGAGTCCCCCATAGAGGCTGGACATTGGACACACAGGCCGGTCGCGTGTGATACTACCCGTCTGGGGGATACAGCCCCTCTGGTTCAGGCGGGAGTTGAAACACCTAGTGTGACCGGGTGTCATTCACACACTCTGACCAGAGAGACTAGATATTATTGGCTGGGGGGATATAGCCCATAACACCCACCAGGTTTGTTATATACGCGTATATAGCCATAGTATGCCCTGCATGATTATACATGAGGCTAGTTCCGGTTTTCAGTTACCTGATTTGGGGGGATACAGCCCATAACACCAGACAGGTGCTAGTTCCGGTTTTCAGTTACCTGATTTGGAGGGATACAGCCCATAACACCAGACGGGTACTAGTTCAGATGTTTAGTTACCTGATTTGAGAGGATATAGCCCATATCACCAGACAGGTACCGGTTTAGATAACAGTTCAGTTTTAGCTCAGTACCAGTTATCAGTTCTCAGTTATCATCCACCAGTTCTTAGTGTCAGTATCAGTTGACAGCTATCAGTTCCAGTTTCTAGTTACCAGTTGTCAGTCATATTACAGTTATTTATCAGTATAGTTCAGCTCAGTCTTCAGTTTCAGATTCAGCTAGAGTTCAGTTTATATTCAGATCATGTTTAGTACGTTCTTCAGATTTCCAGCTATATTGCTATGCTCCAGCTCATATTGACATATTTATATTCCAGCCTTACAGTTTCATTCAGCTATGATATATTATATGCTCATGCCTTACATACTTGGTACATATCGTACTCACGCCCTTTTCTGGGGCGCTGCGTTTCATGCCGCGCAGGTACAGATAGATCAATGCTTGGACCATGTTAGTAGGCTATCTATTAGCTATTGGAGTCACTCCGCTTACTCCCGGAGTTACTTATCTTTTGGTATGTGTTCAGTCAACCAGTTTGGGTATGGAGGGGCCTTGTCCCGTCCTTTGTATATTCAGTTCAGCACTCTTAGAGGCCTGTAGATATGTCCCTGTGTGGTGCAGTTCCGCCTACTCAAAACTAAGAGGGGATGCCGCCTACTACTAAAATCCCGGTTTTTGCAACAGTTGCGTTCTTCTATGCAAAAAGAAGACTTAGAAAGAACAAAGAAGTTTGGATCCGAAAAAGTATGCTTAGGCAGTTCTTTCACTGAGCACAACAGAATGAAGAGGAATTTGTATCATTTCAAATCCCTATTCTTATCGAAGAGAAGGAACGAGAAAAACCGAAATATTCCTACTCGAACAAGAAGTCCTATAGTTTACAACTCTTCTTTATATAGTAATTCGACCTATTGCTCCGCATCCCCCCATCGGTTTACTAAAAAGATCAGTATGTTATATATATTATCATGTGATACCCTCGTCATCTTTCAAGTCTTTATGTTTTCAGTAAATATGTATGTATTCATAACCAGGTTGCCAGCTCATCTCTATAATTCATAGATTATCAGCAGGATTAGCGATGATCGACATTTAGTGTTGGTCATCCGTCGCGACCCTAGGTTGGGTCGTGACACGATTATCTTCACCTCGGGCCTGAATGCGCAATCCTTCCGAACCCGTTGAATGTGAGCTTGAGTGATTCGGGTCGGAGTCGTGTTCACTGGTATATTCCTGTTCTGTTCCTCCTGATCAGCAGATTGTTTCTGTAATTTGAGATCTTTGCTGTTATCAAAGTGAGAAGGGATGATTTGATGAGGTTCGAGCTCTTTCTCGAGTGGAATCTTTGGTAATTTCTTCTCAAAGCCCGAAGGTCCCACCTCGGCATCATGTCCCCCCCTCGGCGGTGGGAAGCTCACCCCCAGTTTCGACTTCCGCCTCGGCATCGTCGCCCTCGCTATCTTCATCCCTAAGGACGACATCGTCAACAGTACCTACCACTATGTCGTCATCACCGATGACGTCATCTTCTTCCAAACTGTTATCTCCACTTACCGCAGCGGTGTCGCGCCTAGCCTTCTCCTTACGCCGCTGGGAGCTACCAGCGCTCAAGGTCACCTCTCCACCACCCTCCGCCTCTATCACCTGCAACGCCGGCACGGTGGTGATGAAATGACCACTAAATATAATGGCGGCGTAGCGTGAAATCCTCGCTCTTTTGCCTGAGTCGCTTGAATCCTGCCTGGAGTGTGTAGCAGACATGGCTATGACTTCAAATGTTTGAGATTTCTTGAAAGTAAGAATTGGTTGAAATAGGAATGGAAGTTCTTTCTTTTTCTTGCTACTGTTGATTGCAAATACTGAAATGGTGAGAAGAATTTGCTGAGGAGGTATATATACAGTTGGTGGGGAGGACAAGTGGCAAAGGGTCATCATTGTAACGTTGGAAGACGAGAGAAAAACGGTATGGCCGTTCGATGCCCAATAAACGGACGCCACGTGTCATTGAATAGTAATCTGAAAGGACTCGCACCGTTGACAATATTTGAAACGCTTGGATAAGATCAAGCCACGTCACTTTCCAGCGGAATTTCACTTCACTCCTCGGTGACTTCGGTAATTAACCGAGGAGTGGGAGGACTATCTGTATTGGGTAAAAATCGGCTCGCTATGAGTCGCCTCGGCAAGATAATCTGATAGCGGCCGAGCACGTGATGACAAGCCAATAACCGAAGCAAGTGAATGAATCGCCGAAGTCAGGTGCCGAGGTCATCACCGAAAGCGAGCCGCAAGCTGAGCTTCGGTGACATTCACCTCAACCGAGTAGACAGACCTCATTACCGAGGTCATACACTTGAACCTTGGTAAAGCGCCTCGAGTCCAGCGGCTTTACAGCCCACTACTCCTGTCAACTACTTTGCCCATTAACTTCATCCATAAATGCTCCAAACATGGGTTTGGCCATGACAAGTCGTGGAGAACGTGGAGGAAACTCTTGTATCTATAAATAGTGCTTCATTTTGTATTGCATTCATTCAGATATACATACAAAAACTCTGCCAAATTTTGTACTTATTACGATATATTGAAACCAAGTTACTTTCTCGCATTTTACGTTTATTTCTCTCATTTTCCTGATTTTGATATGAAGATTTGCTTATATTCTAACCCAAATTTGATTTGTGACCTTAAATTGATTTAGGCCCATACATCCGTTGAAAGAGATAACACTAACAAGTATCTGACTTCAACTATAATTTTCACAGTTTCAAATAACATTTTTTGAAAATGTTAAACTTCAAATATATGTTCATAACAGAAGCTTGTATATTGACAAATGTCACTTCAAGATTATCTCAAGGAACAGGGAACCTTATCTCCATCTTTTTTTCCTTAATCACCAGTCACCACTGTACCCCATGATACTCCTTGTACTTTAGAATACTCCAGATCACTCCTTTAATTAGGCAGGAGCTAAAGAAGTGAGATTTGTCATATTATATAAGTAAAAGATTGCGATCTTTAAAACGGAGAGTCTACCACAATTACTCCAATATTTGTTTCTTAAAGCTATGACAGAAAAATGAAGTTCGTACTAGTTCAAATCCTTGCTTCGATTTTGTTACTATATATCTTGCTTTAATGATTGTGACTGAGAATATCTTATCCCGCCTATTTTGTTGCTTGTTTACTATAGATAGAAAGCTTTCTAATTAATTGCTTCTCTTTAGCTTTTCCTGGATATCTCATGGCCACGCAGCCTGACTTTGATCATTAATTTTTTAATTTATTCGATTTATTGTGGCTAGTTTGAAATGGTATCTCTTTGAGTGACATCGCTCAACTTCATCACGTCGCACCCAAACAAATTCATTAATAGCCTGTTTGGGATTGCTTCTTCCAACCCAAAAGTGCTTTTTTTCAAAAAAAGTACTTTTTTAGAATTTTAAGGTATTTGGGTAACAAAAAAAAAATACTTTTAGGCAACAGAAGTTTTTCTGTTGTTGGGGAGAAAATAGAATTATTTGCTTCTTCCAAGAAGGATAAGCAGTTTATTAATTTTTTTAAGACGAAAATATCCTTACCAAAAATCTATATTTACCAAATTATCCCTCATTAATTAATCTCTCAAAATAAAATTATATTTCTCATTTTTCACTTTTTTTCATTTTACGTACTTTTACAAGACTAGTTTTTAAATGTACATCTTTTAATTTATGTTTTGCTTTCTAACTAATTTTTTAAATTAAAAATTTTTATGATAAATGTATAAATTTATATTTTTGTTTCTAATAATCCAAATGTAAATTGAACTTGAATATCCTTTTTCGTAATTTGACACTTAAAAAGTACTTTTCGTTAAGATTAGCCAAACACAAATTATTTATCAAAAGCACTTCTCCAATGAGTTAACCAAATATAAACTGTTTATTATACAAAAGTACTTATTTGAAAAGTATTTTTCAAAATAAGCAGTTTTTTGCAGCAATCTCAAACATGCTCTAACTATCTAATGGATGAAGGGCTAAAATTATCAATGGACTATCGAAAATACTTAATTATGTTACTGAGTTAAAAATATTGTTCTAAACAATATGGTGATACTTTTGGCTCGATAATATATCATTACTTCGGATGGAATAAGCTTTTCTTATTTTGAAATTTTTTTAAAAATACTACAAAATTCCTGAAAAAAGTCATGTGGACATTAAGGTGAGTTCAATTGAGGGACAAAGTGGGCAAACTAATAGAAGAATGTGTAATGTCGAGCAAAAGCTTTGTCTATGGATGAGAGGCTGGAAGATCAAGAAATATGCATAGGTTGGTTGGGGGTTTTTATTGTCCAGATGGCTTTTCCATGAATTTTGTAGTGTATTCCTTAAAAGAGCACAAGTTATATGTACCGTACACAACTTTTTATACTTTTAATACTATCAGGTCATTTTAAAAGATAATCTCATTATTTAACTTTCTTAAGTTCTATTTCTTTTTTTAACTTAACTCCAATTAAAAATAAAAAAGTTATTAAAGGCAAGTTGTATCCTATTTGTACGCTATAACCAAAATTAGTAATAAATCAATATTCCCTTTTCACTATTCTGCCATTCTTCAGAAAACTATTTCCTGAGGTTCTCAATTCATGGTAAAATTACTAAGTTTAATTTGTAGTAGGTCGAGTACTGTAAAAAGTATAATAATTCTTCTATGCTCCAAAAATTCTAAATCTTGAGAAACTAATTTTACATAACTATGTGTTGTTATGTGTAACTTTAACAGACTTTGAGTTGGCTGTGTACTTCCACCATTGTGGGTGTTGCGTAGAAATTTAGATTTTTGTCATTCATAAAACATTCAAAGGATTTACGTTTTAGTTTTTTAAAGGTACGCTACTAATCTTTAATCAGTGTTGAATATTTAATACTAGAAAGTTGTTTGAACTCCATACTTAGAAGTATATGAGATTTGAAGGAGAAGTTAAGATAGACTTTAGGTGGAAGCCAACGAGGGAGAACTTTTTGATCAAATCGATAGATTGAGGAAGATGAGTTAGAAGGGAAGAGAGAGGGCGAAACAGAAAAGCCAGTGCGTAAAATTTTGAAAAAAAAAAATAAAATATAGGGGAAAGGTTTGTAACATACTATAGTAGGTCATTATGACCTGATAGTGTAAAAAAATTATATCGGGTTATTTCTGTGTTGTGACCTTATGAACCGTGACAGAATAAACATCAAATCAACCAACCGACAGTGCGTTAAAATTAAACTCTTTCGAAAATTAAAAAAAAAAAAGTGGGTTCTATTACAAATAATGACATTCTTGAGCCAAAAGTATGACGATAGCGGCAATTTAGAATAGTACTTTTAACACACACACACACACACACACATATATATATATATATATATATATATATATATATATATATATATATATATAGCATTGTATACACTTTCTAGTTCACCAAAATATTCTTGTCAGTTCATTAAAAACATTAAACCTGGAGGGACTTTTTAGTCTTTTACTTAAACCCCTAATTCCCTTCTCTCGGCACCCAAACCAAATCTCCAATTTCTGTCTCTTCCATTTTGTTCTTCTAAAAGTCTAGCTTCAAATTCTGATACAACAAATAAATTGAAAAATGAATTCATATTTCATAATGTAGCACAAAGTTAAAGCTTCGACTTCTGGAATTAATTTTTTCTCACTAGAGTTTTAAAACAAATGCTTTGGGTATTTGACCCAAATGCAAGAATTACTAACTTCTCTACTTTTTATGTTGGAATTAAATTATGATCTTTATTGACTTTTTAAAAAAATATTGTACTGAAAAAGTAGCAATCGAAGAAAAACTGGAGAGGTAAAAGAAGAAATTCAGTAGAAAACTTTCAAAGTAAGTTGTTTGAGATCTGCGAACTTTTGAAGAATAGGGAGAAACATTTGGATTTAACATAAATGCAGCCAACTAATGATTCTGAAAAGGAAAAGAGGAAAAAACATTGTAGTACTATCATGTTTCGATTGCTCTTCCTCACTTTGTTGATTAAACTTTAAAACTAGTTTCTATCTTTTTGATTTCGTAATTGATTGTCCATAAGAAATTGATATTAGGTTCCAATTTCGCCATTGACGGGAAGAGAGGGGAAAGAAGATAGGGAAGGGAAGTGGTTTAGTTTTTATGGAATGACAAAAAATTCCGTCTAATTTTTATATTTTAATGAACTTGTAGGGGTATATTGGTGAACTAAAAAGTGTATACAGTGCTAACCTACTACAACCATGTAGTATGTTAGCAAAACTTATATATATATATATATATATATATATATATATATATATATATATATATGTAAAATTTAGATTTTATCGATAGTTCAGTGATAATTTTAACCTTTACTCTACTTAATTTATGGTCGATCGATCAGTAACATACTATTTGGTAGGGAAATTTGAATGAAGAACAAAGGATGTAATCAACATTAACAGCGGTTCATGCTGATGTATTTGTCTCAACGATTTTTGCCCTCATTGGTTATAATATATAACCCGAGTCTAAATTTTCACCTCGCAATTTTTAGATTGCAATTTCTATTTAGAACACGCTCGCCTCCCATTACATTTTTGGTTTTATCAGCGTCCATACATACATACATACATACATACATACATACATACATACATATACTAGTTTTAGCATACGTGCAAAAAAAATTAAAAAAATTTATATGCCAAGACAGTGAAAACGACTTTAACAAAGGAGATAACATTCAATCCAGACTTAACTGCGCTAGGAAAAAATATCTTGTATTAAGAAATAGAAAGACGTAATCGAGGAGCATAAAAAAAAATTAATATGAAGTACGCCAAACCTATACTCGTAAGTTTATTATGAAAAAAATTTGTATGTCGGGTACTAGCTTGTGGAGAGATTAATGCGGCTTTTTCACTTTGTGAGTACCTGAGTCATATTGATATTATATAGTGGTGAGAGGTTAATTAAAATTAGAAATGTTAAAGATGAAAAAAGAGCAAAATTGCAAGTACCAAAAAAGAGAATAAATCATTGAGTGATCTCAAAATCATTGGGATATTTTTAAAACTTTTGCCTCTGGTCGTGAAAAATTGATTAAAAAACATAATTAAAGTTAACCCAAATTAAATTAATTCAAGCATCATGTTCTTATTACTTCAAATTCAAGGTGAATATGTATTGCTCGAAAGTTTAATGGGCAAATCTCTAGCAATAATTGTCTTTTAACTTGTAACGTTGTTAATTATTAAACAAGTTATAGGCATAATACTTTATGCTGGCTAAATAATAATAATTGTTCACAACTTTCCCCATCATCCTCTCCACCGCCAAAGTAATGATATTTCAGGGTGATGATCAAATTGCCAATAATGTTAGATTCTATAATTTTAGGGCCGTTTAACGGTATGATTTTCACATTCAAGCACATAAATAGTTATTCAAGAAAACGTACCTGAATCTGTCATAGCGTTTCTTGACTTGAACTGGAAGCCTTAATTCTTTGTTCTTAGAAAAACACTTTCTCCCTCTTTTCCTTTCTATATGCACTTTTTAGAATTGGTATTGATGGAGATACCTTATTCTATATGTTATATGCAAGAGAGAGGAGCAGTACTTAACCTATTATCTCACATTCCATCAAAGTGGGTATAGAAAATTATAACCAGTGATAACTCCTCTTAAATAATTAACAGAAATTTAGTTAATTTAAATGATTTTATTAAACCAAAACATAGGCATGTGGGCCAAACTTTACATTCTCCCACTTGGCACACATTCATTATTCACTTAGAGGTTGTTTGGTATGATGCACTGGCTAATTTAATCTATGTATTAAGTTTTATTCCTTGTTTGATAGTAAAAATCAATCAAGTACTATTAATCCATGTATTATTTAGTACCTTAAGGGGTCGTTCAGTTGTAAAGATTTTTTATACAGGTATTAGTAATGTGTGTATTAGTAATGCAGGTATTAGCAATGTGGGTATTAATAATGTGGGTTTTAGTAATGTAGGTACTAGTAATGTGGGTATTAGCTACGAGGGGATTATAATGTAGGTATTATTTCTTAAATCATTGAAATATATCACAAATTAATATATAAAGTATAATTTTCAAATATTTATTTATTATTTTAATAAATAAAAAAAATATTTTTATATATTATGAAGGTTAATATTGTTATTTATATTTTAATACCTACATTGTTAATACCTATATTACTAATTCCACCTTCTACGTCGCATAAAATAACACATAGATTTCCTCATTAAGTTGTGTGGGTATTATATCTTAAAGTCTAACCAAATGTTGTACTATTTTTATGCAAGTATTAAAATTTCACTCAAAGCAACCAAACATGGTAATAATTTATTGTGGATTTTAGTACATGTATTAGGCCTTTATACACCAAACCGAACGACCCCTAATTGTGGTATAACTTAATATCTAGCTCATCGTGGTATTAGTAATAGCATATTTACTAATACATGGATAAACAATAAAATGACAAAAATACCTATCCTCAAATCCTTGGTTTTGTCCCTCGGAGACATCCGATAAAAAAAAATCCTTGTTTTTTATACACGGATAAGAATTCAATGCTATAATTGAAAACAAAACTTTATACAATTTAATCCAAACACAAGTTTAAGTTATACAATGTTTATCCAAGTTTTAATACAATGAACCAAACACGTGACTAAAAACAATCACTGTATTATTAATCCCTACATTACTAATCTCTGTATTACTAATCCCTATATTATTAATCCATGTTTAACTTGTTTCTCTACCAAACGACTCCTTAATGGTTTCATAAAAATCTTATTCATGACTTGCACGGTTAGTGCTGAATTTCAACATTATTCGTTGTTATATGCCGATTGTACATCACTTTCGACATAGTCCCTTCTATGTACTATAATGTTAGTCAATTACCCAACACAATATTTAATACATAATGATCCAAACATAATGCTTAGAACATCTTTATCTAAGCTAAAACCTGTCGTCGTCATTCTCACTTTATGAATATAAGAGAAACCAAGTAATACAAAAATATTTACATTAATGAGCTCAAAAGTGTAAATTTCATAAACATCATAAAGTCTTTACATAAAATCATGCATTTCTATCAATAATGCTCATTTTTTCAACATGTTCTATAAATTCTTTAGGTTGTAATCCTTTTGTCAAAGGCTCAACAATCATAATTTTAGTGCTAATATCTTCAACTGACACTCTATGTTCCTGAACTTCTTTCTTAAGTTTAAGCTATTTCAAATGTATAGGCTTAGCACCATTCGTATACCTATCATTCTTAGAGAAGTAGACTACTGAGGAATATCACAATAAATTTTCAGCGGTTTGGCAATATTGTCGACTTGTCCAAGTCCTAATCCAAAATTTCTCAGTCACTTAGCCTGAATTGCAGGCTCAAAGTATGCCACAAACTTAGCTTCCATGGTGGACATAACTGTGATAGACTGCTTCGCACTCTTCCATGATATTGCTCCTTTAGCTAACGGGAACAAATAACCAAATGTTGATTTTCTTGTATCCTCACAACCACCATAATCTGAATCTGAATATCCGACCACATCAAGATGATCAGATTTTCTATAAGTGAACATATAATCTTTTGTTCCTTGCAAGTATCTCAACACTTTCTTTGCAGCCCTCCAATGATCTATGCCTGGATTGCTTTGATATCATCCAAGCATTCCAATAGCAAAACTGATGTCTAGTCTGGTACATGTTTGGGCATGTATTATGCTCCCAACTACGGATGTATAAGGATTATCTTTCATTTGTTTACACTCCAATTCATTCTTTGGACATTGATTGAGACTGAATTTATCTCCCTTCTGAATTGGAACGGGACTTGATGAGCAATTTTTCATTCTGAATCTCTCTAGAACTTTATTGATATAGGCCTTTTGTGACAAACCACATGTGATCTTTCCCGGAATATTTATATTCCGATCACATAGGTTGCATCTCCCATATCTTTCGTTTCAAAGTTCTTAGAGATAAATTTCGTGGTGTCATACATTGTTGAACCCCCAAAAAAGTTAACCCCGAAGGGCTAAATTTCAGGAATATCGACAGGATGGACTAACTCTTTTGGAGTTTTTTGGAGTCGCCACCCAATTTAAGGAAAACAGGGAACCTAATTAAGCAAATGCGTGCAAAACTCCGTTTTTGAAAAAAAAAGGCAGTCTTTCAGAGATTCTAAGGTAAGAGGTTTTGTTAATTTCGAAAGAAGGTTTTTAAGGCACTTTCGAAATTCCGTTAACAACGGTTAATCCGACAGGTTTCCAAAATATTTGCAAGTGCTATTTATGCGCTTTTCTAAAAATAATTAATTGAACCATTAATTAATTCAACTAATTAAATTTAGTAAGTTTTCAAAAGATTTACAATTTATTTGAAAGCTTTAACCATTTTTTCAAAATAAAATAAAGTAAAATAAAAGCGCATTTTCTTTTGAAAAAGGAGCGATTTGATCGTCCTAACTTCTTTGCCAACTTATATGTGATAGCGCATAAATGACACTTGCTTAATTTCAACTTTAAAACCCAAGTATCACACCATAAGATGGAACTTAGATTTCAAGTCGCTTTTTGCAAAGTTGTTTCGGGACATTTAGAAGTTAATTAAAACTTCTTTATGAATTTTGACTTTTTAAAGAAACTACTTCGTATCAATAAGATAGAAGCCTTTTCTTATAGCCATTTATTAATCGTGGTTTTGAAAATTTATACAATTTTGCACACATTTGCTTAAACGACCTGATTTGCAATAAATTAAATAACAACTCCAAAATAAAGGAAATGAACATAAAAGTAAAAAAGTCATGCAAATAATCCAATATTACTCATAAATAAATTATTCTACAACATTTACGTAAATATCCTGAAGAGAAAAAGAGGATAAGAGTTAAAAGATAGAACCCGGAAAGCAAACTCGCGAAACGAGCCTTGAATTTCTAAATTTTCTAAAGTCTTGAAAACTTAAGCGCGAGTCTTGACCCCAAATGCAACTCCAATGCCAATGAGCCAATCCCAATCGGTGAGTTTTAACCAAACTCGTCCCAAGTTGTTACATGTCAAGGAAAGAGATGAGGAAAGGAATCAGTATGTGCGCTTCCAAACTAAATAAACAACCAAATAGAAATAACTGGCAGACGAAACTCAGACGTGTAATTAAACGTAATCAAGTCATGGATTAATCCTCTTTCAAGAGAAGGAATGTATAACAATGATAAATTCTAGCTAACAAAGTTAAACAACTGATCTCTTAAACATACGTTCCAGCTCAATTCATCTTTTTTCATCAATCTACTATATTTAGCATTCGTAAGAATAAAATTAAAGCACAATATTTAAAAAAAAAATTAAAAGATATGACTTTTAAGGAAATATTCTAGCAGACCTCAATTTACTAATCCTAACAAATACTTCGAAGTATTACTAGACTAACATTCATATTAATGGATAGCTGAAGCATAATAATATCTTACGGATTATTCTAGAAAAACAACTATGCACTTTACGCTTTTAAGGACATATTCACAGAATAATTTATGACATTAAGTAACTAAAACATAGTGGTATTAGTCAAATAATAATAATAATAATAATTCACAGACCCACAAACTTAAAATATGCCTTCAAAACACACAAATATTTCTTTAATCACTTAGGCTAAATAGAACCAATAAAATCAGCTCACAATCATATCTTCATGCTTCCTTTTTCAGTAAGAAGTTTAACCTATTTGATCATTAATCAACAAGTGTACCATTTCATATTTTACTTTAACAGTTACTAAAAAAAAAATAGAGTTAAACATGATCCAAATCATGATTTTATAACAGAGCTATTCCATAAGTAAAATAGTTTGTACATAGATAGCAGTGAACAAGTAGCATTTTGTTCGCAACAAATTACGCACCACAAACTCAACGGAAACCAAGATCATTAATACACTTATCATATTATTATAGAAACAGGTTCTAAAACCAATAAAGAGGGGATGAAGTTGTCTTCTACTACAATAAAAAAAATAGAACTTTATTGCCCAAATAAGATAATAAATTACTCAATCTATTGAATAGCAACTAATATCCAGAACAAATATTGTATATAACTTGCTACCTCCTTAAACCAACCCTGCATTCTTTTACAAATACAACTTCCATGACGACGAACTGATTAAAACTCAAGATCAAACTTAAAGATGTAATTTAGGCGTCAAGTTTCATCAAATTGACTATCAAATGCTAAAATATCATTTTTACCAAAGCAAAAGTGCTTAACATAGTTCAGGCAGAACCATATAAAATGCATAGGCATGATTCAACTAATGTACACACTAAAATAGTAAAGATACTAATTATACTATCATTATTTCGAACAGACCTAACCTATGCAAGATTACAGCCAAACAAGTGCAGCAAACCAATGAAAAAAAAAAATTGAAACTAAAGAAGAGAACAAATCACTTGAAACTGGAAGAAGAAAGAAAATAGGCACACCTAGAATACTATGCTACCAGGCCATAAACTCTCCTTGACCTTGCAGACATGAAGAAAGACCCCTGCAAACTCCTTCCTACTGCCTGAGCTACCAGGCCACCTACACCAATGCAAACAGCCCCTACCAACCTAAGGCCATCAAAGCAGCCTCCAGCAACTACTTCTAACACTACCTAAACAACCAGAAGCAAAGGAAACACTACTAATACTAAACTTGCTGCAAACAAACGACGCATGAATTCTTTCAACACCTCACACAGATATCCAGACCACAGACATCTCCACACACCTCTGAAAAGAAACAAAGCTCATATATCTTTTCAACTCCTGCACATACAGAAACAAGACAAGCTCACCCTGCACACACTTCACTAAACTGGAAGATTTCATACCCCTGTTTGCTAAACTCCATAACCAAACAGGAAATCAAATCCCTCTCTTAATTCCCTGAACTGCAGAACACCATAATAGACCCTCAATAACACCTGCTGTTGCCCGTTGAGCTAAAAAACAGAACCAGGATAGACCCTGCTACACTCACACTCCTCACACACTCACAAATTGACTAAACTACAACTGTATATATCTTCCTTTACTCACCAAACTCTCAGACCTGAACTGAAACTTTTTACCTCTCCCTGAAACACTTACAGCACACCTGCACTCTCACAAACAAATGCACCACCACCAGACCTCCCTCAGACTGCCTAACTGCCTCCAAAACACCAAATAGGGCCTGGATAGAACCCTAGACTCACTGCTACCGCTGCTAGCTTCCAGCACATATACATACAACAAACAGAAACCAACCAAACTCCCCTGATCATCCTCATACTCATGGAAACAGGACCAGGAGCACTAAATTACCAACTGACATGTCAACTAAAGAGTGCCAGGCAGGTAGAAAAATCATATTATAGCCATTGATGTACAAGCTCAAAATTTTATTTACAAGATAACATTGTTATTGTACTTGTCTTCTAGACAATACAGCTGAAGCTGAAAGATATCAAACTGTGCCATCGGATTTACTTAAAGTATCAAACCTGAAACTTTTAACTAATTCCAAATTATCTTAAAACATGATCTCAATAAGAAACTTAACGGAACCGAGCTTAATTTCCTACAATTTAAATGAGCTAATCAGATTTACCAAAGAAAAGAGATCCGACATGACGAAGTTTTACAATCGATGTCTTAAACAGGCATTCCACTCAAGTAAAATAGAAACTGAAACTATTCAATGACTACACAAACTTTAAGTTGATACTACATTTTAAACTGATTTACAACAAATACGCATTTAAAAAAATAATAAGCAGATTGAACAAGAAACAAATAAAAAAATATATAAAAGTTTAAAGGATTACCTCTTTGCGAGCAGCGAGCCGGGGCGAGGATCCGAGAAAAAGCGACTCATCCAAAGTCGACGACTCGAACACAAACGACGATTCGAATAATGAATCGATAGCACGAAATAGAAAATCCCAGAAACATTAATGCTATATTTTTGCATTTGAAACCCGAAAAAAATGAAAGAGGAAACTTGCGTATATCAATTGCATATTCTTTGCTTCTGTCTTCTCCCTCTTTTTTTTCGGCTATGCATATATGACCATTTTATATGATGAAATTAGGGTTCTAGGACTAGAATGAAAAGACTAAACGACCCCCCCTAACGGCACCAAAAAAATTGATAATGCTGATTCAAAATGGCTGGATTAGGATGTGTCCACCGGAGCATTGTACGGAGATGGAGAAGAGAACATTTTGGGTCCAGAGTCGCGGGCCAAAATTGGGATCGGGTCAGGATTGAGGGGAAGACTGAAAAAATGTGTTCCCATGTTTTTAGGAGTGTAAATGTTATATATATTCTTTGCAAATGTATGTTGAATTTTAAACCCCTGAACGAATTTAGCCCCCTCCCCCCCCCCCCTCCCCCCCCCCCTCTTTAAACTATTTCCACTTAAATATAACTATTACGCAAATATGCTAGAATTTATGACTAGTACCAAATTTAGACTCTTTTAAATAAATTAAATGAAATATAGGTAGGCCGAAATTGAGGGTATGCATTGCACTTTTGGCCATTTCCCTTTTATAATTAATCAATTAATTTAACCTTTTAATATTGATTTTAATTAAAAATAATTAGATCTTTAATTGAAACTTTCGGGACAAAATTGGGTGTCAACAGCTGCCCCTCTTTACCCGGAAAAGGATGAAAGAGTTTTCAGGGTAAAGAAGTTGACGGGAAATCAATTTTGTCCCGATAAAACCAAGACTTTTGATTCCAAGGACCAAAAGGAGAGGGTTATGGACATGGCCGAACTCCGATTTTCGTTGCCTACATATCTCGGGCTGAAAGAGAATCAGGCCATATGTAGTTCGACGACACTTAGATACGAAGACTCGCACGATTGACAAAAGAAAGGACGCACGAATAGGAAAGAATTCAAACTGACATCCTAATCTAGTATGAAAGATTAGGTAAGACTTGCTTGTTCGAGTGCGGTTCTCAGATCCTCGTTGACGAGTCCAGCTCATATCAACGCTTGCCCCAGTTCGCTGCTAAGAAAAGTTCCACGTTATGCTCCAAATGCTGCTGCGGTGCTGCTAAAATCAATGATAAGCTTGTCTCCAATCAACTTATTAAGAAAACCCGTCTTTGTGAGGCAAGATGACTTCGGGGTCGTTGGTAGACTGAAAATAAAGCAATAAAAGCTTCAATTAATATGAACATAAAGTGAAATTTAAATATAATCATAAGGATAAAAAAATGCCGCCTTTTCGGCAATAATCCATGATAAAGCATAATGCTTTAAATCATGAGGAGGCAATTTGAATGCAATCTTGGATTGTACTCCAACCAAAACTAAGAATACTTCTTAAGTATTCACATTGTCCTGCATGTCTTGACAAACTTATTAGCAATGTAAGGCTATTAAAATATGTATCAAATGTTTAAACGCCTCAGGAGGCTACAAAGTGTGCTAATATTAAACGTATATCGAGACCATAAAAATTTCACCTTAGAGGCATTTAAATAATTAACACCTTCGAGGTGACAGAATTACTCCTTTGAGGCAGTAAAATTACGCCTTAGAGGCATTCAAATAACTAACACCTTTGAGGTGACATAAACACGCCTCCGGGGCGACAGAATTTCGCCTTAGAGGCATTCAAATAACTAACACCTTCGAGGTGACATAAATACGCCTCCGGGGCAACAAAATTACGCCTTAGAGGCATTCAAATAACTAACACCTTCGAGGTGACATAAATACGCCTCCAGGGCAACAAAATTACGCCTTAGAGGCATTCAAATAACTAACACCTTCGAGGTGACATAAATACGCCTCCGGGGCAACAAAATTACGCCTTAGAGGCATTCAAATAACTAACACCTTTGAGGTGACATAAATACGCCTCCGGGGCAACAAAATTACGCCTTAGAGGCATTCAAATAACTAACACCTTCGAGGTGATATAAATACGCCTCCGGGGCAACAAAATTTCGCCTTCGAGGCATTCATATAACTAACACCTTCGAGGTGACATAAATACGCCTTCGGGGCAACAAAATTACGCCTTAGAGGCATTCAAATAACTAACCCCTTCGAGGTGACATAAATATGCCTCCGGGGCAACAGAATTACGCCTTAGAGGCATTCAAATAACTAACACCTTCGAGGTGACATAAATACGCCTCCGGGGCAACAGAATTACGCCTTAGAGGCATTCAAATAACTAACACCTTCGAGGTGACATAAATACGCCTCCAGGGCAACAAAATTACGCCTTAGAGGCATTCAAATAACTAACACCTTCGAGGTGACATAAATACGCCTCCGGGGCAACAGAATTACGCCTTAGAGGCATTCAAATAACTAACACCTTCGAGGTGATATAAATACGCTTATCGAAAGCGTGAACAGATAAAGACACTTTTCGAAAGCCTGAAATATAAAGACGCTTCTCGAAAGCGTGAACATGTAAATGCGTTATACTTTCTGAACTCTTCCATGGAGGAATGGTCTTGATTATAAAACAAAGTGAACCCCTTAGGATTGGCAATATCTGAAAATCAAAAAATAGAACTTTAGTAAGCGTTCTCATGAAGTGAAAGAGAAATGAACAAATATGCTTAACAAATTGCACGAGTTATGGGAAATAGAAATGCCGCCTTTCGGCAAAGTGGAAAAGCGTCGAGTCATGAAGCACAAGCTTTATCCAAATATTATTGCAATCCAAGTGATGAGAATCTTAGAGATTGATTTGCTAAGATGTTTATCCTCCTTTGCGGATCTTAATGTCCCTGCTCTCAAAGAAAAATTGTTAGTTTTGGGAGGGAGGGGGAGCGTTTAATTCATGCTGACTCGAGCCTTCATTCTTCAACCGCTTCCTTCTTCTCCCTTTGTCTAGATTTGTGATCCGTCTTTTGAGACTTGACCAACAAACTCTTTGTCGAGCAATACGGCTTTTTGCCAAATCTGCCCCAGTTATGATCTTTCAAATCTTCAACTTGCCTTGCAAAATTTGCCCCAGTTATGATCTGCTGAATCTTCAACTTATTTTGCAAAATTTGCCCCAGTTGCTATCTTTCAAATATTCAAATTATCTTGCAAAATTGCCCCAGTTGCTTGTCTTAGGGGAGACTGGAAGTTTTAATATTATAGAGTCGAACCCGTTAAGAGTGCCTACGTATCCCTCCATGGGAATCAGACTGTGCGTAGTTCTGCTTACATTAATTTTGGGGAATATGGCAATCTAAGTGCGAAGCCGAATCCGAATTGGAATGCCTACACATCTGCCCAGATGCATAGTTCGGAATTACATCATCAAAGATAAACAAACCTAAAGCATTATAAAATCTGATCGAATCCGGTGTGGATTGCTTACTTATCCTGTTGCCATTTCAGGAATCAGATCAAAAGTAGTTCAAAATTACATAAAGAGGAAATAGGGGATTCCTATGCTAGTGTAACCGAGCTCTATGTGAGTTGCTTACGTATCCCAGCCCTGGGAATCAGGTTACGCGTAGTTCGCATTACAATTAAAATTACATAAAATGAGAAAAACACTTGCTTGCGCCGCTTGTGAGCTATCTTGATTGTACTTGGGTTGATAACTTTTGGCTAGACTGTAAGGGTGAGCTTTCTTGCAAATGAGACAATTCTCAACAACAGTCATGCTACTAAATCTCCGGGCATTGGTTCTCTCATTTGGATTGATCCATCTTCAATTAAATCTTGGATCTTGTGTTTAAGAGCAACACATTCATTAGTGTCGTGCTTGAAAAATTCTGCATGGTAAGCACAATATTTGGTTCCATCAACCCATTGTGGGGGAGGGACAAATGTACCATTTCCTGATAATGGTTCTAGCATTCCCACATCTTTTAATCTTTCATACAATTGAGCCTGTGGTTCACCTAAAGATGTGAATTTTCGACGTTGCTTCTTCTCATATTTGGGATGAAATCCTACTGACATAGACTGACGGGCTGCAGGTAACTGGTGTTGTTGAGGGTAATTGTATGCTTGCGGTTGTGAATAAGGGTGATAAGCGGTTGCTGCAAATTGATGGTAATTGGGTTGGGCATTATAGACTGGACATGGCGCGGGTGGAATTTGATGCTGACTTGGATAAGTTGGATATAGTGTGCTTTTGTAAATAGATTGGTTTGATGAGTTTCTGAAGGTTGGCTTCTTGTTTGGCCTTTGGTCGATATCAGCCATATCAATTCCAAATTCATCTTCCCTCTTTCTCTTCTCAAAATTGCTCATACCAGTCTGGATGGCTTGCGTAGTTGCCTTCATTGCAGCAAAACTTACAATTCGCCCTGTCTTAACCCCTTCTTCAACCATCTCTCCCATCACAAGAAGTTCAGAATAATGTTTACCCATCATAGGGAGTAAGTGCATGTAATAAGAATCATCTTGAGCTCGGATGAAGTACTTTACCATGTCTTCCTCAGTCATTGGTGGTCGCACCCTTGCAGCCTGTTCACGCCATCTCAGTGCGTATTCCCTAAAGGTTTCTGTTGGTTTCTTCTTCAGATTGGACAAAGTTATAAGGTCAGGAGCCATCTCGACATTGTACTCAAACTGCTTTGTAAAATCACTGGCTATGTCATCAAACTCACGCCACTTGCTTATATCCTGTCTTGCAAACCATTCAACAGCAATACCTTCCAGACTATGACTGAAGAAGGCCATCAGAAGTTCCTCTTTACCTCCCGCAACCCTCATTCGGTTGAGATATTTGGTCAAATGAACAAATGGGTCACTATGACCATCATACATATCAAATTTTGGCACCTTAAACCCGGGAGGAAGAGTAACGTCAGGATATAGACAAAGATTGCGGTAGGAGATGCTTTGACGTCCTCTAGACACTTGCAAATCCTTGATGGATTGCTGCGTGATTTTCATCGTTTGGATTATCTCCCCTTGCTCAACTGTCCTTCCCCGCTTTTCCACCGTTATGGGCACTTCACTTTGTGGCACATAGTTAGTGAAATACACGCTCTTACCATTGGGGTCATGCTCATAGTACTGGGCTTCGGGATATCCTTGTCTTGGGTCATTGGCATTTTGAGGAACAAAAGCCACAGAAATGGGTGCTTTAGATTTTGAGGCAAGTTGTTCTGGTTAATGAATGCATTTGGGATGTTGTTAACTGGTGCAAGCATATGAATGACACTGGAATTTAAAGACGTGTTCGGATTGGCAGTTTCAACATTGGGATTCAGAGTTGATAGCACGGCTGGCACGTTTTGGTGGCTCGACCCTTTCATTCTGTCTAGTTCAGCTTGCATACACTCAATCTGCTTAGCCATTCTAGCAATTTGTTCATCAGGAGCAACAACTGCTTGCTCATTAGAAGATGCAGGGATACTAGTCTGATCATTAGTCAAATCAGTCATTTTTTGCTTCACTTTGGATTAGACGCTTCACCAACTCGGGAGTCAACACGAATCAAACTCTCTCTTTTTGGGGAATAATCAAAACAAAAGGAAAAAATCAAAAGGTAACTATGTTAGTTTCCAGATCATTGGCATAATTGCACACAATCACGTAGCGCGCGTCACGTAGCGCTTTGCATTTTAGACAAGTTTGACATGTGGCAATCACAATTAGTTGAGCGTAAATGAAAATGCGGGCGTGTCCTACCTTGTAAGGTACCTCTTTGTGCTAGAGGTAAGCCTAATCGCGCAAATAAGTGGTAACGAAAAATAGTTCATGCCAATTTTGAGCAATTAAGACTTAGAGTAAGTAATAAATAATAACAATAATTGATAACAATCATCTTTCTGCCTTGACACTGCAGTTCCGCTATCCCAACTAACTTCCAAAAGTTGGTGTCAACTCGAAATTCCAACACAGCTCATGCTCTTCACAACATTTGCACAAAATTCTAAACCCAAATGCCTAAAACCCGAAACAATCCACACTCCTCTAAGCACAACTCCCAATTGTTTACAACATCCAGGGGTGAAATTTCCAACCGCCTTTCACAATACCAGACTGCAAATCATAAAAGGTTCTAATTGACCTTTTACAAATAAAACCTCACTGGTCCTCGGCTTTGGACAAGCCTCTCAGCTTCCTAGGTTTTGCAAGGCTCACAGACCTTGTTCATAGGGCTCCTCACTGGTCCTCGGCTTTAATCAAGCCTCCTAGTTTCCTAGGTAGCCAAGACCGCACTGGTCTTCAAGGAGGGACCCCATTGGTCTTATAGACATAGGGGCTTCACTCTCCTAGTATGCGACAAGCATACTTCAATTATCATGAATGCAGCTGGACAGTCAATATCGGCCTGCACACACGCAAAGCCATTCCCGAGAGGGGCCCCACTGATCCTTTTAAAGACACCAGGGGCTTCGCCTCTTAGATCTCACTATACCAGGCCATCTCCAAAACACAAACCAACCAAATCTGCCTAACTTTTCCCGGACTACACTTCTGTCTTCTTCACAAAATTCTGCACTATGATGTCGAATTCTCCGTGGACTGCTATGACCACACAGATTCTGTTAAATTCTTCCACTTTTCAACCTAAAAGACAAAATGGGAGACAAAATTCTAAATCTGATTTTGCTCAAAACATGGCGAGGACTGAGGTTTCGTTATCACACAACACATAATATGCATTGTCGTTGGGTTTCAAGAACCCGTTGACGTAAGGGCGGTTTCCTAACTATGGAGGCGGTACCAAGGACCGGGTCCAGACTAAGGTGTAAATGCATGCATGCTCCTAAAGCTCATTCTAAGAGTGGGTTAACGGTTGAGGCTAACAGGTGAGTGGCATGCGGCCTCGCGGTCGAATTACTCCCACGACAATCCGCCGGTATACCAACTCTTCATAGGGTTCTTTAGTGGAAGAAGGTGCGGGTGCACATGGGTGCACCTCGCGGATATTTGAGTGAGAATGCAAGAGGTTCCCAGAAGTGGGGGAAGTATGAACGGAATGCCAGTTTATATGTGCACAAATAAGAGTGTAGTGACATGTTTTTTGTCGCACACAAACAAAGAGATATAATAGAGCAAAATAAATTAAGCATGCTAGTTGCAAATAATTGGAAACCTTTATGGTCAAAACCTTTATTGTTCCCCAGCGGAGTCGCCATGCTGTTGAACCCCCAAAAAAATTTACCCCAAAGGGCTAAATTTCAGGAATATCGACAGGATGGACTAACTCTTTTGGAGTTTTTTGGAGTCGCCACCTAATTTAAGGAAAACAGGGAACCTAATTAAGCAAATGCGTGCAAAACTCCATTTTTGAAAAAAAGGCAGTCTTTCAGAGATTCTAAGGTAAGAGGTTTTGTTAATTTCAAAAGAAGGTTTTTAAGGCACTTTCGAAATTCCGTTAACAACGGTTAATCCGACAGGTTTCCAAAATATTTGCAAGTGCTATTTATGCGCTTTTCTAAAAATAATTAATTGAATCATTAATTAATTCAACTAATTAAATTTAGTAAGTTTTCAAAAGATTTACAATTTATTTGAAAGCTTTAACCATTTTTTCAAAATAAAATAAAGTAAAATAAAAGCACATTTTCTTTTGAAAAAGGTGCGATTTGATCTTCCTAATTTCTTTGCCAACTTATATGTGATAGCGCATAAATGACACTTGCTTAATTTCAACTTTAAAACCCAAATATCACACCATAAGATGGAACTTAGATTTCAAATCGCTTTTTGCAAAGTTTTTTCGGGACATTCAGAAGTTAATTAAAACTTCTTTATAAATTTTGACTTTTTAAAGAAACTACTTCGTATCAATAAGATAGAAGCCTTTTCTTATAGCCATTTATTAATCGTGGTTTTGAAAATTTATACAATTTTGCACACATTTGCTTAAACGACCTGATTTGCAATAAATTAAATAACAACTCCAAAATAAAGAAAATGAACATAAAAGTAAAAAAGTCATGCAAATAATCCAATATTACTCATAAATAAATTATTAATAAATTATTCTACAACATTTACGTAAATATCCTGAAGAGAAAAAGAGGATAAGAGTTAAAAGATAGAACCCGGAAAGCAAACTCGCGAAACGAGCCTTGGATTTCTAAATTTTCTAAAGTCTTGAAAACTTGAGCGCGAGTCTTGACCCCAAATGCAACTCCAATGCCAATGAGCCAATCCCAATCGGTGAGTTTTAACCAAACTCGTCCCAAGTTGTTACATGTCAAGGAAAGAGATGAGGAAAGGAATCAGTATGTGCGCTTCCAAACTAAATAAACAACCAAATAGAAATAACTGGCAGACGAAACTCAGACGTGTAATTAAACGTAATCAAGTCATGGATTAATCCTCTTTCAAGAGAAGGAATGTATAACAATGATAAATTCTAGCTAACAAAGTTAAACAACTGATCTCTTAAACATACGTTCCAGCTCAATTCATCTTTTTTCATCAATCTACTATATTTAGCATTCGTAAGAATAAAATTAAAGCACAATATTTAAAAAAAAAATTAAAAGATATGACTTTTAAGGAAATATTCTAGCAGACCTCAATTTACTAATCCTAACAAATACTTCGAAGTATTACTAGACTAACATTCATATTAATGGATAGCTGAAGCATAATAATATCTTACGGATTATTCTAGAAAAACAACTATGCACTTTACGCTTTTAAGGACATATTCACAGAATAATTTATGACATTAAGTAACTAAAACATAGTGGTATTAGTCAAATAATAATAATAATAATAATTCACAGACCCACAAACTTAAAATATGCCTTCAAAACACACAAATATTTCTTTAATCACTTAGGCTAAATAGAACCAATAAAATCAGCTCACAATCATATCTTCATGCTTCCTTTTTCAGTAAGAAGTTTAACCTATTTGATCATTAATCAACAAGTGTACCATTTCATATTTTACTTTAACAGTTACTAAAAAAAAAATAGAGTTAAACATGATCCAAATCATGATTTTATAACAGAGCTATTCCATAAGTAAAATAGTTTGTACATAGATAGCAGTGAACAAGTAGCATTTTGTTCGCAACAAATTACGCACCACAAACTCAACGGAAACCAAGATCATTAATACACTTATCATATTATTATAGAAACAGGTTCTAAAACCAATAAAGAGGGGATGAAGTTGTCTTCTACTACAATAAAAAAAATAGAACTTTATTGCCCAAATAAGATAATAAATTACTCAATCT
This sequence comes from Petunia secreta, assembly GCA_029990175.1. Taxonomy (NCBI): domain Eukaryota; kingdom Viridiplantae; phylum Streptophyta; class Magnoliopsida; order Solanales; family Solanaceae; genus Petunia; species Petunia secreta. The sequence continues at coordinate 333,253 of JARKIP010000120.1, forward strand.
ATTGAATAGCAACTAATATCCAGAACAAATATTGTATATAACTTGCTACCTCCTTAAACCAACCCTGCATTCTTTTACAAATACAACTTCCATGACGACGAACTGATTAAAACTCAAGATCAAACTTAAAGATGTAATTTAGGCGTCAAGTTTCATCAAATTGACTATCAAATGCTAAAATATCATTTTTACCAAAGCAAAAGTGCTTAACATAGTTCAGGCAGAACCATATAAAATGCATAGGCATGATTCAACTAATGTACACACTAAAATAGTAAAGATACTAATTATACTATCATTATTTCGAACAGACCTAACCTATGCAAGATTACAGCCAAACAAGTGCAGCAAACCAATGAAAAAAAAAATTGAAACTAAAGAAGAGAACAAATCACTTGAAACTGGAAGAAGAAAGAAAATAGGCACACCTAGAATACTATGCTACCAGGCCATAAACTCTCCTTGACCTTGCAGACATGAAGAAAGACCCCTGCAAACTCCTTCCTACTGCCTGAGCTACCAGGCCACCTACACCAATGCAAACAGCCCCTACCAACCTAAGGCCATCAAAGCAGCCTCCAGCAACTACTTCTAACACTACCTAAACAACCAGAAGCAAAGGAAACACTACTAATACTAAACTTGCTGCAAACAAACGACGCATGAATTCTTTCAACACCTCACACAGATATCCAGACCACAGACATCTCCACACACCTCTGAAAAGAAACAAAGCTCATATATCTTTTCAACTCCTGCACATACAGAAACAAGACAAGCTCACCCTGCACACACTTCACTAAACTGGAAGATTTCATACCCCTGTTTGCTAAACTCCATAACCAAACAGGAAATCAAATCCCTCTCTTAATTCCCTGAACTGCAGAACACCATAATAGACCCTCAATAACACCTGCTGTTGCCCGTTGAGCTAAAAAACAGAACCAGGACAGACCCTGCTACACTCACACTCCTCACACACTCACAAATTGACTAAACTACAACTGTATATATCTTCCTTTACTCACCAAACTCTCAGACCTGAACTGAAACTTTTTACCTCTCCCTGAAACACTTACAGCACACCTGCACTCTCACAAACAAATGCACCACCACCAGACCTCCCTCAGACTGCCTAACTGCCTCCAAAACACCAAATAGGGCCTGGATAGAACCCTAGACTCATTGCTACTGCTGCTAGCTTCCAGCACATATACATACAACAAACAGAAACCAACCAAACTCCCCTGATCATCCTCATACTCATGGAAACAGGATCAGGAGCACTAAATTACCAACTGACATGTCAACTAAAGAGTGCCAGGCAGGTAGAAAAATCATATTATAGCCATTGATGTACAAGCTCAAAATTTTATTTACAAGATAACATTGTCATTGTACTTGTCTTCTAGACAATACAGCTGAAGCTGAAAGATATCAAACTGTGCCATCGGATTTACTTAAAGTATCAAACCTGAAACTTTTAACTAATTCCAAATTATCTTAAAATATGATCTCAATAAGAAACTTAACGGAACCGAGCTTAATTTCCTACAATTTAAATGAGCTAATCAGATTTACCAAAGAAAAGAGATCCGGCATGACGAAGTTTTACAATCGATGTCTTAAACAGGCATTCCACTCAAGTAAAATAGAAACTGAAACTATTCAATGACTACACAAACTTTAAGTTGATACTACATTTTAAACTGATTTAGAACAAATGCGCATTTAAACAAATAATAAGCAGATTGAACTAGAAACAAATAAAAAAATATATAAAAGTTTAAAGGATTACCTCTTTACGAGCAGCGAGCCGGGACGAGGATCCGAGAAAAAGCGACTCAACCAAAGTGGACGACTCGAACACAAACGACGATTCGAATAATGAATCGATAGCACGAAATAGAAAATCCCAGAAACATTAATGCTATATTTTTGCATTTGAAACCCGAAAAAAATGAAAGAGGAAACTTGCGTATATCAATTGCATATTCTTTGCTTCTGTCTTCTCCCTCTTTTTTTTCGGCTATGCATATATGACCATTTTATATGATGAAATTAGGGTTCTAGGACTAGAATGAAAAGACTAAACGACCCCCTCTAACGGCACCAAAAAAATGGATAATGCTGATTCAAAATGGATAGGCTCGACAAGGTCCCAAACTTCATTCTGCTCCATCAATTTTAACTCATCTTTAATAACATTTAACCACTTATCAGTATTACTACTTTGAATGGCTTATGAACATAAAAACTGAAGCATCATCAATTTCCAAGTCATCCAAATCAATTTTCAGATGAGTTTGACTTGTGTAAATATACCAAAAAATCATCAGTGATAACATGTCTCCTTTGTCTTTGAGATTTTCTTAATGCTACTTCTTGCGGTACATCTACTGCAGGTTCATCGATTATGTTTTCATTATGAATAGCAGGATCATTAGTTTGTTGTTCTTGTTTGTTGTTAGGTGGTACAACTACTTCAGGAACAACAACTTTAGAAAAAATACAGGGTAAAGGAATTTTCACCCTATCTTCCCTTATATCCATATTCTGTGGTTCTTCACTCCCACTAACTTCACCATTCTCAATAAACCTAGCATTTTCAGTTTCAACAATTCTCGTACTATGGTTAGGACAATAAAATGTATACCACTTTAATTTTTCTGGATAACCAATGAAGAAACCACTGATTGTCCATGAATCCGGTTTCTTTTCTTGTGAATTATAAATTCTTACTTCTACTGGACAGTCCCAAATGTGCAGGTGCCTTAAACTAGGTTTCCTACCAGTCCAAATTTCAAAATGTGTCTTTAGAACTGCCTTACTTGGAACCCTATTTAGTAAGTACATGGCAGTCTTAAAAGAATACATCCACAACAAAGTGGGCAAATATGAATTACTAAACATACTCCTAACTATTTTCATTTATGTATGATTACGGCTTTCTGCCACACCATTTTGTTGTGGTGTGCCATACATAGTGTCGTGAGCATATATGCCATATTTTTTGAGAAATTTAGCAAATTGACCAGGGTGTTGTCCAGTTTCATCATATCTTCCATAATATTCACCACCCCTATCTGACCTGATTATTTTCACCATTCTGTCTAATTACCTTTCAACCTCATTATAAATACCCCTAAGGCATTTACTTCTTGAGATTTTTCATGCAACAAATAGATGTAATCATAATGTGAAAAGTTATTTTTACTGAAAGATGGAATATCAAATGGACTGCATATATCGGTCTATATAATTTCAATAAGTTGCGTGCTTCTTGTGGCTCCTTTCATAGTGTGTTTATTTAATACAATCTATACAAATATTCATGTCTGTAAAATATAAATCTGGAAGGATTTTATTTTTAACTAATTTTTCCAGTCTTTTTTTGGATATGTGACCCAAACGTCCATGCCACAAGTAAGCGGATGTTCATTTACCAAATTATGTTTGATTCCAGCATTATGATGAAGAGTTAAGAGGGTTTCAACCAACAAATTATCAAGATTCAATTTGTATAAACCATCTCAAAGAATACCAGAATCAATGAGCTGATTATGCTTAAACAAACTAAACATCCACTGCCGAAAAGTAGTATCTAGTCTTGTCTAACTTAGATAAAGAAACTAAATTTCTTATAACAGAAGGTACATAATAAGTTTAAAATAAGTCAAAGAGCCCGTTTGGGTGAGCTTAAAAATGGCTTATTAGCTCATAAGTTCATTAGTAAATGTTTGGTAACTCAAAAATTCATGGGCTTATAAGCCTTTATTTGCTTAAAAAAAAGCCAAAACTGGGAAGTTTGAAAATCCTAACTTCTCAAAAAGTGGCTTATAAGCTGATTAAATAAGCTCACCAAACTGGCTCTAAGTGACACCTAGTATGTAGGATTAAACGACAAGTCCCAATAGCTTGAAATGGAGCTTTCACTCTTTTCTCCATGGACACAAATCTTTCATTCTGATTTATGGTTTAGGTTGTAAGGAATCTCTGCATCCTATTAGAAACATGAACAATACAACCAGAGTCAATCCACCAAGTATTATAATGAACTTTAGTTAAATATGATTCAAGACACGTAAAAGCACAAGATTTTCTTTTCTTCTCGAACCATGCCTGACGTTTCAGGCAGTCTTTCTGAAAGTATCCAGGTTTTCCACAAAAACGAAAGTTATCATCATTGTGTTCTTTCTTATGCACTTGATGAGAGGACTCATTAACATTATGGTTCCTTTGTTTACCACTAATATGCTTCTTTCCGTTCCTTCCAGCTCCTTGATGGCTTACAAAGTTAATGGAGTGAGTTCCTTGATTCTTTAGCCTTGTTTCCTCTAAAACCTGCATTCCGTGCAATTCATGCACGTTCCATCTGTATTTCATGGTGTTGTAGTTCATTTGGAAAGGACCATACTCAGATGGTAATGAGTTGATGATGAACTGTGATGAATATAATTTATTCATGTATTTTCTTATATAAAAATAAATATTTTAAATAAAAGCATGAATAAATATATTCAATTCTCCTAGTATTATCTAACAAATCTTGCAGGAAAAAGAATACATGAAAAGAGAAAAAAATATGAGAAGATTTCTACGTATCAACATAAATTCCAAGAAAACAATGACATGTCTTACTCACTTCACATTTTCTTCATGATACAAGAAAGTTGCTATATATTTTGGCTACAATAATTTTTTTATATGAAATTACAAATTTAAAAAAAATGTTGGAATTAAAGAAAATAAAGGAGCAAGAGAAGACTTTACGTGTCCATGCCAATATGCAAGAAAATTGCTTCAAATCTCTCTTATAATGGCTCATTCTCATGATAAATCTTCCTCTCTTAGCATCACAACAATTAATGAAGAGATTCTCTATCTATAAAAGGAAGGCAATCTCTCTCATATTATATCAATTAGAATCAAGTTTATAGAATAGCTATCTACTCTTCAAAGACTTTTTTTTTTTTTGTCTTTCTTTTGTAGTAGAAAATATTTTCTTAATCTTTTAAATCCTTTTTTTAGCTTTTCTTACTCCATAATGGAGTAATTTCTTTTGTTGGGATAATTGATGAAACTTGATATATTTATAATATTTATCTCAATTATAATACATGTTTGGCCTGAAATTTTCTATTTTATATTTTACACTGTGTTGTAATGATAGTTTACTATTCTTTACTATCAATCTCACATATTTTATCTCGCGGTTATTACCATATTAATTTTGTATTTCTCACGGAGCAAGATTAATATGTGATAATTGATGAATAAAATAAGTGAGTGAAAGTCATTTTTAGTAATCTACCAGTCCAAGTCCGTAGTCTTACTTGCGTCAGTTTTATTTCTCATAGAGGAATTGTTGTAGGTAAGATTATTGATTTTTAGTTAAAATATTCTCACGAAGTTTTCACTATTTTTTAGCACAATTCAGGCAAGAAAATATTTTGGTTTAATTGTTTGAATCATAACTAAACATACTATCAGATTTAGAAATTAGTTTTATATAAACTTTAAGTGTATCTTAATATTTACGTTTGGACAGAAAGCCAAAATACTAACTTTAGATATTATGATGCTGAAAATAATTTCACATAATGTGATAATTTTTAATGTACCTATTAATAATATTTACTATCTTTGGATAAATAAACAAAACTAACGGTACATCTAAATTATGTCTTTGAAAAATATTTTTCTTGTGAGCAAAATGCTATTGGATAAGCAATAAACAATTATTCTATCGAGAAATACTTGTTAAAAGTGAGTTTTTTTATTGTAAATATTATCAAGTGAATTCAATAATTCCTAACTCTTTTTAAATTGAAATCTTTCGAAAGTTCTTTTGTTTTAGTTAAAGTTAATTAAAAACTCACTTTTTATCAACTTGATTCACTCAAATAGTGGTCGGAATATTTCAAATTTGTAGCATAGATTTTCCAATCTCTGTGGGATGATATCATAAATTATACAAGAATTTGACAAATACGAGCAGAAATACCCTATATAATTTGGACTCGTCAAACTGTATAAGAAAATTTTCATCCACTTCCATTCCCAAAGTCTTAAGCTTTGCTGCTATGTTTTTCATTTCAATGACATGTTCATGCATGGTACATGAACTATCAAACTTTATGGTGGTCAAAGTACGCATTAGTGTCCTAGCAAGAGACTTGTCAGCAGTTTGAGAGCGTTCTTCTACAAGTCTTACAACCTTTTTGGCACTTTCAGTGTTGGGAAGAATAGCCTTAATGTTACCCGCAATTCTCATTCGCATGAACATTAGGCTTAATCTGTTAGACCTGTCCGACTTCTTAAAATAAGGCTTTTCTTCAGCAATGCTAGTTGCAGTAATAGCAGTTGGCTTATCAGTGTAAAGTGCAACATCAAGATCTAAAACTCCAAGATGGAATTTTATCTGTTCGCACCATTCTGAGAAGTTGTCTGTTAAATACTGCAATAGAAGCAAAGTACAAATGAAAAGCAAGTGCTGCAAATAGAAAATGCTCATTCGTTAACGCTTTGAATCATAACTAACATACTATCAGATTCAGAAATTGGTTTTATATTGACTTTAAGTGTATCTTGATGTTCACCATTGGACAGAACGCCAAAATACTAACTTTAGACATTATGATGCTTAAAATAATTTTACATAATGTGATAATTTTTAATGTACCTATTAATAATATTTATTATCTTTGGATAAATAAACAAAACTAACGGTACATCTAAGTTATCCCTTTAATGTTCGACGATTATAAGAACAAATAATCAACCTTTGGGCGATCCATAAATTTCCTATAACCATGAACTTCAATTTACCCATAAGTATTATATCGTTTATAAGCATCAAAGTTAATGGGTAGTTCAATATATATGTTTAATCATTTTTTTTTGGAATTAACTTTCATAAAGATTCGACCACTTTAGTGATAAACGAATCATACATGCTAATTCCAAAAAAATATTACGAAAGTAATATACTTTCAGATTCAAAGCCTCAGATTGTAGTACTGCATGTATTTAACATTTCAAGCACTTTTATCGAGTCAGTCTCAACTAATAAGGGGGTAAGGTCATTTTCTAAGACAAGATTGAGACCTTAATACAAAGCAAGACGCTCACTGTAAGTGTGAGTAGCTTTAGGAATGTGCATGTAAAAATCTACAATCCAGTGACCATTACTATTGTGAATGATACAACCAATCCATCATTTCCCATTGGAGCAAGCACCATGAATGTTTTATAACAACGGGGATTAGGAGGTAACTACTTGAGGACTAATGTAATAGTGTTGTTAGTTGGAGATGGAGGTTTAGTGATCAGGTTAATGGAGGCTTTATGGGTAAGGTTATTGTTACGGCTAAGCCATATGTGCTGCAACATACGGGGAAGAAATCTTGCTAACTATAATGGGATGGCATAGCAAATGTTTGAAAGTTTTTTAGATGATCTAGGAAATAATTTTGTTGGTTGGAGCTTAGATTGGTGGTCAAATTGTGAAGGACCATGGATTGCCACATATCACTAACAAGAGTACACTAGACGAAGATATGGTCAGCAGTTTCAACCATGTTGGGGCATGATGGACAATGAGGATCAATGTTTATACCTATGTGAGTGGGATAGACACGGGTAGGTAAATTATTATGATAAAGGATTCATATAAAGTGCTTTATTTTGTTGAGGGATTTTAGTTTCCAGATCCATGCGAAGTTTTTAGTAGTTTGAGGAGGTGGTTTAATCACCGATCTGATGGATTTGCAAGTAAAATTATCAATACGGTTAAGGTGCCAGATTGGGCTATCCTCAAGGGATTTATGAAAAGGAATGTGGGTATTTCTGATCTACTTAATGGCTTCTTTTGGAAAAATAAAAGAAATATTGTCATGATTCCAACTATTGTTAAGCATGTTGTCTAAAACTTTCAAATCAGGATCAGATTTATTAAGGAGACCTAAGATTTGGCTTCTAATAGTTAAGGTGTTGGAGGACCATTTGTGAATCAAAAAAGAAGTGGTGTTACCATTGTCAATGCACCATCTAGACCCTATATCAAGAAAATTCCAGACACCTGTAATATTCTTCATGTACTACTACCCTTAATGTTGGGGTTATTGTGGTTTGGAAATTATATTTTTTTTAAAAGACTTGGCCGCAAAGCATACATGGAGAGGAGAATAATCCTTAAACCAAACCTGTAAGAAAACAAAGATTTTTGGTTTCAGCATCTACAACCCCTAGGCCACCTCATGATTTAGGAGTGGTAATATTGTTCCAAGTGATAAGATGGATTCTCTTCTTATAAGTAGTCAAACCCCAAATAAAATCACGCTGAATTTTGTCTATTTGATTATAAGTTTTCTTTGGCGATTTGTGAATCTGCATGACATGGTTCGGATTGCTATTTAGAGTAGATTTGGCAAGAGTGACTCTCCCCGACATATTAATGCACTTAATTTTCCAACTTGTAAGCCTCATATTCATTTTGTCAAATGATGATTTGGAAGTCGGAAGGTTTGGCCCTATTGATTAGGATTGGGAAGCCAAGATATTTGCCAAAGTCCAAAGAGTTTATCATACCAAGATCAGCTGATAAAATAGCCATGACTGTTTCAGCACAATTCTTAGAAAAAAATACTCTTGACTTGGTCAAATTTATATTCTGACTTGAGAGATTACAAAATTATTTAGAGTGGCTTTAATAGCATCACTATTTTTGCTGGTAGCATGAGCAAGCAAAGTTAAATCATTAGCAACAAATCTATGGGATAAGTGATGCATCCCGAACACGTGCTGATCAAGTGTTCGATCCACCGAGGCCAATGACACGAAGCCAAGCCAAACTTCTACATGATGTTCACATTTACTTGGCTTGGCCGAAGGAAAGCAACTACTCTGAAGCTGAGTATTCGAGCTCAAGAACCGAAGGCTTCATCTACAAGCTTGAGCTCGAAGAAGGGAGTAACTGAACCTTAACCGAGCACTCAACATCGGCACCGAAGTAAATTCAATTAACCGAAGGAATGGCGATCGATGTCAAGAAAGAGCTGAGCAGAACAACTGAGCACCGAAGTGAAGAAGCTCGAGCTCAAAGTGTTCGAGGTCACGTGTTCGCTTGAAGGAGTGACCGAACACTCACTAAAACAGCCCTGCGTGGCTTACTCCTATTGGTCGCCTGTGACCCTTTACTATTTTGTCCTTAGCCTAGTCTATAAATGCTCCTTTACATTTCATTGTAATAGATAGCTATTGTTGAATGATCAAACATAGCAAGTGCTATTGTGAGTCTCCGATGGAGCCAAACCCCGACGTGGGATTTTAAAGAACTTGTGTCATTCGGTGTCTTCGATTGAACATTTTCTTCTTGGTCATTCAGTTTGCAAGAAGCCTGTTCTTCTTGAGGATTGTTGCATAGCATATGTGCGTCTTGACCTTCATTCGATTGAGCTTTGATACAGATTCCTCACTGTTCTTTTGAATCGAAGCAAGATTTGTCTTGCTTCTATCTTTTAATTCTTGTTAATTCTTCCGCGTTTCATTGTGTTTAGCTTTCCCTAGGGTTTTCTTGCACCATCTTGGTATCAGAGCAAGGTTTGAGCATGTTTTTACAACCTCAAATCCTGTTCGTATATTCGTGCTTGTGTCTCTAGTTTCAGCTTTCTTCCTTGTTGTTGATTGTTGTTGCTGTGGTGTTTTACAAAAATAAAATAAAAATAGAAAAAAAAATTCAAAAAAAAAAATTTGGTTGATTTGTTGGTTGTTTGAATCAAACAACTATTGATTCTTGTTCACCACTGTCCAAGGAGTGATTTGAGTACCCGACATACAATATTTGTGGCTAGGGTTTCTTGACGAGTTTTTGGATCGTTTGAGCTTAGTGGTGACTGATTTCGAACCCCAGTGTGTTTTTGGTTGTTTCCGATGAAGACTGGTGGTTCTTGATTGATTTGGGTGTGTTTGTGCTTAAATTTTCAAAGTTCTATGATTTGAAATTGTGTCCGTACGCCGGAAAATTATTACTGTTGTGACAGTGTACGAACACGAAAGAGCTGAGTCTTAGCTCAAAGAACTTGGGATTGATTTCCTCCGTTGTTGTTGTTACCGGAGTTGAAAGAGAAACCCAAATTCTGTTGAAAATTTTGGCCTGTGAACGAGGTTAACGTTGTCCGTACACCGGAGCAAAACCTTCATTGTTCCATTAAAGAAGAAAGGGGTAAAGTGTAAAGATCAAAACCCCATGTGAAAAGTTATCGGCTAGAAAAGGGAATTGGATAAGGTAAAACCCTATCCGTACCAAGGAAGGACCACTCTTGTACGGACAAGAGTTGGTGTGATTGAAATGGATTCTGAAGAGGAATCAAAGGGTAGATTCTCCTAGGTTTTCACTTTTCTTGTGTTCGATAAATCTGGTTAGTGGGTCTCTAGAGTAATTCTTCCTACTCAAGGTCATACTAACTCATTTGAGCTTATAAGAACTCGTGCGTGGGTGACCGAAGTCCAAATTTCGTAGAAAATTCTATGACTTCCGAAGCGCAGAGTAAATAACATCCGTTCGATCGAGTCGTATCAATTCACTCATCCCGAAGGAGACATTGTAACTTGTCAAATTCGAAGGAACTGAGAGAAGTTGATCAACCGAGAAATCCATTGGCTACAAGTTCTTGAGTGACCAAAACCTAACCCATAAATTGAGTGGACCCGAGTGCCACCCATCCAAGGTGGGGGAGTGTGTGAGGTGATTTCTAACCTTAACATTTATTTAGTCTTTGATTCGTGCAGGTACCATGGCTGGGAATGGAGGCGATGGCAAAGGCATTGAGAAGCCTGAAGTATCGTTAGTCGATCCCATGGCTGCGATACTAGGCATCAGTGCCGAAGTAAGAGGAGTGAGTGCTCGAGTAGCTCAACTCGAGCAAGGAAGTGTGTCCGTGGCCCTACCTGGGTCCGGCGCTGGAACTAGCAACTCCACTTCGATGAAACCTGAGCTGTTTGCTGAGCTTATTCGACGACATTAGTTGAAGAGCGAGGCTGTTTGAAAAGAAGTTTTGGGCAATCCCCGAACACAACAAAACTTGGGCAATCCCCAAGCTGAAAATCAACACTTGGGCATTCCCTGAGGTGAAAGAATACCACTTCCAATGTCCCGAAGACAAATTGAGGTCGTTGATGAAGAGGTAGATGAGGGAGAATTTCCTGATGCCGAACCTGAATATGAGCCACCGTTCGTTCAACGAAGGCAAGCTCACTGAGGTCGTGGAAATTTCCGAGGTCGAGGCCGAGGTGCAAACATTGAACGACATATGGAGCGTGAGGCTGATGATCATTATGATGAGTATCCCGAACATGTTCGTGGTGTTCGAGATTCAAACTTGAGCAGTGTCAAGATAACTATTCCACCCTTTAAGGGAACTAGTGATCCGGATGAGTATCTTGAATGGAAGCTTAAAATGGACCGAATCTTCGAAACCAATGAGAAAAAGCTGCCCATGCAATTACTTCGTTCGAAGCGTATGCATCTACATGGTGGGAAGCTGACAAAAGGCATAGACGAAGGAATGCCTATCCCGAAGTCATTACTTGGGCACAATAGTCAGTCCAAGAGTATCATGATGAGTTCAAGAGAATTCGATTGAATCTTGATCTGGAAGAAGATCAAGAGCAAGCCACTATTCGGTTCAAAAATGGCTTAGCTCGGGATGTGTCATCTCAATTGAGGCTACACGTGTACCACACGTTGGAAGATTTGTTCGAAGCTGCCACCGAAGCTGAGATATTGGTGAAAGACGATAAGGCAAACCGGTATCGAGGAGTCACTACTTCAACTTCTCTGAAGCGAGGTAAAGAATGGAAGAGTCCTAATCGAACAAGTGCTAACACTGTTCGAGATTCGAATAAACCTTTCGAAAGGGGTGTGACCGTTAACCAACCCAGAGAAGTGGGAGGTAAAGTTCAACTTAACTCTCCTAGTTCTTCAAATATTCAGTGTCATAAATGCAAAGGTTATGGTCACATGGCAAATGAGTGTCCAACTCGTAAGGTTATGCTTTTGCTCGAAGATGGAACCAGTGACACCGAGGAGGAATTTATCGAGGAGATTGACCGAGCTGAACAGGATGATGGTCGTGAAGCTACCGAAGCTGACCATCCGGAAATGTTTCTTGTGGTTCGAAGGAATTTGAGCTGCCTGACTCTCGAAGAAGAGGACAACCAAAGAGAAAATCTTTTCCATGCCCGATGTCGAGTGAGGGGGAAGGTGTGTTCGATGATCATCGACTCAGGTAGTTGTGCAAACGTCGTGAGCCAAACCTTGGTTTCACAAATGGGACTACCTACCTTGAAACATCCCCACCCTTACAAATTACAATGGTTGAACGAGTGTGGAGAATTGAGGGTTGTCAAACAAGTGTGGATCAAGTTTAGGATTGGAGAATATCAAGATAAAATGATATTCGATGTGGTGCCAATGCAAGCTTGTCATTTGCTATTGGGTCGACCATGGCAGTATGATCGGTCGGTTGTTCACAATGGGAGATCCAACACTTACACTGCAAAGCTCGAAGGGAAGAGTTTCATACTCAAACCCTTGTCTCCAAAACAAGTCACCGAGGACTATAAACGGATGAAAGAATTGAAAGAAGCGGCCAAAGCTAAGCTTCCGATGGGAACAAAAATTGGGGTCGAAGACACAAGCTCACCGCCCAAAGTAAGAATTGTCTGTGCAATCATGCAACCGAGTGAGTTTCTACAAGGCAACGACAACGATCAGATGATGATTTGCCTCGTGCAGAAGGGTATCTTTCTAAACTCTAACGATAATTTTTCTAACGATAACCCTTTACCTAGTGCTGTACAAAGTGTTTTGCAGGACTTCGGAGACATGTTTCCCGAAGAAATGCCAGGTGGATTACCTCCGTTGAGAGGAATCGAGCACCAAATTGACTTTGTATCGGGGTCTCAAATCCCCAACAAACCTGCATACCGGTGTAATTTCGAAGACACCAAAGAGCTCCAAAGGCAGGTTGATGAGTTGCTAAATAAGGGCCTTGTTCGAGAAAGCTTGAGTCCTTGCGTCGTTCCTGTTATACTTGTCCCGAAGAAAGATGGAACATGGCGCATGTGCTTTGATTGCCGAGCAGTCAACAAAATAACGATAAAGTATCATCATCCTATCCCTCGATTAGATGACATGCTAGACGAGTTAAGTGGTTCTTCATGCTTTACGAAGATAGATCTCAGGTCCGGTTACCACCAAATCTGAATGAAAACCGAAGACGAGTGGAAGACCGCATTCAAGACCAAGTTCGGTCTCTATGAATGGTTGGTGATGCCTTTTGGCTTATCCAATGCGCCGAGCATATTCATGCGACTGATAAACCATATGCTCAATCCGTTCATAAATAAGTTTGTTGTCGTTTACTTCGATGACATACTTGTTTATAGTAAATCTGTGGATGAACATGTCGAACACCTAAGGCTAGTGCTTGATAAGCTTAGAGAAGAGAAGTTATATGCTAACTTCAAGAAATGTGCCTTTTGTGTCGAACGCATAGTCTTTCTAGGATTCGTTGTCAGTACTAATGGTGTCGAAGTCGACGATTTAAAAGTCGAACCCATCAAAAATTGGCCAAATCCAACCTCGGTATCACAAGTTCGTAGCTTTCCTGGCTTAGCCAGCTTTTACCGAAGGTTTGTACGTGACTTTAGCACCGTGGCAGCTCCTTTAACCGAGCTGGTTAAGAAAGACCATCCATTTGTGTGGGGAGAGCCCCAAGAGAGGGCTTTCCAAGAGTTGAAACGGAGGCTTTGCTCTGCTTCGTTGTTGCAACTCCCTGACTTCGGCAAAGCATTCGAAGTCAAGTGTGATGCGTCTGGAGTTGGGATCGGAGGAGTGCTGATGCAAGAATCGAAGCCAATCGCTTACTTTAGCGAAAAGCTTAAGGGTGCAACCTTGAATTACTCTACGTATGATAAGGAGTTGTATGCCCTCGTTTGAGCACTCGCCCATTGGCAGCACTATTTGTGTCCTCGAGATTTTGTGATTAAAAGTGATCATGAATCTTTGAAACATCTCCGAGGTCAGGAGAAATTGAACCGAAGGCATGCCAAGTGAGTTGAATTCATTGAGTGTTTATGTAATTCATTACAAAAAGGGAAAAGACAATGTCGTGGCCGATGCGCTATCAAGAAAATTTGCCTTAGCGACCACTCTCGCCTCAAGGCTCATGGGATTCGAAAGCATCAAGTCGATGTACAAAGACGATCCCAAGCTAAAATGTGTTTGTGACGCAATCTTGAGTGGCCGAAGGGTTGAGAAATACCAGTAGCACGATGGCTACCTCTTCAAAAATGGGAGGGCTTGTGTGCCAGTGTCATCGTGGAGAGAGCTCTTAGCTCGAGAAGCTCACTCCGGAGGCTTGATGGGACACTTCGGTGTCGACAAAACTCTTGGTATCTTAACCGAGCAGTTCCATTGGCCCAAAATGCGGCGAGATGTGGAAAAGCATTGTAACGCTGGTCTCGTTTGCAAGAAAGCTAAATCGAGGTCCAACCCTCATGGTTTGTATACCCCATTGCTTGTGCCTGATCGACCTTGGGTTGATATATCCATGGACTTTGTGTTGGGGTTACCGATGTCGGGGGTGGACATGATAGCATCTTTGTCGTAGTCGACCGCTTTTCAAAAATGGCTCACTTTATTCCTTGCAAAAAGTGTGATGATGCACAATATGTAGCTGCTTTGTTTACTTCTAATATGTTGAAATTGCATGGTGTGCCTCGTACTATTGTGAGTGATCGAGACTCAAAGTTCTTGAGTAATTTTTGGAAATGCTTGTGGGGTGCCCTCGGCACCAAGCTACTATTCTCGACATCTCACCATCCTCAGACTGATGGACAGACCGAGGTAGTTAACCGAACATTGGGATCATTGCTTCGAGCAATGACCAAAGGCAAGGTCGGAAACTGGGCAGATCGTTTCCCCATGATCGAATTTGCATACAATCGAACGGTGCATCGAATGATAAACATGACCCCGTTCGAATGTGTGTATGGTTTTAATCCTTTGATTCCACTTGATTTAACCCCATTGCCTCGAGATTCTGTTATTTATTTTGAAGGTACTCGGCGAGCCACTGCCTTGATTGAGTTGCATGCAAAAGTGAAGAAGAACCTCGAGGAAGCTTATGCAAAGGTTGCATCAAAGAAAAACAAGGGGCGTAAAAATTTGGAATTAAAGAATGGGGATTGGGTTTGGGTTCACTTCCGAAAGGAACGCTTTCCGAACCAAAGGAAAGGAAAGTTGGCTCCTCGAGGGGATAGTCCATTCCAAGTGTTGACCAAGATTAACAACAATGCTTACACGATCGACCTCCCTGATAAGTATAACGTGTCCAACACTTTTAATGTTGTTGACTTAGTCCCTTGTGTTGTAGGTCAAACTTCGGAGGATGAGGAGGGCTCGTTTTCGAGGACGAAATCTTCTCAAAAAGGGGAGGATGATGCAGCCCGAACACGTGTTGATCAAGTGTTCGATCCACCGAGGCCAATGACATGAAGCCAAGCCAAGCCAAACTTCTACACAATGTTCACATTTACTTGGCTTGGCCGAAGGAAACCAACTACTCTGAAGCTGAGTATTCAAGCTCAAGAACCGAAGGCTTCATCTACAAGCTTGAGTTCGAAGAAGGGAGTGACCGAACCTTAACCGAGCACTCAACATCGGTGCCGAAGTAAATTCAATTAACCAAAGGAATGGCGATCGATGTCAAGAAAGAGCTGAGCAGAACAACTGAGCACCAAAGTGAAGAAGCTCGAGCTCAAAGTGTTCGAGGTCACGTGTTCGGTTGAAGGAGTGACCGAACACTCACTAAAACAGCCCTGCGTGGCTTACTCCTATTGGTCGCCTGTGACCCTTTACTATTTTGTCCTTAGCCTAGTCTATAAATACTCCTTTACATTTCATTGTAATAGTTACTTATTGTTGAATGATCAAACATAGCAAGTACTATTCTGAGTCTCCGATGGAGCCAAATCCCGACGTGGGATTCTAAAGAACTTGTGTCATTCGGTGTCTTCCATTGAACATTTTCTTCTTGGTCATTCAGTTTGCAAGAAGCTTGTTCTTCTTGAGGATTGTTGCATAGCATAGGTGCGTCTTGACCTTCATTCGATTGAGCTTTGAGACAGGTTCCTCACTGTTCTTTTAAATCGAAGCAAGATTTGTCTTGCTTCTATCTTTTAATTCTTGTTATTTCTTCCGCGTTTCATTGTGTTTAGCTTTCCCTCGGGTTTGCTTGCACCAATAAGGGTGGGCCATTTCTTGAAAGCTTAATGAGTTTCCAATTACCAAGTTCAACTTGCTTAGTTATATCTATAGATAGCATTTCTGAGCACCACATTGAGAAACATCATTAAATACAATGGAAAATCATTAGTTCCTAAACCTGGCTCAGATACCACATGTTAGATTCTATAATTTCAGAGCCGTGAAACTATATGATTTTCACATTCAAACACATAAACAATAATTTAAGAAAACGTACATGAATCGGTCATAGCGTTCTCTTGACTTGAACTAGAAGTCTTAATTCTTTGTTCTTGGAAAAACACTTTCTCCCTCTTTTCCTTTCTGTATGTACTTTTCAGAATTGGTATTGATGGAAATACCTTATTCTATCTATTATAGGCACAAGAGAGGGCCAGTACTTAACCCATTATCCCACATTCCATCAAAGTGGATATAGAAAGTTAATAATAAATTTTCTTAAATAATAAATAGGAATTTAGTTAATTTAAATAATTTTATTAAACCAAAACATAGGCACGTGGGCCAAACTTTACAAATAAAGCTTTTGTCTTTCTTGTTTCTTCCTATGAGATCGAGTTATACGGTCTCTAATGAACTTACTAAGCCAAGTAACAAAAGGCTAAAAACCATTCAACCTAAGGGATTTTATTAAGGGTCACAAACAACATTTGACTCTCCAAATGAAGCACATGATGTCATCCAAAATTTTTTGGGTTACTATTGTATATGCTAAGACAAAGGCTCATAAAAGAACCTACTTGCGGAACAGTTTAAGGGAGAAGAATAATAGAATTGATGGTCCTGGACTATTATGAGAGACTTTAATGTGATAATGTAAGCTGAAGAGAAAAAAAAGGGGGAAGGGTTCATAAAATTAGCAAAAGTTTTGATTTTGTTTCATGTATAGGAGATTGTGGAACAATAGATGCTGGATACTCATGAATACCATTTGCCTGGTCAAATGGCAAGAGGAAAAGAAAGAATATAAATCAGAGGCTAGAGAGAATACTATATAAGGATGACTGGTCTGAGGCTTTTAATATAGTTATAGTCAGGCACCTTGCCAGAACAGGTTTAGATCACAATCCTCTGCTAATTCATTGTGAAGAAAATGTTGATCCCATAGTTAAGTAATTTAGATTTCTTAGTTGGTGGATTGCTCAACAAGATTTTCAAGATATAGTTAAGCAAAGCTGGGAAATAGTAGTTCATGGAAATCCTTTATGGATCATGTGGCAAAAATTGAAGAGTTTGGCAAATTGTTTAAGTGTATGGTCGAAAAAGATAGGCAACAATTTTTATAAAATCAAGAAATGGTATTGGTGGAAGATCATGAACTGGAATATGAAGAGGAAGATAGTGATGCCAACAAAACCTTGTTGTATGCCTCATATGCTAAACATACAAGGTGGGTGAAGATCCAGGATTCTTTTTTGAAGAAGAAAGCAAGAGTAAAATAGGAATTAGAAGGAGATGAAAATACTAAGTACTTTCATAATGTCTTGAGGCATAGACAGAATAAGTCATACCTCCACAGAACCAAAGATGACGAGGGCTTCTGGGTAAAGGGTACTAAAGCTATTTCAGAAGGAGCAGTTTGTTAAAATTGAAAAAGATGTTGACTCAGCCATCACAGTCAGTTGATATCAAGTTCATAGAATGGATAGATAAAAATGTTACAATGGAGGAGAATCGGTCATTATATATTTTCCAAGTAGGGAAGAGGTAAAAGTGGCAGTATGGGCCCTTCATCCAGACAGTGCTGCATGACCAAATGGTTTTAATGGGAGATTAGATTTTATCAAGCATGATGGGAACTATTGGTGAAGGTCTGTGTAGAATGGTGAATTATTTCTTTGGTAGGGCAGACTTTCAAATTTTTTCACTCATACTTGCCTGGTCCTAATCCCAAAGGTGGAGAATTCAAGCTCCTTCTCACAATTGAGACTTATAAGTTTAAGTAATTTCTCTAGCAAGATTATTTCAAAGTTCCTATCTGGAAGATTTGCCTCTATCATTCCAAAATTGGTGTCAAAGAATCAGTCAAGGTTCATCAAAGGCAGATTAATTACTGAGAACATTCTGTTAGCTCAAGAGACAGTTCATGGCATAAATATAAAAACAAAGAAGGGAATGCAGTGTTTAAATTTAAAACTGGATATGTCCAAAGCATATGACAGAGTATCCTGGCTATTCCCGACTTTAGTCCTCAGAAAGATGGGATTCTCAGAGGTCTTCATAAATATGGTCTATAGAATAGTATCATATGTATGGTATTCTATTCTTATTAGTGGCTCTAGACATGGCTTCATTTACTCTACAAGAGGTCTTAGACAAGGAGACTTCCTGTATCTTAATCTATTCATTCTAGCTGCAGATGCTTTATCTAAAGCCTTGAATCAGTTACATGATAGAGAAGATTATATAGGTTTTTCCATGCACCAGAAGAGGCCTATGATTAATCATCTCTGTTATACATATGATATTCTGATCTTCACCTCATGAGACAAGAAGTCAATTAAGCTGATAATAAAAAGGCTGCATCAATATGAGAAGGCTTCAGGTCAGGAGATCAATGCAGAGAAGAGTGTGTTTCTAACTGTTGCAAATTCTTCTGAACATAGAAGAAGAAGAATTCATGAGATAACAGGGTTCAAACATCAATATTTCCCTTTCAAGTATCTGAGAGCTCTAATATTCTATGGAATGAAGCAGATTAGCCATTTCTCTGAGCTAGCTTCTAATGTGGTGAACAAGATTAGTTCATGGAAAGGCAAGCTTTTTTTCCTCAAGAGGGAGAGCCATTTTAATAAATCATGTTCTCCAGCCCCAAACAATGTACATTCTAGCGGCATTAACTCCACCAAAATCAGTCTTTAAGCAAATTGAGATGTATTTTGTTGACATTTTTTTTGGGCAAGCTGAGTCCAAGAAGAAATATCATTGGAGTTCCAGGTCAAAAATGTGCTTCCCCTTTATAGAAGGTGGCACATGTTTTAAAAGGCTTGATGATATTAGCAAGACTTTTGCAACCAAGAGACGGTGGAGATTCAGAACCAAGGAGAACCTTTGGTCACAGTTCATGATGGCCAAATATTGTCAAAATCTCATTGTGTGGTTAAGAGCCAGCTGGAAAACAGTCTAGTATTTGGGAAAACTTGATGAGAGTGAGACCTTTAGTAGAGCCAAGTATCCTTTGGAAAGTCAATGAAGCTAAAATTGACTTTTGGTGGGATATCTGGCTTAAGTCAGGACAACTAGCCAAGATTTACCCAAGGGAGCAAATGGGAAGATTTCAGCTGGGAGATTGTATAGATGAAGATACTTAGGATTTGGAGTTCATAAGAGCCTTGGTTGTTGTTGCTCCCAAACGCACACGCAAGTATACGTGGTCGACAAGTAATAAAGTGATAAAATTATCGTTCCCAAGAGGACTATTGTTAAGACTGAATCCTAGCAAATAATTTTCTAAAAACTATTCAGGGATCTTTTTCAATGATGATTTGTAATTTACTAACTAAAAAAATAATAATTAAAAGCAAGCACTGAGATCAAGTATTCTACAGCAATTCGTGAGTTGTTATCAATAAGAGGAAACGGTCCAGAGTCAGAGCGACAAAAAATTCAGTTGAGTTTTCTAGTTGATTCTACTTCTCGATTTCCTAGATTGCTAACTAACAGGTTAATTATATTCATGAAAATCTGTCGATTCTTCACGACTCTATGCAAGCTACTTTAACGCCTATATGTCTATGGAATTAAATCACATGGATGCATTAAAGAACTCTGTATTTAGCTAAGCAAGGCGAATAGGTATATGTCTATCCTACCCACAAATCGATTCCCTGATGCCCAGGTTCACAATCAAGCCCTATTCTTTCTTATGTGCATTCACAAGTTCCCTCTGTCGAGTTCAACTTGTAAACCGTAGATAGTGTTCAATTATCAGGTAAAAATCAACTTTCAAACATCAACCTTCATGTATTTGCTCTAACCCTAGAACGGTATGTTTAGCTACGCATATTCATAATAACAACACAATAATTCATGGAAGAAAGATTGGATATTATAATAGATGATGTAAAAAAATTAAATCCTTGGTTCAATGTGTTCTCTGACAAAACTGTGCTCCAAAACTGACCTCCTCTCCAAATAACGAAATAATAAGGTATTTATATTGTTTACAAAATACTAAATTAAGTTAAACCAATTCCTAGACTAAGTTGGAAAAGTTGGATTCGCTGAACTTCACGCTATACTCTAAGCGTCGCATGCTAAACAACATCTGGATGCTGTAAGTTGTACTGAAAGCGCCGCTTAGAAGATAGCATTCCATAGTCTGAAGCTGTGACAGATCTACAACTTGCACCATAGCCTTGCCTTCTAATACCATGTCCCACATCTTGCTAATTTCATCAACTCTTTGCTCGTTTGTATACATTTTTGCTCCGATTACACTCGTTCACGCCCTACAAGCAATAGTACGAAAAATGAGTGCAAAAACCATATGTATCACCTAAAAGGAATGGGCAGCGTACTACAAATGCAATGAAATATTAAGGAAATATAGACATATATCGCTAAACATCAGTTGCTGATGTCTATGTAAAAAAATATTGAGACTATAACGATACGAAACAGGGAGATCAAAGACAAAATTATTCGGAAGCCTTCAAGTGATGGACATTTCTCTTGTTCATCAGCCTTTCAATAACTGAGGAAGAAAAAGATCATAAGTTGGCACAAGATCTGGATGAAAGGGGTGTCATTAAAGATGTCTTTCCTAGTCTGGAGAGCAATCAAAAGGAAGATTCCAGTATATGAGGTTGTTTAAAAATTTGGGCAAATGATTGTTTTAGTGTATTCATGCTGCTCTTCTCTAAGTGGGGAGACAATAGACCATATATTTGTCCACAGCCAAATAGCAGTCCAGAAAAAATATGGTGGTCCTCTTGGTATTCAAATGAGTGGTAACTTATTAATATCTATGCTGCATTTACGGTGGGAGCAATGAACTCTTAACAAAACAAAGAGACTAGTTAGCCAAGCAGTCCCTATTTTCATATGTTGGGAACTATGGAGGTCTAGATGTGCGGCTAGATATGGCAAAGGCAAGTCCACGATAATTCAAATTAGCAAAGAGATTCAGTAGCATCTGAATATACTGCTGTGCAAAAACAATATTGATCTAAAAGAGAAGTGGTCCTGACAGCTGATATGTGCATAAATGAAAGAAATTAGGCCAAGACTCAACTTTATGCCGGTCAAATGAACAGCTCTAGATGTAGATTGGGTAAAACTAAATACAGATGGAAGCAACAATTCCAGTTGCAAAAGAGTATAAATAGGGGTGTGATCAGAAGCAGGGGAGGCAGTAATTTGATGGCATTTGCAGCTCCTGTTCAATTTTGTTCTAATAACAAATCAGAAGTACAAGAAGCCCTATTTGGACTTAGATGGTGCTCAGCAAATGGGAAGTGCAAGAACAGATCACTGAAATGAACAAAATAATCTTGGAAAAGCAATACAAAGTAGCACATGCTTATTGAGAAGCTAACATGTTGGCTGACCTTTTAGCTAAGTGATATTTGGCTAGTTTACCTATAATTTGAGGTATTTTTACCATGTTATGATAGTTGATTTAATAGTCTATATGCAAAATTATCAAGAGTTGATACTAATTGAGTTGTTTGGTATTGTAGGACTTGAACATGATGAATTGAGCAAGAAAGTGCAAGTTTTAGAGTTAAATGTGAAGATATTAAAGATTTTAAGTGATTCGTGTGTCACGCGAGTGACATGGGAAGAAATAGAATCTTTGCTTAGGAGTGGAGAAAAAATTTCAGCGTATTTAGGCCAAATACACGAGCACCACGCGAGCTGAATTGCATGAAGAAATTTAGTCTGCGTGGAGCACGGAGCTGTGAGGCGAAAAAATAAGGACTTTTTGGTTCTTTTGCTTAGTTTTCTATAGGGTATAAAAGCTTATTTTGCCTCCATTATGAATTTTACACGGAGAAAGAAGCAAAAAGGAGGCTAGGGCTTTGGAGACTTCAAGAACAGAGTTTTTTCCGTAAATTCTTCCTTACTTTTCGTAATTTAATTATTCATGAATTACATTGACATGATTATCATGAATATGAGTGGCTAATTCACCATTCTAGGGTTGATTGAACCACTCCACTACAATGTGTTATGAATATTATTTTTATGAATGAAACTTGTGAATTCTTCCTATCTAAGTGTTTATATGTTTTGATTGCTATTAATTGGAAGGCCCCCAATTGACTGTTCCCATTATTCTTATGTGTCGAAGGATAGATTCATAGGTTTGGGTTAAACACTTAGCAATATTTCAACCTAAAACCAAGGTATTACTTAGGTTGTAAGATATTACTTAGGTTGTCAATAAGGTGATTTGTGACCATTGACTCTGATTGTGAACTATACTTGTAGTCCTAAGTATCTTCATTAATTAATTGAAAAATTGGTTATTGAAAGTTATAATTATTACGTGAGTGTGAATAGTTGTGAAATTGGAGCAAGTGTTCAATAGGAAGAACCAAGTTGAATTTGTTAAAACATTAATTTGTTAAAATATTATTCTAAATCCTTGATTAATTTATTTCTTAATAATTCGCTATTTACTTTTACTATATTGAAACCATCATACAGATACAAAAATTCGAAGTTAACTGGTTAAATAAATTAGTTTGATTAGCAACTAGATTTCGAGCATTCTTTGTGGGCTTCGACCTCGGGACTTTAAGTAGCGAGCTACATTTATTGCGACCGATTAGTCTCTTTTATAGGGCGTAATTGGGCGTGATCACTAAGCATGGTGGGACCTTACAAGAAGAACAACTTTACTTGTCAAGCAGCCTCATGCCCTCTCAAGCAATCAGTGTTTACAAAATGGACAAAGCAGGAATGTAGAATTTCAGAATCAAGGTATGCAAAAACAGGAATATCAAGATGCTGGGGATGAAGAACATGAAGAATATCAAGGGAATCCTGGCAGTGCTTTTGCTGCTTAGGAAAAATGTACATAATTTTTGTGTTATAATTTGGTGTAAAAAGTCGGTTAACTATGTTCCTATCTTGAGAATTCAGGATGTAAGGCCTCAAGTCCCCCTCCTACAAATGTGCATCTTTTGGTTGGTAATATACAAGGTAGGGGTCAATGCCTAACCCCACGATTAAAATAAATTTAAAAAAAAAAGAATTTATTTATTAAACGTGATTTTTTTCTCCTTTTGTTGCATCATATGGGGTCAATTGATTAGTGATTCACGCAATATAATGAATATTGATTTCAACATTCAAGGCTATCATTGAAGGCTTTATTTATAATCTTTTAATGGACATATACTAATTAAAATTTACAAATGACAAATACAATTGGACAGAAAAGAGTAAGCTTACTTGGTAATTTGACATATTGTAGTAGATTTAATTACTAAAGGTAGATTGAAAAATCTATCATCATATTATGATGTATATTTCTTAAATTCTTACCGACAATGTAATACTGCTGGCCACTGAGAGGCAGCCGAAACTTCAAATATATTGCGAGTATTTTCAGCAAACTTGTCTCTTTCATGGCAATTTCAGATATTTTGCAGCGAAACTCGTTAATTTGTTTTATAATTCTTGGAATTGGAAAATGGCAGCATATCTCAACTGTTGTTTGGGGAAAATAAAATAGAGCGAAACTTAAGCCTCCTATTGCATAATATGCGGTCGGTAGTACATGGGTTCAGCCAGGCCGCCATTTTAAAAGACATTTTTTGTTGTTTTCCAATTTGTGTACTGTGGACTCTTGCCAACTGTTTTCTTCATCCTTTTCTGCCGTTTTTATAAACTTCCTCTCAAAGGAAAGATACTTTAACTTATTAGTGAGTTTGTGGCTTGAGGCGCATTATTTGTTCTTTAAACCCCGTTAGCTTGGTAGTTGAAAGTATATAGCTAATGAACATTAAGTATTGAAGAATCCTTTAAAAAATATTCAAGCTAGTATTTTTGAATAATTAATCAAGTGTTTGAATATATTGAAATGTTGAAACATTTTTGTTGGTAGCCGTTTGTTCAGGAAAGGTATTTTAGAGATTACTAAAAAAAATCAAATAAAAAGTAGGTAAATAATCATTTTTTGTATATATCAAAATTATCAATTACATAACATGTCAAAATCAGCTTGTAAATTTACCCAAACACCTTCTTTCTCGGTCCTGGTTGGTGGCTTGTGAGTTAATTTCGTGGCTGGCGTTTCTCCCTCTCGATCGCTACTTAATTCGTGGTTCGAGTTTCTCTGGAATATTCTCCTCGTTTCTGTTGAAATATGGAATCTGTGGTTTAACCCTGGTGAGATATATTGTTCTAGGGACGAGGTCTATCACAATAATTGGATGCGGCCGGTGAATATTGTCACAGCCCATTTTCATTTTAAATTCTTCAGTTGATGTTATGGCCTTGCTGCACCTTTTTTCTCTTGAAAGAAAATGCCAAAGAAAGCAGGGATATTATTTTTGAACTATAGAGGAACTTCCAAGAGATACATGAAGAAAGGATTGTCATTGGTTTACAATTTTGTTGGCACGGGCACTGCATGTGATGCAAAAGTTCATAGGTAGACTACAAGTCTACAAACATAAGAACTATATATCCACCAATGGCATTCGAAATTATTGTTTTGGTTATAAAGGAGGATTGTTAGTCAGTATGTTTTCCATAGGGGCACTGCGCGCTGGCACATGATGCAAAGTTCATATATACATACAGCATATTTGTTCAAACTGTCAAATATCAAACTATTTTCTGAAAAGTACTTTTTAAAATTTAAAAGATTAAATGTTTGGATAAATAATATGAAAAGTGCTTTTGTTAGTTATTTGTATTTAACAAATATTTAAATATTCACTACTAAAAAAACAGAGATCTCCGACCACCACTGTGCGACCAAAAATCGGTCTGTGCAGTTGTGCGACCGATATTGCGTCGCACAAACCACGAAAAAAATTATATTTTTTTTTAAAGCTATGCGACCGAAAAGCAGTCGCATAGGTGGTCGAAGTGGCGACCGACTTTCAGTCGCTGAAAATTATATTTTTTTTTAAAGCTATGCGACCGAAAAGCAGTCGCATAGGTGGTCGAAGTGGCGACCGATTTTCAGTCGCTGAAAATTATATTTTTTTTTTAAAGCTATGCGACCCAAAAGCAGTCGCATAGGCGGTCGCCAATCCAAATAAGAAAACGGGGCAGTAGCCCTTCCTCACCCATTTCAAATTTCCCAAATCCCCTCCAATCCCTAAAAATCGAACTCCTCCCACCCAATAACCAACTATCCGCCATTACATACCCCATATAACTTTAAATTACTACTCTATAATCTCCAACATAACATCTAACACAATCTACTTCTACTAATTCACGGTAAATTTCATTTTTTAGTAATTTTTGTTATTTTTTAAAAAACTCAAATAATGACTTTTTAATTCACTTTTTTTTTTTGTAGTTATTGAGTGGATAGCACATTGGTGAATCATAGTTACATGCGATTGGATCCCAAACAAAGTTGATCCTGCTGAAATGGCTCAAATGAGAGAGAAGATCGAACAGATGGCAAGAGTAAATCAAGAAACGCAAGACATGATCAAACAGCTCCTTGCCAAAAAGCAGAAGAAAAAATCGAGAAGAAAGCATAAGAGCAGGCATCGACGCAACTCCTCTTCCTCTTCCGAGTCCGAGTCTAGCTCTGCCTCGACCTAGTAGTCTTTTCTGAAAGTGGATAACTGTCTCTTAAGCTTTATTGTTAACAATTTCAGGATATAACTAATGTTGTAGGATGTTTTTGAAATGTTAGGTTTTATTGCGTTGTGTTTGAATTACTGTTTTTATTGTTTATGAACTGCAGTTTTCTGTTGTTTGCATCTGGTTATTGCTGTTGCTACTGCCTGAAAACAGGTTTTTTATTGCAGGTTTTTTCCAGTTTGGCGACCGACTGTCAGTCGCCAAATCAGTCACTGGTAAATCCCAAACGTTCGACCAAGTATGCGACCGACAATCGGTCGAATATGGTTTGCGACCGATTTTCGGTCGCCGAAGCGGTCAATATTTCTATCCTTCTTTTTGACTGCCAATCGGTCGCATAGAGGTCGAAATTTCGACCAATTTTCGGTCGCACGGCAATTGCTACCATTAATTCTCTAACCACCCGTATCGGTCGCCAATCGGTCGACTTGGCGACCGATATGCGACCGATATGGGTGGTCGGAGATCTCTATTTTTTTAGTAGTGATTACTCCCTCCGTTCCACTTTAGATGAACTCATTTGACTTTACACGGAGTTTAATAGAGAAGGGAAGACTTTTGAAACTTGTGGTCTAAAATAAGTTATAGATATTTGTGTGGCTACAAATCATTTAGGATGAGTAAAAGTGAAAATTTCTTTCCAAATTTAGAAAGAGGTCATTCTTTTTTAAACAGACTAAAAAGGAAATAGGTTCATCCTTTTTGAAACGGAAGGAGTAATTTTTCAATATCAAATTACAAAAAAGGATATGCATATAATTTGTTTCCTATTCTTTTTACATGTCTATTATTGTCTTTAAAAATCAAAAGCACTTATATTTTGGAGAAGCTATTTTTTTTCAGCTTCCACTTAAAAGCTAAAAAACAACTCAGAAGCATTTATTTTTTACCAAGAGTTTGGTCAAATACCCTCATTATCTAAAATAAGTAATTTTTGTGAAAAATAAGTACTTTTGGCATGCCAGAAGCCTGGCCAAACAGGCTCATAGACTACTACAATGATGTTGGTATCCGTGTTTAAAAAGGGTGAGCATGGGATGAGTCATTTTACTTCTCTGAAATAGGGGTGTCGTGGTACGATACGGTATTTAACATTCCGGTTCGGTAATTTTAATTTTTATGTTTTAAAAAATATCATAACATTACCATACCAAACTAATTTGGTATGATTCGGTATGTTCATATTCGGTTTCGATAACTTTTGGTACGGTTAGTCGGTAAACATAGTTTGTTTGACTTGACTTACATATATAGTCGATACATATGTTGCAAAGAAATGCTAAAGGAGCTAAAAACTTTATTTGGCAATTAATAATGGAACTTCGCAATGCACTAGTACAAAATACAAAAAGACCTCAAAACAAAGACCAAAGATCCAAAGTACAAATAACACTAGCCAACTAAACTTAAATACAATCTTACTACACAAGATTACTCAAAAAATTTCATTCATTGAAATGTAAAATCTTACTCCACACATGTAGCTTCATTAGAACACATGACAACTCTCTATTAAGGCATTAAATGAGATTTGATGGTATTGATATTATTTTATTTATTTAGCTCATAACTATTACAGTATTAATTTTAATTACATATATAATGGACATACTATGGACAGCCCTGCTACAACATTTACAATATGGTGATATATACTAAAAGAAATTTTAAGACCGAAAACTAACTCGAAAAGAATATATAAAAGGTACAAAGAGAAATGAAGAAAAGAAGATATAGAGGATGAACGCATGCAAACACGGAGGCGCGAGTTGGAGGGCAAATTCTTGCTTTGCAGTTTTCACTCTGCAGGCAAAGGGTCAAAAAGTATTTGGTTACTCAATAAACGATAAAGAGAAAGGATTATGGAACTAGAGCTCAAAAAGGCTTTTACTGTTTTGAGTTTTTTAGTGAATATTTAATAATTTACAATGAGATAGTTCTTTATTATTCCAATTTGGAAAAAATTTCTGAACTTACGCCTCAAATTGCTCGAATTGTTGGTGTCCAAACGAATGCTTGAGGGTTTTCTGCCCCATGATACGTGGGTTTTGTGGGTGAGAGGGACTTTCTAGTCTCTTAAATAAGAAAAGGGGACAAAGTCTTTAAGAATTGGGTGAGGGGGACACTTTTAAAATTAATACTAATGACTAATATTTTAAAAGCCCCCAAGTTTTTTTATTTACACAAAGCCCCCACCTTCTCATCTCTCCTCTCCAGCCCCCACCCCCCATCCGAGCCCCACCCCCATCGCCCCCACCCCTCTGCCAATCCATCATCAACTTCCACCACTCTCCACTACCACCTTCCACCACCTACCACCACCTTCTACCATCTTCCACCACTCACCGCTACCTCCAACCACCCTCCATAATCCACCGCCACCTCCTACCACCCTCCACCACCTACAACCACCTTCTACCACCCTCCACCACCACCCCACCACCCATCACCACTTTAATTAAAAGATATGTACATATCAGTCGAGATGTGTACACATATAATTATATGTGTACACATATATCGTAATATGTGTACATATCTGTACACATATATTATATGTGTACACATCTATTGTAATATGTGTACACATATAATAATATGTGTACACATCTGCCGAGATGTGTACACATATAATATATGTGTACACGTCTGCCGAGATGTGTACACATATAATATATGTGTACACGTCTGACGAGATGCGTACATATTTTTTCTAAATGTGAAAACATCTTCAAAATTGTTTAAACATATATAAAATATTTTTTACAGATCTGAAAAATGTATAAAATGATTAGAACTAAAAAAAATATGGAAATTTATGAAACGGGGATGAAGAAGAACGAAGAAAAAATAAAATGAATACGAAGAGGAAAAAAGAAAATGGAGACGAAGAAGAACAAGAAGAAAGAAAAATAATAAGGATGGTGGTGAAATAAAATTTGAAAGAAAATCTAGAAGAAAGAAGGAGAAGGAAGAAGAAAAAGAGAGAGAAAGAAGAAAGAGAGAGAAATAAAAGTGAAATGATTTGAATAGATGAAAAAGTAGAAGTAGGTGAGAAGGAGGGAAAATAAAAAAATTTGAATTTTTTTGAATTTTGGGGCGTTTTTGTAATTTTCGGAATTTTTTTTTTTGGCCACAAGTTTTAAATGTTACAATTTGACCCTCACTTAAGTTAATTAATTATTTGTCCTCTTTTCTTATTTTGAAACTTAAGAGGACCCTATGCCTCTTTTTTCACATGATACGTGCGTCCTCTATGTCCACCTCAGTCACGTCATCGCCCCATAACAGGCCTAGGAAACGCCTTTAAATAAATGAAAACACTGGTTGCTCAAACTCATTTATTGGTACAATTCTGGTACGGTCATGCAAATACATAATCTTTTTGACTAATTTTTTGTGTATTTTGAAATAAAACCAAACTCTTAACACACCTTTTGAAATATGGATATTTACTAAAGTGGCGCCGGCATGTGACGCAATGTTTTATAGTAATACGGTATCCACAACAAGAATGATGTTGGAGGCAGTCAAAACTTATAGTGTAGTTTTCTTGTATGCCAACAAACTTGTCTCTGTTTTGGCATTTTCCAGATGTTTGCAGAACCAATTGGCGTTTTCTCATCCACACAAAGCTCCATGCCTATAGTGTTTTTTCTTCTTGACCGATCCACAGTTCAACTGTTTTTGTTTTTTGTTTTTTTCTCCTCATAATCATACACTAAATTAGTTTGATTATTCTGAATCTTAAGTTGTGTAATGTAATTAAAGGTAAAATGCTACCTATAAGGAATTTTTTGTCTTACATTGCTCAAATCTAAAACATGTGGTTAAGAGCAATTAGTTGTGGCAATTAATCAATCAATTAAGTTCTCCATTATTTTTGCTGCTACTAGTCGCTCTAAGAGCCTGTTTGGCCAAGCTTCTGAAAACTGCTTATTTGCGAAGTGCTTCTCTTCAAAAGTGCTTTTCGTAAAAGCACTTTTGGTGAAAAGCAGTTTGTGTTTGGCCAACTCATTTGAGAATCACTTTTGTCAACAGTTGAGTACTAATTTGTGTTTGGCCAAACTTTTGAAAAAATACTTTTGAGTGTTAAATTACGAGTAAGGACATTTAAAGACTCTCTTTATAGTTATTTAACTATATGAATGATTTTAAATATTTATTCTCAAACACTATATTTAATTTTTTTATTTTATTAAAAAATTTTAAAATTCAACATTCATAATTGAATATTCTAGATTTATACCTTAAAAAAATTATTATTTGATAAAAAGTTTGAAACAATAGAGATGTAGGTGTATATAGAAAAAATAGTGATTAAAAAAGTAATGCACTATTTATATATTATAATCATTAGGTTAAAATATATAGGGGGTAATTAGGTATATCAGTATTTTTGGTAAGGATATTTTTGGAATGATAGAAATTAAAAACAGCTTCTGCTTCTACCCAAAAGCACTTTTAGGGAAAAGCTACTTATTCCAGCTTCTTTCCCACAGCAGAAAAACAGCTTCTGCTGCCACTCAAAAGCACTTATTTTTTTCTAAAAGCTTGGCCAAACACCTCAATTTTTTAAAATAAGCACTTTTGAAGAAAAATAAGCACTTTTGGCATCCTAGAAGCTTGGCCAAACAGGCTCTAAGACTCTAAGGTGGAGACTGAAAGAAAGGTATTTCAGTAAAGTTAATATGTGGTCATCCAACTTTTGATTTATTATGCAAAAGTTATTTACCTTTATTTTGTTATCCAAAAGTTATTCAATTTTGCTCCGGTTATCATCAAAAAATCTCGCCAAAAATTATAAAAATAACTCACTGTAAGCACACTAATTAACTCTTATATAACGACATATCCATCTAACATAAACATTTGTTTAAAGAGTATAAGGTATCTCATGCACATTACCTAAAAATTCAAAGTCTAATTTGGCTAATCCAAAGTTAAATGTATTGCTCCCAAATTATTAAAACTTTAAAGGAAAATACCGTAAGAAAATAGAGTACTATTAAGGAACAAGAGATTTTGCTTTGTGTATAGATAAAATGCCACAACGGTTCTTGCTGAATTTCCAGGTATCAAGTTAATTTTCATATTAAATTCACCAAATAAATGCATATCATTGAAAGCAATCCTTGTATCTCCACAAGAAGTTGAAACGACAGTATTAAGAAATATTTATCAAATATAATAGAAATTTTGCATTTCAATTACCAGATTCCTTGTCAAATATCTTTTAATGTTGCATTAAACTTTCGGGAATTAACTTACATTTTTAATTGTATTGTTTCACCAAAAAAAAAAAAAAAAAACATATGTTGCATGAAAAATGTTAGATCAATTTAACAAAAAAATATTATTTTTTTGCATAATTAATGCGGTTTTTTTATAGTTTCTAGCGATAGTGACTTTGTAGATAGTTGGAGCAAAATTGAGTGCCTTTTGAGTGACAAAACAAAGATAAGTGATTTTGACATAATAAACTCAAAGTTCAATAACCAGCGGTGAAATTAATAGTGTCATTTCTCGGATTTCTCTATTTATCCTTCCCGAGTTAACAATAGTCCGATCTACTCTAGAACTAGCTAGAACTTCTTATTTGTTTTTAGGCCATCAACTTAATAGTACTATATTACAATTATTGTGAATAATTCTCAACACTGCGAAATTTTTTCATTATGTGACGCAACTTGAATAAGGAGTTCAAACTTAAAATTAACGAGCATATTACACTAACAATGATGAAGAAAAGCTTTTGAAATAATAATTGAAGATTAATTTGACATGAATAGTTTATATTAAAGTCCAAGTTTGAATATGGCATATTATTATTACTTGTAAAGCTGTCTAAAACATATTGAAAATTAACAGTAAAAAGAAGCGTCATAGAATTGAGAACTATTGTATTACACTTGAGTTGGAGAACTTGGGAAATCTGCGGAGATAAAACATTCTGCCGCTCCATCACAAGTTTGGTCCCCGTATGAAAGGTCTTACTATACATTTTTTGACCTCTCAAGTAAAGACCTACATTTTTTTATCACCCCGTGGGAAAAATCTTATGTTTTAAGCCACATAAGAAAAGCTCCTAGTGACCGACAAGAGTTTTTCCCTAATGACTTTTGGCAATCGCCCGGAGCTTTTCGTGATGGAGGCCAAAAATGTAACTTTTTTTATGGAGGCCAAAACTATGAAAAAAACACCACATCTGTATATTTCATGCAACAATTTGGGAGATCTTGAGATCCATATTTTTTTGGAAAATAACCTCCAGTGTCATTTTAGGTAAGTTTTTCAAAAACATAGCAAAATTTTATCACTTTATCAAACGTAGCAATATTTTTTACAATACTACCAAACATAGCATTTTTAAAGAACCCTGGTTCTCTCTCATCTCTTTTCTCTCTATCTCTTCTCTCTTCCTCCCACCCACAGATTTCCGGTCAGTGTACCACCCTGTCGACGGTGTCCCCTCCCCCAGTCCCCGACATCGCGCATATCGTCGCCGCCGACGATTCTCTGTCGTGTCGCTGGTGCTGTCTCCATGACAGATTTGTTTCTGTTACAGCTATTAGGCAGCTCCATCGTCGTTCCCATCGTCGTCCTGATGATTCCAGATCTAATGTCTTTTTTGTTGCCGACACTTCACTTTCCGGCGCCGGTAGATCTAACTGCTCTGTTCCTTCTTCTTTTTTTTTTTTTGTGTCTCTGGTGGCTACGGTGATTGTTGGTGGTGTGTTGGAGGTGAAAAAAAATGTATGTCATGGGTATATACTCCTTATATGTCCGGTATATGTCACCGAACATACACTGAGTATACACCTTACATACAATACGTATAAGTGTATTCTTGTATTTATTCATTGTATATATTGTGTATGGCCTATGTATGCATATTCACACAATACTTTACATACATTAGCCATACACAGAATATACAAACAGCACATACAAAAAGTATATGCCTAATGTATTTTCACTGCGAATACAAAGAATATACATGTGCATACAATGAAAATACACAACACATACAAAAACAAAAACAAAAACATGTAATCGAATTTTCCGGCGACTGGCAGCAGCCGGTGGCTGGAGGTGACGGCAGTGATGTGGGATGGTGGCTGGGGGTGGTAGGAGGAAGATCTAGGATTTTTAGCACATTTTTATATATATTTACTATATTTTGAAAAAATATATTGTTATATTTTAAAAATGAAAAATTATGGACATTTTTTTGTAAACAAGAGTGTTAGATTGTATACTCAAGTAAATAACCCATTTTATTTCAATTTCATGAAGGGGGAAAGTGCATGAGAGGCCATTTTTGCCAGTGATCTTTGGTTTGAGACCACTTTTTTTATTGATTTTGTATGAGAGGCCACTTTTTAGAACTTCAATCCTTTTGGGTTGAACTTCATACAAGTTCAGTCCACAAGGGTTGAAGTTAACTTCAGCTTACCATAAGAATTGAACTTCAAACTTTGGCTCACAAAGGTTGAAGTTTACGATATCTATGCCTAGAAGTTCAACTCTTATGGATTGAAGTTGAACTTTATAACTTAAGTATGAAGTTTAACCCACAGGGTTTGAACTTCAGCCCACAAAGATTGAAGTTCCAAAAAATGACATCTCATGTAAAGCCAATAAAAAAGTGGCTTCAAACTAAACACCGGTAGCAAAAGTGGCCTCTGGACAAAATATTTACTTCATGAAGTCCTAAGGCCCAATTAACAGCAATGACTGGGCTCAATGCAAAAATACCATACTGGCCAAGTTTTTGCACGCATGGGATAGAATTGGTGCTGCAGTTACACTTTTAGTTCCTGTAAGAAAACTCTTACATTATAGCCGTTTCAGGAAACTCTTCTGACGATCGCCAAAAGTCATAAGAAAGACAATCCTAATGATAGCCAGATGTTTTTTCTTAACTGGAGTTAAAAATGTAAGAATGTTCTTACCAAGGCCAAAATTGTGACTGGGCGTCTGAGGGATATTATTTCTGTAAACCTCACAAAAAAACTCCATTAAAGGCACAGCTGCTTTTTGAAACATTTTGCAAAGGGCGGGCACCTAACCAAATTTAGGACTGAAGTTGACTCCATTTACACCGAACTTAAGTTTAGATAAGGAATTTTTTTTTTCTTTTTTTTTTTGGTTTTTTATACAGTATACAAACCTACGCCCCTATATTACAAAAAATAGCAACATTTCTTAAATTACAACACATAACATTATTTTTCCTAACACATTTCACAATAATCAAAATATTTCACTTTTATTTCCCCAAATTATAATATCTCTGACTTTACTCTCTCTTCCTTCCATAGCGGAGATACAGCCCTCTCTTCCCAACGTCTCCATCAGCCCCACCACCCCAGCGATATTCGGGACCCACTGACCTAGTGGAATCAGTTTCCTCTGTCCTCTATAGACCCTCTTCACTCGATCCGGCGATTCCTTTATCTCCGTCGCAGCTTTCGTCGCGAGTGACCGGCGGAGGAGATTGTTGTAATTCTCCTATGCAAAAGGTAATATTAATCCATCAAAAACTCCAATAATTATGTCCCTTAAAATCTCTCCAGCTGTAAAATATTTCTCTTTGTGATCTTGCAATAATGATTTCTCTGATTCTTGAGACATGGTTTTTTCTTATACACTACAATGAATTCTAAAATATCCTTTGACCAAATTTTGTTTCTTTTTTACTCTTAATTATAAGGGCTTAAAGAAAAAGTGGAGATGCAAGGTTTGACGCTTAGGGTTGGCCTTATAGGGAAGTAAGTAAGGTTGTAGCATCATCAAACCACCGTGTATTCCAATGTAATCTAACGTTGAGATTCCTAGGGAAAAAAGACGTAAATATAATACTCTAGTGTTGTATATAATATTTATTCTACCATCGATATCTTTCTTAAAAAAATTATAGTAATATTACCTAAGAAAAGCATATAGATACAAAGCAGAAACAGTGCAAAAAACCAAAAACAATTAGAAATATAGCTGAAACAGTTTTAAACAGCACATATACAACAAGATATAATTGGATATGAAGCAAAAATAGTGTAGATACAGCGAGATACAACGTTGAAACAGTCTGAAACAACTAGTAAAAAATATGAAACAAAATGTAAAAAATAATGTGAAAAATGAAAAAAATGTGAAATAGTTTAGAAATAGTGAGAAACAACACACAAACAGGATGAAACAATGTTGATATAGTCTAGAAACAACTTGATACAATCTATAAATATTTAGATACGATGCAAAACAATGCAGATACAACGAGATACAACAAGATGTAGCGAGATACGAGGTGCCTGTTAGTTGAGATACCACGAGATACGAGGTGGTTGGTAGTTGAGATATAGCGTTATACGAGGTAGTTGGTAGTTGAGATACAGCGAGATACGATATGGTTGATAGTTGAGATACAACAAGATACGAGGTAGTTGGCAGTTGAGATACAGCGAGATATAACGAAATACGAGGTGGTTGGTAGTTGAGAAACATCGAGATACGAGGTGGTTGGTAGTTGAGAAACATTGAGATATAGTGAGATTCAACGAGATATGAGGTGGTTGAGGATGGAAGAAGTAAAAATGAAATTGAGGGGAAATGGGAGGAGTAAAAGTGAAATTGGGGGAAATTGTAGCAGCAAAAGTGAAATTTGGGGAAATAAGAGGAGGAAAAGTGAAATTGAGGGAAATGGGAGGAAGAATGTAAGGTTTTGCTATGTTATACTATGCTTTGTAATTAACTTTTCATTTCCTCTATATTGGATAATTTTGCTAAAATATTGCTATATTTAGTAAATAACTTCTAAAACTTGTACTTTTATGTAAAGATTCTCTTTTTTTTGGATCTGAGTTGGCCTTAACTTCAATCCCACGAACTAAATCCCACGAACTAAAGGTTGAAGATTAAGTTTGCTTTTTAGCAAATTCACCTCCCCATGTGGAAGTTAGGCTCAAATTTCTCGGAAATTGAAATTTAGTGGCTAAAACTTACAAAAAGAAAAAGTTAAATGGTGGATGCCACTTAAATGGTTGCTTTTCTCGCTTGCGCAGCTATTTTAGGAAAATTACACCATATATTATTTTGGGAGCTTATTTACCAAATATTTTAGGAATTCTTATACAAAAATATACACCTTTGAAAAGTTATTTATAAATATAGAGATATTTTAGCATAATTAGTCAATATAAAGGAAATGAGAACTTAATTCAAAAATATATTAAAAAATAGTCTAACGTAGCAACACTCTACCTTCTTCCTCCAATTTCTCTCAATTTTACTTCTCCTCCTCCTTTCTCCCAATTTATGTACGTGCGCACAAAAAGAAAATTCTTTAGCTGTTACATTATATATATGTGAAAGGAATATAATGAAGGTTATACTGTGAATAGATTAGATATGTAAATAGTTAGTTATGTAAATTGTATGTTGGGCCAAGCTCGTTAAGTTTACTTGGTTCCTAAGTTAGGTTTAGGTTTTCTCTAGGTTTTTTCTTGTATAAATAGGGAACTCCCTTCATCAATGAAAGTAAGAGTTTTCACCCAAAACTTATTCCTCTTGTGTGAGTGTGTTCGGTCTCTTGGCGTGTTTGGTTTTACATGGTATCAGAGCCATCGTGAAACTCTTCAAGTAGAAAAGTAATGGAAGCTCCAAAGGGTGATGTTGCAGTCGTACGGAAGACAATCTCTCCGTACGATATCACCTCGAATGATAATCCTGGTTTGATTATCATACAGGTCCAGTTGACCGGTGAAAACTATGAGGAATGGGCGCGATCGGTTAGAACGGCGCTGCGTGCAAGGAAGAAGTTTGGTTTTGTTGATGGATCAATCAAGATGCCCGATGAAAAGTCGATCGATTATGAGGACTGGTGGACTATAAATTCCCTTCTGGTGTCGTGGATTAGGAATTCGATCGAGCCTACTCTTCGGACCACCACATCACACATGAAAGTGGCGAAAGATCTGTGGGAGAGTATGAACGTTTCTCCGTGGGAAACGGACCTCGGATTCAGGAATTGAAAGCAGCTTTGGCCGGTTGTAAGCAAAAGGGATTAACTATTGCTGCTTACTATGGAAAACTTGCTATGTTGTGGGAAGAACTAGGAAATTGTGATAAGTTTCCAACTTGTTCGTGTGGAAACTGCACTTGTAATCTAACGGTTGCACTCGAGAAGAAAAGGGAAGATGATAGGGTTTACTTATTTCTTCTGGGTCTGGATGAAAGTCTTTATGGAACCGTCCGTTCCAATCTCTTGGCTTAGGATCCGCTGCAATCGATGAATCAAGTCTACCAAAAGGTAATCCAAGATGAACGAGTCAAAGAGATGGCACGAACTCAGGAAGAACGAGGGGAGGTGACAAAGTTTGCTGCACAACGATCACAGCCACCGAAGACAGGCTATAAGGAGTGTCACTTGTGTGATCGAGGAGGACATCCTCCGGAACGCTGCTATGAAGTCATTAGTTATCCGGAGGGGCGGGTGCATTATCCGAAGCAAAGTTCTTCGAATGGAGGACGTGGCAGAGGAAGAGCTGAAGGTAACAGAGGTGGAAGAGGTCGTGGACATCAACAGTTTGGTTCGAATGCTGGTCGAGGACGTGGCAATAATCGAGCAAATGCTGCTCAAGCTGAGCTCGAGAATGGAGAAAACTGACATATGAGTGTGCCCGGACAAACTAACTTGTCCGGGATAACAGTTGATCAGTTGCAGATGCTGTTCGATTTGCTGAAAAAGGAGAAGGCAAGCACAAGTGAACCATCGATCGGTAAGAAAATTCATCTTTCATGGATTATTGACACGGGGCGTCAAATCACATGACCGGTCAGATAAGTGCTTTGGAGAATTTACGAACAATACCAAAGTGTCGGTAGGCTTACCGAACGGAAGCAGTACGATGGCGACTCAGGAAGGATCTATTAGATTTGACGAAGACATGGTTCTTTTCACGGAGTGTTATATGTGCCCGAAATGACTTGCAATTTGATTTCTGTGTCTTAATTAATTGATCAAGTTGGTTGCAATGTAAATTTCACTAATGATTTGTGTGTTATGCAGGACCGGGCTACAGGGAAGTTGATTGGAGCGGGTGAACAAAATAACGGACTCTACTACTTTCGGACGATACCCGTGGTGAAAGCTGTGAAGGTCGATGTGGTTGAGTTGTGGCATCAAAGGTTGGGATATCCTTCGATGCAAGTAACAAAATCTCTTTCAGTTTTAGAAGATAGTGGGAAAGGTAGCTTAGAAGAAAAGCCATGTGATGTATGCCTTAGGGAAAAGCAAACTAAAAATGTATTTCCTGCGAGTAATAATAAAGCTGTTGAACCTTTTGATTTAGTTCTCTTGTGAGGTCCTTATAGAACTGAGTCCTCGTGTGGTGCATCATATTTTCTACTGTTGTTGATGATTGTTCACGAAGAGTATGAGTGTTCTTGTTAGTTGATAAGAGAGAGGTCAGACAAAAATTGAAAGGTTTCTTTGCAATGGTAGAAAGACAATTCAATAAACGGGTTAAGTGCGTTCAGAGAGATAATGGAACCGAATTTGTAAGTCTGAAAGGGTATTTTCTCGAACAAGGGATCTTGTTCCGAACTTCTTGTGTAGGGACACCCTAGAAAAACGGTAGAGTTGAACGGAAACATAGACATATCTTAAACGTGGCACGGGCGCTACGTTTTCAAGCAAATTTACCAATCGACTTCTGGGGAGAATGTGTGGTGACGGCATGTTATTTGATTAACCGGACACCCACTAAGTTGTTGAATGGGAAGACACCTTACGATATCTTGATGGGTGTGACACCGAATTATGATCATTTGAGGGTGTTCAGTTGCTTATGTTATGCTCGCAATCAAGGACGAACAAGTGACAAGTTCAAAAGTAGAAGTCGTCGATGCATTTTTTTGGGTTATCCAAATGGGAAGAAAGCGTGGAAAGTGTATGATTTGGAGGCAAAGGAGTTTTTGTTCTCAAGCGATGTGGTGTTTTACGAAAAGGAATTTCCGTTAGCATCCAAGGAGACTGAGGATGAAAAATGGAGACAAGATACGGTGCCTGTCACCGTAGCATTGGAGGAGGAAGAGGAGAGTATGCGACAAAGGGGGGGGGGGGGTGTTGAACCCAAAGTCGTGACTCCGGAAATTGAACCCGAAGTGATGACTCCGGAAGCTGAACCTAAAATTGTTCCCGAAGTTGAACCCGAAGAGATGGGTTGTGTAAAACGAACTAAGAGAGAGAATATCTTACTGAGAGACTTTTTTACTAATACGGTCCAAAAGATGAGTCGCCGGGTATCGTCTTGTATTCGAAAGTCTGATTGTTCATCCGTTTCTCAACAACCCTCTAGTAAGCCCTATCCTCTAGCACACTATGTCAATTGTGATAATTTCTCTTCGAAACATGTGAGTTTTCTTGCAGATATAATGCAAGGACATGAGCCTACCTCATATTCGGAGGCGGTAAAAAATGAAAAATGGAGAACAGCCATAGGGGAAGAATTGAAGGTATTGGAAGCGAACAAAAATTGGGAGATAGTTCGCTTACCTACGGGGAAGAAGGGCCTCGGATGCCGATGGGTATATAAGATAAAGTACAACTCAGATGGAACTATTGAAAGGTACAAAGCAAGACTAGTGATATTTGGGAATCATCAAATCGAATAAGTTAATTCCACGGAGACATTTGCACTGGTTGAAAAGATGCTGATTGTCCGAGTTTTTCTGGCTGTAGCAGCTGCCAAAAATTGGGAATTGCATCAGATGGATGTGCACAATGCATTTTTGCATGGTGATCTTCGCGAAGAAGTGTATATGAAATTGCCACTGAGACATCGCATGACTGGGAGAGAAACTGCGTGTCACCTTTGAAAATCATTGTATGGTTCAAAACAAGCTCCCAGGTGTTGGTTTGCGAAGTTGTCTACTGCTCTTAAGCAATATGGGCTTCGACAATCATATTCGGATTACTCATTATTTACGATGAAGAAGGGAAATGTGCATTTGAATGTGCTCGTTTATGTGGATGATCTAATCATATCTGGTAATGATTCGAAGGCAATTCGAATTTTAAAGTTGTATCTTTCGACATGTTTCCATATGAAGGATTTAGGTACCTTGAAATACTTCTTGGGAGTTGAAGTGGCAAGGGCTCCGAAGAGAATCTTCTTGTGTCAGAGGAAGTATGCATTGGATATCATATCGGAAGCAGGCTTGTTGGGAGCAAAACCGGTTGGTACACCGATAGAACAAAACCATCGCTTGGCACTTGCGACTAGTCGTTTTGTCAAAGATCCTGAACGCTATCGGCGACTGGTTGGAAGATTGATTTACTTGTATTTTATGTGACCGGATTTGTCCTATAGTATGCATGTGTTGTCGCAATTCATGCAGAGTCCCCGTGTTGAGCATATGGAAGCGGCACTTAGGGCTGTTCGATATTTGAAAGGCTGTCCGGGACAAGGCATCGTATTTAATTATCAGTATGATCTGAGGTTGTACGGGTGGTGTGACTCCGATTGGGCAGGTTGTCCGTTGACGCGTCGATCGTAATAGGGTGGTATGTGTCGTTAGGGGACTCACCGATATCTTGGCGAACGAAGAAGCAACAGATCGTGTCGAGGTCCTCCGCCGAGGCAGAGTATCGATCGATGGCGATGACTGTGTGTGAATTGAAGTAGTTGAAAGGGATATTATGGAACCTTGGAATCAATCACACCTTTTCGATGAATTTGAAGTGTGACAGTCAAGCATCTTTCACGAATGCACTAAATACATCGAAGTCGACTGTCAATTTGTTCGGAATGAAATTATCGGAGGAATCATTCGTCCCAGCTATGTGCCTACGACCACACAACTTGTTGATATTTTTACGAAGGCTCTGGGACGTGCCCAGTTCGAATACTTCCTTAACAAGTTGGGCATAAGGAATCCTCACGCTCCAACTTGAGGGGGGTAATGAAGGTTATATTGTGAATAGATTAGATATGTAAATAGTTAGTTATGTAAATTGTATATTGGGCCAAGCCCGTTAAGTTTACTTGGTTCCTAAGTTAGGTTTAGGTTTTCTCTTGTATAAATAGGGGACTCCCTTCAACAATGAAAGTAAGAATTTTCACCAAAACTTATTCCTCTTGTATGAG
This sequence comes from Petunia secreta, assembly GCA_029990175.1. Classification (NCBI taxonomy): domain Eukaryota; kingdom Viridiplantae; phylum Streptophyta; class Magnoliopsida; order Solanales; family Solanaceae; genus Petunia; species Petunia secreta. The sequence goes on from JARKIP010000120.1 coordinate 374,536, forward strand.
TGTGTTCGGTTTCTTGGCGTGTTTGGTTTTACAGAATAAAAAAGTAATGTTCTGAGTATTCATTGGAATCATTTCAGTTCTAAAAGATCCAAATTTCGTGTTTCTTCTGCATTAAGGATTTGATTCGAGATTCCATTGTATAAAACGTGTTTGTTGATGCTCGTCTAAAGAGCTTTCTATTGTTGTGATTTGCAATTTGTTGTTACTTCCGATGCTACTGCTGCTAACTTGAAAAAGACGATGAACATTACGTCCGCAAATTTATGATTTGCAGAAATAGCCACTTCGAGCTTTGAACTTGACCTGCTAATCACTTTTATGCAGTGAACTCAACCGTATCAACACCGTGTATGTTACGTATCTACATTATATTTGTCGTGTATCTATAATATCACAGTCGTATCTATTGTATCATTTCATTTACTTCTTTTTATCCTTGTGTATCATGTTATTTCTAAACGGTATCTAATAGTGTGTTAGTTAATTTATCACTTCTTATTATTATTTTTTTACTTTAATGTATTTACAGTGTATCTTTGTATCTAGTGTTTCATTTTATTTATTTTTTTATCATTCTTATTTTACTTCTTGTGTTTTTGTCATATTTTTATTTTATTGTATCTCACTGTATCTTCACTATTTCTGCATCATATCTAACCGTTTTTCGACTATTTTTGCACTATTCTGCAGTGTAACTAATTTTTTCTGGACTTTCTCCAATTTGTTGGTGTTTCTTTTTGCGTTTTTTTTTTTTTTTTTTTTTTTTGCATTTCTGCACTATTTTTGAACCATTTATGAATTGTATCTATATGTTTATGCACTATTTCAGTATTTTAGCACTATTTTTGCGTTGTTTCTGCACTGTTTTTGTATTGTATCTCACTATATCTTTACTTTTTTCAGGACTATTTTAGATTGTATCTGCACTGTTTTTGCACACCTGGGCAGCGACAGCGCAGTCGGTCTAGCGGCGGCAGTGAGGGAAATAGGCAGCAGGGGGAGGAATGTGAGGTGGAGGCTAGGTTTTCTCCTTTTCTAATTGTTTGTAGCACCTTATATATATAAAATAATGCTATGTTATGTAATATCAATTATATTTTTATTTTTTTAACTAAGGCTTCAAAATTGTATACAAGTGTATATCCCCAAATAATTAACATTTGTTACAAAACATAGCGAAATACTAGAAACTGGCCTCCTTATCCCCCCCCTCCCCTTCTCTCTCTCTCTCTCTTTCTCTCTCCTCTCTCTGCCTCCGACAACCACTCCTCTTTCCCTTATCTGTTGCCAACCTTGCCACCGCCTTCGTCGAGCTGCTGCTACCATCTCCAGTGAAATGGTGTCAAACTGGTGTTGCTGCTTCGTTTCTCCGAGAACGGTGAGTTGTTGCTGCTGTATTTCACCGGTGAGGTGGTGACTAGGTGTTTTTGCTGCTTCTTCATTTTTCACGCGATACATGTCTCTGCTGCTTCATTTCACAGGTGATAGCGAGCTATTTTGTCGGCGATCAAGTTGTGCTTCCGCTTCTTCATTTTTCAAGTGATACATGTCTTCGCTGCTTCGTTTCACCGGTGGTAGCGAGCTGATTTGTCGGCAATCAAGTTGTGCTGCTGCTGCTTCACTTTTCTCTAGCACGGTAAGCCGGCGTGCTGCTGATGTTGATCAACATCATCGACATTTATCCAAAGTTCTATATGATTTGTATGTCGAATCTAACTTTTTTTAACTGTATGCTAATTGTATGGAAACTGTATTCAACTTGTATGTGAGCTGTATATGATTATGACATCTTTATCAATTCTATCGTGTTCTATCTCAGCTCAATCCACCCATATTCAAACCACCATCAAAAGCACTATAACCACCAATCACCATTTAAATGGAAAAGAAAAATAAAATGAGAAGTAGAAGTGTTATAGCTACATTTTATGTACTATTGGTGGGGGTTTGAAAGTGGACAGATAATTAAGGACACTATGTCCTAAGTTTAGTTTCTCAGTTCAAAACTTCATGACGCAATATTCTGAAACTCAATTTTAGTTCACGATTTCAGGACAAAAGTTAATTTAAATTTGTCATTTCAAACTTTTGAATACCAAGTCTTAAAGTTCGTCCTAATTTCAAATTATGACTAAACATTAAATACATTATAAATACTGGCTATTATCTAAATAACCACCGTAAACTGGCTTTTTTGCACTTCGCCCTAACCTTCTTAGAGTTACTTTCATCATCGGCGTTAGTATGGATTATACTGATCCAATGGACTTCCTCTGTGCACATTGCATAAAGCTTTGGACCATTTATATAACAATACAAATTAACATTTAATTTTACACAAAAAATAGAAATATTATTAAATTCTCAAGATATTTTTATATCACCTATACAGTGGAGATATGTTTTGAAAATTTAATAATATTCTATTTTTTGTGTAAAATAAAATATTAGTTTGTTATAAATGGTCCAAAGTTTTATGCAATGGGATCAGAGGAAGTCCATTGAGTCAGTATTATCCATACTAGCACCGATGATGAAAGTAACACCGGGGAAAGTGAGGGCTAAGTGCATCAATAGTCAGTTTATGACTGTTATTTAGATAATAGCTAGTATGTATAATGTACGTAATGTTTAGTCATAATTTGAAAGTGGGACGAACTTTAAGATTTGGTATTCAAAATTTTTGAAATGACAAAATTAAATTAATGACACGCCACAAATATGGATAGGGTTCACAAATATACTCATGGAAGTAGGGAGCGAACACAAGGACTTGCACAAGATGGAATTTAGTTGAATACGTTTAAATTAACTTGTGCTAGTTATATAATCTTAGTGTTTGTAATGGAAGGTATATATAACTAGAGGAAAGCAATATAAGACTAGTTTTAACAAATAATGAGGAGATTAGAATACTAATCTCCCCCTAACCCTCTAATCTAATGAGTTTAGTTCTAAGTTTTATCACACTTTAGGTCACTCAATGGACCTTGCTCACATATACTCGATTCACCCATTTCGATAATGAATCAAGACTGCCAACTCTTGCACTTTCGGTACTAAGAGTTGGTTCTTTGAGTGCTAGAAAATAGTCCCAAGAAGGGTATCCCCATTTCGATGTTCAACACGTTATCCCAGGGTAAATGCGACACACTTACCCCCGGTACCCTGTCACTACACTTCTCATTCCTAGAAATACCCTTTCGGTGTAAATGTAGTATTATAGGGCTCAACTTGAGTTGTACACCTCAAGTTGTTGTAATGGATCAAAAATAGTGAAATAGGATATTCTAAAGTGTTCTATAGCTTATTATACTATACCCATTTGATTATTGGATTAAGGTTTAATTAGTATCTTAGAGGGTGATTTAACTACTCATGCTATGTAATGAATCAAAACTTATAAGTAAGAGGTATTGCATTGAAATAAGTAATGGAAAATGATTCATACAAAGTATAGTGTTATTCTTCACAACCCAAGAAAGCTTGACAAGAAAGTAATGGTCATTTTTCTCTATCTTGCCGCTCAAGTTATGTAAAGTGATGAATATTCTCAATAACCTAAGTCAAGCTATATATAGTGTTTGCCTAGACTAATTACAAAATTTTCATTTGAAGGTTGGCCGTAGGCCCTATTGACAAAGGGTTGAGTTCCGGAGCTGGACTGGGCGAAAGGGCTAGCGCCTCTTGGACATGAGCTGGCGCCCTTTTCTGGAGTTGTATGAGAGGGCGGCCACCATTCACAATGGGCGACCGCCTTTTATTCTTTTCCAAGAGAGGGCAGAGTTCAGCCTCAAAATATGATCGCCTCTTCTTCTCAACAACTTTTCCCCAATAGTGTAATGGGCGACTGTTCTTTGGATAGGCGGTTGCCTTCTCATCAGTCTTTTGATTCTCCAGATTCCTTCAAAGGGCTGGGGCCTTTTAGGTCACCCAATTGAAACTCAGCATACTTCTCACATTCATGGAACGGGCGGTCGGCCTTAGCATGGGGGTCGTGGTAATAGGCCAAATTTAATACATAATTAGATGTGTTTTACCCATACTTTGGTGCATTCTAGTGACATTTGATGTTAAAAATTAGATAAATTGAGCTAATTGGTTGTATTTTGATGTATATGAGGCTAATGGTGCCAAAAGAAGTTAATTTGAGCAAAAATAAAGCCAAAAAGTAAAATCTGGAGAAATCCGAGGGTGTTGTGTGTTGCATGACCATAGCATAGCCTTTAGACAAAAATTTGATTAAGAAAAATATTTTCAAGGCAGTGAGCTAACTCCCCATTGCATAGCTATCGCACAAAGGTGAAAAAAAAAAGTCTGGGGGGGGGGGGGTGGTCTTGAAGAGTCCTGTGTATCGCACAAGGCTTCAGAGAAGTTCCAGGAATCTTGTGCTATAGTTGTGCTTCGCACAACTAAAGGACAAGAGCAAAAATTATGCAGTTTTGTTAAGTGGGGCAGTTTGGTCATTTGGCTCAGGAACGTGATATAAAGGCCTAAAAGTTGATTTTTAGCGGATTTTTGAACCTAGAGAGAACAAGAACAAGGATCAAGCAGTGGAGAACGAGGCTCTAACGAGTTTTTCTTAACTCTTTCAATCCTTTCTTGTAATTTACTGATTATGGTTGCTTATGTCATGAATCTTGTGAACATGAGTGGCAAAGTTACGTCATTTAGGGCGTGACGAAACCATTAAAAAATGATGTATTGAGTATTGATTAATTTAATCGAGCTTGACATAGTTATTCCTAATTATTTAACTATATTTGATTGCTTTTGATTGTAGAGCTAACAATTGAATGTCCTCTTTTATTCTTGTAACTCTTGGAAGATTGTTTCAAGTTAGAGTTAGTTGAATAGCGATACTTTAACCAAAATAATGAAATATTTAGGGAAGAAGAGCGGGGTGAGTTCGGGAACAACGAACCTTTATCGTGGTCACGTGGGTAGTCCAACTTATCATCTTGTGTTAACTTAGAAAAGTAACTCATGATAGTTATTGCTTGTTATTGGAAAGTACTAGCGGTAATCTAGGAGCTCACGATCATCAGGGATTTTCAAGCGAGATTAAATGTGTATTATTCGATACATCACTCTGATAATTGGGGAAGTCATGTCCTAGGCTTTTTTAATCTTGAAATCTTCTCTAGTAATTATTACGTGTTATTAGGTTCACTATTTATTTCTAGTTTTCATATCAAAAATCATTTTAATTTGCTTTTGAAGTTGTTTGAACGTAAACTTTGTAAAACTTGAGTTATGAACTGCAGTTTGCTCCTTGTGGGATTCGACCCCGAACTTGTTAAACTGGGTATTTTTGCAGCAACCACTTATCTTTCGAGGACGAGTTTTGGGTGTGATCAGGCCGCTGTTTCGATGTTTCTGCAGCTTCTTGAACTTGATCACTTTTTTTTTTTAGCACTTTTTGATCTTTTTTGTCTCTTATCTTTCCATTCGGCACTAACACCTGAAACCAAGCAAAATACATCATTCTTTCCAAAGGATTTATAACTTTTAGATTCAAAAATAAAAGTTCATGCGAGTTAAAGTACGCAAAATGCTCGCGCATCAATTAACTTTTGTCTTGAATTCAAAATTGAAAAAATAAATTTCAGAACATTATGTCATAAAGTTTTCAACAGGAATTGAACTTAAGGACATAGTGTCCTAAAATGTCTGTCCAGTTTTTAATAAGTGAAAAACTTATGTCCTCAAAATTTTGAACTAAATAATTGAACTGAAGGACATAATATCCTGATGTTTTAAACAATGAATTGTAGGACACAGTGTTCTGAAGTATCTACACCTTTTAATATGTGGCTAAATTTTAAATACATTGCAGCCCCTTGGAGTGGCTACTGGTGTATTATCCGAGAACATAATGAGAATTCACAGATGATTGATAATTTTTTCAAAAATAACACTTCAAAAAAAAATTTTAAAAAAAATTACAAAGGAAGTGCCATGTTTTTTAATACATGGGCATAGCATATTACTTATATTTTAAATTTGGAAGGAGAAAAAAAATCCTACCGGTCACTTCCCCTCCTCTGCCACAAATCGACCAGCTTTCGTCCTCCCGCCGCCGGCCTGTGGTGTTCGGTGGCCAAAAAATTTCAAATTGTCGGGTTTTTGGCTGAAATTCCTTTTTTTGTTTCGCATGAATTTTTTGGGTGCCAGTTTTATTTATATCATTGATTTTGACAAGTTTATATATAAAAATCTACTAAAAAATAAACTCTACATGTGTATACATAGAGAAATGCGTACAAGAAGAAAATACTAAAATATACATCGGAAATTAAAAAATTCTACACACACCCATAATAATATGAAAAACTGAAATTTTATACACTTTTATATATTTTATATGCATATTTATACATGTGTATATAATTTTATATATTTTTATAGAGTGCTCATGCAGTGTATAAAAATGTATAAAACGTCCAACAGTGTTTATATCAACGCTTTTTAAGTAGATTCACATAGAACTTTTAAGGTAAATAAAAGACTTATACAAATTATTGAAGGAAAACACCATATTTGTACATATTCTTAAGATGTATATTATTCAATTTTACACATAAAATGTATATTATTCAACAAAATAATCATGGATCCACAACAATAAATGTAGGAAAGAAGAAGAAGAAGAAGAAGAAGAAGAAGAAGAAGAGGAAGAAGAAGAAGAGGAGATCTCGTTGGAGTTTTTAAATTAAAAAAGAAAAAAGAAGAAGAAAAGCAACGGCGACAGAGAATCATAAGAGTGGCAGAGTAAGCGCCGGGGAAGGGGTGGTGGAAGCAAATATGATTTTGGGCTGCTAGGGTTTTCTTTAGAGGAGAAAGATAATAGGGGCTTCTAGGATTTTTTTTAGATGAGGGGGAACTAATGGGGTGCTATGTGCGTATTATTCTGAAAAAATTATGCCATGTGTTAGTGTAGGATTTTTTTTTTTTTAAATAGTAATATTTTATCACTTTACCAAATGTAGGAATATTTTAGAATTATGCTACCAAACATAGCAAAAGAAAACTCTAATCTCTTTTCGTTCTTCTCTCTTTTCTCTCCCCTACTCCACTGTTTTTAAGCCCACTGCTTCTCCCCCCTTCCCCGTTGCCAACGTCCCCTCCCCTTCCTCCATCGTCGCTAGTGTTCCCTCCCCATCCCCTGCTGTCGCCGGCGACGGTCACTAGTATTGTTTTCTCTGTTGCCTGTTGCTACGTTAGCTATTTTCGTCCCTGCTGTTAGCTAGCAATGGAGCTCCGGCGGTCCGTCATCGGCTCTTTGATGGTATGTGCAAGTTGTTCTATTCCTCCTCCTCGTCGCCGGCGCTGCTTCATTCCCAGCGCCGAAGATATGACAATTTTTTTTGGTGTTTTTCGATGGCTACCGTAGTTGTTGGTGGTGTTTAGAGGCTGAAGAAAGTTTATCTCACGGGTGTATCCGGACATACATTGGATATACACTTGGCAATTTTTTTTAAGGTAAGGTAGGACCTTTAAACCAAATGTATAAAATATTTTTTAATTTATGTATTTGTTTGTTGTGTGTATGTCGGATGTATAAACATGCATACACTGTACATATACTAACCATATAAAGAATATACAATCATATAATAATCGTATGGGTGTATGTATACTATGTTTTGATTGTATTCAGTATATCATTGTCCATACAATGAAAATACGCACACATACAAAATATTCAAAAAAAAAAAAAAAAAAACTAAAATATTTGTTCCGGCGACCGACAGTGTCGGCATGCATGTGACAGTCATGGGGGCAGCAGCTGGGGGTAGGAGTGTTCACGGTTCTGTTTGGTTGGTTTTTGATCAAAACCATAACGAAACCAATTTAATCGATTTTTAAATTCTTAAAATCAAACCAAGTAAAATTAAAATCATCAGTTTGGTTATTGTTGGTTTGGTTTCGGTTAGGTTCGATTTATCGGTGTTTTTATAAAAAAAATATCAATGAGTGTAAGAAAAGTGATAAAAAAAAACTATTCTTAAAAAAAAATGATAAAGAGGGCCATAAATAATTTTTTGGTCACTTGAAACGCTCACATATGTAATAAAAATGAAATATTGATAATTCAACGAACACTAGAAATTGTGTATCATGTTTTGCATATCATTAAGAGAAGCGGAATGATGCAAAACAAATTTATCTGCTGCTACTCAGGTCAGCTGCCACTCAGCCCATCTGCCAAGTTTTTTTAAAAAAAAAATTAATGACATTATCATATCATGAGCAATAGCATACCATGTTCATATGTAAGTCGAAATAGTAATTACAATTCATCCACACTTTTATGCAAGTAAAGTTCTAACCGACAGCCAATATTTACTGGCAGACATGAGTGATTATACTAAATCATAAGTAATACAAATATATGAGAACCTTATTTACTACAAATGGATCACCTTGGTTTTACTAAATTGTTGCCTTGTTAGATTCTTGTTAGACTTAAAAACACAATTAGTTAAGGCCAATTCATTTACTCTACTACAAGTTTTGTTGAAAAGATATAGAAAACTTAAAATTAAACTATACAAAAATTAATATACAAATTAGTACACATACACACACACACACACACACACACACACACATCGGTTTGTAATAAAGTATCGGTTATTTTAATCGGTTTGATTTGATTTTCGGTTTGGGTCGATTTTTAACCAAACCATGAACACCCCTAGCCTGGGGAGGGGGGGGGGGGGGGGAGGTGCCATGATTGTGTAGGAGGCACATCTTGGGTTATCATCATTTTATATGTATTTACTATGTATTGAAAAAAAATGTTGCTATGTTTTGAAAATGGAATAGTATTGACTTTTTTGTGAAAAAAAAAATATTTGTTTTCATAGTTGTATAAATCACCCTTCTATTTGTTTGAAAATATGGCAGAAGTGCACCAACTTAAGGTCTCTAAATAGTGGCCTATATTGGTTATTTTGCAGAGATAATTACCTCTTAATGTAAAAATTTCAATATTATATTCTCTATGGATAATGTTGCCCTCAAGCATAACGGCAACTTTATAGTATGTGAGATAGTGGATTGAAGATCTGCAAATAAAGCAAGGACTTGCTACTCCTCAAATTTGCTTAAAAGAGGATTCCAGAGAAGGGCTAAATTATACAAATATACAAACATAGTAGCAGGTTTACAATAAAATAGTAATATTATGTCACTTTTCAAGAATAGCAATACTTTCTTAACATTATATATACAAGTTATTAAAAAAAAATTACTCAATAAAATTGAAAACACACCTTGCACCAAAATCCCCCATAATTATAGGCATGTCTTTTCATCTGTTCTTATTTTTTTGGAATTACAACTACTCAATTACTAATTCTATTGTATGTCTATCGTATGGTGTATGTGTATAGTATGTATATTGTATGGCTATTGTATGTGTATTATATGGCTATTATATGTGTATTGTATGACTATTGTTTCTAACGTATGTCTATTGTCAATTTTTAATAGATGGTTTTGAGGTGAGAGAAAAATGGGTCTTAAATGTAAAAAGATTTAAACCTATCTAAACATGATTTGGGTGCATAAATATAGGATTAGATTTATCTTTTTTTTAATTATATATATTTTTTTTAAATACATTCTGCTATTTTTTGTAGCAAAAAACAAGAATGTTGCTATTTTTTGTAAGTTTTGAAAATATTTATATATTTTGTAATAAAAGTACATAAAATTATACTCTGTGTAATTTTTCCTTCTTTTTATTTGAAAACGGTATCAGTATGCGCAATACATAGATTATTTCAAAAATACCTATAACCTTCCAATTTTATTGAGTAATTTTTTTTTTTAATAACTTGTATATATAACGTTAAGAAAGTATTGCTATTGTTGAAAAGTAACATAATATTGCTATTTTATTGTAAACCTGCTACTATGTTGGTATATTTGTATAATTTAGCAATACATAGATTATTTCAAAAATACCTATAACCTTCCAAGTTCCCAACAATATAAGTATTGATAACATGGTTTTCGTCCACAACCTTGGGGACTTAAATTCACCAGTAAATCAAATACTAGTAATATAAGTATAATCATACTGCTCCGTTGTAAACCACACACCCTTCATTAAAAAGCTATACTTCGAAAGAAAGAAAAAAGAAAAAAGGCATTCCTACTGTTCAAGTTTGTGAACCCTAACAAAGTTGTGCACTTAAAAACTTTTTAACACGGCAATTTTTTTTTTTCCTGGAAAGTGACTTCCACAATAGATGACACTACATATATGCATCCTTGAATCTGATTTAAGTTGATTATTACAACAGACTTCAAAGGTATTATACAAGAAACACTGCAAGTTCAAGCAATGTCCAGTTCTTTAAGAGTAAATGACAACATATTGGAGAATTAGAGTTTTACAAGAAGCTGGACTATAAAACCAAGCTTTATTAGTAGCCCTTGAATTCTCCAGGTGAAACTGGTTGAATTTTAGTGTCCGGTGACTCAGCATAGGATATTGAGATCAATTCTGCTCTATATTTATTGTCCCCGTCGTCATCAACAGATTTTACCACATTCTCATAGTCGGAGTTTTCAGGTCGAGATTCAACAGAAAGATCCTTCTCTGGTTCAAAGTATGATATGGCAATTAGCGACTCCCGAGTCACTTCCTCTGAAATTTCATTGCCAGATTCTCTCTTATCCATATAATGACTGTCTTCGTCCGGTCAAAGTGTCCTGTAAAATTGAATGAAAATAAAGATAAATAAAATATATAAGCAAAGATAAACAAGCATTATTCAGGAATAGCAACATTTATCGTAAACAATAAACATCTTGATTTCATCTTGATGGAGAGACAGGAAATTAATCAACCATGTTTCACCGCCAAGGTTGGCCCTCTGCTAATCGCCCTTGCAGACTTCCTACTTGTATCAACAAACCATCACCCATTAAACACCAACATTATTTGATTCCAAAGTCAGAGCAGCCCTTATTTACCCTCATCATATTCTGAATTCACCTGCCATTACTTCAAGACCCTAAATACTCTTACCTCTATGCTCTCAGTTTTTAAGCAAACTTCATGGGAATGGTATTTCAGGAAAAATGTACACTATGTTTCCGCACTCCCTTGTGGAAAATCAGTCTCAAGCGTATACCACATGGAAGACATGATTTAACATATTTAGCATTTTAAAAACGCAGCATTTCATATTCGATCTCTTGCTTGCTTGCTATTTCGGGTATGCCAAAGTTTCAGTTTTTGTTAACCACTCTTCAAGATATGTTTTTAGGTGGAAAGTGGGCGAGCCGCTAGGCCCACCATGGGGAGATTGATATAAATAAAAACAAAAAGAGTAGTCAGTTTCCACATAAACCACCACACTTTAAATTCTGCAGATAAAGAAAAGGGAAGACAGTCTTGCAACTTATACGCGTTAAAGACCTGCAGAATTCTATAAAATGCAGCATGAGCAAGAAGATGAGCAAAAAGTACATAATACTTGTACAAAAAGAAAAGTAGCAGACTTATGTATGTGTTAAGCCATTAAGTTAAGTGGAGCCTCATCGTAAGATCTGTTCCATTCACTTCCTCTCCCACTAAAGAAACCAATTTCCTCTGGACAAGCTCTATCAGATAACCTACCTTCTTAGTTAACTAGAGAATAAATCTTAGTTCAGACAAAGTCAACACGATCACGTCTAAGGGATAAGCAAGATGACTATTTTGATCAACAAAATGTAAGTTATCAACATTCCTGTTAGCATTCTCAAAAACCAAATGCACGAGAAGACACATAAAAGACTACAACAGTGCCTTGAGAAACATGCAGAAAAGGACAACATCTCATGAACCTCTCATAGAGCTATCACAAAGCAGCACCAGATCCATACCATTAATAATTTTGTGCAACCGCATTGGAATTTCAAGTATTGCAAGTACAGATTGTTTAATCTACAAACTTTTCATCCCCTAGAAATTCTAAAAGCCCCACCTAAGCTGGAAATATCAAAGCACTAAATCTGAATAGAGTTGCTAACAACAAATTCATGGTAAATACTAAGGACAGATCCTTTCATGACATCCCAAGTGCTCAGAAGTCGAACAAATGGTTGGAGCTTATGCTAGCTAAACCACTATGGGTAAGCCTAAGGCCATCAAAATAATTTGGATCAGAACAGTACTATACATGATATTGTGATAGCTCAAATGACATGGCTGATGGCTGCAGTGCTATAGGCTATAGCAAACAACTCTTGGGCAAGCATAAGACTAAACTGATTTCAGTTGGTAAGTGTATATAATCTTGCAAATTGCTGGATAGAGAGAAGTGGGAAATTCTACAGCCAGTTTTGCTAAACGAAAAGTTGGAAACTTTGAGTAACCCCCTACACCAACAGAGGAATGAAAAGATGAAATTGCAGCTGATAAGGGCCTTGTCATAAGATAGTTGACTTCTAGTAGGAGCCATAGTATTAGAGATATCGACTACATGGTAGCTAACTGTGATTATAGAAATTCCTAATCACTGAGGTTTGAAGCCATTGAGCTATCAAAAACCCAAGTCTGGAACATAAATCTTAAAACCACCAAGTGCTCACTTGCCTTTTAATCATAGACAAAGCATGTGGAGAGAGAATGGTTTCGTCAGCATTGAAACATATGACATTGCAAAGACAGCAAACCTTTCAACCAATTATATGAGTTCACTTTTCCTAAAGGCCGGCTTACCACCCCAAATAATCAAGAGAAAAGTTAGCATATTATCCCATAAGAACTGCTACTCTAAGAAGAAAAAAGAAAAACTTTGCCAAGAATAATTTGCATAAGCCATAAGGTAAAAACATGTTACAGCACTGATAACTTATATTACCACCATTATGTCTCAATTATGCTCAATTCTCACCTTTCAAACTACCATTTCTTAGGGAATGTCCTTAGTACCATACCTGACTTATTAATCAAGACTCATGAGTCATGAGTCAAAAGACAAAGCACCCATAACTTGTAATCCAATAAACGAATAAAACTAACACTAGGTTTATGAACAAAGTTATCTGGTAACTATAATTAGTCGAGGTGCGCACAAACTGGCCAGACACCACGGTTAATAAAAAATAAATAACAGAAGAAAACAAACAAGCCCTTTAACTCCATGACCCATCTATTAATTCCAACATGGTTGACCAAGTCAATCAAACAACACCAATAATCAAGAAAATAACCAATACCCATATAAAGAAAAAGCCTATGGTAACCTATAACAATCAAGATTATGAGAATGGTTAAGGGATTGAATATACATGAATTTTAGAGAAAAAAGGAAGAAGGGAATTGGAGATTATTACTGTTCTTGATTCTTGAAAAAAAAATGCTCCAAATCAGCTCCAGCTCATAATTTGTCAGCACATATTCATACCTTTTTATACTAGTAGGACTGGCCCTCACTTGTACACTTTATCTGAAATTAATTAAGACAAGTTGGATACACGCAAGTTGCACGTTTTTCCAATGTGGTAAACTTTTGTTTAGATACCTCCCCATATATCTTCTCATTACCCAAATGCACCCCTAAAAGATACAAGATTGTCAGTTTTACACTTCTTTCTACTTTTATACAAGAACTACTAGAAAAGGTGTTGTACTACTTTGGTTGTTTAGTTAGCTGATAAGATTTTGTAGTTTTGGGATAAGTCTGTCCGTGGGGTTTTGGCTGATTGCCTGCCAAAGTTTCATAGGAGTTTGTTTTCATTTGGTATGATACCTAATAAGACATATGTACGTTAGGCAAATAAATGTAAGACAATATGTTACGTTTCTTGCTTTAATTACAAATACTACTATATATTGTTGCTTAATATTTGTGAGCGTTATAGCTAAATGCTTAAATTGGTATAAATAGTTTGTGTCAATGAACATTTTGTTGAACGTATATGATTAGAAGTTTATTAATAAATGGTGTCAGGTCCGATGTCTAGCTGCTTTATTAGGTATTTTTTTTAACCCATTACAAATATTTGTTTAGTTATATAGCCCTTTTCATGGGAGATCGCTAAAATATCATAACACACAAAGTTAGTGGATAAAAATCAGAAATCTTAGGGTCATTTTTTTTTGCCGATTGATCATAGTGATCATTTGCTCGACTTCTTGTTAGGATATTGTGTCCACATTCCATAATAGCAATATAATATGTACATTTCATTACAAAAGAGTGCAAGGTCATCTATCTCCCTACTTTGATTGGTGAAACTCAAACTAGTTTTGTCCCTGATCGCTAGATTGTGGATAACATCATGATTGTTCAGGAAGTACTTCATTCTATGCGAAGAAAACAAGGCAATATGAGGTTTATAATGATTAAAGTTGATTCAGAAAAAGCTTATAATCGTCTCTATTGGGAACTTAGGGTGAGCTACCTAATGCTATGACAAATGTGATTGTTAGAAGTTGGGCTGCCAGTAACTTGAATTTTATTTTGAATGGAAAACTCAATTCCTTTAAACATTCAAAGGAGTTTGCCAAAGGTGACCCTCTCTCACCTTATCTTTTTTGTGATTTTCATGAAAATGATATCACATGGTATAAAGTTGTTGTGGATGGTATTTTGCATCTTGTTCATTTGGGTAGATATGGGCACCCTTTATCTCATTTACTATTTTGCAGATAATCTTGTCTTATTTGCCGAGGCCTCTGTGGATCAGTTACAAATTATTTCTAGTGTGCAAGAGGACTTTTGTGTTTGTTCAAGTTAGAAATTAATGTGGAAAAGACGACGGTCGTTCGTTTCAAGAATTATGCTCCTGGGCTTATTATTGATCTCCAATAATGTTTTGATTTTGAATATTCTAATATTTGGACACTTTTTAAGTGTACTCATTCTTCATGGTTGGACTTGTTGAATAGAGTTAAAAGTCGGTCAACTCTTGAATTCTCATTCCCTCACTTTTGTAGAGCGTATTACGCTTGTGAATTCAATTCTTATGACAGTGCCCTCTGATATAGGCTAAATTGACAGTTAGTTAGGAGAGGGGCATTTGAAAATCAGTTAGGAAAAGGATCGTTGGATCCAAACGGTGTCGTTTGGTTAAGTGAGACACATTAATAAAACTAGTCAATACAGTGTCGTTTTGGGTTAATGAAATCAGTTAACTAAAGGAACTCACCATGGGCACTTTGAATTCCTAGTTATGCCTTTTGGTCTCACTAATGCCCTATCAACATTTCAGAGTTTGATGAACACAGTTTTTGCTCAATACCTGAGGAAGTTCATTCTAGTGTTCTTTGATGACATTTTGATCTACAGCACTAACTGGGAGCAACACTTACAACACCTGGCTACTGCTTTTGAGCTATTGAGGAAGCATCAACTATTTGTTAAGAGGAGCAAATGTAACTTTAGAGTACAGGAAGTAGAATATTTGGGTCATGTTATCTGTCAACAGGGGGTATCAATGGATCCCCACAAGGTATCAGCTGTGGTGCAGTGGCCATTCCCTCAGACTGTCAAGGCTTTGAGAGGATTCCTAGGACTAACTGGCTATTATAGGAGGTTTGTCAGGAACTATGGAGTCATAGCAAGACCACTGAGAGACATGCTAAGAAAGGATGCCTTCAAATGGACCCCAGCTGGTCAACAAGCTTTTGCAAACCTGAAGCAAGCTCTAACTTCTTCACCTGTGCTAGGCTTCCCTGATTTCTCCCAGGACTTTGTAATTGAATCAGATGCTTCTTGGGGGTTGGGGGGGGGGGGGGGGGAATTGGTGCTTTTCTAATGCAACAAGGTCGACCAATAGCATTCTTCAGCAAAGCATTATGCCCAAGAAATCAGGCCTTATCAGTGTATGAAAGAGAACTTCTAGCTATCATCACAGCTGTGCAAAGATGGAGGCCCTATCTCATAGGCAGGCATTTCATTATCCTTACTGATCATCACAGTCTTAAGTACCTGCTAGAGAAAAGAATTACCACCCCTAGCCAACAGAGGCTGGTAAAATTAATGGGGGTATGACTACACCATCCAATACAAGAAGGGCAAAGACAACACTGCAGCTGATGCCCTTTCCAGAAGGGAACATGAAGGCAATCTTCCTGACATCCAATGCTGCAGTCTAACTGGTCTCAACACAAAAATGTGGTCCAGGATCCATGTATCCTGGGTTGGAGATGCCAAGTTGGAAAAGATAGTGGTTGCTTTGCAACAAGATCCAGCTGCTAAACCTCACTACCAGCTAAAAGGAGGTGTCTTGACCAGGAAAGGGAAGGTGGTGATAGACCATGATCCAGACCTGAGAAGAGAGCTACTGCAGCTACACCGCCCATTGAAGGGTCATTCTAGAGTCCAAGCAACTTTGATGAGGCTGAAGCAGTATTTCTATTGGAAGGGAATGAACCCTGATGTTTATCAGTTTATTCAGGCCTGTGATACCTGTCAAAGGTGCAATAATGAGAATGTGGCCTCACCTGGCTTGCTACAACCATGACCCAGACCTGAGAAGAGAGCTACTGCAGCTACACCGCCCATTGAAGGGTCATTCTAGAGTCCAAGAAACTTTGATGAGGCTGAAGCAATATTTCTATTGGAAGGGCATGAAGCCTGATGTTTATCAGTTTATTCAGGCCTGTGATACCTATCAAAGGTGCAAAAATGAGAATGTGGCCTCACCTGGCTTGCTACAACCCTTAGACATTCCCCAAAGGGTGTGGCAACATATCTCTATGGATTTTGTGGAAGGGTTGCCTAATTCTGGAGGTAAAACTGCTATACTGGTTGTCATTGACAGGCTGAGCAAATATGCTCATTTCTTGAGTTTGAAACACCCCTACACTGCTCTAGAGGTGGCTCAATTATTCCTGGATCATATATTTCGACTGCATGGGTGGCTTCAGACCATAGTCTCAGACAGAGATGCTGTATTCTTAAGTAAGTTCTGGAAGGAGTTTTTCAAGCTACAAGGGGTTAAGCTACACATGTCCACAGCCTACCACCCACAAAGTGATGGTCAGACTGAGGTTCTTAATAGGTGCTTGCAGTGTTATTTGAGATGTATGGTTGCTGAGAGACCTAAGGAGTGGTGTAAGTGGCTACATCTTGTTGAATAGTGGTACAATACCTCCTATCACTCAGCTCTGCACACTTCACCCTATGAAGTGCTATATGGCCAACCCCCTTCTCCACTAGTTCCTTACCACCCATTTGATTCCCAGCTGGACTTGGGCTGCAGAAGCTTACAAGCAAGAGAAGCTACCCTCAGATCCATCAAGTTCCATTTATCTCAAGCTCAACAAAGGATGAAAGTGCAAGCTGATAAAAGAAGATCTGAACGAGTACTAGTTGTTGGTGACTGGGTTGATGGGCGACTGCAGCCCTATAGGCAGACCTCCCTCAAGGCTCACAATCATCATAAACTGTTGCCTAAGTACTTTGGACAATTTGAGATGATAGCCAGAGTTGGGTCTGTTTCCTACACACTACAGCTACCTTCTGAATCCAGATTTCATCCTACATTTCATGTGTCACAACTAAAGAAAAGGATTGGTTCAGCTCCTGCTACCCCTACTTTGCCTGCACATCTGACAGATCATGAAGTTACTCTTAAGGTGCCTGAAGCTATAGTCGACAGAAGGTTGCTTCCTAGAAATGGAGTGGGAGTGCCACAGGTGTTAATCAAGTGGTTTAATGCATCACCAGATGATAGTACATGGATGGATTACTCCACTTTTTGCAGCCAGTTCCCTGATTTCAATCCTTGAGGACAAGGATTATTTTGAGTGGCGGGTAGTTGATATAGGCTAAATTGACAGTTAGTTCGGAGAGGGGCATTTGAAAATCAGTTAGGAAAAGGGTCGTTGGATCCAAACGGTGTCGTTTGGTTAAGTGAGACACATTAATAAAACTAGTCAATACTGCGTCGTTTTGGGTTAATGAAATCAGTTAACTAAAGGAGCAAACGACGTCGTTTAAGTCCACATCAGCTGAGTTAGTTATCTGCTGATTCTGTTAGCCAGCTAAGCAAAGAGTTAGTTAGTGGTTAGGGTTAAATTGGGAAAATTCTCTCTTGTAAATCATTGTGTGAATTTTGTGAATGAAATTACTGAACTTTCTTCTCTCTCTCTCACGATCACTTTACTCTAGCCAATTCCAATTTCTGTTCAGGAACTTTCTCAGTTCCTTAGGAAGTTGATTCTTTTCCTCCATTTTGATTAGCTCACGAATTAGGTTGTATCACCCTCTTACGCAAGCAATATTGTGTTATTTCAAAAGCTATTGTTGCAAAATCGAAAAAATGTGCAGCGATTTTGTTTGAGAAGTAACGGGATTATCGCAAAGTCCACCTCCTAGCCAACACCTTGGAGATGATAAATTTTTTTAGAAGAGTAGTACTAATGGCTCATTTACTTTTGCTTTAATATATGAGGTTCTTACCAGTTCTGGTGTGGCTTGAAAAAAATCGAATTTTCCTTTAGTTGTGTGGTAAAAGTAAAATTTTTACAAATTGTGAAAGACATTAACACCATATTTCCTTAGAGGATACGTGCATGACTTGTGGAGTGGAGGATGAAATTGTATAGCCTATTGACACGATCCGAAATTCGGCTAGGCCGTGCGGGCACCCGACATCATCCCCTAGATCCGTCGAGCAAACCTTACTAATTAAATGAGGAAAATAAATATAATTCAATTCATAAATAAGAACAAGATTTAAAAAAAAACACAGACATACTGATAACTTTAAGCTGTACAAAAAAATTACAGCTGACTACCAAATATACTAGGTTTAGGACTATCCAGACTAGACCCAGACTAGACATCTAAGCGTACAAAAGAAGACAGATACCTTCTGAAGGGAGCAAAATGCAACTGAAATAATAAACAATAAACTAGTGGCCATCCGGAATAAAAGCTGGCTCACCCTGACAGTTGAAGTCGTCTTCGCTCCTTCGCAACATGGCGAACTCAATTCTGGAGCGAACATGCCGAAACGAAATAGATAGACAAGAAACAAACAACAAATAAGGGTGAGTCAAACGGACTCAATAAGTGGGGCAGACTAGCCACCTCAAAGAATAGAATAGCTAGCCAGGGAGAAGAAACAGATAAACCAAATTCCTCTTATTTAAATTATAAAAAAAATAGAGCCAGATAATAACCAGAAACACTTATGAAACCATAAACTCAACCAGGAATACGAGCCAGAAACTTATCAACAATAAGCAACGCACGTTTAAGCAGAACAGTAGTCATGTACCACAAGTCTACACAATGGTATGAAATGAAATGGAATGACATGAAATGAAATGAAATGAGATGAAATGAAATATTATGCAAAGGGTTACATGTGCCAAATGAATGGAGTGGAATCCTCCTGCTCCTAGGGCGGAATCCTCCTGCCCACAGTATGATGCAATGGAGCGGAATCCTCCTGCTTCTAGGGCGGAATCCTCCTAGCCTCAATATAATGCAATGTAGCGGAATCCTCCTGCTCCTAGGGCGGAATCCTCCTACACTCATCCTCCTGCTCCTAGGGCGAATCCTCCTACCCTCAATACGATGCAATGGAGCGGAATCCTCCGGCTCCTAGGGCGAATCCTCCTACCCTCAATATGATGCAATGGAGCGGAATCCTCCTGCTCCTATATAATATAAACAAGAGGCGGAATACTCTTGCACTCAGTAAATGATATAGCAATGTAATGCATATGAATGCAATATAAAGCAATAATAACCCTTCACCGGCGTGGGACTCTCATCGACAGCCGGGAAGTCGATGCCAACTCACAGCCAAAGTACAATGCTCAGATCCTCAATGCAATACCAACAACAGGACATAACATATAATATACAATGTGAATCCAAAGCTAAGGCGTAATGAGTACGCCTATCGGCAGCTACACACGTAAGGAACATGTGGTAGAAAATCCACGAGGCCAAGTGCCTCCAAAGAAATGGATATAAACACTTACCTTGTTTCAAGGTGCTACTCAACAACGCTTTATTCTTTGGATCTACTGCCAACGATCCTGCTTATTCAATAAGCAGAAAGTATATCAAATTAGGCTAAAGGCTTCATTCCTCACATCTTAGGGCAATCCGGTTAGGAACCTGATACTCTATTCGCATACGTAATACGCAGACCAGGCCTATGTACAGGGTTTAAGGTCACATAACCAAACCCTAAATAAATTACATTTATATGTTGCCCATAACTCACTGAGTACGAATATATAATTAATTCCATTATCGGAGTCCAATTGACCCTTCAAACTATTAATGAACTTATTAAAATGATGTCTAATATCCCAATTTTTACCTTCAAAATATATTCAAACACACATAATAAACTCAAATAACATATTAAGATCATTACCTGAATATTTCAGAGTAAAATTTACTTTTCTCCGGCTCTTTTCTCATTTTCTGGCTTTTTTTTCCTCTGCATTTCATTTTCCCCTTTCCTTTCTGTTTCTCGTTCTCTGTATTCCATTTTGTATAGCTATTGTAAGCTTGGCCCTTGCCACTGCCTAACTTTTATCCTTTTCCTTATTGCTTTCTTTTCTTTTGTCTTTTCTTTTCCCTTTTCTTTTATTTAATTTTCTTTTCTTTTCTTTTCTTTTCGCGACAAAAATTTAAAAGGAATTCTACGAAATTCGAAATAATCTCAAATTTCTCAAGTAAATTATACACAATATATATATATATATATATATATATATATATATATATATATATATATATATATATATATATATATATATATATATATATATATATATATATATATATATATATATATATATATATATAACATACTCGCTGAGACGGATCTCAAATCGGACTCCCAAAACTCAATATTCAAATTAAATAGAAAATGTCAAATTATTTAACTTTCGGCATTTTAGCGGAATCTAGCCGAACAACCTCGAAATTCACTTTTAAAAAATCAAAAAAGTCACAAATAATCATACGAACCTTACGGCGCTTTCGGATTTCGAACCGGAGCTCATTCGCCAAAACCGAGCTCGAAAATCTCTTTTAAAGATTTTTCGACAATAAAAACTGAAACCTTCTTCCGATGCCTACTAAACAAGGTCTGATTTAGCTCAAATTTTATAGATAAGTCCCAATGGACCTTATGAAGATTTTAAAATTATCAGGCACGCCAATCAGAGTACTAACTTCCAAACTGACTACCTAAGGTCGTTTCATTCTCCTCCACTTAAACTCTCGTTCGTCCTCGAACGAGCCTAAGTCTAAAAAAAATCAACAGATAACGGGAGAATTTACACGACCTTCATAAACTACTCCACAGACATTATTTCATGATTGCAGAATCAGAATTATAATACGAACACCGAACTCTTGGTATAAAACATATCTGGATAATATAATAATACCATTCCCCAGCTTATTTTGACTAAACTGGCCCTTCCTCGATCACGAGAGGAGAGTTTTACTTTTTCAAAACAAAGATATACGGAACTCTGGATGGATTAACATGATTCAACCAATAATCACCTCTTCGATATACCTTTCGATATATAACAGGTCGATGGAACTAAGAATTAGCTCACGCTTGATGCAATAGGGGGAGCTTTTGAAGTACCTTGTCACTACACACTATAGAAGATTTGATGCAAGCTATATTATTTTTACAAACGCACTATGCAACATCTCAGCTGATGTTAGTGTTGTTCCGCAAGCTCCTTGTGGGAATGTAGTTACTCATATCCTAATGTATGTCAAAGGTTCATATGAACAGGGTCTATCATATAAGGATAAGGATCATGCAAATACTACTGCATAGTATGATGCAGGCCAGGAATGATCTCCAGACTTAACATCTACTTCAGGGTATTGTCTTTGAATTGGAAATATTATGACTTGAAAAAGTGAAAATAAAATAGGCATGTAGTTGGATCATGAGTTGAGGCAGAATACCAGCAACAGAGTTGATTGTATGTGCACTTATAATGCTAAATTAACTTCTCAAAGAGTTGAGGTGCAAATGAGATATGCCAATGATGGATGGACGATAAGCTGCACCAGACCTTTAACTCTAAATTTCCATGAAGTAAAATAGCGTCAATATGAGGATCCCGTCCTAGTTGAATATAGACATATACCCAGAAAAAAATCGGAGTCACCATACAGGGTTACTACTGACGGTGTTCTCATGTATAAAGATAGACATTATGTCCCTGATGTTGCAGATTTACTTGGACAGATTATGATAGAGGCACATTATTCCAAATACAGTATTCATCCAGGTTCGACTAAGATGTACCATGATCTTAAGCAGATTTAATAGTGGGACGGAATGAAGTGTGACATAGCAGAATTTGTAGCTCAGTATTCTAATTGCCAGCAAGTTAAAGTCGTGTCATCTTTCCAGACTTTATGCTTTCAGCAGATAGGTACGTATATATGATCAGGTTTCAGCCTTATCTCTAGCATTAATAGATTATTAGAGGGTTTAGCAATGATCGACACTCATTGTAGGTTTCTGTCGTGGCCCTAGGTTGGGTCTTGACAAAAGTGGTATCAACGCCTTAGAGATTTAGTATTACCATTCAATATTTGGAGGAAGACTCCTCCACTTAAAGCACAAACTCATGCAGCTATTTGAATAGGAATAACAATCTTCGCACAGTCTGCTGGACTAAAGAAGATTTAGCTAAAAGCTTAACGTAGGCAGACCTAAGCTACCAACTACCCTTTCGAGTTGTCAAACTGCTGCAACTCTCGAGTTCACAACTCCATACCTTTATCGTAAACACTACCGCCTGCTGGATGGTACTTCTATGACCCTTAGAAGCCTTTAAAAACAATAATATGGTTACCCGGCTACAATAACACGTACTCTGGCTCGACACGGGGAACATTACAAGCGGCTACAAACCGCCTAAGCTCACTAGTGCCGGACGAAGAAGAAATGAAAATGGACCGAGGATAGAAATAATTAGAGCTTCAGGAAGCTCATCTTCTTATTTGCTTGGCTACCAAAGCTAGACTACTTACGAGTCAAAGTAGCCCAAGAATCGCAATTGAAGAAACAGATATTAAATGAGCTTTATGGAACAACATCCATGCCAATTTGACCTCCCAATAAGAAGGAAACTCTGACAATTTATCAGAAACCCTTTTATAACCCAGATAAGCTTATAGGATAACATGAGGTTACTAGCGTTTTGAACCAAGAGGAGATACGAAGATCGAATATTACTTACTAATCACTTTGCACCGGAAGAAACGATAACACTTTCTGATGGTGACGAATTAGGATCCCATTATCCTACCAACATTGAATTTCGAGGAGAGAGGTAAACTAATTGACATAATAACAGAAGGTGGCGTAACAAGATGCCAAGCCGACAATACCGACACTCACTCCCAAATCTCTCACATTTAAATCAGATAAACTAGTAGGGTCTGACAAATTCCTTGAATAAATCATACTAGAAGCTCACCCTTCTACCGCAATCGATTCTTAATAGAAACAATATCCAAGGAAGCCATGGAAACATGGTAAGATAAACGAAGTTCAGACTGATCGTAAGAATCAAATCTTACTCACATATAATGGAAGAAGAATTACATGAGTGTACTACATCGGATATTCCTACCAGACTGACAGTTCATAGAACTACCTCTACAGCTGAGCTGAGCTACTACCCTGATAATCACATTCTAACCACTGCCACAACGCTCTCGACCTCTACTGGATGGTGGCATTTTGATAGCTGATTGAGATCTAAAAGAAATCCCCTACAACTATGCAGGTGCCTGACAACAGGAGAAAAGACGACTGCCTACTTGCCGGAGTAAGGAAAAACTCCTCAAAAGATAACCAGACTCACGACAATGATACCACATTTTTGCTGAAAAATAGAAGCTGGAAGGATTGTTGATAGCTGTAAAGAAAAGACTGAATCTGATCTTGACAAGCTACTGGCGCACTCTAAGAATCATGTGACATAAGCTGAGATAACTTGGAAGGTGATCTCCCAAAATAATCAACTTTTACCTCCAAATGAGGTACTATGGTTAACCACTAGGGCCAGGGGATCTCTTGCTCTCCCGCTCTAACTCTTCCCCATCTAACTTATGGTATGTCAATACCTTTGAGCAATATCAACAACGACGTCAAATGAAGTCCCAACCTCAATTTTTCGAGCCATCTGGGATCTCAAAGAAGGAGAAAGGTCATCAATAATCTTTGAGTCTCTAAAGTCTCATGGACTAGTTCTAATACATATTCAGCCATTCTATAGAATTCAATCTCATATTCTGAAACACCAACAGGCTAACCGATAGGCTACCCTGTCCAATCCACTCAAACTGGCAACACTTTTCATCTTGCTCGCTACTCGAAAGGAACTTTTCCACGAATCTAGAAGAAAAATCGAACCAAGTTAGCTAATAAGAGAGCGGTCCACCAATTCAAGGCTGGACCCCTGAAACAGAAAAGCAGAATAATCAATACCATACCGCTCGATATAATCAAGAGCCTGAAGGATACACTGACATCATTTTATTTTTAAAAAAAAACTTACACAGGGATTATCTAATGCATGGCTATCGGGATGTTCAACCGCATAAAATAATGCAACCTCTTTGAGCACTCAGACCTAATAATTATCTCAGTTACTTAACCAGCCAAAACAACTGGAGGCACAACACATGCTGCCTCCGAAACATACTTTACTGCGGCAATATTAAGACTGGAATAGGAGCTCCCTCAGACCGAACATCTGCATCTGCGGCAACCTGATAAGCTACCTAGCGAATAATAGATTTTTGCAAACATCTGCATCTGCGGCAACCTGGTAAGCTACCTAGCGAATAATAGATTTTTGCGGTATTTGCGCCACCAAGATTCCCATGAAAGAACCGTAGAGAGCTAAGGGAACCACAAGGCCCTGTTCACTTGCCCATCGCGAGCTAAGGGATCAAAACTCTTAGGGCTTCGTCAGTGCTAGCCCCAAGCTAGAATGATTTGTCTTGAACTCATACCGTTTTCTGGTTTATCGCACGAGGGTTCACAATTACCACGAAGGAATTAACGAATTAACAAAAATACTTTTGAATCCTAGACCGACACACGATCAGAAATGAAGGAAATGAAACTTGCTAAATGCCATCATAGCCTCTCGTAGATAAGTACAGAAGTCTATGTACCCATCAGCGAGACTCTACTAGACACTGTCTTAGTCTGGATAGACTCTAAACCGGGCTTTGATACCAACTGACACGACCTTAAATTCGGCTAGGCCGTGCGGGCACCCGACATCCTTCCCTAGACCCGTCGGGCGAACCCTTACTAATGAAATGAGAAAAATAAATATAATTTAATTCATAAATAAGAACAAGACTTAAAAAAACACAGACATACTGATACCTTTAAGCTGTACAAAAGAAATTACAGCTGACTACCCAACATACTAGGTTTAGGCCTATCCAGACTAGATATCTAAGAGTACAAAAGAAGACAGATACCTCCTGAAGGGAGCAAAATGCAACTGAAATAATAAACAATAAACTGGTGGCCATCCGGAATAAAAACTGGCACCCTGACAGCTAAAGTCGTCTTCGCTCATTCGCAACGTGGCGAACTCAATCCTGGAGCGAACATACCGAAACGAAATAGATAGACAAAAGATAAAAAAAAAAAAAAACAAGGGTGAGTCAAAAGGACTCAATAAGTGGGACAGACTAGCTGCCTCAAAGAATAGGATAGCAAGCAGGGAGAAGAAACAGATAAACCAAATTTCACTTATGTAAATTATAAAAAGGCCGAGCCAGATAATAACCGGAAAAACGTATGAAACCATAAACTCAACCAGGAATACGAGCCAGAAACATATCAACAATAAGCAACGCACGTATAAGATAACAGTAGTCATGTACCACAAGTCTACACAATGGTATGAAATGAAATGGAATGAGATGAAATGAAATATGATGCAAAAGGTCATATGTGCCAAATGAATGGAGCGAAATTGTTACACCCCGTACGTCTAAATTGACGTATATCATTATAATATCATGTTAAGAATGATTTAAGTGAGTTTAAAGTCATAATATGACCATACATGATGTTTATATGTTGATATAAAGTTTGGGAAAAATCGGATTTAAGTTGCGGAAAAACTGACTAAGAAATTGCCTTGTAACGAAACTTTTTCAGCAATTAATTCCGTGTGTTATATGAGGTCTTTTAGGGGCATATGATATACCAAATTTAAGGTCTTGGAGTGTAGTTTCCAACACTTTTAACGGTTTGTTCATAAAAATTATAGATAAAAAGATATGAGCGTCAGAAATCAGGCCAGAAAAAGGGCCATAAGCGCAAAAGATGACTAAAACTGAAATGTCTCAAGTATAAAAGGAAAAATACTCCTCTATCTCTTCATTTCCAGAAACTTAGTGATAGAAGCAGTGTACTCTTGGGTGCTAAAGATATTTTGATGGTTTTGAAGAAAGAACATTGATCTTAGCTCGAAATTGAAGACAAATTACGTCAAAACGCTCTACGCGATTAAGGTAACGTTATGCTACCTTCAATTTCGTATATAGTTTGAGTTTTAGAATTACTTCATGGCTAAGTAAAGTACCCAAATTCTATGTTATAGCTTGTTTAAGCTTTAGAAGGTGTGGAATTCAAAGGAAACAAGGTTTAGAAGCAAGAAACATCAAAGGTATGTAAGGCTAAACCTTTCTTTTAGCAAGGCATGTATCTTTTAGCTTTTGAAGCTTTTATTAGTTCTAAACATAGTATTTCTTCTTAGAAACCTTGTATATACTTAATTTGGTACTAAAATCCAAGGTAAAAGATGTCCAAATCAGCATGACAAAATGTTTCAAAATCTGGAAAATTGTTTTGAAGTTTGGACAGTTGTTAGTATATTGATCATAACTCCTTATACAAAATTGATATTAAGATGATTTAAGAATCTCCAGAATCCTAATACATATATCTACAACTTTCATGAAGACCATAAGGTCTATAACTTTTATCTGCACCCTCAAAACTATGATGCAATATAGGACGCTGGTACTGTCTAGAAATTCTGTACATCCGTGGAATTGTTACGCCACTCTCATCTTGTTATCCAGTTAATTTGTTTATGTTATCAGTTTGTCCGGGTATCCATTCCCGTGTATAGTATAGTGCTGGTTCTGTTTTTTTGTATCATCCAGTTTCAGTGGAAACTCTGCCGAAATTTTTATAAAAATCAAAGAGTTAGACAGATTCTAAGTTTCAGGTTGTGTCTACAATTCCATCCAGAGTTTTCTTATCATTCCTTTGAGTCCATATATATTGTTGCCACATCTGTTATGCCTCATACATGCTTATGCTTATATTGTGATCATGTTATGCGTGATTTGGAGTCCCCCATAGAGGCTGGACATTGGACACACAGTCCGGTCGCGTGTGATACTACCCGTCTGGGGGATACAGCCCCTCTGGTTCAGACGGGAGTTGAAACACCTAGTGTGACCGGGTGTCATTCACACACTCTGACCAGAGAGACTAGATATTACTGGCTGGGGTGGATATAGCCCATAACACCCTCCAGGTTTGTTATATATGCGTATATAGCCACATTATGCACTGCATGATTATACATGGGGCTAGTTCAGTTTTTCAGTTACCTGATTTGGGGGGATACATCCCATAACGCCAGACAGGTACTAGTTCAGATGTTCAGTTACCTGATTTGGGGGGATATAGCCCATAACACCAGACAAGTACCAGTTCAGATAACAGTTCAGTTTTAGCTCAGTACAAGTTATTATTTCTCAGTTTTCAGCCACCAGTTCTTAGCGCCAGGATCAGTTGACAGTTATCAGTTCCAGTTTCTAGTTACCAGTTATCAGTCATATTGCAGTTATTTATCAGTATAGTTCAGCTCAGTCTTCAGTTTCAGATTCAGCTAGAGCTCAGTTTATATTCAGATCATGTTTAGTGCGTTCTTCAGATTTCCAGCTATATTGATATGCTCCAGCTCATATTTACATATCTATATTCCAGCCTTACAGTTTCATTCAGCTATGATATATTATATGTTCATGCCTTACATACTTGGTACATATCGTACTCACGCCCTTTTCTGGGGCGCTGTGATTCATGCCGCGCAGGGGCAGATAGATCAACGTTTGGACCATGTTAGTAGGCCATCTATCAGCTATTGGAGTCACTCCGCTTACTCCCGGAGTTACTTATCCTTTGGTATGTGTACAGTCAACCAGCTTGGGTATGTCGGGGCCTTGTCCCGTCCTTTGTATATTCAGATAAGCACTCTTAGAGGCCTGTAGATATGTCCCTGTGTGGTTCAGTCAGTATGTTATGTATGTCAGCTTATGTTAGCCTTGTCATCTTTTTGCATTGCATAATTCTCATCAGTTAGGTTTATGCTTATTCCGTTTATCAGTTATATTCATGGTTAGCAGATTATCAGTAGGATTAGTGATGATCGACACTTAGTGGTTGTCATCCGTCGCGGCCCTAGGTTGGGTCGTGACAAAAGTGGTATCAGAGCAGTTCAGTCCTAGGGTGTCTACAGGCCGTGTCTAGTAGAGTCTTGTTTAGGAGTATGTTGCGCGCCATACTTTTGAACAGGAGGCTACAAGGCACTTCAGGACAGTTGTCTTTCTTTCTTCTCTAGATCGTGCGATAGAGCCATGATTATAGAATTCAACCCTCTAACAATAGTAATTTCAGCAAAGTGATGCCGCCAAAGAAACTAACAGCTGCCCAGAAGGGCAAGGTTATTGCCGGCCAGGGTATTAGTAGAGTGCCACCTAAGGTGGATTAGAGTGAGGAGTCCAGACCTGAGGCTCCATCCGAGGCCTCACAGATCCTATCAGTTCAGGGTGATATTAGAGGTACTGCAGCTACTATACCTCCACCTTCTTAGCCTGATAGTCAGGGGCAGGAAATGAGGGATGCCATCAGATTATCGACTAGTGTTGTAGTTGCTCAGACTAGACAACACAGTGCAGATGCCCAGGGAGATGTTGGATCCAGGATCAATGATTTTATCAGGCTAGAGCCTACAGTCTTTACCGGATCCCGTATAGGAGAAGACTCTCAGGATTTTCTATTGAGGATAGCTAGAGTGTTGAGGGTTATGCACGTGTCAGACACAGAGTTAGTAGAGTTGGCTGCATTCAGATTGCATAACCTAGCAGCAGGGTAATACCAGACATGGGAGCTATCTAGACGGCCTGATGCTACTCCCACGACTTGAAAGGAATTCTCAGATACCTTCCTTTATCAGTATATGCCTATAGAGACATAGGGAGCCCGTGCTAATCAGTTCCTGACCTTGAGACAGGGAAGTTTAAGTGTAGAAGAGTATAATTATTGCTTTAGTTCTTTAGCATGGTTTGCCCCTACGGTGGTAGTGAGTATGGAGGATAGAATTCACAGGTATATAGTGGGACTAGCTCCACGCCTAGTGAACGAGCGTATGACAGTTGCTATGCAGTCATGTATGAACATAACATTCAGGCATTTGCTTTGTTACTTGAGGAGAGGAAGCAGAAATAGAGAGCCGACAGGGATAAAGTGCTAGACAAGAGGGGCAGATTTTCTGGTTCGTTTGGAGAGACGTCTGGAGCGAGTAGATAGCATAGTGTTAGACAACCACCAGCTAGTATACCTACATAGTCTCGTGGCTTTAGATCTGATAGACCTCCTCAGTCCAGATCTAGTCACACATCACTGACTTCAAGATTAAAGTGTCGTGGTACTTCTATACCGGCCAGTCAGACATATCCCAGATGTTCGGATTGTGGTAGACGTCACTTGGGTCCATGTAAGTTAGGAGTTGATACTTGTTATATTTGTCGCGAGGCAGCTATTTCATGAAAGGTTGCCCGCCTAGGGGTGGCAGTTGTACAGCCCAGCCAGCTAGATCACCAGTTGCTTGCTCAGCATCAGCACGCCATCAGGGGCATGTTTTTCATGATGGCACCTGTATAACAGAAAGAATTTAAGGAGCAATTGAAGGATTTGTTAGATAAAGGCCTCATCAGACCCAGCATTTCCCCGTGGGGAGCCTCGATGCTATTTGTAAAAAAAAAAAAAAAAAAGATGGCTCTCTACGTATGTGCATAGATTACAGACAGCTGAATAAAGTCATTATTAAGAATAAATACTCTCTGCCCAGGATTGATGTCTAGTTTGACAAGCTCCAGGGTGCCAAGTGCTTCTCGAATATAGATTTGCGATCAGGCTACCATCAGGTTAGAGTTAGAAAATCTGATATACCTAAGACTGCATTTAGGACTTGGAATGGCCATTATGAGTTTTTAGTGATGTTGTTTGGACTCACTAATGCCTTTTCAGTATTTATGGATCTAATGGACAGCGTATTCAGGCCTTATCTAGATTTATTTGTGATTATATTTATTGATGATATTCTCATCTATTCAAAGTCTGAATCAGAGCATGCAGAGCACCTACGCACAATATTGGATACATTTTGGGACCAATAATTATATGCTAAGTTCTCAAGTGTGAATTCTGGATAGATTCAATGGCATTTTTTGGCCATATAGTTTCAGCAGAAGGAATTAAAGTAGATGACCAGAAGATCGAGGCTGTGAAGAATTTGCCCAGACCTACGACGCTAACTGAAGTACGTTGTTTTCTGGGTTTGGAAGGTTATTACAGGAGGTTCATAGAAGGTTTTTCCTTCATTGCAGCTCCACCAAATTGACACAGAAAATAGGTTAATTTCAGTGGTCTGATTCTTGCGAGCACAGTTCCAAGAACTAAAGAACAGGTTGATAACAGCTCCAGTACTTACACTTCCAGAGGGATCTGAGGGCTATGTCATTTACTGTGATGCTTATCGAATTGGTCTTCGTTGTGTTTGATGCAGCATGGAAGAGTAATTGCTTAAGCTTCTAAGCAGCTGAAAAAGCACGATCAGAACTACCTCACCCATGATCTTGAGCTTTCAGCAGTCATTCATGCATTGAAGATTTGGAGACATTATTTTTACGGTGTTCATGTTGATATTTATACGGATCACAAGAGCCTCAAATACATATTTAAGCAAAAGGAGTTGACCCTATGATAGAGGTGGTGGCTAGAGTTGCTGAA
The DNA here is from genome assembly GCA_029990175.1 of Petunia secreta. Lineage (NCBI taxonomy): Eukaryota > Viridiplantae > Streptophyta > Magnoliopsida > Solanales > Solanaceae > Petunia > Petunia secreta. The sequence goes on from JARKIP010000120.1 coordinate 405,658, forward strand.
GGGCTATGACATGGACATTCTTTATCATCCGGGTAAAGCGAACGTTGTTGCTGATTCCCTTAGCCGCAAGCCTATGGGTAGTCTATCTTATTTACAACCAGAGAAAATAAAGTTAGCTCATACACTCTACCAGTTGGCCAGCATGGATGTCAGATTAATAGATTCAGAGGACGCAAGAGTTACAGTTCAGAACGCAACCACTACTTGCCTAGTGACATAAGTAAAGCAGCGCCAGTATGAGGATCCAGTTTTAGTTCAATACAGGCAGATAGCCAGAAGAAAACCAAAAATTATTATATAGGTTACTAATGACGGGGTTCTTATATATAAAGATAGACTTTGTGTTCCTGATGTTGCAGATTTATGTGGACAGATTATGACAGATGCACATTATTCCAGATACACTATTCATCCTAATTCGACTAAGATTTACCATGATCTTAAGCAGATTTATTATTGAGACGAAATGAAGCGTGACATAGCAGAATTTGTGGCTCAGTGTGCTAACTGCCAGCAGGTTAAAGTTGAGCATTAAAAAAAACCTAGTGGCTTGTTACAGGAAGTCGAGATTCCATCATAGAAATGGGAAGCAGTGAATATGGACTTCATTACAGGCTTGCCCCGTATGCGGAGCAGATATGACTCTATTTGGGTTATAGTTGGCAGGCTTACTAAATGAGCTCATTTCTTTCCTATTAGAACTACATATACAGCAGAGGATTATGCTAGACTTTATATCAGAGAGATAGTGCGCCTACATGGTATTCCAGTATTTATTATTTCAGACGGGGGCGCACTAGATTACAGCTAATTTCTATAGATCGTTCCAGACAGGTTTAGGGACACAGGTGTATCTGAGTACAGTATTTCATCCATAGACAGACAGACAGGCTGAGCGGACCATTCAGACATTAGAAAATATGCTTAGAGCTTACGTGTTAGATTTTAGAGGCAGCTGGAATGGTCACCTACTGTTGATAGAGTTTGCATATAATAATAGCTATCATTCTAGCATACAGATGGTGCCATATGAAGCTTTATATGGGCGCAAATACAGGTCTCCCATAGGATGGTTCAAGGTTGGCAAGTCTCAATTGATAGGTCCAGATTTAATCCTACAAGCAGTTGATAAAGTCAAGTTGATCAGGGAAGGATTATTAGCAGCTTAGAGCAGACAGAAGTCCTATACAGATAACCGACATCGAGATTTAGAATTTCATATTGGCGATTGGGTATTCCTGAAAGTATCACCTATGAAAGGCGTTATGAGATTTGGAAGAAAGGGGAAGCTTAGCCCTAGACTTATTGGTCCATATCAGGTTATCAGGCGAGTTGGGCGTGTAGCCTACGAGTTGGACCTTCCAGCAGACCTTCAGGAGGTACATCCAGTATTCCATGTTTCTATGCTCAGAAAATGTGTTGGAGATCCTTCTAGAGTTGTACCAGTAGATGATATACAGATCACGGAGCAATTAACTTATGAAGAGGTGCCAATTGCAATTTTAGATAGGCAGATTTGTCGACTAAGGATGAAAGACATTCCTTCAGTTAAGGTGCTATGACGAAGCAATAATGTAGAAGAAATAACTTGGGAAGCTGAAAATGACATGAGGGCCAAATATATACATCTCCTCATTACTTCGAGTATGTAACAGATCATTGCTTAATGCTTCTACATACTTCATTTAACATTCGAGGACGAATGTTCCTAACGGGGGAATGATGTTACACCCCGTACGTCTAAATTGACGTATATCATTATAATATCATGTTAAGAATAATTTAAGTGAGTTTAAAGTCATAATATGACCATACATGATGTTTATATGTTGAATATAAAGTTTGGGAAAAATTGGATTTAAGTTGCGGAAAAACTGACTAAGAAATTGCCTTGTAACGAAGCTTTTTCAGCAATTAATTCTGTGTGTTATATGAGGTCTTTTAGGGACATATGATATACCAAATTGAAGGTCTTGGAGTGTAGTTTCCAACACTTTTAACGGTTTGTTCATAAAAATTATAGATAAAAAGATATGAGCGTCAAAAATCAGGCCAGAAAAAGGGCCATAAGCGCAAAAGAGGACTAAAACTGAAATGTCTCAAGTATAAAAGGAAAAATACTCCTCCATCTCTTCATTTCAAGAAACATAGTGATAGAAGCAGTGTACTCTTGGGTGCTAAAGATATTTTGATGGTTTTGAAGAAAGAACATTGATCTTAGCTCGAAATTGAAGACAAATTACGTCAAAACGCTCTACGCGATTAAGGTAACGTTATGCTACCTTCAATTTCGTATATAGTTTGAGTTTTAGAATTACTTAATGGCTAATTAAAGTACCTAAATTCTATGTTATAGCTTGTTTAAACTTTAGAAGGTGTGGAATTCAAAGGAAACAAGGTTTAGAAGCAAGAAACATCAAAGGTATGTAAGGCTAAACCTTTCTTTTAGCAAGGCATGTATCTTTTAGCTTTTGAAGCTTTTCTTAGTTCTAAACTTAGTATTTCTTCTTAGAAACTTGTATGGTACCAAGGAAACCTTGTATATACTTAATTTGGTACTAAAATCCAAGGTAAAAGATGTCCAAATCAGCATGACAAAATGTTTCAAAATCTGGAAAATTGTTTTGAACTTTGGACAGTTGTTAGTATATTGATCATAACTCCTTATACAAAATTGATATTAAGATGATTTCAGAATCTCCAGAATCCTAATACATATATCTACAACTTTCATGAAGACCATGAAGTCTATAACTTTTATCTGCACCCTCAAAACTATGATGCAATACAGGACGCTGGTACTGTCTAGAAATTCTGTACATTCGTGGAATTGTTACGCCACTCTCATCTTGTTATCCAGTTAATTTGTTTATGTTATCAGTTTATCCGGGTATCCATTCCCGTGTATAGTATAGTGCTGGTTCTGTTTTTGCGTATCATCCAGTTTCAGTGGAAACTCTGCCGAAATTTTTATAAAAATCAAAGAGTTAGACAGATTCTAAGTTTCAGGTTGTGTCTACAATTCCATCCAGAGTTTTCTTATCATTCCTTTGAGTCCATATATATTGTTGCCACATCTGTTATGCCTCATACATGCTTATGCTTATATTGTGATCATGTTATGCGTGATTTGGAGTCCCCCATAGAGGCTGGACATTGGACACACAGTCCGGTCGCGTGTGATACTACCCGTCTGGGGGATACAGCCCCTCTGGTTCAGACGGGAGTTGAAACACCTAGTGTGACCGGGTGTCATTCACACACTCTGACCAGAGAGACTAGATATTACTGGCTGGGGTGGATATAGCCCATAACACCCTCCAGGTTTGTTATATATGCGTATATAGCCACATTATGCACTGCATGATTATACATGGGGCTAGTTCAGTTTTTCAGTTACCTGATTTGGGGGGATACATCCCATAACGCCAGACAGGTACTAGTTCAGATGTTCAGTTACCTGATTTGGGGGGATATAGCCCATAACACCAGACAAGTACCAGTTCAGATAACAGTTCAGTTTTAGCTCAGTACAAGTTATTATTTCTCAGTTTTCAGCCACCAGTTCTTAGCGCCAGGATCAGTTGACAGTTATCAGTTCCAGTTTCTAGTTACCAGTTATCAGTCATATTGCAGTTATTTATCAGTATAGTTCAGCTCAGTCTTCAGTTTCAGATTCAGCTAGAGCTCAGTTTATGTTCAGATCATGTTTAGTGCGTTCTTCAGATTTCCAGCTATATTGATATGCTCCAGCTCATATTTACATATCTATATTCCAGCCTTACAGTTTTATTCAGCTATGATATATTATATGTTCATGCCTTACATACTTGGTACATATCGTACTCACGCCCTTTTCTGGGGCGCTGTGATTCATGCCGCGCAGGTGCAGATAGATCAACGTTTGGACCAAGTTAGTAGGCCATCTATCAGCTATTGGAGTCACTCCGCTTACTCCCGGAGTTACTTATCCTTTGGTATGTGTACAGTCAACCAGCTTGGGTATGTCGGGGCCTTGTCCCGTCCTTTGTATATTCAGATAAGCACTCTTAGAGGCCTGTAGATATGTCCATGTGTGGTTCAGTCAGTATGTTATGTATGTCAGCTTATGTTAGCCTTGTCATCTTTTTGCATTGCATAATTCTCATCAGTTAGGTTTATGCTTATTCCGTTTATCAGTTATATTCATGGTTAGCAGATTATCAGTAGGATTAGTGATGATCGACACTTAGTGGTTGTCATCCGTCGCGGCCCTAGGTTGGGTCGTGACAGAAATCCTCATGCCCTCAGTATGATGCAATGGAGCGGACTCCTCCTGTTCCTAGGACGGAATCCTCCTACCCTCAATATAATGCAATGAAGCGGAATCCTCCTGCTCCTAGGGCGGAATCCTCCTACCCTCAATATGATGCAATGGAGCGGAATCCTCCTACCCTCAATATGATGCAATGGAGCGGAATCCTCCTACCCTCAATATGATGCAATGGAGCAAAATCCTCCTGCTCCTATGGCGGAATTCTCCTATCCTCAATATGATGCAATGGAGCAGAATCCTCCTGCTCTTAGAGCGAATCCTCCTACCCATATGATGCAATGGAGCGGAATCCTCCTGCTCCTATATAATATAAACCAGAGGCAGAATACTCCTGCACTCAGTAAATAATATAGCAATGTAATGCATATGAATGCAATATAAAGCAATAATAACCCTTCACCGGTGCAGGACTCTCATCGACAGCCGGGAAGTAGATGCCAACTCACAGCCAGAGTACAATGCTCAGATCCTCAATGCAATACCAACAACAGGATATAACATATAATATACAATGTGAATCCAAAGCTAAGGCGTAATGAGTACGCCTATCAGCAGCTACACACGTAAGGAACATGTGCTAGAAAATCCACGAGGCCAGGTGCCTCCAAAAAAATGGATATAAACACTTACCTTGTTTCAAGGTGCTACTCAACAACCGCTTTATCCTTTGGATTTACTGCCAACGATACTGCCTATTCAATAAGCAGAAAATATATCAAATTAGGCTAAAGGCTTCATTCCTCAAATTTTAGGGCAATCCGGTTAGGAACCTGATACCCTATTCGCATATGCAATACGCAGGCCAGGCCTATGTACAGGGTTTAAGGTCACATAACCAAACCCTAAATAAATTATATTTATATGATGGCCATAACTCACTGAGTACGAATATATAATTAATTCTATTATCGGGGTCCAATTGACCCTTTAAACTATTAATGAACTTATTAAAATGATGTCTAATATCTCAATTTTTACCTTCAAAATATATTCAAACACACATAATAAAATCAAATAATATATTAAGATCATTACCTGAATGTTTTAGGGTAAAAATTTACTTTTCTCCAGCTTTTTTCTCATTTTCTGGCTTTTTTTTCCTCTGCATTTCATTTTCCCCTTTCCTTTTTATTTCTCGTTCTCTGTATTCCATTTTGTATAGCTATTGTAAGCTTGCCTCTTGCCACCGCCTAACTTTTATCCTTTTCCTTATTGCTTTCTTTTCTTTTGTCTTTTCTTTTCCCTTTTCTTTTATTTAATTTTCTTTTCTTTTCTTTTCTTTTCGCGACAAAAATTAAAAAGGAACTCTACGAAATTCGAAATAATCTCTAATTTCTCAAGTAAGTTATACACAATATATATATATATATATATAACATACTCACTAAGACGGATCTCAAATCGGACTCCCGAAACTCACTATGCAAATCAAAATGGAAAAAGGTCAAATTATTTAACTTTCGGTATTTTAGCGGAAACTAGACGAACAACCTCGAAATTCACTTTCAAAAAATCACCAAAGTAAAAAATAATCATACGAACCTAACGGCACTTTCGGATTTCTAATCGGATCTCATTCGCCAAAACTGAGCTCGAAAATCTCTTTTTAAGATTTATCGACAATAAAAACTGAAACCTTCTTCTGATGCATGCTAAACAAGGTCTAATTTAGCTCAAATTTTACAGATAAGTCCCAATGGACCTTACAAAGATTTTAAAATTATCAGCACGTCAATCGGAGCACTAACTTCCGAAATGACTACCTAAGGTCGTTTCATTCTCCTCCACTTAGGGCAATCCGGTTAGGAACCTGATACCCTATTCGCATACGCAATACGCAGGTCAGGCCTATGTATAGGGTTTAAGGTCACATAATCAAATCCTAAATAAATTATATTTATATGTTGCCCATAACTCACTGAGTACGAATATATAATTAATTCCATTACCGGAGTCCAATTGACCCTTTAAACTATTAATGAACTTATTAAAACGATGTCTAATATCCCAATTTTTACCTTCAAAATATATTCAAACACACGTAATAAAATTTAATAATATATTAAGATCATTACCTGAATGTTTTAGGGTAAAAATTTACTTTTCTCCGGCTCTTTTCTCATTTTCTGGCTTTTTTTTCCTCTGCATTTCATTTTCCCCCTTTCCTTTATGTTTCTCGTTCTATGTATTCCATTTTGTATAGCTACTGTAAGCTTGGCCCTTTCCACTGCCTAACTTTTATCGCTTTCCTGTTGCTTTCTTTTCTTTTGTCTTTTCTTTTGGCAGAAATGGTTGTTTGCCATCTGAACTTGTCCAAAATTATCATTTTACCATCTAATCTTTACGGACACCCGCTCACCCCCTCCCCATAATAACTTTCAAATAATATTATGTGCCCTCTCACTTACTCTTGACCAGTTGCACCGCGGGGAGTGTATTACACTCGCGCCACATAAGCTAACACTTGGAAGCCACATCATTTACACATCACAACCACCTCATTTTAGCTTTTTTTTTTTCTTCTTCTTCTTCTTCATAGCACCACACCCACCATAGCCGCTACCACCATGAAACTCCATTTCCACCACCAACCTTTCTCTTTTAGTTTCTAACCTTTCTTTTTGAACACCACAATAGTCCAACTACACCGTTTTAACACCACCATGTACGACAACAACAACAACAACTCCACTGCCTTAACACCACCATTATCACCGTCCAATTTTTTATTTTTTTTAAAGCTAAGAAAGTAACCCGGAATAAAACAATCTTTCTTCCATCCAATACTCTGCTTCAGACACAAAACAATCTAACTTTCTCTCCCAAATTTTCAAATCACAAAATCTCAATTGAGTCAATTAAGCAGATAAAAGGTTAAAAAAAGAAGGGTCAGCACCCTGACACCGGCGATCTGCTCTCGCGAAGCAGCAACATTGGAAAATTAAGATAATAAGTAACAATAAGCAAGACCCATCAGCATAAAATAGACAACAAGTTTACAAAAATCACAAATTCTTCTTATTAAGGTTGTTGCTAATCATAGACTTCATGATTTATGGTCTCCAAAATTTCTACTGGTCAATTGTAAAGCATGAAACTAGAATTTCATCAATTTAAATTCTTTATGTTGTAGAGTATAAAATTCTCAAAGTCAATCATAGAATATTTGTTAGGACTTACAGTGGTAAAATTGGACACTTAGAAATGGAGAAATAAATGAAGGAGACAAAAAGGGGTGAGGAATGACGTTTAGAAACTAGGAGGAGAAGAGGGAAGTAAGGTTAAAGATGAGAGGTGGTGGGGAAAGGGAGAGTTTATGTTTACGTTTTTGTTTTCTATTTTTTTTATTGTTTTTTAGTTTATGTTTTTGCTTTAATTTTGATTCACTCTCTTTTTTATTTTACTTTTTTTAATATTTTGTCACGTCAGTTTTAAGAGGGATATTTGCTATATTTGAAAGTTGTTAAGGGGGGGAAGCGGGTGCCCGTAAAGATTAGATGGTAAAATGATAATTTGGGACAAGTTCAGATGGCAAACAACCATTTCCGCCCTTTTCTTTTCCTTTTTCTTTTATTTAATTTTCTTTTCTTTTCTTTTCGCAACGAAAATTAAAACGGAACTCTACAAATAATCTCAAATTTCTCAAGTAAGTTATACACAATATATATAACATACTCACTAAGACAGATCACAAATCGGACTTCCGAAACTCAATATGCGAATTAAATGGAAAAAGTCAAATTATTTAACTTTCGGCATTTTAGCGGAAACTAGTCGAACAACCTCGAAATTCACTTTCGAAAACTCACAAAAGTAAAAAATAATCATACGAACCTAACGGCGCTTTCGGATTTCGAATCGGAGCTCATTCGCCAAAACCAAGCTCGAAAATCTCTTTTTAATATTTATTGACAATAAAAACCGTAACCTTCTCCCGATGACTACCAAACGAGGTCTAATTTAGCTCAAATTTTACAGATAAGTTCCAATGGACCTTACGAAGATTTTAAAATTATCAGCACGTCAATCGGAGTACTAACTTCCGAAACAACTACCTAAGGTCGTTTCACCTATTTTGCGTGACTGTATTTATTCCCAGTCTGGTTGGAATCGCACCCTTGCTACAAATGACATGTCTCAATTTTTTTCTCTTGATCTCTGTAGTTGGCTTATTTCTAATTTAATGTCTGAATTCAAGGTAGTTATGAGCGAGGATGTAGAATTTTCCAAGGATATACTTGTTGGAATATCTGGATTTGGCGTAACAATGTTTTTTTTTCAAAATGAGCATCTTTCCGTTGACATAAAAGTAGCAGCTCTGGTTAGCATGATTAGAGCTTGTGTCAATTCTTGGAATGTATTGAAGAATATTGGGGATGTGTCTAACAACATACGGGTAGTTTCGTGGGGTTGGTCACCTCCTTGTGTTGGGTGGGTGGCATTGCACACACATGGGGCTTTTCGAAGGAATATTTTGATGGGTACTGCTGGCATGCCTTTCGTGATTCCAATAGTAGGTGGCTGGGAGATTTCTCAATCATGATTGGAGTTTGCACATCCTTTAGAGCAGAGCTATGGGGAGATCTCACATGTCTTCAAGAAGCCCTGAATAGAGGGAGGCTTCAAGTTGCCTCGAAGATCTGAAAATTCTAGTGTGGTCCAAGTTTTAGAGATCTGGAAGGTCCGTGCCTCATCGAGATGGTGATATTGTCAACTACATTTGTCACCTCTTGGCTAAGAATTGATTGATTTATATTGTCACATCTACATGGAGGACTAATTTAGGAGATGAAGGCTAAATTACCGGGTGTGTGCAATGCCACACATGGGGCTTTTCGAAGGAATAAAACTGCGGATATTTATGTAATTCTTAAATTATACCAAGTAATTAGAATATGATTTTCATTTCAGAAAATAATACCGGAAAAAATATCAAATTGAACCGGATAAATTTTATGTACATACATATACACACACTCACACATATTACTAAGGTGTATCAACTTTTATGTAATAAGCTATATCAAACTTTATTTTAAATTAAAGGAATTCGACATTATCATGTGCTTCATTATTTTTGACTTGCAAAATACGTATATAAATAAGTTAGGTTTCTTAAAAAAGGGATATCATTTGACAACCCATGCTTCAATATGGCTCCACTATCGTATATACATAATTTTATGTTAAGGTTAAATATAACGATACACTAAATTTCTTCAAGGCCTTTTGCTTAGGGGTGATGAAACCACTAACAAGCCAACATGTACTTATTACTCAAAATCTCAACTCCCAAATATATTATACTACTCTTGTGGTCCCATAGAAAGATATTTTTTTAGTTAATAACTCAAATGGTCTTTCAAGTTATGGTAAGTAGTAAGGAAAGTCATTGATGTATTTTTAGTATCAACAACGTCACTCATGTTTGCCTATATATCTCAAAAGATTACTATGGCCTAAAAGTCCACCTTTCTTTCACTAGAAAGATGATGTAGCATACCATGTCACCATAATAAATTTTTAAATATAATTATTCAATCCATAAATTTTTGCAAATTCTGCTGTTGTTTCTTAAATTATATCAGTAGCAGATTAAATAATGCTTACTCGATAAACATTTCTTTCACCAAATAATATTTTTTTCATTTTCTTTTTTACCAACTTATGTATTATCGTATTAATTTATCCGATATAACTTACTTGATAGATATTAATTAATTTTTGAATTAAAATATAAATTAAAAATTGAGGAGAACGAAAAGGTAAAAGAATTGATGCAAAATAAAAATAAAAATCTATTCATTAAGTAGTTTCTTTCATTATATAAAAGTCAGAGGAATCACATTTATTGAAGGGTCAAAAGAAAAAGTTGGTTTGTGGGGGTTACAGAATAACAAACTTAAGATTTATCTTAAGATAAATATAAAAATCCCTAAGTAAAAAAAAATTAATCATAAATATAGGGACAATTTTTTACCGTATAAATGAAGCACCAAAAATTAAAATTAAGATTTTAGCAACCTTTATTAGGTAATTTTATTTTTATTTATTGAGTTATAATTTTTTTTAATTTACACCAACTTTTCATACCTTTGTCCTTCAAATTAGATATTTTGTTTCGATAAATTTTGTATTTTTTTGGGTAAATACTAATTGAGTAGGTTTTATTAGGTAATTAAGAGAATATTTTATTTGGTGAAAAAATAAAAAAATATTATTTAGTGAAAGTAAATATAAATCGAGTAAATATCACTGATTTGCTACAAAGTTTGTTTATAAAATAACATCAAATTTTGCAAAAATCCATAGACTGGATAATCACATTTAAAAGTTTATTAATTTGACATGGCATACCACATCATCTTTCTAGTGAAAGAAAGGTGGAGTTTTAGGCCATAGTATCCTTTTGAGATACATGGCAAACATGAGTAACCTTGTTGATATTAAAAATACATAAGTAACTTTCCTCACTATTTACAATAATTTGGATGACCATTTGAATTATTAACTCCTTTAATTTTTATTTCTATTATTGAATACTTTATTTTTTAACTAGATTGAGTTCTCAAGTCATAACTTAATCGATATGTGTCAATCTGTGTAATTTAGCTTTCTCTTGTCTTTTCTTAATTTGTTATAATACCCTATCATAATAAATTGTTAATTCTCTTAATTAATCACTTTTAACATTGTAAAAATATCTAGATAATTTTTACCAAAGTCCTATGCATTGCAGAGTGTTCTAACATTTAATTAGTCTAGACAATGGCATTGTGTGATAGTTCAATATAGGAGAGCGTAATTGTGTCAAGTATTAAAATATATGCTATTAACCATTCAATAGTCAGTACTTATTCAAAAATTATTTTGCTTCATACTTATGTGTTGCATTCAATCTTGTTATTATTTTATGTAACAAATGCTACATTCTAATAATAATACGACTCTTACCAACAATAACAAATAACAACAACTATGCCGAAGTTCCAAACAAGTTTAGGTTGGTTATATGAATCCTCACTAATCATTTTATTTCCTTTACGGCTCTTAATTACTCGATGTTTTCCAAAAAAAAAAAGTAAATAACGAAAAATAAAAGAATCGTACCGATACCAAAGAGATACAAAGATAACTGAGACGTACGCTTTTGAAAAGTGTAATTTTGGTTATGCACAATAGAGTTACTGAAAAATCAATATGGCATAATTTTTTTAAATAACCGGCCAAAACCGTGTTGACCAGGGGCGGATTTACATGCACCTGACCGGGTGCCACGGCACCCGCAAGCTTCGGTAGGACTTTGTATATTTATGCATATTTATCAGCGAAATAATAGATATATTAACTTTGGCACCCATTGGTAACAAAGGTGCCATGGTGCCAGTGGCCAAAAGTGCATTCTTTCTCCCTGTTGTCTTGGGATCGAGTCCATACTGTTGCATTTTTTTTACTTTTCGGTTTTGCAACATGACGTACTGTTTGTACTTTGTACTAGCTAGGCTTCTCTTTTCCTTCATTTCTTTTCTCTTTCCTTTTTATTTTACAATATGTTCTTTTCTCTTCTGTTTTACTCTTGTTGTTGTTTTTACATTTTTTTTTTTTAGATTTCTGCCATTATTTTTTATTTCATGAAGAACTTATTTTTGATAAAAATTTCCATAATTTTAACAAATATATAGTTTCTCCATTGATGATGCCATATTAAACTATACATATTAAATAATAATTTGAGCAATATCTTCTACTAACTTTTACTAGTATTAAATTTAGTGACTTGATTAATAGATTTTGTAAGTTAATTTTCATAGATTAAAAATTTTTAAAAATTATTGTGCAAAGAATTGAAGATAAAACGTGGCATTTAAGATGGCATTTTAGGTAAATTTTTGAATTGGGGCACTTTTTTTTAAATATATAGCAATGTTCTTCCATACTAAAAAAAAAAAAAAAAACGAGTATGAAAAATTATTAAATTAAACCTCACTTATTAGTCTATTGAGAAATAATGCTTAATAACCCTTAAAGTAACCAAAAAAAAAAAAATTCGGCCCGATCCAACCCGCCTTTCCAAATTTAGTTTTTGTAGCTAAGGATAAATACAAAAACTGGCACCCGTAGCCTTCAAATCCTGGATCCGCCCCTGGTGTTGACACCCCTAAATGCAAGTGTTGCGATACAAATAAAAGGTATTTTCTTTGTCACACTTACTTATGTGATAATTATTTAATAACACCATCTTTATTTTAACTTTGTTAGACCCTACTTAATTTAAAAACTACCAACAACTTTTTAATTACTCTAATCTTTTCTTTCTTATAATTTCTCATCCAAGGGTAATTTTTGAATATTTTCAAAGTCACAATCTACTTCTTAAACTCCGTGCAAAGTCAAACACTGATAAATAAATTGGATGGAAGAAGTAGTTTACTGCCTTCTATTTCAGCTTCAAAAAAAAATGAAAATGCAACAGATCTTTGAGATGATTATGCCTGTCGACCCTCACATAGATTTATCATGACTACAATAATCTAGGGTGAAGTGTAGAATAACCCTCTCAGATTTTATTTGTGATACACAGTGTTTTGAAAAGCACGCGCTTCTGCGCAGCGAGGCGCAGTATCTGTGCTTTTTACGAGTGAAGCGAAGCGGGAAAAAAGCGCGCGCTTTTTTCAGTGAAGCGCGAAGCGTAGTAGTGTTGAAGCGCACGCTTTGCTGCGCTTTTTTAAAAAAAAAATTAAAATCTGATTTGTTTTAAAGGAAAAAAATATAAAGCTAAATTTTAGGATTTTGACACAAAGTAAAAGAAAGAACGCAACCTCTCTCATCACGCAGACCAGATAATTTCTCCTCTTCTTTCTTCTTCCACTCTTCTTCCTTTCTTCTTTCTTCCTCCTTCTTCTTCTTCTTCTTTCTTTTTCTGTTAACAAGAAGACTCTTTTTTTTTTCTTCTTCCTTTCTTCCTCCGATCTCCTTTTCTTCTTTCTATGCTCTGTTTTACTTTCCTTCCTGCTCCGTTTCACCGTCTTTCTTTAAACTCTGTTTTTCTTTATATTTTGGATTTTTTTATTATGCTTGTCCTATGGAGGATTATTTGCTCTTTCTTTTAGTGTTTGGATTGAAACATTTGCTTATTTATCTTATTTTTAATGCGTTCTTGGCTTCTTGCTTATTTAAATACTTCTATTTATTTGTGAAAAAATATTTTTTTATTTTTTTTAAATTGCGCTTCATATATAAAAAGCGCGCGCTTCGCTTTGCGCTTCGCGCTTTGAAGCTCCAGGGTCCTCGTCGCTTCATTGCGCTTCTCGCTCACCAAAATACTGGTGATACATATCTCTTCTTCTTCTCTTTTTCCCCTTAATAATCTAATATTCGATGCTTACCGTTCTACTAAGTGAAATTTGGGTCTAATAGGTGACTGAGTGGGGGTAAAGAACTTCTCACAAAAAAATTATTCATTCCCCGGCTCGACATGAAATATTGATTGAGGGCAGTTGGATCTCAATCATCTAACTATACTCTAGGTTGTGCCTATACACATTTAAAAATATATATGTTCATAATTCATTAATTTCTCGGGATTACGTGACCAAAGTGACATGGTTAGTTTGTTTCGAACCGACAAGATTGTTTTTTTCTTCCAAACTAACAAGGGAATTTCATACACTTACAAACTTTCATAGGTAGGATAGATCTAGTTAACAACAACAACAATAACATATACAGTAAGGGTTTTACAAGTGAGATGCGGAGAAGTGATCTGTATATAAATTTTTATCCCTATTTTGTGAAAGATAGAGAAACTATTTCCAAAAAACAAAGCATACATCTAGTTGAAACTTGAAATCCTTTTCTTCCTTCAAAAATACTAAACATGCCCATGCAATCATTTCTTTTAAGATATAACTGAAATTTACTTCCCGAAGTTGCTCTCTTCGTGGTCCTAGTGGCTGATAGAATGACCAAGTAGTTCTTAAAGAAATTTAGATTGAGTGATGCACTACGTATGACTCTCTTGTGCATGCTTCTCCATATCCTAGCATTCATGTCCCCTGAATTATGTCAATCTATAAGTTTTGGATGATTAGTTATAGCACATTCCTTCTACTTAAGTTCTAATAATTTGCCGAGTTGTGAATTACATATTGATAAGAACAGGTCACTCTCACGAGAAGTGTCCACGACAGGCACAAAGAACACAACAATTTTACGTGGAAAATTCATTGCTCAAGGGAGAAAAACTACGACCCACACTCTGGAATTTTAGAACTCAATCCACTAACACAAAGAGCAAGTTTTTTATTACAAGACTCTGTAACCAAGGGGCTACACTCTAGACCCTAATCACTCAACAAAGCTAAACTCTAGCTTTACAAAGTAATCTCTCAAAGATTCGCCTAATACAATTGCTTCAAAGATAAGCTAATAGGTAAAGACAACGATTGCACAAAACCAAGAACCTAGAAAGAATATCTAGACTCAACCAATTTAGCTCCACCAGTTGTCTTCCTCAGTTATCTCACGTTGAAAGTTGTTGGATCGCCTTTGTATGCTCTCAACTCTCTGTTTGTGAATAACTAATTTCGGCTGTATCAACTACTTGTATTTATATGGGCTTTAGAATCCTAGTTGAGTCCTACAAGGAAACCTTGTAATTTACAAGGAAACCTTGTAATTATGGTAAGACAAGATTCCTTGTGACTCTTTCCTTCTTCAAGTCCAACTCGTATTCGTACTTCGAAGACACAGCCTGGGCACTGCCTCTTTTAGTCTGACTAGGATGCATACTCGTTCACGTGCCACTACTCCTAGTTCTGCAGGGATTTGCAACCCTCATATCTTTTCAATCAGTCGTGCCCTTCTATCCAAGGACCAGGTTCTCCTTCGGAACCACTGATTCCTTCTTGTTTGTCATTCTTCAAAACCATTTCTCAATAAATTCCCCCTTTTTGATGATGACAAACAAATGTTGCCAAAGAACCTGACTAGACAAAATTTCCAAAACCACAGAAACAAGAATAACAGTTTGAAAAAAATTAAAACAGATGAGTTAGGTCACAAACACACCAATATTTTCTTCTTCCCCCTTTTGGCATCATCGAAAAGATTCAGATACCTGCATGAATCAGTTAGTACTATCCAGTCTAGAGCACAAGGCCACAGGTCAGCTAAGATTTAAACACACAGAGATAAGGCCAATGGCCCAAACAGAACCGAATATCATAGAACAAATCCAAAAGTAAGCAAGGGAAATTTAAAATCAGCTTCCAGGGTGTGACCAGCAACACAACCCCAATAAGAGTACACAACATAAAACAAATTGTCTTAAACATCAGCAGATATCAAAGGAGAGCATGAAGAGATAAGGGAGATTTGGAGAAAGAACAGGGAGGTAGGACAGGAGGACTCAGGGCTTTAAGTTGAAGTGTTTGATAAGTGCCTCAAGGTTCTTCGTATTTTTGGCCCTCTCCATCACCAGCTCGGCCTCATACTTGTGGCAATCTGTCTTCAATCGATCAATTTCTTGATCCTTCAACTCCAGCTTTCTGTGAAGCTCGGCATTTTCTATGTTTACCTCAAGAACATGGCTCTCCAGTTTCTTCACAGCTGTAATGGTCTCCTCGGGTCCATAATCCTCGCTATCCTCATACTGCTCCTGCTTAACCTGCATAGGTTTCTTGGAAGATCTCTTTTCCCTGAAGAAGTCACAACTTCTTAGCACATTAACCCCAAATATCTGATGAATAGTGGGTCTCTTCCCTGCTTCCAATGGAACCCCGAAATGCTCTAGAACCTGCTGAAGGACATAGGAATGCACTAATGAATATGGCTTTTGGTCAGTATCTGCAATCCTCTTGATATGTCTGATTATTAGACCAGGCAAGTTGATTCTTAGCCCCTATCCAGCAAGTCCATATAGGTTAAGTCCAGAGCACTGGCTTCACTATTTCTTTCTCCCCTAGGCAGGAGGAACCGATGCACAAACTCAAAGAGCAGCTGATGTGCGGGTTCCATCTCCTTCTTGTCCACCTTCCTCTCTTTTCTGAGCTTTGGTTTTCATGAAAATTTCTTTACTATACTAAGAGGAGTCACCCCGTCTGTCCTCTTTGACTACTTCAGCTTAATGTACCTGTAATAACCTTCAGCAGGCACATCAAGGATCACCCCCAGCTTAGTTCTTCCAAACTCAATTTCAACTCCCTTCACCATTGTTAACACTCTCCTGGATGTAACCCTGCAATTGGTATAAAATTCCCTAATCTCATCAAAGAACAACATCCTGTCTTTGTTTCCAAACAAGCTTAACCACCCCTGATCACCGATCATCCTGAGTAAGGGTTTCATGTGATGCTCCTTCTTATCATGCAGAATGCTGCAAGCAAGCACCTGGTGCCTGGCAAAGAAGGCTACCCTATCGACCTCTTCCTCAGAACTTTTTCTCCTTCTCCTGCTCTCCATCTCACTATCAGTGTCAGAGTCACTTGGTTCCACATAGCTACCAGCTTCATCACTTTCATCTTTGGCTTCAACATCCTGTTTCTCAGTCTTCTTCTTTCTCCTCTTCTCTATCCCTCACATTTTTAACTGTGTTTTCAAGCTTTCCCACTTTCACCAGCTGTTGTTTCAAAGCAGACCTAGTTCTTAATCTTCTTGGCACTGGCTCTGCCACAATTTTGTCATCACTCTCCTCACTAGATTTATCCACTAGTCGGCTTTTAGATACATGCATTCCCTCTCTCATCAATCTTCTTCTCTTGTCAGGCTCCACTCTGTTCTCTCTCACAAACAACACTTCTTCTTCCTCTCCTTCCTTTATCAGCCTTTCATCTTCCTCACCAAACCTTAGTTTCACACTTTTTCTCTTTGTTTCTTCAGCTTTCTCTGCAATTTCCTTACTTTCACCTTTTTCTTCTACAACTTCCTCATCCTTCTCCTCTTCAGAGTCTAACCACTTGAATTTTGCGTCATCAGCCTCTGTAGGATCTGGGCGAGAACCAGGTTCTTCGCGCAAATCCTTTGAAGCCTCAGAAAAACTAAGTCATCCAACAAATGGACTTTCGAGTACATACAACCCTTGAATTTTCTCAGTAAGAACAACACCAGAACTGGGTTCACCAGCATGTTCTTTTTGGGATTCAGCAGAATCCTCATCTCTTAATTTTTCTAGCACCCTTCCAACAACATCTATCTCCAACATACTTTCAGATACTAAAGGCTCACGCAAGCTAGCGTTAGGTTCCTCTTGAATAATCTTTGTGCTTTCCTCAACAACCTTCCCCCTATCAGATGTACCACAGGGCTCTACTTTTCCTACTAATTCATCTAGTCCTTTTACCAATGTTTCAGTACTCACTTTTCCAAGACTTTTTACCACTTCTAAAACGGCAGAAGTACATAAAGTAGAGTCAAGTATTACCTCAACCGGTCTTTCAGTGGAGACTTGTTCTGTAGGCATAGAAGACAAGGATCTGGCCATCATCTTCTTGACTAATTTCTTTTCTCCCTTTTTGAAAAACTTTGTCCTAGCCACAGCAAATCTTTCTGCAAGAGTAGACGGAGGGGGTTTTGGTGTAAATTTCTTTGATGTGCGAGTTTTTAAGGTTTTGGTAGGTGATGTTGATGAAGACTGTGCTTGAGACATGGCGAAATTGGTTAGGGTTTTGAAATAGAACGACAGAGTTTCCTTAGTTTGATTTTTAAAGAGAGAGAATATGCTCAGTAGCAAGAAGTTATTTGGAGTGTATATGTTCTGTTTATATCCACAAGGAAAAAAGAGAGTAATGGTGAAGAGTAGTTTCCCTGGGGAACACAAAGTAATGATGACAGAAAAGTGAAAAAGCAGCCTTTTGAACTTTTTGAGAACCGAGAAAGGGTTACAGATTTGACGGTTACTTAGACTCGCCCAAATAAAGCCTTTTTAAATAGTGGGGTCCATTCAAAGTCTAATAGAAGTCTAACCCAAAAAGGAATGTGTTCCTATAATTTAGGACAGTTACAAGAGCATGGAAAGCCTCCCTTGACACACGTATAATTGACAATTAATTTCAGTTATGACTCCTATCATGCAAGGTTGTATGACTGTACCTGGACATGATTCCTCATGCTTAGTTTGGTTCCTTCTAGATACCTAGTAGGTTCTTCATGGGATCATATTAGCCCAACCTGGTGCTCATCAGCTGAACCAGTATACTTAATAAAGTACAAAATTAGAGTGGACAATAATAACAATAGTTACAAACAAATTGCTGAACACTTAAATAACCAATCATTGAGGGACAAATGCTGGGTCATCCGTGTATTTTGGTCATCCCTAACTCCAACCTGTTTCTCTCAAACTGAACTTTGTTCAGTGCTTTGGTAAATATATCAGCAATTTGATCTTCAGTCCTACAAGAATTCATAGTGATCAGACCCTTTTCTACATTATCTCTAAGAAAATGATGTCTAATGTCAATGTGCTTTGTTCTTTTATGCTGGACTGGGTTCTTGGCAATGTTCACTGCACTTGTGTTATCACAGAAAATTGGCACATCTCCACATTTATTTTCGAAGTCCTCCAATTGTTGTTTGATCCATAGCAACAGTGAGCAGCAAGATACAATTGCTATATACTCAGCTTCTGCAGTAGACAAGGCTACTGAGTTCTGCTTCTTTGTTGCCCAAGAAAGTATGCCATTCCTGAAATGCTCTTCATGTCCACCAAGTGACCTGCATAATCTGCATCAGCAAAACCAATTAGTTCAAAAGTACCTCCCATTGGGTACCATAGACATAAATCCTGAGTTCCTTTCAAATATTTCAAGATCCTCTTCACTGCTGTCAGATGTGATTCCTTAGGCTTGGACTGAAATCTAGCACACAATCCCACACTGTATACAATGTCAGGTCGACTGGCTGTGAGATAGAGGAGTGAACCTATAATTCCTCTATATTTCGTCTCATTTGTAGAATGACCTAGTTCATCCATATCCAGCTTGGTTCCAGGAGCAATAGGTGTAGTCATTTCTATTGCTCCTTCCATGTCAAATTTCTTCAGAAGCTCCTTGACATATTTTTGTTGATGAATCATTGTTCCTTCAGGCGTCTGTTTTATTTGCAGTCCTAGGAAGAAATTAAGTCCACCTATCATGCTCATTTCAAATTCACTTCCTATCAGATCAGCAAACCCCTTGCATAGCTCCTCATTAGTGGCTCCAAAAATGATATCATCAACATATACTTGAACCACCAATAGATCCTTTCCTTTCTTCTTAAGGAATAATGTATTATCAATCTTTCCTCTTGAAAAACCATTCTTCAGTAACAATCCTGAAATTCTTTCATACCAGGCTCTAGAAGCTTGCTTTAATCCATAGAGTGCCTTGTCCAATTTGTAAACATGATCAGGAAATTCATTGCTCACAAAGCCTGGTGGCTGTATTACATAGACCTCTTCATTTAGGTAGCCATTCAGGAAGGCACTCTTCACATCCATCTGATATAGTGTGAACTCCATGTATGTAGCAAAAACAATCAACATTCTAATGGCTTTCATCCTTGCTACTGGTGCAAAAGTTTCATCGTAGTCAATTCCTTCTTTCTGACTGTATCCTTGAACTACTAGTCTTGCCTTGTTTCTTGTCACTATACCATGCTCATCCAGTTTGTTTCTGAACACCCATTTTGTTCCAATTATTGATTTGTCCTTCGGCTTAGGAACCAGGTGCCATACTTTGCTTCTCTCAAACTGATGAAGTTCATCCTGCATGGCTAGAATCCAATCGGGATCTTCCAGAGCTTCTTTGACATTCTTTGGTTCCAGAGATGAAAGGAATGCAAAGAATGCACAAAAGTTCTTTAACGCTGACCTGTTCATGATTCCAGTATCCAGTTCTGACAGAACATTCTCCAATGGATGAGAACTTTGATGTTTCCATGGCCTGGGTTGAATATGACGAGAAGAACCTTCAGCATCACTTTGGGTAGGTTCTTCCTGACTTGCTGAGTCATCAACTTTATCTGATGTTCCCTCTGTCATATTGACTCCTTGTTCTCGTGAATTTGAATCCTCACATGATTCTTCTTTGTCTTCTGGATCTTCAGAGTCAGCTGCATCATCTTCTCGACTAAGGCAAATCGCTTGATCATCTGCTTCAGTTTCATCTAATGCCTTACCGGATTCATCAAATACCATATGCATACTTTCCTCCACTGTTTGTGTTCTTTTATTGAACACTTTGTATGCTTTGCTTTGAGTGGCATAACCAAGGAATATTGCCTCATCACTTCTAGCATCAAATTTCCCCCAGTGGTTCCTTTCCGTTATTGTGGATAAAATATTTACAACCAAAGGGTCTCTGGTGTGTAATATTTGGTTTCCTTCCACTAAGTAGCACATATGTGGTCTTGTCAAGAATAGCCCTGATGGAGCACATGTTCAGCAAATAACACGTCGTGTTTATTGCTTCAGCCCAAAAGTTTCTTGCAAGCCCACATGACAGCAGCATAGTCTAGGCCATATCCTCCAGAGACCTGTTCTTCCTTTCAACCACTCCATTTTGCTGTGGAGTTCTTGGTGCAGAAAAATTATGATCAATGCTGTATTTTGCACAATACTCAGAAAATTTTGGGTTTTCAAACTCTGTTCCATGATCAGATCTAATACTGATAAGTTCTAGGCTTAACCTTTTATGCACTACACCAGGCCGGTCTTTGAAGCTATCAAAGGCTTCATATTTAGACCTCAAGAACAAGGTCCATGTGTACCTTGAGTAGTCATCAACGATTACAAACACAAACCTCTTTCCTCCTCTGCTCCTGACTCTCATATATCCACACAGATCCATATGTATTATAGTAGTTTTGATGTACTCACCACCTTCTTTGATTTAAAGGATGATCTCACATGCTTCCCCCTTACACAAGCATCACGTATTTTTATGTTTTCAAATCTCTTATTGGGCAGTCCACGAACCAGTTCCTTTGATACTAGTTTGTTGAGTTGTGAGAGACTTGCATGACCCATTCTTTTGTGCCACAACTGAGAATCACTTTCTTGCATGTTCAAGCATGTTAAGTTTTTTTCAGGCAGTGACTTCAGTGATGCTTTGTACACATTGTTCACCCTTTTTCCTTCCATAACAATTTCTCCACTCTGTAGATTCTTCACAATGCACCCTACAGATGAGAAACTCACTTCATTTCCTCTATCACACAGTTGAGAGATACTCAGAAAATTATGTCTGAGACCATCGACACAGTATACGTTTTCAATTGCATGATCCAGAGTTCTCACGACTTTTCCAATTCCTACGATTTGACCACTTTATCCTCCTCTGAAGGCTACACTGCCTCCTTAAAATGCTGCAACTGAGAGAAAGTTTCCTCTATCTCATGTCATGTGCCTTGAACAACCGCTATCAAGAATCCAGCTTGGGTTGTTCTGAAACGACCTCGGTCAGTCGTTTCAGAAGTTAGGACTCCGATTGGCGTATTGATAATTTTAAAATATTCGTAATGTCTATTAGGACCTGTCTGTAAAATTTGAGCTAAATCAGACCTCGTTTGGTAGGCATCGGAAGAAGGTTTCAGTTTTTATTGGCGATAAATATTAAAAAAAAAAATTCGAGCTCGGTTTTGCCGAATGAGCTCTGATTCGAAATTCGAAAGCGCCGTTGGGTTCGTATGATTATTTATGACCTTTGTGAACTTTCGAAAGTGAATTTCGATATTGTTCGGCTAGTTTCCGTTAAAATGCCGAAAGTTAAATAATTTGACTTCTTTTCCATTTAAATTCGCATCTTGAGTTTCGGGAGTCTAATTTGAGATCCGCCTTCGCGAGTATGTTACATATATTTTGTATAACTTGTATGCAAAAGTTGGAATTATTTCGAATATCATAGGGTACCGTTTTAATTTTCATCGCGAAAAGAAAAGAAAATAAAATAAAAAAAAGGGGGGGAAATGACAAAAAGAGCAAATGGGCGGTGGATGCAATATATATCCTTAACTTTTGTTAAGGAACGAAACAACGTAAACAGAGAGGAGCAAAAATGGAAAAACGCAATAAGAGAAAAAAAATGCCAGAAAATGAGAAAAGGGGCCGGAGAAAAGTAGAATTTTCATCCTGAAAGATTCAGGTAATGATCCTAATATAGTATTTGAGTTTATTACGTGTGTTTAAATATATTTTTGTGGTAAAAATAGGAATATTAGACATCGCCCTAATGACGTAAATTGATAGTTTAAAGGGTCAAATGGACACCGATAATGAAATTGATTATGTATTCGTGCTCAGTGAGTTATGGACAACTTATAAATATAATTTATTTGGAATTTGGTTATGTGGCCTTAAACCCTGTATATAGGCCTAGCCTGCGTATTGCGTATGCGAATAGGGTATCAGGTTCCTACCTGGATTGCCCTAAGATGTGAGGAATGAAGTCTTTAGTCTAATGTGATATATTTTTCTGCTTATTGAACACAGTGGGATCATTTGGCAATGGAACCAAAGGACAAGCGGCTATTGAGTGGATGTATTAACTTTGTAACAAGGTAAGTGTTTATATCCATTTCTTTGGAGGCACCTGGCCTCGTGGATTTTCTACCACGTATTCCTTACGTGTGTAGCTGCCGATAGGCGTACTCATTACGCCTTAGCGTTGGATTTATATTGTATATTATATGTTATGTCCTATTGTTGGTATTGCATTGAGGATTTGAGCATTGTACCCTGGCTGCGAGTTGGCATCTACTTCCCGGTTGTCGATGAGAGTCCCGCGCCGGTGAAGGGTTATTGCATCACATTGCATTCATATGCATTACATTGCATATCATATTGAGGGTAGGAGTATTCCGCCCCAGGAGCAGGAGTATTCCGCTCCATTGTATCATATTGAGGGCAGGAGTATTCCGCCCCAGGAGCAGGAGTATTCCGCTCCATTGTATCACATTGAGGGTAGGAGGATTCCGCCCCAAGAGCAGGAGTATTCCGCTCTTATGTCAGATATTGAGTGCAGGAGTATTCCGCCTCAGCTTTACATTATATCGGGTGCAGGAGTATTCCGCCCCAGGAGAGTGCAGGAGTATTCCGCCTCTGGTTTATATTATATCGGGTGCAGGAGTATTCCGCCCCATGAGCAGGAGTATTCCGCTCCAGTTGGTTATCAGATTGGATTCCCCTCGAATGCAGGAGTATTCCGCTTCGGGATGGGATTACGGGCACATGTGACCCTTCGCATCATATTTCATCTCATTTCATCTCACTTTATTTTATTTCATTTTATTTCATACCATTGTGTAAACTTGTGGTACATAACTATTGTCCTGCTTATATGTGCATTTCTTATTTGTTGTTATGTTTCTGGCACTCATCCTTGGTTGAGTTTATAAGTTTCTTACGTGTTTTCGGTCGTTATCTGGCTCTACCTTTTTATAATTTAAATAAAAGAAATTTGGTTTATCTGTTTCTTCTCCCTGGCTAGCTATCCTATTCTTTGAGGTGGCTAGTCTGCCCCACTTATTGAGTCCTTTTGACTCACCCTTGTTTGTTGTTTGTTTCTTTTTCTATCTATTTCGTTTTGGCAGGTTCGCTCCAGAATTGAGTTCGCCACATTGTTCAGGAGCGAAGACGACTTCAGCTGTCAGGGTGAGCCAGCTTTTATTCCGGATGGCCACCAGTTTATTGGTTATTATTTCAGTTGCATTTTGCTCCCTTCAGGAGGTATCTGTTTTCTTTGTACTCTTAGATGTCTAGTCTGGATAACCCTAAACCTAGTATGTTGGGTAGCCAGCTGTAACTTCTTTTGTACAGCTTAGAGGTATCAGTGTGTCTGTATTTTTGTTTTAAGTGTTGTCCTTATTTATGAATTATTATATTTATTTTCTTAATTTAATTGGTAAGGGTTCGCCCGACGGGTCTAGGGAAGGATGTCAGGTGCCCGCACGGCCTAACCGGATTTCGGGTCGTGTCAGTTGGTATCAGAGCCAAATTTAGAGTCTATCCAGACTAAGACAGTGTCTAGTAGAGTCTCGCTGATGGGTACGTAGACGTCCTTACTTATCTACGAGAGGCTATGATGGCATTTAGGAAGTTTCACTTCCTTCATTTCTAATCGTGCGTCGGTAGAGGATGCAAAAGTATTTTCGTTAATTCATTCATGGTAAGTGTGAATTCTTGTGTGACAAATCAGCAAACGGTATGGGTGCAAGACGAAGCAGTCTGGCCTGGGGTTAGCACTGACGAAGCCCCGAGAGTTTTTGATCATGCTGACGATCTAGTTACGGAGGTCCCAGCTGTACGAGCTCGCGATGGGCAAGGGAGTAGGGCCTTGTGGTTCCCTTGGCTCTCTACGATGCTTTACGAGAATCTTGGCGACGCAGATATCGTAAGAACCTATTATTCGCTGGGCAGCCTATCAGGTTGCCGCATGTGCAGACGTTCGATCTCAGGGAGCTCCTTTTCTGGTTCTTAATATTGCTGTAGTAAATTATATTCCAGAGGTAGTATGTGTTGTACCTCTAATTGTTCTGGCTGGTTAGCCTGTCTAGGTATTAGTTCGGTCCGAGTGTCCGAAGAGGCTGCATTATATTACCCAAATTGAACCTTCCGATATTCTTAAGCAATGCATTAGATAAACCTCGTGATTTTTTAAAAATAAAAGGATGTCAGCGTATCCTTCAGGCTCTTGATTATATCAAGCAGTATGATGTTGATTATTCTGCTTTCAATTTTCAGGGGTCCAGCCTTGAATTGGTAGTCCACTCTTTTATTACCTAACTTGGTTCAAATTTTCTTTTAGATTCATGGAAAAGTTCCTTTCGAAGTGAGCGAGATGAAAAGTGTTGCCAGTTTAGTGGATTAGACAAGGTAGCCTGTCGGTTAGCCTGTTGGTGTTTGAGAATTTGAGATTGAATTCTATAGAATGACTGAATATGCATTAGAACTAGTCCATGAGTCTTTTGAGAGATTCAAAGATTTATTGATGGCCTTTCTTTTTTTCTTGAGATCCCAGGTGGCTCGAGAGATTGAGGTCAAGATTTCAGTTGATGTTGTTATTAATATTGCTCAAAGGTACGAGGCATACCATAAGTTAGAGCGGGAGAGCAAGAGATCTCGTGGCCCTAGTGGGTAACCATGGTACCTCAATTGGAGGTAAGAGTTCTGATTATTTTGGGAGGTCACCTTCCAGGTTATCTCAGCTTGTAGAGCGCGATTCTAAGAGTGCGCGGGTAGTTTATCAAGATTAGACTTAGCTTTCTCTTTGTAGCTTTCAACAATCTGTCCAGCTCCCATATTCAGCGAAAAGGTGTTATCATTGTCGTGAATCTGATTACCCTTTGAGGATTTTTCCTATTATCATTGTCGTGAGTCTGGCTATTCTTTGAGGATTTTTTCCTTATTCCGATAAGTTAGCAGCCGTCCTTTCTCTTGTCATCAGGTACCTGACAGTCGCAGGGAATTTCATTTGGATCTTAATCAAGCAGAGATATGCCACCATCCAGTAGCGGTTGAGAGCGTGGTGGTAGTAGTTCTTCAGAATGTAATTATCCATGTAGCGGCTTAGTTCAACCGCAGAGGCAGTTTTATGAACTGCCAGCCTGGCAGGATGCTGAGGCATCCGATGTAGTAGACCCTGAGATTTTTTCTTCTCTTAAATGTGAGTAAGATTTTATTCTTTCGATCGATCTGGAAATGGTGTGTCTTATAATGTTTTGATGGTTTTCTTGGATGTTGTTTCTATTAAGAATCGGTTGCGGTAGAGGGGTGAGCTTCTGATATGATTTATTTCTAGTATTTGTGAGACCTACTAGTTTTAAATGTGAGAGATTGGGAGTGAGTGGCGGTATTTTCTGCTTGGCATATTATTGTGCCACATTCTGTTATTATGTCAAGTCAGTCTACCTCTCTCTTTGGAATTCAGTGTTGGTAAGATGACGAGATTTTTATTCGTCACCGTCAGAAAGTGTTGTTGTTTCTTCCTGTGCAAAGTGATTAGTAAGTAATATTCGATTTACGTATATCCTCTTGGTTCAAAACGCTAGTAAAGTTTGTTATCCTATGAGCTTATCTGGGTTATAAAAGGGTTTTCTGGTAAAGTGTCAGAGGTTACTTCTTATTGGGAGGTTAAATTGGCATGGATGTTGTTCCATAAGAGCTTATTTAATATCTATTTCTTCAATTGCGATTCTTGGGCTACTTTGACTCGGAAGTAGTCTAGTTCTGGTAGCCAAGAAATAAGAAGATGAACTTCCTGAAGCTCTAATTATTTCTATCCTCGATCTATTTCCATTTATTCTTCGTCCGGAACTAGTGAGCTTGGGCGATTGGTAGCCGCTTGTGACGTTCCTTGTGTTGAGCCAGAGTACGTGTTATTATGGCCGGGTAAGCATATTATTGTTTTGGAAGCATATTATTGTTTGGGTCCAGTTGTCTCATCTTGTTATCCGTTTAACATGTTTATGTTATCAGTTTATCCGGGTATCCATTCCCATATATAGTATAGTGTTGGTTCTGTTTTTGCGGATCATCCAGTTTCAGGGGAAACTCCGCCGAAATTTTTATATAGAAGTACCATCCATCAGGCGGTGGTATTTACGGCAAAGGTATGGAGTTGTGAACTTGAGAGTTGCAGCTGTTTGGCAACTCGAAAGTGTAGTTGGTAGCTTAGGTCTGCCTACGTTCAGCTTTTAGCTAAATCTTCTTTAGCCCAGCAGACTGCGCGAGGATGGTTATTCCTATTCAAATGGCTGCATGAGTTTGTGCTTTAAGTGGAGGAGTCTTCCTCTAAATACTGAATGGTAATATTAAATCTCTGAGGTGTTGATACCACTTTTCTCACGACCCAAAGTAAGGCTACGGCAGAAATCTACAATGAGTGTCGATCATTGCTAAACCCACTAATAATCTATTAATGACAGAGATAAGCTGGCAACCTGATCATAAATACGTACCTACCTGCTGAAAGCATAAAGTCTAGAAAGATGACACGACTTTAACTTGCTGGCAATTAGAACACTAAGCCACAAATTCTGCTATGTCACACTTCATTTCGTCCCACCAATAAATCTGCTTAAGATCATGGTACACCTTAGTCGAACCTGGATGAATACTGTATTTTGAATAATGTGCCTCCATCATAATCTATCCACGTAAATCTGCAACATCAGAAACTCAAAGTCTATCTTTATACATGAGAACACTGTCAGTAGTAACCCTGTATGGTGACTCCGGTTTTCTTCTGGCTATCTGTCTGTATTCAACCAGAACTGGATCCTCATATTGACGTTGTTTTACTTCATGAAAAAAATTTAGAGTTAAAGGTCTAGTGCAGCTTGTCGTCCATCCATCATTGGCATATCTCATTCATACCTCAACTCCTTGAGAGGTTATTTTAGCGTTGTAAGTACTCATGTAATCAACTTTGTTGCTGGTATTCTGCCTCAGCTCATGGTCCAACTACATGTCTCTTTTATATTTACTTTTTCAAGTCATAATATTTCCAATTCAAAGACAATACCCTGAAGTAGATGTGCAGTCTGAAGATCATTCCTGGTCTGCATCATACTATCCAGTAGTATTTGCATGATCATTATCTTTGTATGATAGACCCTGTTCAGATGAACCTTTGATATACATTAGATATGAGTAACTACATTCCCACAAGGAGCTTGCGGAACAACAGTAAAATCAACCGAGATATTGCATAGTCATTCGTAAAAATAATATAGCTTGTATCAAATCTTCTATAGTGAGTAGTGACAAGGTACTTCAAAAGTTCCCTCTATTGCATCAAGTGTGAGTTAATTCTTAGTTCCATCGACCTGTTCTATATTGAAAGGTATATCGAAGAGGTGATTATCGGCTGAATCATGTTAATCCATTCAAGTTCCATGTATTTTTGTTTCAAACATGTAGAACTCTCCTCACGTGATCGAGGAAGGATCGGCATAGTCAGAATAAGCTGGGCAATGACGTTATCATATTATCCAGCTATGTTTTCATCCAAGAGTTTGATGTACGTGTTATGACTCTGATTCTGTAATTATGAGATAATATCCGTGGAATGGTTTATGAAAGTTGTGTAAGTTCTCTTGCTATCTGCGTGAATCTTGCTTTAGACTTAGGCTCGTTCGAGGACGAACGAGAGTTTAAGTGGAGGAGAATGAAACGACCTCGGTCAGTCGTTTCAGAAGTTAGGACTCCGATTGGCGTATCGATAATTTTAAAATATTCGTAATGTCCATTAGGACCTGTCTGTAAAATTTGAGCTAAATCAGACCTCGTTTGGTAGGCATCAGAAGAAGGTTTCAGTTTTTATTGGCGATAAATATTTAAAAAAAAAAATTTCGAGCTCGGTTTTGCCGAATGAGCTCTGATTCGAAATCCGAAAGCGCCGTTGGGTTCGTATAATTATTTATGACCTTTGTGAACTTTTGAAAGTGAATTTCGATATTGTTCGGCTAGTTTCCGCTAAAATGCCGAAAGTTAAATAATTTGACTTCTTTTCCATTTAAATTCGCATCTTGAGTTTCGGGAGTCTAATTTGAGATCCGCCTTCGTGAGTATGTTACATATATTTTGTATAACTTGTATGCAAAAGTTGGAATTATTTCGAATATCATAGGGTACCGTTTTAATTTTCATCGCGAAAAGAAAAGAAAAGAAAAGAAAAAAAAAGGGGGAAAATGACAAAAAGAGCAAATGGGCGGTGGATGCAATATATATCCTTAACTAAAGTTAAGGAACGAAACAACGTAAACAGAGAGGAGCAAAAATGGAAAAACGCAATAAGAGAAAAAAAATGCCAGAAAATGAGAAAAGGGGCCGGAGAAAAGTAGAATTTTCATCCTGAAACATTCAGGTAATGATCCTAATATAGTATTTGAGTTTATTACGTGTGTTTAAATATATTTTTGTGGTAAAAATAGGAATATTAGACATCGCCCTAATGACGTAAATTGATAGTTTAAAAGGTCAAATGGACACCGATAATGAAATTGATTATGTATTCGTGCTCAGTGAGTTATGGGCAACTTATAAATATAATTTATTTGGAATTTGGTTATGTGGCCTTAAACCCTGTATATAGGCCTAGCCTGCGTATTGCGTATGCGAATAGGGTATCAGGTTCCTACCTGGATTGCCCTAAGATGTGAGGAATGAAGTCTTTAGTCTAATGTGATATATTTTTCTGCTTATTGAACACAGTGGGATCATTTGGCAATGGAACCAAAGGACAAGCGGTTATTGAGTGGATGTACTAACTTTGTAACAAGGGAAGTGTTTATATCCATTTCTTTGGAGGCACCTGGCCTCGTGGATTTTCTACCACGTATTCCTTACGTGTGTAGCTGCCGATAGGCGTACTCATTACGCCTTAGCGTTGGATTTATATTGTATATTATATGTTATGTCCTATTGTTGGTATTGCATTGAGGATTTGAGCATTGTACCCTGGCTGCGAGTTGGCATCTACTTCCCGGTTGTCGATGAGAGTCCCGCGCCGGTGAAGGGTTATTGCATCACATTGCATTCATATGCATTACATTGCATATCATATTGAGGGCAGGAGTATTCCGCCCCAGGAGCAGGAGTATTCCGCTCCATTGTATCATATTGAGGGCAGGAGTATTCCGCCCCAGGAGCAGGAGTATTCCGCTCCATTGTATCACATTGAGGGTAGGAGGATTCCGCCCCAAGAGCAGGAGTATTCCGCTCTTATGTCAGATATTGAGTGCAGGAGTATTCCGCCTCAGCTTTACATTATATCGGGTGCAGGAGTATTCCGCCCCAGGAGAGTGCAGGAGTATTCCGCCTCTGGTTTATATTATATCGGGTGCAGGAGTATTCCGCCCCAGGAGCAGGAGTATTCCGCTCCAGTTGGTTATCAGATTGGATTCCCCTCGAATGCAGGAGTATTCCGCTTCGGGATGGGATTACGGGCACATGTGACCCTTCGCATCATATTTCATCTCATTTCATCTCACTTTATTTTATTTCATTTTATTTCATACCATTGTGTAAACTTGTGGTACATAACTATTGTCCTGCTTATATGTGCATTTCTTATTTGTTGTTATGTTTCTGGCACTCATCCTTGGTTGAGTTTATAAGTTTCTTACGTGTTTTCGGTCGTTATCTGGCTCTACCTTTTTATAATTTAAATAAAAGAAATTTGGTTTATCTGTTTCTTCTCCCTGGCTAGCAATCATATTCTTTGAGGTGGCTAGTCTGCCCCACTTATTGAGTCCTTTTGACTCACCCTTGTTTTTTGTTTGTTTCTTTTTCTATCTATTTCGTTTCGGCAGGTTCGCTCCAGAATTGAGTTCGCCACATTGTTCAGGAGCGAAGACGACTTCAGCTGTCAGGGTGAGCCAGCTTTTATTCCGGATGGCCACCAGTTTATTGGTTATTATTTCAGTTGCATTTTGCTCCCTTCAGGAGGTATCTGTTTTCTTTGTACTCTTAAATGTCTAGTCTGGATAACCCTAAACCTAGTATGTTGGGTAGCCAGCTGTAACTTCTTTTGTACAGCTTAGAGGTATCAGTATGTCTGTGTTTTTGTTTTAAGTGTTGTCCTTATTTATGAATTATTATATTTATTTTCTTAATTTAATTGGTAAGGGTTCGCCCGACGGGTCTAGGGAAGGATGTCAGGTGCCCGCACGGCCTAATCGGATTTCGGGTCGTGTCATGTTCTCCCTCACTCCAGCCTGCAAAACAGATTAAGGGTTAGCTTTAGGAACCCAGACAAGCTTGGGTCCCTTCTTATGAGAAAATGGATAAATCAGATACTGTTTAGCCCATTTAGGTAGAACACTTCTTTTATTCTTGGCCTTGGCCTTTGCCTTGCTTGCATTCATGCACCTTTGTTTGTAGTGTCCAGTTTCACAGCAAAGGTACACAACATGTTGCAAGGCAAACCCACATACTTGCTCTTAGGATTATATGGAGGCAATGGTTTCTTGAATCCCAGTCCTTGTTTTCCCTTATTTTGATTTTCAAGAACCCAGTTCATTGCCTCAGAAGATTTATTCCATTTTGTTAATCTGGTAAGCTCATATTCATACTTTTCAACCTTTGGATTTAAAATCCTGTTCTTTTCAGTTTCCTGATACAGAATCTCATTTGTTCTTTTAAGTTTGTTTTCAAAAAAGATATGAACTTCACTTATTACTTGCTTACCATTTATACTCTCTTTTAACTGATTAAGTTCCAGTTCCAGTTCTGTGATCTTAGAGTTTGACACAAGAGTCCGCCCTTTTAAAATGGCATTGATTTCTTCCAGTTCAATGTTTTATTTTTGAAGACTCTTGTGCTTAGTTCTGAGATCACTTAACTCTTCAGATAATTTATCTTTTTCAATTTTCTCCTTTTCATAACCCTCAATCAAAGTAGCAGTGATTAAGATCAAATTTTCAGTAGAGTATGTATGTAGATTTTCTTTGAGATCAGATAGACATACCTCTGTTGAATGAGCAGCTTCCTCTCCATCAGTTGCCATAAGAGCTGAGTCCTTCTTTTGGTCACCTTCTGTATATTTCCTTAGCTTTTCCCACACTTCTTTAGCAGACTTGTATTCAAGTATCCTTGCTAACACATTAGTAGTCAGCCCTTTCCTCAAATATAGTTCAGCTTTGGAATTTGCTTGTAACCAGTCTAGGTCTTGAGGATCTAGTTCTTCTACCAGCTTTGGAACCAGAACCCTTTTTGCTGATCTCTTTACAGGAACATGAGGTCCTCTCTTCACAATCAACCAGAGACTGTAATCCGCTGCTTGAAGAAAGTTTTTCATCTATTTCTTCCAGCACTTGTAGTTAGTCCCGTTAACACATATGGCTTTGAGGGATCTCTTCCTCCTCTGAACTCCCGAAGATATTCTTCATCCGAAATAATATCTGACAATCCCATCAGCGCTAGTGGAGATTCATCTCCAGATTCCTTCTCATGATCAGATTCGCTGTCAGTAGGTCCCCATGTAGCATAGAAAGCTTCCTTTATCTTCCTTCTTTTTGCTATGAAGTTTGGAGGTCATCTCACCTTTTTCTTTTCTTTGTCATTGTCCTTTGACACCTCATTTTCCTTCTCCTTAGTTGCTCTATTTTTCATCCATTCTGCTTCCCACATAGGACAATCCATAATAGCATGATCCTTCTTGAAGCATCCTGAGTAGTCAGGACTGTCGACTATGTTCTTCCTTCCAAAGTTTTCCTTGCCATTTCTTTTGAAGCCTTTGAACTTTTCCAAGTTAAACTTCTGTCTCAAGGCACTAACCACTGCTGTTTCAACTCATTGAAGATCAACATAGTCCTCAGTCTCATCAGTTGTTTCAAGTGCAAGGGTCTTGTCCCTCTTGATAACTGGTTTAGTTTTTGAATCTTTCATCATCTCATGAGTTTTCAGGCTACCAACCAGTTCTTCAAGTTTGATGGATCTTAGAGGTTTAGACTCAATGATAGCAGTCATCTTGGGTTCCCAAGCCTCAGGTAACACATTCAGAACCTTGTCCACCATCTCTACTTCAGGTAACTCTACGTCCAGGGATCTCATTTCATTAGTGATAATCGTCAACCTGGTCATCATATCCTGGATTGATTCCTTCTTTCCCATAGAGAACAGCTCAAATTGTCTCTTCAGCATTCTTCTCTTTAAGTCCTTCACTTCAGTGGTTCCTTCATGTGCCGCTTGCAAGGCATACCAGATTTTCTTGGCAGTCTTATAAGATGATACTCTATTAAAATCCTCAGGGCAAAGACCACAAATTACCAAACGTTTGGCTTTATGATTCTTTTCAATCATCTTATAGTCCGCCTCATTGAACTCTTCTTTCAACTTAGGTTCTTGTTTGGCAGCAGCTCCCTCACCAATTATTTTAGTAGGAAACAAATTTCCTTCTGATACTATAAGCCATAGTTGGTAATCCTCAGCACATATGTAATTTTCCATCCTGTTCTTCCACCAAGCATAGTACTACCCATTGAACTGTGAAGGCCTCTGAACTGACTGTCCTTCAGTGATGGTAGGTGGTACACTCATAGTTCTGATCTTTCTCAAGGTGTTAACCTAGCACGAGAAGACCCGCTCTGATACCACTTGTTATAATCTATGCACCTCCTAAGGACACTAGAAGGGGGAGGGGGTTGAATAGTGTCCACCGATTTTTCGTGTTAAGAACTCGATTCTTCAAAGTCAAGAACCTCATTCTTGTCTCGACAGTTTTGCAAGTAGACACACCAACACACACAAATAACAGGCACAAGGAACACAGGAATTTTACGTGGAAAACTCCTTACTCAAGGGAGAAAAACCACGACCTACACTCTGGGATTTTAGAACTCAATTTATTAACACAAAGAGCAAGTTTCTGATTACAAGACTCTGTAACTAAGGGGCTACACTCTAGACCCTAATTACTTAACAAAGCTAAACTCTAGCTTTACAAAGTAATCTCTCAGAGATTCACCTAATACAATTTCTTCTAAGATAAGCTAATAGGTAAAGACAACGATTGCACAAAACAAGACAATCTACAAAACCAAGAACCTAGACAGAATATCTAGACTCAACCAATTTAGCTCCACCAGTTGTCTTCCTCAGTTATCTCACGTTGAAAGTTGCTAGATCGCCTTTGTATGCTCTCAACTCTCTGTTTGTGAATAACTAATTTCGGCTGTATCAACTACTTGTATTTATATGGGCTTTAGAACCCTAGTTGAGTCCGATAAGGAAACCTTGTAATTATGGTAAGACAAGATTCCTTGTGACTCTTTCCTTCTTCAAGTCCAACTCGTATTCATACTTCTAAGACACAGCCTGGGCACCGCCTCTTTTAGTCTGACTAGGATGCATACTCGTTCACGCGTCACTACTCCTAGTTCCGCATGGATTTGCAACCCTCAGATCTTTTCGATCAGTCGTGCTCTTCTATCCAAAGACCAGGTTCTCCTTCGGAACCACTGAGTCCTTCTTGTTTGTCATTCTTCAAAACCATTTCTCAACAAAATATTTGTTCATTCATATAATACTTTTTGTTTACGTGCAGGAGCATTATGACTTTGAAATTCTCATTCAGATCTAAAGAAAGATAGACACAATCTTTTTATTAGTTGTAAAAGAAGAATGATACAATTCTAAATTTTAAAATAGATTAATTTTAAATTTCTCACGTACTATTAATGAGATGATTTATAAGGTCACACAATATTTATATTTTATTTTGGACTATAAATTTCAAAAGTTATTATTTCTCTTTTAAATTTTGTGTCAAATCAGATATGATATCCTTTTTAGACGCAGGGAGTACTTTGTTTAGGCAAGTATATTTTCCTTGGTCGTGAACTTGTAGCACATTGTTGACTATTGCAAAATTCTTTTCCTATTATATACTTTAAGTGACAACGTTTTCATATTAAATAAGTTAGTTAAGTTTCATTCTTCTCTTTCTTTCGTCATTTTCTATCATTTATTCCTTCTGATTTCTCTTTTGCAATTATTTCTTCCTGGACAAAAGTTGATCAATAAGTCAGGGATCACAAATGCAAAACTGAAGAGGTATTACCTTAGTAGCATAATATGAAAATTCATACAGTTCAAGAAGAATTAACTAAGAGTGTCTACTGCTCGGTCCGGCCCGGTTTCGGCGCACCTTGCCGGTTCCGGACCGGTTCGACTTTTAAAAAAAATTCGTTCGCTTGTTTTCGGTCCCTTGCCGGTCTGATCCACCGACACAGTTGGTCTCTGCCGTGTCGGAACCGGTACCGGCAAGGGAGAAATGGTCTGCTACCGATTCGACCCGGTCCAGTACCGGTTCGGTTCGGTTTAAATTATTTTTATTTGATTTTTTGAAATAGATTAAAAAGTGTTGTAGATAAAAATAAATAACACAAAAATATTTTATTGAACAATACAAAAATACATTGAGTTGGAAGTACATAATTAAAGTGATAAACTATAAAATAGAAACTAGAAAGTAGAAACTAGAAAAATACATAAATCATAGAAATTTCTCAAATGTTTCATGCCTTCTTCAACAACTCAATTCAATGCAAATATATTCCCCAGCCCGAGCAGCCCATTCTGTGCTATATTGTCTTTCCAAGTGAAACTTAAACTTCATAGTCCCTCCATTAGGTACTCCAGTTTGATAATTCCAAACTTTCTAACAAAGATTACACTTAGCAGTGTTAGTATCACGATTTTTCGCGATAAATTTCCAAACTTCGGTACAGCTCTTAGTCGGGCAGGGGTATTCAGCTTGAGCTAGAGTAGGTTGATTTCCAGACATTTTGATAGAAAATTTAGAAAATAGCCTTTGATAGGAATGGATAAAAAATATTGAATATATTGAATTGTGATTAATTTGATGAAATATGGGGGTATTTATAGAAAAAAATAGGTGGGAAAGGGAGGCTGTTGGGGCGCTTATGGGGGTGGGGGAGGGTAAAATAGTCGTTCATGGTCGTTGCCAACGGCTATTTTACAAGTAGTAAGTTAGTATTTAGTATTCAGTATTTCTTCTGCCAACTCAGGAGGAACCAGTGGCGAAGATTCCTCTTCTTCATAATAATCTTCATTTTCAACACTTCCACCACCTGATAAGACTTCGGTTGAATATGTTGTATCTGCTTGTTCATTTCCTTCAGGAAATCTAAAATTTCTTCGCTCCGATCGAATCCAATCTCTGAATAATACGGCTGTCTCCATTGCTTATTCCTTCAATGAATGTCTATGATCTCCAATTTGTAATCTTCCTTGGCTAAATGCGCTTTCTGAAGCAACTGATGATGCTTGAATTGTTAGAATATCTTGCGCCATTTTTGATAAAATTGAAAATTTTGTTTGTTGATCCTTCCAAAATTGCAGTAGCTGCTCACTTCCAAAATCCTCAATTTCCTTGCAACCATGAAGTAAATAAACATCAAGCTCGTTGAACCCTCCGCTACTCGAGTGCCTGCTAGAAAGCCTTTGATTAAGGCTGGAAAAACTTCTCAATCCGGCTGCAGCTCTTTTACTCGCCTGCCTTGAACTTGAACCAACTCCACTTGGAACACTTGGAACAACATTATCAGCTGCACTCCTATATCTTTCAAAAATCCGTTGGCAAATCTGGAAATACCTGCGCACAAGCTTGTTCTACAATTGGTGTTTCATCAGCAGTAATTTCCAAACTCCAATAAATTTCTCTAATAAGCATTTCGATATTAAACCGTTTAAAACAGAGATGTAATATAGAAGCAATGTAATAAAGTGGTGGAATAGGAAAAAAAAATATTTTTAAAATTTTTCAATTATAGAAGCAACGGCTTATTCATAACCAGACACTACTTTATATTCGTTAAGTAATTCTGCTATTCCAGCTATAAAATACAACATGGTAGTAATTGTAGGATAATATTGATCGAAAAAATCTTTAGTAGCAAGAAAAAACTTTTCTAAAAATGTAAGAAGACGAAGAACAAGGCTCCAATCATAATCATCTAGGTGATACTCTACATCCACTTTATCATTAAACATGCT
Source organism: Petunia secreta (assembly GCA_029990175.1). Classification (NCBI taxonomy): domain Eukaryota; kingdom Viridiplantae; phylum Streptophyta; class Magnoliopsida; order Solanales; family Solanaceae; genus Petunia; species Petunia secreta. The sequence goes on from JARKIP010000120.1 coordinate 442,473, forward strand.
AGTTATAGCCGTTCGTAAATTGTAAGCAATAGATAAAGAATCATATACAGTGTTCCACCTAGTTGAAACTTCCTTAGGAACTCTTCTATGTTCCAAACCTTCTTTTATACACTCTGCCTTAAAGACCATCCATCTATCCGGTTTTTTAGATTTAAAAATATAACTAATTGCGAGTTTGATCTTCATAATAATAGGATCAAATAACTTAAGGTCAACTTGCACAACTAAAATATATATATATATATATATATATATATATATATATATATATATATATGACATGCACACCTAACATGAAACAATTCTTCAAAATGGAGGTTCAACTTTGGTTTTAACTTACCAATAGCATAATCATTGTTTGAAGCATTATCAACAAATATACTTAAAATTTTGTCATTAATAAAATACGCCTTACAAATATCAGTTATTTCTCTCGTAATAAATATTCCCGTGTGTGGTTCATCAACACCGCTATATGCTAGTAAAATTCTTTTTTGCAATACCCAGTTAGGATCTATCCAATGGCAAGTAAGTGTTAAATAATCATACCCATTAACACCACGACCCAAATCAGTAGTAACACAAACTCTACAATCAAAGTGATAAAACATATATCGTAAATATTGTCTATATTCATTTTTAAATTTTATAATATCACTTCTAACCGTAGTTTTTGGAAAACCTTGAAAAGATGGATTATATACAGTTTGAATATAACGAACAAAACCAGTATAAGAAGCAAATGTAAAAGGTAAACACTTTACCACAATCATTTTTTCCATTTATTCCCTATCTTTCTTCTTATTATAATGCATAAGCCCTTCCGTCACTGGGTTAATTTCCTGTTGAACTCCACTGCCTTGAGATGGAGTCATTCTGTTCCCTGCTTGAGTGCCACCCGACCTCCTTTCCCATTATTCCGTATGATGGTTTTCTAAGTGTGTTCTCAACTTCCATGTCCCACCATGATGCTTGTCGATTTTAAAATCCCAAACTTTTCTACAAAGATTACATTTAGCGCTCTGAGCCAGAACATTTTTAGTTATAAATTTTCACACATCAGATCTATCCGGTCGTGTAGCTGGTTCTCTACTAGGAGGCATAGGTGGTAATCCAGATTCAGTTTCTTCAGGTTCACCATGTAATTGACTAGTAGGTATTTCATCATCTAAATTAACCCCTTCGGTATTTTCTTGATATTGTGTCTCTAACATATCATTATCTAGTGGTTGATCAAAATGTAAATCATTATAAAATTGTGAGTCATCTTCCTAAGTAAAATTATCTAGATGAGCAGTAGCACTAGAACTACCAATTGGTCTTTTACCCAGAGCACGACCACGTCTATCATCCCCTTTTCGATTAGCACGTGATCTACGACCGCTATCCGTACGCCCGATAAATACTCTCCACACTCTAGACATTATAAGTAAAGCAAACAAATAAATTACTAAAAAATGGTTATATGCTAAAAATAATATTGTAAAAAAATTAAAATAGATAATAAGAAATAAGAACAAGTTTACTTGATGTCACGTTACTACTTAGAAGTAAAAGTTGAAACTTGACCAGAATCGCATCGAATAACTTTTTACTCCACTCCAAATAATTTTTGTAATGCAATATAGAACTTAAACCCTTTTTGTGAGAGCAATTTTGAATAATTTAGCAAATAGCCTTTGTAGAAATGAGAGAGATTTAGAGAGAATATTAGAGAAATTGTGAATAAAATGGTGAAAAATTGTGGTATTTATAGAAAAAATAGGTTGGGGGATATGGGGGCACCTAGAGGGGTGGGGGAGCTAAAATTAGCCATTTTGGCCGTTGGCCAACGACTGTTTAGTGAAAAGAGCCGTTGCCAACGACTATATTCCCACAGATTTTTTTTTTATTATTCGGTCCGGTCCGGACTAGTTCCGACCCAATTTTTTCCGATTCGGTCGGTTCAAAAGGTGTGTGACAGGTCGGGGACGGGGCGTTTGGGGGAATGGCGCAGCGGTCCGGTTGCCGGTCCGATGCAAACCAGACCGCCGGACACTCTTAGAATTAACAAGAAAAGGAGAAGTATAAGACCCAACTTTAAGAAAGAGAAATACTTGGTATAAAAGTTTTTCAACTTATGACATTTTTTTTTTAGAAAAATACAAAGATATAATAGTGACATTTTTTCTTCTTACTTTCGTATGATGCTGAAATATCTCTTTTTCTTTCTTAACGTTTGTCAACAAATTTCTTAGCATTAAAATAGCAAAACTCTGCAGAACTCTTCTAGTAGCTCACTGACTGGGTGCCTACTCGTCTTTAACATGGCATGCTACAGTGCCGTGTGGAAAGGAACACGTAATTCTCAAAAACTTCTTCATTATTGCTATTATTTTGCTAGTATCTATTATTGTGATCCTATTTAATTCTGCACAGAGCTTAAAAAAGTATTTGAAGCTTGTGATACTTTAATAACATGTCCTAACATTTGGTTTCCATCTGTTTGTACCTATTTTGATACTACTCTATATTTCTGTATAATTAAAATATCTTTATTTCTAAAACTCAAAGAGCACAAAATTATTGATTTATGATATAGACGTACTTAGTACCACACCATAATTTTTATCGATCTACAGGAATACTCTCTCCCCTCACATCCCCAACAATTTGCCATAAGATTTGGTTTTATCGGAGTTTTGATACTTATATTTTGACGCTACTTTAAGACACCCAAAAATGATTTATTAAAATATTAAAAATAAATTTATTTTCGAGATTTAAGAACATGAAACTACTTAGTAGTAATGATAGAAGTATACTTGGCACCCCACTGCCACTTCTATCACTTCGTGAGCCGAGCGGTAATTATTCCTACTATCTCAATTTATACGAAAGTAATCGACTGAGTACGAAGTTTGAATAATAAAGGAAAATTTTGAATTATGAGATTGGAAAGAATATGTGCAGCCGAATTATCATAAAGTGAAATTGTGTATTAAACACAGAAAGATATTATTTTTTCTGGAACGGAAAAAAAAAAGGGTAATGATACACACCATTTCATTTTGCCGCCCAAATTGCCACACCCAACGTGGCCCACATGCGAAAAGTCTTAAATGTACTTGGGCTTCCAACTTCACTTCCACTCGCCGAGAGTGGGCAATGTTTTGATTTTGGCTGAGTTGGCTTCTGGCCCACACGAATTAATTAGGCCTTTTCGAGTTTGCCGTTGGTTGATGGGTCAACCAATACTACACTACAAAAAAGACTATTGTTGTTGTTTGATGGGTCAACCAAGACCTTTTTCCCACTTTTATTAAAGATAAACAAAATTTATTTTTTAATTCACTCATAATTCTTATTATATTAATATTTATTAGATACACGATATATGTATGATATTTTAATATTATTTATATATTACATATTGTATATTTAATATTTAATCACTTAATATTTTAACATATGTAATTAATATTGTAATTAATATTTTATATATTAATATTTATTAGATACACGATATATGTATGACATTTAATATTTATTAGATACACGATATATGCATGATATTTTAATATTATTTATTTGATATATATATATATATATATATATATATATATATATATATATATATATATATATATATATATATATATATATATATATATATATATATATATATATATATGATATTTATATTTTTTATTATTATATTTTTTAAATCCCTAAAATAACGTTAACAAATATGAGATCAATATTAATTAAATTCTTAAATTAAAGGATAAAAATACAATGTTTATTAATTTATAAAATGAGTGAAGTAATTATAAATTACCTAATGGCTAGAGAAAGAAAGGGAGTGAAGAATGGGGCTAGGAAAAGTAAATTTGAAAAGTCGGACATCTTTTCTAAGGTTGTATTAAATTTGAATTTGGTCTTGAAATATTATAAAAAAATCGTATTTGATTAAATATAGTAGAAATAGATTTTATTAACCAATACCAGTAATATAGAATTATGCATGAATTAAAAAAAGAAAATAAATTTGTTATGGAACTATTATATATAAGACAATATATTATCAAGAATATATATATATATATATATATATATATATATATATATATATATATATATATATATATATATATATATATATATATATATATATATATATGTGAAATAATTAATCAAACCATTATTTTGGACATGCTTTGTGTAAGATCATAAAAAGTAGGAGTAAGAGAAATTGTTAGCATCTTTCTACTCTTTGTGTTCATACTCAGAATAACATTTGATTTTACCATCAACCAAAGTCATTTTAGCCCCTACTTTTCGAGTTTGCCTTTGGTTGATGGGTCAACCAATACTACACTACAAAAAAGACTATTGTTGTTGTTTGATGGGTCAACCAAGACCTTTTTTCCCACTTTTATTAAAGATAAACAAAATTTATTTTTTAATTCACTCATAATTCTTGTTATATTAATATTTATTAGATACACGATATATGTATGGTATTTTAATATTATTTATATATTACATATTGTATATTTAATATTTAATCACTTGATATTTTAACATATGTATGTAATATTGTAATTAATATTTTATAGATTAATATTTATTAGATACACGATATATGTATGGCATTAATATTTATTTTATATAGTAATATTTATTAGCTATACGATATATGTATGATATTTTAATATATTTATTTGATATACAATATAAATAAGTATTAATCATGTGTTTATGGGGGTAATTTTCTCTTTAGTTAATATTGATCTCATATTTGTTAACTTTATTTTAGTGATTTAAAAAATATAATAATAAAAAATATTAAATATCTAATAAATAAATTTTAATACCCTTTTAATACAATATATCACTCTTTGAACCTATTGTGTATTTTATATTTATTTGTTTTATTATTTGTTATTCTTATTTTTAGGTGATATGTATTTCATTTATGAAATATTAAACATGACAATTAAAAGGAAAACGAAAAAGAAAAAGAAAAAAATCGCCTAAAAATCGTTCTTAAAACATGAGTGTCTGTTGGTATATACCAAATTTATCTCATGGCATATTATTTTGAATTGAATAATATCCCTTAAATTTAAGAAAAAAATAAATATTAAATATCAATACAAGTATTTAATATTATATATCTTTTATTTAAGAAAAATTATATTGAATAATTATTAACACTAAGAACTTTTTTTCATTATTTTAGTGCAATGTTGTGGTTACAAAAAGTAAGGACAAAAGGATAGTAAATATTTTCATATGCACTGCTATTTAGGTAAAAAAACCTTTAACTAAATTCTTAAATTAAATGATAAAAATATAGTGTTTATTGATTTTATAAAATGGGTGACTTAATTATAAATTACCTAATGGCTAGAGAAAGAAAAGGAGTGAAAAGTTGGGCTAGGAAAAGTAAATTTAAAAAGTCGAACATCTTTTCTAAGGTTGTATTAAATTTGAATTTGGTCTTGAAATATTATAAAAAATTATATTTGATTAAATATAGTAGAAATAGATTTTATTAACCAATACCAGTAATATAGAATTATGCATAATTAAAAAAAAGGAAATAAATTTATTATAGAACTATTATATATAAAACAGTATATTATCAAGAATATATACATATGTGATATATTAACCAAACCATTATTTGGACATGCTTTGTATAAGATCATCAAAAGTAGGATTAAGAAAAGTTGTTTGCGTCTTTCCACTCTTTGTGTTCATACTCAGAATAATATTTGATTGTACCATCAACCATTTTAGCCCCTACTTTCCGAGTTTGTCTTTGGTTGATGGGTCAACCAATACTACACTACAAAAAAGACTATTGTTGTTGTTTGATGGGTCAACCAAGACTTTTTTTTCCACTTTTATTAAAGATAAACAAAATTTATTTTTAATTCACTCATAATTCTTGTTATATTAATATTTATTAGATACACGATATATGTATGGTATTTTAATATTATTTATATATTACATATTGTATATTTAATATTTAATCACTTAATATTTTAACATATGTATGTAATATTGTAATTAATATTTTATAGATTAATATTTATTAGATATACGATATATGTATGGCATTAATATTTATTTTATATAGTAATATTTATTAGCTATACGATATATGTATGATATTTTAATATTATTTATTTGATATACAATATAAATAAGTATTAATCATGTGTTTATGTGGTAATTTTCTCTTTAGTTAATCTTGATCTCATATTTGTTAACTTTATTTTAGGGATTTAAAAACTATAATAATAAATAATATTAAATATCTAATAAATAAATTTTAATACCCTTTTAATACAATATATCACTCTTTGAATTTATTGTGTATTTAATATTTATTTGTTTTATTATTTATTATTCTTATTTTTAGGTGATATGTATTTCATTTATGAAATATTAAACATGGCAATTAAAAGGAAAACGAAAAAGAAAAAGAAAAAAATCGCCTAAAAATCGTTCTTAAAACATGAGTGTCTGTTGGTATATACCAAGTTTATCTCATGGCATATTATTTTGAATTGAATAATATCCCTTAAATTTAAGAAAAAAATAAATATTAAATATCAATATAAGTATTTAATATTATATATCTTTTACTTAAGAAAAATTGTATTGAATAATTATTAACACTAAGAAATTTTTTTCATTATTTTAGTGCAATGTTGTGGCTACAAAAAGTAAGGACAAAAGGATAGTAAATATTTTCATATGCACTGCTATTTAGGTAAAAAACCTTTAACTAAATTCTTAAATTAAATGATAAAAATATAGTGTTTATTGATTTTATAAAATGGGTGAATTAATTATAAATTACCTAATGGCTAGAGAAAGAAAAGGAGAGAAAAGTTGGGCTAGGAAAAGTAAATTTAAAAAGTCGAACATCTTTTCTAAGGTTGTATTAAATTTGAATTTGGTCTTGAAATATTATAAAAAATTATATTTGATTAAATATAGTAGAAATAGATTTTATTAACCAATACCAGTAATATAGAATTATGAAGAATTAAAAAAAGGAAATAAATTTATTATAGAACTATTATATATAAAACAGTATATTATCAAGAATATATATATATGTGATATAATTAACCAAACCATTATTTGGACATGCTTTGTATAAGATCATCAAAAGTAGGATTAGGAGAAGTTGTTAGCGTCTTTTCACTCTTTGTGTTCATACTCAGAATAATATTTAATTGTACCATCAACCATTTTAGCCCCTACTTTCCGAATTTGCCTTTGGTTGATAGATCAACCAATACTATACTACAAAAAAGACTATTATTGTTGTTTGATGGGTCAACCAAGACCTTTTTTCCCACTTTTATTAAAGATAAACAAAATTTATTTTTTAATTCACTCATATATCTTGTTATATAAATATTTACTAGTTTAGTACCCGCGCGATGCGCGAATAATATTAGAAAAAATAATTTTATAATGTTGTGATCTTACTACTCTTATAAATTAGAGAAAACAAATCTAATATTCTTAGTAAGAATGGGTGAGGGTATTCTTAGATACACGATATATGTATGATATTTTATATATATATATATTGATATTTATATTTATATTTATATGTATATTTTTTAAATTCCTAAAATAACGTTAACAAATATGAGATCAACATTAACTAAATTCTTAAATTAAAGGATAAAAATACAATGTTTATTAATTTATAAAATGGGTGAATTAATTATAAATTACCTAATGGCTAGAGAAAGAAATGAAGTTAAAAGTGGGGCCAGGATAAGTTGTTAGCTTAACATTTGGTTGAACCATCAACCAAAGCCATTTTGGCATCCACTTCTTGATTTTGCCTTTGGTTGATGAATCAACCAATACTATAATATAAAAAGAAGCTATCTTGAAGCACGCGCTGAAAAAAAACAAAATATGATTCGAGGGTATTTTTGTCATTATATATGCAGGCCACGTTGGGTGTGGCAATTTGTGCAGCAATTTGGTATGGTAGTTTGTTTTCCGAAAAAAAAAAACACATTCACATTAAACCTTGTACATCTCTCTTCACGTGCTGATGATGGAGTTATCATGTGACTAAACTCAACCCCTCTATTCTGGGTCCCCTTCTTTGGCGGCTTTACTCTACCCTTTTTGTGTTCTCACTTTACTTTCACTAATCATTACTACTTCACCTTGTTCCATTCTCCACTCTTACTCTTTCCTTAAATTTGATTCTTGTGTGTCTTATTAAACTACAACAAGTGTCATTTTTTTTGTCTATGTGAGCTGATAAAAAATGGGCTGTTTACAGTCCAAAACTGCAAATGTTCAGTCCCCTCATAAAGAACCTGACTCTAAAACAGATCTTGGTATCTTCATTTTACATTATTTATTACTATTGCATATCTTCATTTGGTCTTGTACTGTATGTTCTTGGTCTATGTGGGGGTTGTACTTGCTTTTTTTTGAGTTTTTGTTGATTGCATGTTGAGTTTTTGATATGGCATTTACTTCATTTGTCGCCCCTTTATTTGTCTCTTCCTAGCTTTACTATTATTCTGATTCTTTAACTTATAGTTTAAAGTTTGATTCTTGAATTTTCTGGAATATCCATTTTGTTGTGAAATTGTCTTGTTGAACTGGTTTTTTTTTTGCCGGGATTTCTGATCACTCTGTCTCAGTTTATGTGACACTATTTCGTTTTAGTCAGTTCCAAAAAAATGACACTTTTCATATCGTGAAAAAATTTAACTTACTTTTACACTTAATGAGATGCTTTATAGCCGCAGAAATAACTGTAGCTTGTTTTAGATCACAAGTTTTAATTAGTCTATATTTCATTTTCAAAACCTCATGCCCAGTTAAACATGTCGCATAAATTGGGGGACGGAGGGAGTAGTGAAAATTGATGTATCCACTGGTCTCTTGTTCTTGTATCGTTAAACAAGCAAGACAGAACAGGGCAAGTATATGTACATGAGCTAAGCATCTCACGTGTACATGAGCTAAATGTGTAGAAAGTTTCGATGTAATTGTTGTGGTTAATATCAATTATCTGTTTCTTGTTTAACTTGTCTGTGTTGTTGATGAAGCTAATGGGGATCAAGTAGATCAAGATCAAGTGCCTGCATTCAAGGAATTTAATCTTGCTGAACTCCGAGCAGCAACAAATGGTTTCAGCAGTGAATTAATAGTTTCTGAAAGTGGTGAGAAAGCTCCCAATGTCGTCTACAGAGGGAAGCTTCGTAGCAACAGGCTAGTTGCCATCAAGCGCTTCTCAAGACATTCCTGGCCTGATGCAGAACAGTTTGTGGTAAATCTGGTTATAAATCTGCAGATTATATAGTTTTGATCCTTTTAGCCATCGTCATTGTTGACTGAGGAAGATTTCTTTAAACTTGAGCTCTTAATTTGGTACGACTTCATGAAGACATTATTATTGGTAACTGAACAGAACCTCTAAAGGTTGTCCTTTTTCATTTTCATGCTTTTGTTCTTTAGTATGATCTTTGTGAGCATGCCGTAAGCTGGACACTGTGAATGCCACTTACGGCAACGCTTCCTATGCTCTCATTTGGTTTTCCAGTTCCGGAGGCGCTAAGTTAGATATCATGAGTTTGACACAACCTTTGAGTTAGTACAACCTAATGTATGTGCATGTAAATCCTTAAATTTAATGTATATGCATGTAGGTCACAAATAAGTGGTAGATCTCTAAATTCCAGGTTTATCTGCTGTTGCATCAGCTTTCCCCACAAACTTTTGGTTTAGTCCTACTCATATATTGCAGGCAGAGGCAGCTGGAGTTGGCAAGGTTCGGCATAAGAGATTGGTGAATCTAATTGGCTGTTGTGCTGAGGAGATGAGCGCCTATTGGTGGCAGAGTATATGCCTAATGATACTCTCTCAAGGCATCTCTTCCACTGTATGGTTTATCCTTTTGCCTGGTTTAGAATTTGCATATGTTGAACTGGAAGGGAAACATCTTTTCTATGTTGTTATACTGTTCCAATACCGGGTCTTTCCCTTAAGCTTATTTGGTGATAGATGTTTGTATAACCAACCTAATAGTACTGCTTCAGATCTCTTAGTCTGAGATCATGGTCATAGTTGGGCTTGATGACCTTTTGTGTTCATTTGACATCAATAGCTGCAAGAGCTTCCTGCTGGAAACACTATGCTTTTTGGTTATCTCTGCTAAATTTGTTTCTCCAGTGTCAGGGGCTTATGCTGCATCAATTCGGTGAGTTTTAGAAGTAACATTCAAACTGTATCTCGTATTAAAACTTGAGATTGAAGCAGCATTTGCCTTTGAGATCAATCGTTTGAAGTTAATTAGAGGTGCATGAAGGTTTGGCCCAAGTAATGCAAAGAACATCATTTCTTTTTCTAGAGCATTTGGACAGTAACTTTGATTACTTCACACTTCAGATGAACAGAGAGTGTAGAATGCTCCAACCAACACTGTAAGATACAGGAAGAAGAATTAATAAGACTCATCTTCCATTGAATATTGACTTTAGATCGGAAGAGCTGAAACACAACTCTGTAAGATACAGGAAGAAGAATTAATAAAGATCATCTTCCAATACCTTTTGGTTATGTTTTGCTTTCTATATATTTGAAGACCTGTATACAACACCTTGCGACAAGATGATGCTGGATTTAATTCATAGTTGTGACCACTTCTATATAAATCACTAATCTTTCAGGTCTCTTATAATGCATGTCTTTTGGTGGTGCAGGGGAGAAACAACCTTTGCCTTGGGAGATGCGAGTAAGAGTTGCATACTGTATTGCACAGGCTCTGGATCATTGCAATGCTGAGAACCGAAAGATATATCATGATTTGAATGCTTACCGAGTTCTTTTTGATGAGGTATTCAAACATAAAGATCAGGAGCTTTATAACTCATTATTTTCTTGTGCAAGTATGTGGACAGAAAGTAATTTTTTGTATGTTCTGATCTGTTGTTTCCACATCTTACTCAGTTTATATCTATTTTTGCCTCTCTTAAGCATATAACTAAGGTTTTAGGTTGACACCAGTGGGGGTGAGGCCCTCCAAAAGTGAAATTCTAGCTGCATACAACAAAGACTTCTCGCTAGTGACTATTAAACCTCAAAGTGATAATTGAATAACTCGCTAGTCATGACCATGAATTTGGCACTGAAGTCTGGGAGTTGGTATATGAAACTGGAGTCCATCTTATGGTAAAAACTGTATTTTAGTTGTTCTGCATAGTTATATGCCTGAAGAGTGATTGGTTCTGATTCTAATAGAAAGTTTTGGTTGAGTAGTTCCATGAAGTATATTCATACACCTAGATCATATATTGTGTTTTTTATAAGTTAGGTCATATTCATTTCCTCTATTGCTTTATCTTGAAACACAGCTTTTTGAGCAAATATCTATCTTTAAGATTTTGCAAATGTTACTATATCTTCGGTTTTGGGGGTCTGTTCTTGAAATTAATTTAATTGATGTTTCAGGAAGGTGACCCTCGATTATCTAGTTTCGGCCTTATGAAAAACAGCAGAGATGGGAAGAGCTATAGCACAAACCTGGCTTATACACCTCCTGAGTTTTTACGCACAGGTACACACATCCATCTCACCACATTATAGTTGGATGAATTGGTAGTCAGCAATAAATGTTTTAAGATTCATGCTTACATGAAAGTGTAAGCATTCTCTGATATCCTGGCAGTTGTGCTGTAATGATATAATTTAATCAGGTAAAAGATAAACAACACCATCTATGATCGTAAAATTAGGAGATGAACTAATTAAGGAAAATGAAGATTCAACCTCTATGGAGGATTGTGCGTCTTTCATTGGGTTTCTGGACTAGAAATGATCTTCTATATACACTAACTAACTTGTAAAAACTAAAAAGTAGTACCCTGCACTTGTACCAGATACGTACTCCAGTAGGAATCCATGTAACACAGGAGTTAGCAATTACATGTCTGTGCTTCTATAAGCATGTTGCCACATAAATTTTTTCGGGACATGCCTTTTTGAGAAATTACCAGTCTAAAGTGTCTCACCAAAGCTACTTAAAGTGCCTGACCAAAGCTGCTTTAGTTGGCTATTAGTTGAAAAGTCGTTTTACTTTCAAACAATTGACATACGTTTAATGAGAGAAATATACTTCAACAGGATGAGCTGTTAGATGGTTACTTCTTTGGTTTTATAGTGAACCTTTTAAGTAAGACATGAGAAATGCAGTCATTATGCTGATTATTGTCTCGGTAGATCTTCTGGTTGGGAAAGTGTTTCCTTGGTATTGCATAGCATCTTTAAGTGATTCAATGTTGAATACTTGATTCACTTAAAATTTGATGCATGTAGAGAGAATTTCATTTATCAATTGGACTAAATTCGTACTTTACACTTCTATATCTATTTATAGGCAGGGTAATCGCAGAGAGTGTGATCTACAGCTATGGGACTGTTCTGCTGGACCTTTTGAGTGGAAAACATATCCCTCCGAGCCATGTATTGTACTCTTACACAGAAAGCTTTTGAAATTCTGCGCCATTTGGGTCAATTCTTATTTCGTTATATGTTGTTTTCTTATTGCATCTAAATTTCTCAATGGTGTCGAAAACTACATTTAAAGCTGTTTCAGTCTGTAAGTAGGGGACTATTTGAGAAACACACACAGGGAATGCTGTAATCTACACTACTGAATCGTGCATAATGAAGTTTGTTTGTTTGATGGTAGTTTTAAGTACTAAACTTTTATGGTGTATTATCTGAGCTTAACACTGATTAAAAAGTGTATTGTCCTTTATTTTGGTATGAAGTTTTAATGGTAATGAGTGATGTATGAGTACTTACTTCTCAAAGTCTCATTGAAGCTAGACAGTAGAGAAATTCTTTATTACATGATGCAAACCCTTTATTAAGCGAATGAGGTAGAGTGTAAGATTAGGCTTAATTTATGGATCATGTTTATGGCCTATTCTTTATCGAACTGTATATTTCTTCCTCTTGCATGCATTGTCTCACTGGTTCTTGGACTTCTTCTCTTTCTCCAGGCGCTAGACTTAATTAGGGGGAAAAACGTGTTGTTACTAATGGATTCATCCTTGGAAGGACAGTATGCCGATGAAGATGCCACTGCATTGGTTGAACTTGCTTCAAAGTGTCTCCAGTACGAGGCCAGGGACCGGCCTGATATGAAGTTCATTCTTAATGCAGTGGAACCCCTTCAGAAGCAGAAGGAGGTATTCTTTGAATATTCTTAAACCTGAAAGCAACCATTTCCTATATTTAATGGATTGACCCTAAATTCTATGATCTAAAATGTTCCCGCACATTGTTATCCTAGGTTGCATCACATGTTTTGATGGGTCTAACAAAAACTCCAGCGGTGCTTCCAACCATGCTCTCTCCTCTTGGAAAGGCTTGTGCGAGGATGGACCTAACTGCAGTTCATGAAATCTTGCTTAAAACAGGTTATAAAGATGAGGAGGGTGCTGAAAATGAGGTGAGTTCACTCTTTACTACTAGTAATTTTTATACTGATGTTAAGGGTACTTGGAAATCATCAAGGTTGATGAAGATCGTGAAAAGGAGTATAAGCTAAAATAAGAAAAACAACAATTATCCACCATGGCATCAGTGTGTTTCTTTTGGTGTTTGTCTGTCTCTCTCTCTCTTTTTTTTTTTTTTTTTTTTTTGTTTGTGTGTGTGTGGTTCTCAAGTTTAAGCATTTATTGTTCATTAAGAAAAGTTAGGCCATTTATCAGGAAAATATGTTATCTAAAATGTTTGCTAGAAATTTGACATACTTATTTTTATCTACATTTTGTAAAGCTCTCATTCCAAGAATGGACACAACAAGTTCAAGATATGTTAAATACCAAGAAATTTGGGGATATTGCTTTCCGGGACAAGGACTTCAAGAGTGCAGTTGACTATTATTCCAAGGTTATCTGCTCATTTTTTTTATATTTACTTAATTTGTTTGGGCTTTTTTGGAATCTTGTCATTTTTCTTCATCTGCTCAGCTGTTCCATATGCTTAGATAGTAACGTCAGATGTTTATACAATAAGGACTTCTAATAACTGTGTTCAAATAGAAAAGCTTCTCTCTTACTTGAGTGTTCAAATTGTTAGATCCAGTTGACTGCTTGTGATGCAAAAGAAAGTGTAAAAATCTTCGAGATATTGAATAGATACACGAAAATAAATGCTTTACCCAGACATGTCTGCGGACAGACCTAGGCTTAGTGAAGGGGTATCATTTGATACTCTTCGCCCGAAAGTTACACTGTGTAGATAGGTAAAAAAAATTTAATGTATATATACTATATGTTGAGTCCCCTTAATTTTTCCATTCGTTAACTTGTTTATATTTTGATACCCCTTAACAATATCTTGGGTCCGCCGCTGCTCGCAGATAAATGCATATAGCATTAGTGGCTGTTCGTGATTTGGTATCTCATAAGGTTAAAGAAGACGGGAAACTTTTTTCATGCTCTTGACATATATCCCTTCTGACTAGGAAAAAGAAGTGCTCTTCTCCTTTTCCCTGGCATTCCCCACTGAAACTGTATGTTGCTATCTTGACTCTTAATACATTGAAGAACTTTACAGAAAAGGTTGGAGGATGTTTAATTGGATTTGTCAGGGTCAGCTGGTTGCTTATGCACACTTTTATCCCAGTTTTAAGAAAAAGGGGGAACGTCTGAGCTTTATCGAAAAGTAATGAGGATTTTTTTGCCTTTAAAAGTGGGAACCTGTACACTGCAGTTGGAGCAGCCATGTTAAATCACGCTCTCATATGTAGCTTCTGGTCATGGTCCGAAGAGGGTGGGGTCTTTTCATCTGCAACAGAAGTTCTGAAATTAGTTACTATGGCCGTCCCAAATTAATTGGCCTTCGTTCTGTTATTATTTTGAGAAGGAAGCTCTCGATACTGTATGTGGCTGAAACCTGAAGGAGGCTATGTCCAACAACGAACACGGTCTTCAAGTTTCTGCAGTTATCAAGATTTAGATATTTAGTGGTTGGCCGCGGGTTTTAAGTCCCAAAAGGTCTGAAGTTTAGTGAACCAACTGGGAAATGCTGGTTGTTGTCTCAAACCAGCTAAAGTGTATCTTAAGTTTGAAATATGAGATGTCCAATCTGATGTTTCGTCATCCCCTTACTACGTTTTAGCATGAGATGTGTTGTATAAAGTAGAGACTTCCCCACTTCACCCCCATAATTTTGAAGTACAATCCTTGTTTTTATCATAATCAGTTGATATTCTTGTTTTATGCTTATCAGTTCTGTTCTTCATCATATTTAGCTAATAATTAGCTGTATGCCTAATTTCGTCTACTTATTTTCTCCAACAGTTAGTGTCAATGATGTCTGTTCCTTCTGCCACTGTTTTCGTGAGACGAGCCCTTTCGTACATGATGATTGGCCAGCCAGAGCTTGCATTAAGGGATGCTATGCAGGCTCAGGTGTGCTTGCCAGAGTGGCCTACCGCATTCTATATGCAGGCTCTTGCACTGTCAAAACTTGGCATGGAAACTGATGCACAGGACATGCTCAATGATGGAGCCTCCTTTGAAGCAAAGAAGTTAAACAGTTGGCGCAACTGATTCTGGCACGCTAGGTGAATCAGTAACACCTCATCTTTAACTCAAGCTAGAGGTGGCTATAGCGAAAAGATGAGATGGGACACTAAGAACCAAAGTTCAATGTTGTGTTTTGGGGGTTATATTTATCAACACCCCCCCCCCCCCCCCCCCCCCCGAAATTGTAGCCAATACAGTTCCATACAGAAAGTGTAAGTGTATAAAGAATCTGGTGAAAAACCCTCGAAGTGTAGTTCACAATGAATGTCAATTGTTAGCTTCGGAACTTATTATGTTTGGAAAACATTACTCGGTCTTTTGCAGGTTATCTTTCTTATAGATTTTTTACACTGTTGATGGATGGTACTTAATAATTAACGTTATCTTCAACCATTTTGATCATAAATAAACAATATACTATGTTGCAAGGTATGATTATTCAAGCAGTTTATTAAAGTTTGGCTGCAAAATGCTAGTTCAAAAACTCCCTACATTCTTTCCGCCTCTAGTGAATATCGGCTGGTCAACCTAAAATTATCTAACGTTCACATTACCTTTACCCTACCTACAACTCTTCCCTTTTATTGTGTGTCAAATAATGTTCACTTTCGTAGCGTTTGGACATAGATTTGGTTGTAACTTGAAAAAAGAGGTTTGGACATAGATTTGGTTGTAACTTGAAAAAAGAGTTTCTGAAGGTGTGTTGAAAAATAATTTTTGGAATTTGAAGTTATGTTTGGACATGCATTTTACTTGAAAAAGAGTTGAAGTTTTGTGGGCGGAAAAAGTCCAAATCTTGAAATCAAATCTTCAAAATCCCAAATAATACATATAATCCCACTTTTACTTATTATTGTGCTGTTTGCTGGTAAAACTCTGTGTAACGCAAAACACAAATATAGCATCTTAACTAGAATATACTTTGATGCTGCAGAAAAATGTCTCCACCAATAAATAAATTTTACCTTTCATTATTCTGGCAAGATAATATTTAGCGCCATCTTAGCCATAGATATCCAAAACCTAACTGCAGATCTAACTTTTTTGTTTTCCTAAAAAGGAATCTTAATTTGTGTATCCCTTGACTTCTAATCTTCTATATAAACATGTTTAGTTTAGAAATCATGATATGCATTCTAAGAGTTTCTCTGATTTTGAAAGTTTCTGATTAGACATGGCAAAACTTCTAACAATGGTCATCTTTATAATTGCTTTTCTTTCTCTTACATTAGGTAATTCTTTTTTTTTTTTTTTTGGTATATGATACTGTTTATGTCAATTTGTGCACAACGCAACTATTTCACTAGATACTTAGGGTAACTATGTTCACCAAGAGACTTGAGCATATGAAAAAAAATGAAACCCAACGTTATTTTATCTCTGCTAGGATTTGAGCCTTAGTCTCGCATGACTTTGCTCACTTTATTGACTGGCAACCATAATTCGAATTTTAAAAAGAAATTGATTATATTATTTGTTTTTCCTGTGGATGCAGCTCAGCAGCTGAATTTGCCCAAGTGTGGACAACGTTGTGTTAATGTTTTCCCAGGAACTTGCAGAGGTTTGGGAGATATAGCTAAATGCCAGTTTATTTGTTCGTACTTCTATTCAGGCCGGCTATGTGATGCAGGTTTCTTTTGTGAAAATACATATGGCCCTTGGAAGTGCAAATGCCAATATGAATGTCAATACCAGAAATTAACGCCATTTGTAGAACCTGGTACTACTACTCATAACTAACGTGCTCCTAGTGATACAGACCTCTTGTACCCCTAATCACTTCAATTGTGAAAATCCTTGATACTGTATCATTAATAATGAAATTATAGAAAAATGATGCGTCTAATTCAGTAACCTAAAGTTGGACCTTTACCATTTTCATTTGCTTTTAAATCAAGCTTATTGACTGATTATCTCACTGCAAGAAAAAGGTGGCCTTAAAATTCGACTTTTTTAATGTTAAACATGCCGTGAATAAAATCGTTGTTGCAAAACTGGACAAGGAAATCGTTGCAAATAAAATTTCTGACCGACATTTTAAGTGATCTTTCCTCGTCGCAAGCAAGTGCATAATTAACCGTAGTTCCTTGCTCTTGGTCAGCCTCCACTAATTAAGAGAGGCCCAAATATTGGCACGTCACCATAATCAAAAGGCCGTAAATTAAAGTATGTACTTAAAGAAGAAATATGCATGAGTATTAGCTCGATGTTATTGACGAAGAGGCTATCAAAAATTTGAAGATCTCGTAAAAAATAATGCGTGGGTGTAAAATTGATGATATTTGGACCTTTTTTGACTGCTACGCCAACTATAAATGTTATACACACTAGAAATTATTGCAGCAGGTAGAGAAAATTACTCGTAAGAAACAGTTCCAGGCCCTCTCAGAGGGAGCTTAACTAAGAGCGTCAGTCTTCTATTCAATGTTAGCACCTAGGTCGTTGGATCTGTATCAAATGTAAATATGATAAGTAAATGCTAATCAAGCGAACATATTGTTAGTAAACTGAAACGAAATTAGAGAAAAATTTTTGAGGCGAGAACAATATTTCACTGTCCTTAAAGAATTATTGCTCACTTTCTAAGAAGACAAATTTATAGAAGAGAAAAGAGAGTCTATTCTGAAAAGGTATCTATTCTTGAAGAGTGAAAAACCACTTTCTAGGAAGGCAAATTTATAGAAGAGAAAGGAGACTATTCTGAAAAGGTATCTATTCTTGAACAGGTTTTTAACGTTGAAAAACAAAAACCTGTTGCAAAAAATAAATAATCCTTCTCTATCTAAAGACCCGACCCGACCCGCACCCAAGCTCCAAATATTAAATATATATAATAGACACTTGGTGGACTTTATTTATTCAAATAGCTTGGTGGGTCTTTTAGCTTTTAAACCTTTCCAAAAGGCTTCTTCCAGCGATGTGGGACTTTACTTTGTCTCCTACAAGTACAAACTATCTAACACGTATGACATCAATGATAACATCGTCTTACATCTTTAAGCTAGGACATAAGTAATAGTTCTTTTTTAATCTTGATGCCTCAATGACTCTGACATGGATAGGTAACTACATTTACGCGAACTAATATATAGGGGCATCTAAACATTTCATTTAATTTATTTTAACTGAACATAGATTATTATTCTTGGATATATAAACTTTGTAGTAGGAATAAAAATGATTCAAAAGGGTTGTCTTGTGAAAATAAGTCAAACCAATATTGTTCTAAAGGAATTGGATTAGTTACCACGCAGTACTAAACCGAATTATATTTTGTTTCCTTACTTAGGTGGTAACTCTAAAAACATCGAAACCCTTCTAAAATTGCCTAATGATTGCATTTTTTTTTTTGGTACTTTGGGAAGGGTACGAGATGAATATCCTCTCGAGCCTCCTTCTTTTAGGTTTACTCGTACTAATCCCAGCATCAGAAGGCAAATGTGGAAATTAAAATAAAGGTTTAAAAAACTACGTTATTAGCTAGTCGCAGCTGTTGATAAAAGTGGTGGCTACCGGATGATAAGCACTCACATTTAACATAAGCGCTTATTATAAGTTACTGACAAAGAACCAGGTGTTAACAGCTAATTCCCTGATCATCGTTACTGTATTCAGATATATATATTAATCTAGCTCTGCTAGTCTAAAAGTGTTTTTAAATCCCCTTTTCGTCACTTTCAAGATCTAAAAAAAATTAGTTGGACTTAAAAGTCTAATCTACCAAATCTGGAGGTATCCACTATGCTTTCAGGGTCCTTTCTCAAAGTGTATTTTTTTCTTAAAAAAAATCCGAGCTTGATTTGTCTTTTGTCGATATGTGTTATATATAAGGAGTATTATTATGTACTATGATAATTCCTGACCTCTTATAATCAGGTTATATGTATGTCGGATTGAAAAGGGGAGTAATTCTTAGTTCTTATATGGTTATCCACACAATATCATGATTTTCCTTGTCATGCACCCAAATTTACTACATAAAGTGTCATGATTTGACGTTACTTTAGAAAGGAATTAGAAGATTTAACCTAAAAAGAGCTTAAGCCCTTGGTTTTCCTCTTTTTAATTTGAAGAAACTCACATGGAGGGTGGGTGGCAGGTTGAAGTTAGCCTAATCTCAAAAGTTTTAAGTACTCTTAATTGGGATTCGACTCCTTTAGACAACATATGTTTGAAGTTCATCATCCCCAATTGATACAAGTGGCTAAATTTTAAATACATTGTAAATGTTGGCAATTTATTCCTTTTGTCTACTAATTGACACTTGTATTGTAATTGCTGATTGGACCGGTTCAATAATAATAATATTTCAACATTCCACAACCATAATCACCTAAATTTCAGCTCTTCATCAAGATTTGGTCAAGATAGCTAGCTTGACATTGTTTCTTTCATTTGGAAATCAACTCAGTTTCTGAAGCAATCATTTAATATGATCACGGATGGAAACAGACAACACTTTTCATATTATTAATCATTGAAGTTATTACAAGTTGAACTGCATAATCCAAGAATTAAGCACTCCTTCAAGGAAAGCAATCAACTGGCATATGGTCCCGGAAAATACGGATGCAATGTATCAATTCCTCACCCTTTAAATATCTCTGTCTAAACTATTTTCCTTCTTAATGTTTATCTAAGTTAAACCTTGCGAGTGATCATTTATTTGTTAATTAATTTGGTATTTAATGACTACCTAATATTCATGTGGACTGTTAACCATTTTTTGGCTAAGCAAATGACGTCGTCATAGCTGAGTATTTTGTCGAATAAGTTTTAGACGATAGGCTTTCCTCATTACCAATTATTAATAGTGTGATTCAAGAGGTGGTAAAAGGTGATTAGTTGATAAGGAGCGAATACGATTATAGAGGTTTAAAATATTCCAAATGACTAGTGAGAGCAAGGTGTGGTAGGATATTGGATTCGAATTTTCGGAATAATTTTTTTTCTTCATAAAAAATGGTTTACCCTAAGTAGACTTATTCGTAAAATACTACTACACATTAATACTAGCATATGCATTACAAAAAAACATAAAAAATGTGCTCCACAATTACTAGTGTAACATCCCTTTTGAGGTCTCAATTTTCGCCCTCTGTTCCGTTCGGGTCTCATTCAGAAACCGAATTTGTGATTTAAGTGGACATAGACACCTCCAATAATTGAATACAACTTTGGTTTCTCTGCAGACTGCAATAATGTAAAGACTCCACAACTTCTAGTAAGAAATTATATATAAGCAAATTTCACCGTAACTTCTTAAGGTTCTCAACTTATAATTATGTTATTTACTAGTATTATGCACTATTATGCACTCTACATATATAAATAATGTGTAGCATGTTATTTACTTTTAAAAATTTGACATAATTGATAGGAGTAGAACAATAGGCTGAGAGTTTACTCCTATTTTATGAGAGGCTTCCACCAATACCACTATTAATTTATCTCTTTATATATGTTACCAAATTAGCTTTATTACAATTTAAAAATAGTTATATATACGCGCTATTTTAAGTAGGTCACTTCTACTTAAACAGTGACTATTAGTGCATATACACAATTAAACTATTCTTATCCTATTGTTGCATCAACATCTTTTTTCTAATAAAACATTGGAGCTCTCTTCAATTCTTATGTTTGTGCTTTCCTCCCTTCCACACACTTCCCTACTAACATAATTCAGGTGGGAAAAAAAAAAGTTTGACAAAACGAAAAAGTATGCGACTCGGTGAATAGTAACACGTTTCAATGTGACATAGACAATTGAGCAGCCTAACCATTCTCGGAGGCCTCAAAGTATGAAGTATGAACCTTAGAATTAGAAGACTTCTTACGTGATCATGTATTAGTCCAAGTTATTACTGAAAGTGTTCCATATTTCCATGAGTTGATAAAAGCCGTTGAAGGCTACTAACATTGTTCCATGACCTGTAATCTACTTATCATTAATTAGCTTGAGAAGTCCTACATTAATTTTGAGTTGTCTCACTTAAATTTGCTTTATCATAGCTCCATTAAGCTAATACAAAAGGGTGTTATCAGCTTGATTGGTTCAATACTTCAATAACATATATACATAAGATCCACTTACACCAACAAAAAAAAAAAAAAAATCTCCAATAAAAAGTTGCCCATCATGGAACGACACTACATATATAATAAGGTTTTAAATTAAAAAATATATACATTATACATTATATATACGTACTTCCATTTAGTATAGGTTACAAATTTGTCAGCAAATAAAGTTACCCGCAGAATTTTTTTTAAATATGACCTAATTATGTTAATACCTTTTTAATGTGTCTATTCATATGCAAAATTTTAAGTGCATAACAAATCAACACATGATCCATGATCGTTTCTTTCTGTCTAGTTTTGGTTCCTCTTATTTCTAGATCTGCTATGTTAGGCACATAACTAAAAATAGATAGTATATTCAAAATTTGTCTTAAGGCACTGTAGAATGTTGGATCCAAATTAAGGTATATATATTTTAACTCTGTTAGACGAAGCATATCTAATTGATATATTACAGCTAATATTCTATTAGTTTGACATTTTCTTGAAACAAAATCGTTCCAAACCTAGAGGACATATCCAAATATTTGAATCGATTTAGCCAGATATAATTAAAGTGACAAATATGATGATTAAAAATTATCAAGTATCGTCTTTCAGACATAGGTCTAACTTGCTTGTGCATGGCTGGAATAAATGAAAAAGAGTTCACTAGTTTTTTTATCGGATGTCCCCGAAGGGACACTAGTTGATCTATAGGAATTTGAGACAGTTTTAGAAAACAAAAAAGTAGCACCTAAGATATTTACTAATGCGTTGGATAATAATTACGAATGTCTACATTTTGAAATATTTCAAAAAGTGTAAAATAAATTAGGATATGGTAATAAGAAAAATGTGGCAATATCAATAATCAAGACAGATTAATCTCAATCCGTTCCCCACGATGAAAGAGATCAAACAACTTCTAAATCACTCTTCTTTCTGCTCCTGCGTGCCTACTATTTCAACATGTTATACTTTATGCACCTCCTGGAGACACTAGAAGGGGGGGTTGAATAGTGTCCTCCGATTTTCGTTGCAAGAACTTTGTTCTTCAGTAGTAGAACAGGGTTCTTCAGTTCGTTGTTATGCAGCCTTCTACCTTAGAACACACCTCCAAACATTCACCAAAAGACACAAGGATTTTTACGTGGAAAACTCCTTGCTCAAGGGAGAAAAACCACGACCCACACTCTGGGATTTTAACACCGAATCCACTAACACAAGAGCAACGTTTCTGATTACAAACTCTGTAACCAAGGGGCTACACTCTAGACCCTAATCACTAAATAAAGCTAAACTCTAGCTTTCCTAGTAATCACAAAGTAGTTTGCCTAATACATATGCTTCTGAGATAAGCTAATAGACAAAACAATGAATACTTGTAACCGAGACAACTTACAACTCGATAGATCTAGACAAGAATTCTAGACTCAAATACTTTGCATGCAAATCAGTTGTCTTCTTCAGTTTTTCTACGTAGACAGTTCTTCAGATCGCCTTTATATGCTCTGAACTCTCTGTTTTGAAAAACCAACTTCGGCTATGTCTTCTACTTGCTTTTATACGAGTTTTGCAACCCTAGTTGAGTCCTACTGGGAATCCTCTTTAATTATGGTATTTGAAGATTCGCAGTAACTCTTTTCCATGTTGAGGTATAACTCTTGTTCACACTTCAAAGACACAGCCTGGACACCACCTCTTTTAGTCTGACTAGGATATGTCTTCAACCACGCGCCTCTACTCCTAGTTCCACAGGGATTTGCAACCCGTAATCTTTTCGATCAAGCGTGCCCTTCAACTCAAGGACTAGGTTCTTCCATGAACCTCAGTGTCCTTCCTGTTTGTCATACTTCAAAACCAGCTCTCAACAAATTCCCCCTTTTTGATGATGACAAACAAATATTGCTCAAGAACCTGAATAGACATAAACCAAGAAAAAACAAAACTAACAGAACAATAAAAACAGATGAGTTAGGTCACAAACACCCCAACACTCTTTCTTCCCCCTTTTGGCATCATCGAAAAGATTCAAAGACCTGCAGGAACCTGTCAGATTAATCTAGTCTAGAGCACAAGGCAACTCATCAGTGTCAAGAACATAGGTATATCAAAATAAGGGCCCAACAAGGAACCAAGTACTGAAACAAGAAACAGTCGCAAACATAAGAAATTTAAAATCAACATCCAGAGGGTGACAGCAGCACCACTCTATTTAGTTACACAACAAAATAGAAATTGTCTTAAACATCCAAGTCATGCAATCAAGGGAGAATAGGAAGGAGTAAAGATCAGGTGGGGTAGGAAAAGAAAAAGATAGGAGGACAGGACTGGAAGAATCACAGCTGAAGGTTGAAGTGCTTAACGAGTGCCTCAAGTTGTTTCGTATTTTTGGCCCTCTCCATCACCAGCTCGGCCTCATACTTGTGGCAATCAATCTTCAAGCGATCAATTTCTTGATCCTTCACCTTCAACTGCCTATGCAGTTCAGCATTTTCTTCATTAACTTCGAGAACCATTTTCTCCAGTTCCTGCACAGCACCAATGGCCTCATCAGGTCCAAACTCTTCACTGTCCTCTGACTCCTCCTGCTTGACCTGCATTGGCCTTTGGAGACCCTGCTTTATTGAAAGAAGTCACAGTTTCTCAGCACATTAACCCCAAACTTCTGATGGATGGTAGGCTTCTTTCCTGCTTCTAAGGGCACTCCAAAACGCTCAAGAATCTGATGGATGATGTAAGAGTGCACAAGAGAGTGTGGCTTCTGATCAGTATCACAAATTCTCTTAATGTGCCTAATAATGAGCCCAGGCAAATTAATTTTCACCCCTCTGTCCATCAGATCCATATATGTCAGGTCAAGAGCACTAGCCTCACAATTCCTTTCTCCCCTAGGTAGAAGAAACCTATGCACAAATTCAAACAACAGCTGATGTGCAGGCTCCATCTCCTTCTTCTCAACCTTCCTCTCCTTCCTCAATCTGGGTTTCCCTGAGAACTTTCTCACAACATCTAAGGGAGTAACTCTATCTGTTCTCTTTGGCAATTTTAGCTTGACATACCTGCAATACCCTTCAGCAGGTACATCCAGAATTTCTCCCAATTCAGGTCTCCCAAATTCAATTTCCACTCCTTTCACAGTGGTAAACACCCTCCTGGCTACCACCCTGCAATTTGTATAAAACTCCCTGACTTCATCCACAAACAGCTTCCTGTCTTTGTTGACAAACACACTCAGCCAACCCTGGTTTCCTATCATCCTCAACAAGGGTTTCATATGAAACTCTTTTACATCATCCAGAATGCTGCCTGGCAGCACCTGATGTTTAGAGAAAAAGGCTTCCCTATCCACTTCTTTTCTTTTCTTCTTACTCTCAATCTCACTGTCAGTGTCAGAATCACTGGGTTCCACATAACTCCCAGCCTCACTCTCCTGCTCTTTTTCCCTGGCACCCTTCTCCTCTTCTTCTTTCTTCTTCTCTTCTTCCCTTATCTTCACATTAGTTATTGTCCTTCCCAGCTTTTCAACCTTCTCCATCTGTGTCTTCAAAGCAGACCTAGTACCCATTCTTCTAACAACAGGCTCCCTAGCCTCTTTATCACCTCCTTCTTCACTATCTTCATCTACCAACCTAGTTTTCAACACAGGCTTACCATCTCTCACCAAACTTCTTCTTTTTTCAGGCTCTATTCTATTTTCTTTTACAAACACCACCTCATCTTCTTCTTCCTCACCAGTCAACTTCTCATCCTCTGCCCCAAACTTTCTTTTTCTTCTTGATTTTTCTTCTTTGTTGTCACCCTCTTGCTTTTCAACAACAACTTCCTTGTTCCCTTCCTCATCAGATTCTGTCCAGCTAAATTCTGCATCCTCAGCTCCAGTGGGGTTTTGACAAGCAACTGGCTCTTGTCTCACACCCCCCAGAAGCTTCAGCAGTAGCAGGTCCAACACACTCCGGACCTTTAGGCACAGAATCCTCTAAACACACCCCTGTTCCACTCACATCTTTACTTGACTCACCAACATCTTTTCCCAGAGATTCATCATTATCTAGTTCCTTCAACTGTTCTTCTATTTTTTCGGCTATATTTAACTCGCCTCTAGACACACCGTCTACAACACCCTGCACATCTTCTCTAGGTTCATTCTCTTTAGTTTCTTGTTCCTCCTCACGTGGGTTCCCCCTATCTATGTTGTCCCTCTGCTCAACATCTACTATTTTATCTAATTCAGCAACTAGGGTTTCAGTTTCTACAATGCCAGGACTGGCTATATCAACTGAACCAATAGGTGTAGATGGAGTAGGATCAGGAATTACCTCAGGTAATGGTTGAGATGAACTTTGAGTAGTGGGTGTCGAAGGAACGGCTCTTGATTTTAACTTCTTGACCAGTTTCTTGTCCCCCTTTTTGAGAAATTTTAGGCGAGCCCTAGCAATTCTTTCAGCAAGAGTGGATGGAGGTGGTCTTTCAGACATCTTGAAGAATTTTGTAAAGATTTCTGAGTTTGTTGACGGTTTATCTATTTTAGGGCTTGAGAGAATTTTGATGTTCAATTGGAAGTGGTGGATGAGATCATGAGAGATTGAAGGAGTGCTGTAGAAAGAGAAGGGGTTTTGGTGAAGTGACAATGTCTAGGGAAGGCAAAAAAAATAATGAGTATAAAGAAGGGCAGCTTTTTGAACTTTTTGAGAACCGGGAGAAGTTAAGAGATTTGACGGTTATGAACTTAATTTAAATATACCCTTTTCAAGAAGTGGGGTCCAAGCAATTTAAAAGGAGTTCTATCCTAAAAAGGAATGTGTTCCTATAATTTTGGACAGTTATGAGAATATGGAGAATCTCCCATGATGCACGTACAATAGACAATTTTAATTCTAGTTGTGACAACTAACAAATAGAGTAGGTTTACTGTACCTGGACACGATTCCTCACGTTAAGACTGGTTCCTCCTCAGTACACAGTAGGTTCTTCATGGGATCACATTATTTGTACCTAATGCTCAAAACACTAAAAACGAGTGTACTTACTCAAGTACAAATTTAGTCCAGATAGTAATGACAAATTCCTAACAGACACTTTTACTACTAAACTAGCCAATCACCAGGGGATTACCTGCTGGGTCATCCGTGTATTTTGGTCATCCCTAACTCCAACCTGTTCCTCTCGAACTGCACCTTGTTCAAAGCTTTGGTAAATATGTCAGCAATTTGGTCTTCAGTCCTGCATGAATTCATAGTGATTAGACCCTTTTCTACATTGTCTCTCAGAAAATGATGTCTAATATCAATGTGTTTGGTCCTTTTGTGTTGGACTGGGTTCTTGGCAATGTTCACAGCACTAGTGTTGTCACAAAAGATTGGCACTGCCCCACACTTGATTCCAAAATCCTCCAGTTGCTGCTTGATCCATAGCAATTGTGAGCAGCATGAAGCAGCTGACACATACTCAGCTTCAGCAGTTGACAAGGCAACAGAGTTTTGTTTCTTTGTAGCCCATGACACCAAGCAAGGACCTAAGAAGTGTGCCATCCTCGAAGTGCTTTTCCTATCAACCAAATGACCTGCATAATCTGCATCAGCAAAACCAATTAGTTCAAAAGTTCCACCTCTGGGATACCAAAGGCATAGATCCTGAGTCCCTTTCAAGTATCTCAGAATTCTCTTCATAGCTGTCAAGTGCGATTCCTTAGGTTTTGACTGAAATCTGGCACACAGTCCTACGCTGTAGACTATGTCAGGTCGACTTGCTGTGAGATAAAGAAGTGAGCCAATGATTCCTCTATACTTGGTCTCATTTGTCGAAGGACCAAGTTCATCCATATCGAGCTTTGTTCCAGGAGCAATAGGAGTAGTCATCTCCTTAGCTCCTTC
Organism: Petunia secreta; assembly: GCA_029990175.1. Classification (NCBI taxonomy): domain Eukaryota; kingdom Viridiplantae; phylum Streptophyta; class Magnoliopsida; order Solanales; family Solanaceae; genus Petunia; species Petunia secreta. Next base: position 470,020 of record JARKIP010000120.1, read on the forward strand.
CATGTTAAACTTCTTCAACAATTCCTTGACATATTTTTGCTGGTGTATCATAGTTCCTTCCGGTGTCTGCTTTATCTGCAACCCAAGGAAGAAATTCAATTCACCCATCATGCTCATCTCAAACTCACTTCCCATCAGGTCAGCAAAACCTTTGCTCAGCTCCTCATCAGTGGCTCCAAAGATGATATCATCGACATACACTTGAACTACCAGTAGATCTTTTCCTTGCTTCTTGAGAAATAGTGTGTTGTCAATTTTACCTCTTGAAAAGCCATTTTTCATCAAGAATCCTGAGAGTCTTTCATACCAGGCTCTAGGAGCTTGCTTCAAACCATACAGAGCCTTGTCCAGTTTGTACACATGATCAGGGAATTCATTGCTCACAAAACCTGGAGGCTGTACTACATAAACTTCTTCATTCAGGTACCCATTCAAGAAGGCACTCTTCATACAGTGTGAATTCCATGTATGTAGCAAAATCAATCAGCATTCTAATGGCTTCCATTCGTCCCACTGGTGCAAAGGTTTCATCATAATCTATTCCTTCTTCTTGACTGTAGCCCTGAACAACCAACCTTGCCTTGTTTCTTGTAACTATGCCATGTTCATCCAGCTTATTTCTGAACACCCATTTAGTTCCAATTATGGATCTGTCCTTTGGCTTAGGAACTAGGTGCCACACCTTGCTTCTTTCAAATTGATGAAGTTCCTCCTGCATAGCTATAATCCAATCTGGATCTTCTAGTGCTTCTTTGACATTTTTTGGTTCCAAGGCTGAGAGGAAGGCAAAGAATGCACAGAAGTTCTTTAATGCTGACCTAGTCATAATTCCTGTATCCAGTTCAGATAGAACGTTCTCCAAAGGGTGAGAACTTTGATGTTTCCATGGCTTGATCTGGATCTGATTTGAAGAACCTGCAGCATCGTCTTGAGTAGATTCTTCTTGACTTTCTTGATCTTCAGCTTCATCAGAAGTTCCCCCTGTCAAGTTGACTCCTTCATCTGACATGACTTTGCTCTCCTTTTCATCCGAGTCCTCCAGTTCATCTATGCTTTCTTCTCTTCTTAAGCCAATCACCTGATCATCTGCATCATCTTCTCCTATTTCCTTATCTGATTCATCGAACACAACATGCATACTTTCTTCTACTACTAGTGTCCTTCTGTTGAGTACCTTGTATGCCTTACTTTGAGTGGAGTATCCCAAGAATATTGCTTCATCACTCCTAGCATCAAACTTTCCCAAGGGTTCCTTGCCATTGTTGTGAACAAAGCATTTGCACCCAAAAGGCCTTAGGTGGGCAATGCTCTACCTCTGAGTAATTCATATGGAGTTTTGTCAAGGATGGCTCTGATGGAACACCTATTTAGCAAGTAACATGCAGTGTTTACAGCTTCAGCCCAGAAGTTTCTTGCTAGTCCACTTGACAGCAGCATGGTTCTAGCCATATCCTCCAACGACCTGTTCTTCCTCTCAACCACCCCGTTTTGTTGGGGAGTTCTTGGTGCAGAAAAGTTGTGATCTATGTTGTTCCCTGCACAGTACTCAGAAAATTTTGAGTTTTCAAACTCAGTTCCATGATCTGATTGAATACTGATGAGTTCAAGACTTAGCCTTTTCTGAACCACACCAGCCCAGTCTTTAAAGTTCTCAAAAGCTTTATCCTTAGAGGCCAAGAACAAGGTCCATGTATACCTTGAGTAGTCGTCAACAATCACGAACACAAACCTCTTCCCTCCTCTGCTTTTTACTCTCATAGGTCCACACAAATCCATATATACCAGCTCCAGTGGCTTAGATGTGCTGACCACTTTCTTTGACTTGAATGACGTTCTTACATGCTTTCCCTTTACACAGGCATCGCACATTTTTATATTTTCAAACTTCTTTCTTGGCAATCCACGAACTAGTTCCTTTGAGGCCAGCTTGTTTAATTGAGTGAGACTTGCATGGCCCAGTCTTTTGTGCCAAAGCTGAGAGTCACTATCTTGCACATTCAAGCATGTCAGATTGTTTTCAGGTAAGGACTTCAGTGATGCCTTGTACACGTTGTTCACTCTTTTTCCTTCCATCACCACTTCTCCACTCTGTAGGTTCTTCACGATGCACCCTAAAGAGGAGAAGCTCACTTCGTTTCCTCTGTCACATAGTTGAGAGATGCTTAGTAAATTGTGTCTAAGACCATCCACACAATAAACATTTTCAATTGCATGTTCCAGAGATCTTCCAATCTTCCCAATGCCTACTATCTGACCACTTTTTCCTCCTCCGAAGGCAACACTGCCTCCTTGGAATGCTGCGAGTGAGAGAAAATTTCTTCTATCTCCTGTCATGTGCCTGGAACAACCGCTATCAAGAATCCAGCTTGAGTTGTTCTCCCTCACTCCAGCCTGCAAGACAATTAGAGGTTAGCCTTAGGAACCCAGACAAGCTTGGGTCCCTTCTTATGAGAGAATGGATAAATCAGATCTTGTTTGGCCCATTTGGGTAAAACACACTTCTTATTTTTGACTCTTGCCTTGACAATATTAATACACTCTTGTTTAGTATGACCAGTTTTACCACAAAAAGTGCATAACATGTTGCAAGATAATCCTACATACTTGCTTTTAGGATTATATGAGGGCAGGGGCTTCTTGAATCCTAAACCTTGTTTTCCTTTGTTTTGATTTTCAAAGATCCAATTCATTGCCTCTGAAGATTTATTCCATTTTGTAAGTCTGGTGAGTTCAAGTTTTGAGTTTTCAACCTTTTGATTTAACATCCTGTTTTTCTCAATTTCTTGATACAAAATCTCATTTGTCCTTTTCAATTCATTTTCTAGAAAGGTTTGAATTTCACTCATAACTTGCTTACCATTCTTACTCTCCCTCAACTGATTACATTCCAATTCAAGCTCAGTCATTTTAGAGTTTGACACAAGAGTCTGCCCTTTCAAGATGGCATTAGTTTCTTCAAGTTCAATATTCTGTTCCAGGAGACTCTTGTGTTTAGTTCTAAGATTACTCAGTTCTTCAGTTAAGTTATCCTTTTCAAGTTTTTCTTTTTCATACCCTTCAATCAAGGTGGCTGTGATTAGAATTAAATTTTCAGGAGAATATGTATGTAAAGTTTCTTTTAGATCAGATAGACATACCTCAGCTGAATTTCCTGTTTCTTCTCCATCAGTTGCCATAAGAGCAGAGTCCTTTTTGATGTTGTCAGCAATGTACAATTCCTTCAGTTTCCTCCATATTTCCTTGGCAGATTTGCACTCCAGTATCCGTGCATGCACATCCTCAGTGAGTCCTCTTCTTAGATACTCCACAGCCTTGGAGTTTGCTTGTAACCAGTCCAGATCTTGAGGGTCTAGTTCTTCCACTTTCTTTGGCACTAGGACACCATGTACAGCTCTCTTCACCGGAACATGAGGTCCTCTTTTCACAATCAGCCACAAGCTGTAATCAGTTGCCTGTAGATAATTTTTCATCTGCCTCTTCCAGTGATTGTAATGAGTCCCATTGAACACTGGTGGTTTTGATGGATCTCTTCCAACTCTAAATTCTCGAGGATCTTCTTCATCACAGCTGACATCTGTCATACCTGCTAGTGCTAGTGGTGAGTCATCCTCAGCCTCTTTTTCATGATCAGACTCACTATCAGTTGGTCCCCATGTGGCATAGAAAGCTTCCTTCTTTTTCCTTCGCTCTGCTCTGAAGTTTGGGGGCCGTCTTGTCTTCCTTTTGTCTGTATCATATTCCTTAGTGGTCTCCTTCTCCTTTTCCTTAGCAGCTCTGTTCTTCTTCCATTCTATTTCCCACATCGGGCAGTCCATGACAGCATGGTCTTTCTTGAAGCATTTGAAGCACCCAGAGTAGTCAGGACTGTCAACTATGTTCTTCCTACTAGAGCTCTCCTTGTTTCCTCGTTTGAACCCTTTAAACCTTCCCAGATTGAGTTTTTGTCTTAACGCACTTACCATTGCAGCTTCCACTGATTGAAGATCAACATAGTCATCAGTTTCTTCCGTTGCTTCCAGTGCAAGGGTCTTGTCCTTCTTTGCTACAGGTTTAGCCTTTGAGTCTTTCATCATCTCATGCGTCTTCAGACTTCCAACCAGTTCTTCAAGCTTAATGGATTTCAAGGGCTTTGATTCAATGATGGCTGTCATTTTTGGTTCCCATGCTTCAGGCAGCACATTTAGGATTTTGTCAACCATCTCTACTTCAGGTAATACCATCTCCAACGATCTCATTTCGTTTGTGATCATGGTCAATCTGGTCATCATATCCTGAATTGACTCCTTTTCACCCATTGTAAACAATTCAAATTGCCTTTTCAGCATTCTTCTTTTTGAGTCTTTTACTTCTGTGGTTCCTTCGTGTGCAACCTGCAAGGCATCCCATATCTCCTTAGCCGTCTTGTACGATGATACTCGATTGAACTCTTCTGGACCAAGACCACATATGACCAACCGCTTGGCCTTGTGATTCTTTTCGATCATCTTATAATCCGTCTCATCGAACTCTTCTTTCAGTTTGGGTTCTTTTGTAGCCGTGGTTCCTTCACCGACTATTTTAGTGGGAATCAGATTTCCTTCTGAGACTATCAGCCAGAGTTGATAGTCTTCAGCACATATGTAATTCTCCATCCTATTCTTCCACCATGCGTAGTATTGCCCATTGAACTGTGGAGGCCTCAGAACCGACTGTCCTTCAGTAATAGTAGGTGGTGCACTCATTTTGATCCTTCTCAAGGTGTTAGCCTTACAAGAGAAGACCTGCTCTGATACCACTTGTTATACTTTATGCACCTCCTGGAGACACTAGAAGGGGAGGGGGGGGGTTGAATAGTGTCCTCCGATTTTCGTTGCAAGAAGTTTGTTCTTCAGTAGTAGAACAGGGTTCTTCAGTTCGTTGTTATGCAGCCTTCTACCTTAGAACACACCTCCAAACATTCACCAAAAGACACAAGGATTTTTACGTGGAAAACTCCTTGCTCAAGGGAGAAAAACCACGACCCACACTCTGGGATTTTAACACCGAATCCACTAACACAAGAGCAACGTTTCTGATTACAAACTCTGTAACCAAGGGGCTACACTCTAGACCCTAATCACTAAATAAAGCTAAACTCTAGCTTTCCTAGTAATCACAAAGTAGTTTGCCTAATACATATGCTTCTGAGATAAGCTAATAGACAAAACAATGAATACTTGTAACCGAGACAACTTACAACTCGATAGATCTAGACAAGAATTCTAGACTCAAATACTTTGCATGCAAATCAGTTGTCTTCTTCAGTTTTTCTACGTAGACAGTTCTTCAGATCGCCTTTATATGCTCTGAACTCTCTGTTTTGAAAAACCAACTTCGGCTATGTCTTCTACTTGCTTTTATACGAGTTTTGCAACCCTAGTTGAGTCCTACTGGGAATCCTCTTTAATTATGGTATTTGAAGATTCGCAGTAACTCTTTTCCATGTTGAGGTATAACTCTTGTTCACACTTCAAAGACACAGCCTGGACACCACCTCTTTTAGTCTGACTAGGATATGTCTTCAACCACGCGCCTCTACTCCTAGTTCCACAGGGATTTGCAACCCGTAATCTTTTCGATCAAGCGTGCCCTTCAACTCAAGGACTAGGTTCTTCCATGAACCTCAGTGTCCTTCCTGTTTGTCATACTTCAAAACCAGCTCTCAACACAACAATATACTCTTTTTGATATAGCTTGATTAGGTATTGAGTCATTAACTTGTCTTCTAAAATAAATTATAAGAAATTTATGTGACTTGAAATAATTTAATTAACAATAAAATAAAAAATTTAGATTTAACTTATTTCTAAATATAGAATTATGTACCATTCTTCTTTAGACACACTAAAACAGAAAGAGCCAAACATAAATATGAATATAGCGACTAATATATGTTTCTCATATCTTCAATATTACTCTCTCCATCCCAATTTATGTAGCACCATTTCCTTTTTTGTTTGTCCCAAAGTAAGTGACATTTTTCCTTATTTGACAACTATTTAATGCATCATCTCTATTTTACCCTTGTTGGGCCCTACATACTTTTAAACCTAGCAACAACTTTTTTATTACTCAAATCTTTTCTCTCTTACTTTTTCAAGGGTAAAATTGATACTTAACAAGGTCAACCACTATTTTCTTAAATTCCGTGTCCGGTCAAATGGTGCCACATAAATTGGGACGAAGGGAGTAGTTGTTTATATAGAGGGCTATGTAATGCTTTAGTATTGAATAAACTTCCCCTTTTAACCAAATAAAATATTATAATACTTACGTAAATACTAGTAGTAGCTGTTTAAATTGGCATTGTAACACACTATAAATAGGCTACCACCTTGCATCTCCTCCTGTTGTCTTCTCATTAATTAATTCCTTTACAGTTTCCAGCTAGCCTCCAAGAGAAGACGATTTCTCCTCTTCTCTTATCCTCCCATGCACTGAAGCTGTTTATAACCTTTCAGCAACTTTTCTCTGCAATTTTTGTGGTTTATAAAGCAACATTTATGGAGTGCTTAAACATTGACAAAATGGTTTGTGCACTTTCATTTCCTAGCCTTCTTCTTGTCCGTTCCTTTTCTAACTTGATTTGTTCTGGCTATATTTAATTACTCCTATTATACTACACTATGATCATTAATTTGGATGCTTAATTTTTCATAATATGATATGGCCTCCAATATCGAGAATAAACATCTTAGAGAGTCCTAATTATCTTTTCATTTCTACTTGAGTGGCCAACTTTATTCTTGATGTTTTTCACTTTAAACTACTCAAAACTGATTGAAATATCAAAAACAGAAGGAACCAAAAAAAAAAAAAACTATTCTACACATAATGACAGAATTAGTCAGTAGTCACCTTTCTCCTTCGATTCTTTTTTCTCTTCTTTTCAATTTTGCTTGCAAGTCAGAAATTACGAAAAGGTTCTAGTTTGTCGAAAACAAGAAAAGAACTACAAATAATGAACTTTAATTTCTAGTTTTTTTCCCTTCCAATATGTATATTAGATCAACAGGTTATTTATGTGCATGAGCTTTCTCTGTTTGATTTCCACACTGACTTTTTTTCTGTCGTCAATTATCATCAGCTTAACATTTAGTAACTAATTTTGGTTTGGTCCTTTTGTTTTCTAATGACTACATCTACATGGTGTTAAGAAAATTAATCAGAAGTAAAATATCCTAAAATTTAGTCACGGGAGTCTTTTCAGAGTTAGCTTGCCGTGTAGGCTTTTAATTTTAATTACGAATATTAGATGTTCACGTCCATGCAAAACGTGCAGTAATACTATATTAGGATATGAATTTAAGTGTTGATCTAAAATTCTTTTATGTAGTCGGTTCAGTTTAATCCACTTTATAACAGGTTATCATTTTTACTTAGGTAGTAATAAATTATGATATACTAACATATCTGCAATTATTATAGTTGTGACTAGTAAATTGTATTAAAAAAATTTACGCCAGCTTCTATCAAAATTGAATGCATGGAATTGACAAGGCTTCAGATAGACAGCTACAGATACATAATGATCTAAGCGGTGTCAAACACGTCAAGTAATATTAATAACTCTGAAAGAGATCTTCAACTAGAAAATACTTCATTGATTATTGCTATTTTAGGAGTAATACATCTTTTATTTTTCATGTTCCAGACACAAGCGATCACTTCACTTTTAACGTTGTAAAAAGAACAATGATCACGTCAGTCGTCATGTACCTGCTACCTCGGGTTGTCCCTTTCATGCATTAAGGAGAAAACTGCACCAAAAACTAAAAAGTAACAGAGGAAATAGTAGTAGTAAAATCAACACTTATCTCTTGAAAATGAAAAAAAGATGCTTCTTTTCCTTTTCTTCCTTCTCTAATAGTACTTAATTATACTCTTTATTGTTCCTGTAACAGTTCTATGAAATTACTGATTTCTGAAGCAACACTAGCACTTCTCCATATGTTATTGCATAGCAACATATCTCTTGTGATAATAGTACTACATGCATAGAGAGTTTGTTAAACCTGCATGCATTTTACTTTGAGTTTATTAAGAATCTGAATCGAAGATGTTCCTAAATGCATATATATCGGTGACTGTATAGATAGATTCCATGCAATGACTTTGTAGATTTCTAATGCTAAAAACGTATGATAAAGGAGTAATAGATCTAGAAACTTAAGAATGAATTTGAAATCAAGAAATTAAATGTTAGAAATTAACTGCTTCCATTACAAAATCTATATCCAGAAAGAAAGGGAAACAAATAAAAGTAATCCCATGTTTGGTTGGGTACAGTAAGAACTAATCCAGCATGAAATCTCGCATAAAATAATAAACTTTATAGAGTATATGAATAATTGTACCATTTGTCGATTCGTTTAATATCCAACAATAATGGCATCACTTATAATTCCTCCTCATAAAAGATTGTGTTATTTGTGTAGAAAGAAAAGGTGTATGCCAATTTGTCTTCTTAACTAACATAGTCTTTTTTTAGACTAACAGATTTTTTTGGCTCTTTAACAGGACCAGAGGGAGGAGAAGTTAGGAAATATAGAAGAAGAAATCACTCTTGATGGAACTGTGGATAAGCATGGTCACCCTGCTGTGCGTGCCACGACTGGAAGGTGGTTTGCTGCTGCTCTGTTACTTGGTAAGTCTAGTGATCGACTAATTAGTGTTAATTCCTTTAATTTTTCTATAATTTTCTTGCATTTTATCTCCATTAATATCATGGTGAAGAGTTGAAGTTCTATTACCCCTACAAGTATAATTAGTAATATATGATAAACATCGTGATTAACAATTTCGCACATGTTCAATACAACGATAACTATCAGTTTATATAACTTAAATCCACGGTGGAATACTCAGCCCAGTTAAAGTACCTCAAAATGATATTAAAATCTACCTCACCCTTCTACCCGTTGATATTGAGTTCTGCTTTGAAGTCCTACACTTAATTATGACTTGTGTATTGTGACAAGTTTTAAATCTACAAGAGTACTTGTTTTGAAGTTTTAGACTCCTTGATTGACTTGTATATTGTGAGAAAAACATTAGCATCTGCGAGTTAAGTATATCTTAATAGTCCATGTCTAGTTATATCTGTGATCATTTTTTGCTTAATATATCTAATTATTTTCATTTTGGATAAATCTAGTGAACCAAGGCCTGGCTACACTAGCATTCTTTGGGGTTGGAGTGAATCTAGTCCTATTTCTTACTAGAGTTATGGGGCAAGATAATGCTGAAGCAGCCAACAATGTAAGCAAATGGACAGGGACAGTTTACATCTTCTCCCTTTTGGGAGCTTTTTTAAGTGATTCCTACTGGGGAAGATACAAGACTTGTGCCATCTTCCAAGCCATTTTTGTTGCTGTAAGTGATTTTAAATGTCCACTTTCTCATTTTGCAATTCATATCTTTGAAAGAATTTAGATTTATATACACCGACAGTTTAAAAGATTTCTACATAATGTATTTTAACGTGCTCTGGCAGGTTACTTGTCTCATTATTCAAATTACTAATAGGAGTACCATTTATTAGGAACAATTATATGTAGTTCAGTTATCTTTCACATGACATGATCGTGCAAAAAGCCTTTCTCAATGTCAGTGTGAAGTTAAACACATGTTGAAATACAAGGTGCTAAAATTTGAACTTTCTCTTTTGCAGGGACTAGTTTCATTATCATTAACTTCATACATTTTCTTAGTCAAGCCTAATGGCTGTGGGGATGAAACAACCCTTTGCGGATCCCACTCAAGTCTCCATACTATGCTCTTCTATGTGTCCATTTACTTAATTGCACTTGGCAATGGGGGATATCAACCTACCATCGCAACATTTGGAGCAGATCAATTTGATGAAGATCATCCACAAGAAAGTCACTCAAAAGTGTCTTTCTTTAGCTATTTCTACTTGGCATTAAATCTCGGGTCCTTGTTTTCAAACACTATCTTGGACTATTTTGAGGATAAAGGAATGTGGACATTGGGTTTTTGGGCATCAGCTGGGTCAGCTATTTTGGCACTAGTTCTGTTTCTTATTGGGACACCTAGGTACAGACATTTTAAACCTACAGGAAACCCCATTTCAAGATTTAGTCAAGTGGTTGTAGCTGCAATTAGAAAGTGGAAGGTGGAGCAGCCTTCAAATGGAGATGAGCTATATGGAGGTGATGGAAGAGTGCTTGTTGATAATGGCAGTCGAAACATACTGCATACAAAAGAATTTAAGTAAGTTATACTTATGAAGTTTAAAACTCATATTATTTTTAACCTAAGATGTATTAGCTAAGTGATAGTGGCGGATAGTGTCTAGATCAAGTTTAACTATGGCTTAGCAACGTACACAGTGGCGGGAGCCAAATTGGCCCAAGGGTGGTCAATTGAATCTCCTTTGCCAGAGAATTACATGTTGCATATGTTAAATATTTTTATGTATCTATATTAATCATTGAATCCCATTAATACAAGGAAGTCTTCCAAATTAGTGGCAAAGGGGGTTAGAAAAAGTTTTAGGTCATGGATTCAACACGTGACATTGTAGCTTTTCTTGAATCCTCTTCTCTCCTATCCTGTCTCTGCCCCTTCCATACCCAAGTGCTCGCATCGTTCTCTAATAGCTTTTTGTGCTTTGCTTTGCTTTGCTTATATAGTAAAGGGTAAGTTGATAATTGTGTCACAAATCTATTCGTCACAGATTCTTGGATAAAGCAGCAATAATCACATTAAAGGAGAGATTAGATGATCCGTGGCGCATTTGTCCAGTGAGTCAAGTGGAAGAAGTGAAATGCATACTAAGACTACTTCCAATTTGGCTTTGCACAATACTTTACTCTGTTGTGTTTACTCAAATGGCCTCTTTATTTGTGGAACAAGGCGATGCCATGAAAACCACGGTATCAGGCTTTCATATCCCTGCTGCAAGCATGTCAAGCTTTGATATCCTTAGTGTTGCAGCATTCATTTTCATCTATAGGAGAGTTCTTGATCCCCTGTTAGCCAGTCTAAAGAAGTCTTCTCCAAGAGGACTAACCGAGCTCCAGCGAATGGGTGTTGGTCTGATTATTGCGATAATGGCAATGGTAGCAGCTGGAATGGTGGAACATTTCAGGTTAAAATATGCCAATAAAGATTGTTCTCATTGCGCAAATTCAAGTTCTTTAAGCATTTTCTGGCAAGTCCCACAATATGTACTAATTGGAGCATCAGAAGTTTTCATGTATGTTGGACAATTGGAGTTCTTCAATGGACAAGCACCTGATGGATTGAAAAGCTTTGGAAGTGCTCTTTGCATGACTTCAATTTCACTAGGGAACTATGTTAGCAGCTTTCTGGTTTCCATAATCATGAAAATTTCAACCACTGACAAAATGCCTGGATGGATACCTGGTAACCTCAACAAGGGTCATTTGGATAGATTCTATTTCCTCTTAGCAGCTTTGACAACAGCTGATTTTGTTGTCTACCTCATTTGTGCTAAGTGGTACAAGTACATTGAGTTTGAAGCAAGAAGTAGTGGAAAACAAGATGAAGAGAAGCAGGTGATTTGAGATTCTAGGCTGGATTGGTGGAACTTCTTCAAAGCTGATGGCAATGCTGGTAGATATGATAGAAACAAATTAAAATTCTCATCACTTTTTACACTTCTCGTCTTTTTTTTTTTTGGGCTAAAGCACTATCATGTCACATAAGAGATAATTATAAGTAATTGTCTATTACTTATAAATTAACATGCACTAAAAAATGTGAAATAAAATATTCTTTGCACTGTTAATGTATATACAAGTTGAATCATTTAAATAGTTCAGAGAAGTGTATGATCACTGTCTATCTAAATTTTAAGTTGACAACAAGATGTACTATGGGAATTGGCCATTGTGTAAATAACCTGGGTAACAGAACCTCCTTTGATGAATGATATGTACTACTTGGCAATTCTTTGCATTATGTAAATCTCTAGCTGTTCTATTCCACGCATTCTTACATATCATGTCTTTCTTTTTTACTAACTCTTTTATTGGATATCAGTAATACCACCATGTGTCTCAACTTAACTGTTATTAATTGATTTCGGAGATCAAATATTTTAAAATTGATTTAAATTTTCCATCATTCGTTAATATTCTTCTTGTTTAAGAAGTGCCTACCACTACCACTGTTTTATGAATGGTCGATAAATAGTCACAAATATTGATCACTTAAGCAGCAAACCAATTGGCCACCTATATAGTATAAGAAAATATGAAATCAACATTCTGGTAATATTCCTTTAACTCAAATAAGTACTCCCTCCGTTCCAATTTATGTGGCAGTATTTCCTTATTGGTCTGTTCCAAAAAGAATGGTAGCATTCTAAATTTAGCAACAATTTAACTTTAAAATTACAGTTTTGCCATTACTGAAATGATTTACAACCACACAAACATCTTTGACTTATTTTACACCACAAGTTTCAAAAGTCTTCCTTTATTTCTTAAACTTTGTGCCGAGTCAAACTATGACACATAAAATGGAACGGAGGGAGTACAATATAATGATTGAAGATGCAGAGCAGAAAAGTATTTCGTATATGACTTTTTACTGCGATGGAGCAAATTTACACGATAAAACGTAATTTGTGCAAAATCGACTTACTAAATATACTTAATTGTAAAATGCATATCAATCATTCGATCAGTTGAATCTTAACATAATAAAAGGCAAATAAAAACATAATATGTATATGTCATTCCACCTGGAGTTTCTAAAGAGCATGGAATGGTACTGCTAAACGAGTTCAAAGTGGTATTATTAAGTGTACATAATTGAAAAAGAGGTGTAATAGGACTATCGCAACATTTAAGTGTGTAACTGAAAAAATGATTAAAATTTAAGGGGTACTTGTGTATTTTGCCTCTAACTTTTTAAGTATCTTACTTTTCTTTGGTCTTAAAAAGAGTGCTTTTATATATATATAGTAAGTTGAGAATTTAAACATCATGCATGACAAGTTTAAACCGACAAAATTCAATGAAGATTTTAGTACATTACACACATCTTTAATTTATAAACATAACATTAAAAAGTCTCTTTATATTTATACTCTCTTTATATTTGTTAAATTTCGTGTCCGGTCAAATTAAAATACTTAAATTGGGACGGAAGGAGTAGTAAATTATTTTTTACCCTGCATTAATTTTGGTATATAAATCACATTATTCTGAAATATCAAGGGCATAATAGAAAGGGAAAATTACGGTACATAACCATTGGAAAACAATAATTACTGTTTTTGTCCACCTTTTGTTGTTTGTTTCTTTTCATAACCATAAATATATTTTAAATATCTCGAATATATATTTAATATTATGTACTTCGGATATATATATTTAATATATATTCAATATATATTTCAGATATATATTTAATATATTTTAAATATTTTGAATATATATTTATGTATTAAGTTTTTGGATAGGATAAATTATGAACAGCTAAGAATATATGTTTGTTGATGGGCGGATATTTATGTAAACTCCGCGATATTTAAAGTTCCCTTAACATCAAAAAGTAAATCATCTTGGTTCTCGTGAAAACACGGTACATCTAAAAATCTGAGAGAACGAAAAAGATCAAACTCTCTGACCATTCCCACCATGTGGAGAAACTCTTTGGGCTTTTCTTCTAAACTCCTGAGGTCTTCATCCTCTATTCGGGCTCCTTTATTACTGCATCATCATGGCGGCGTTATTAGCCGAGCCACTTCTACAGCCGCCGGACCAGAGTCAACTGGAGCCACTGGATCTATGGGTTCATCAGCTGTGGACCTGTCATCATTTGCGGCTGCATCGGTGTTGAAATCTAGGGATGTTGTTGATTTCGCTAAACACTATGGCCGTTGTTATTGGGAGCTTTCTAAAGCTCGTTTAAGGTTATTCCCCTTTATTAATTTGCTAAATTGTTGATTGATTAATTTAATGAAACTGGTTTAGTACTTGCTTATTACTAGCTGATTTAAATCATTTCGGCACGACTTGAAACTAGATTACAGTTAAATAACAGGCTTTTGTCTGCTTTAGGGTTCGGTGGATTAACTTATGTGTCTATTGGTTATATAGAGTTATTGGGATTCGTTAGTACCTGTTTGGCTGTGCTAAATGAAATGAACTTTAGGTCGTGTTGAGGAGAGGTTATAAAGGGGAATAGGTTGTTTTGGGCACCCAACAACTGAAAAGAGTTTGCGGAGAAGGGTTGAGTTGCACAATACTTAGCAGTTTGTAGGTCAACAAATACCAGGAACGATGTTGATCTGATATCAGTCATGCTACAATTCTCGGTGTGAGCCCATGTACTCTTGCTTCGGTGAGCAACTGTGCAAGGGTTGTATGGATATGTTGAGGTGCCTGCAACTTGGCACGGCACCAACCTTATTTTCTTTTTTAAACAAACAAAAAGAAAATAAAAAACGAAGAGAGGATAGCACTAGATGTCCTGTGCTTTTCTGCCCTTTATTTCTTTTTCTTGTGGTTATTGTGAAGCATGAGTGGCAAGGTGTAGAATAAGTCTCCATAATAGTTGTCTGCTGCTGCTGGAATGGTATGGGTGGCTTGGTAAGGCAGAAGAAGTGGTGGAGTATCATCCCCGCGTGTATTTGGTGGACAATATGGAAGGAAAGAAACTCTAGGTGCTTTGAAGACATAGCTAGCTCTGTACAGAAGATTAAGATGAACTGTTTTTGTGTGTTTCATTTCTGGTGTAAAGAAGGTTTATTAGATGATGTAGATTCTATACTAGATACCATAGGATCCTTGCAAGTCGAACAAGGTTTTTGCTCTTTTCGTGTCCTGTAATTATGGTTGTACTCTCTTAGCACATCCTTTTTGCTAATATATAATATTGTTACCTTCCTCAAAAAAATGGTTGGCTGCTGCTGCATAATCAGAATGTTGTATGGTAAATACCCATGACTTTTGCTACCTAGCTGAGTAACCATCATAAAAAAATGGAAAAAATAATAGCTTAGCTGAGTAGTTAATTAATGTTTGAATGATATACAGGAACTATAGCAATATAATAATGAAGGATAAACAATTTTAGAAGGTTTTTTTTTTATTATCAAAAATTTTAGAAGGTTTGTGAGTCTTGCCAAAATGTGACTAAATGGGGTTGAGGCATGTGTTTGAGGCTGACTGTGTTTGTATATTGTACTTTGTTTGACTGATACGCTTGGACAGTGTTTATAAAGTAGTCTAAGCTTCTAATATGCCCCAAAAGGATTGCCTTTCAACAGAACACTTTGGTGTTTGTGCCCATTTTTTGGTTTTCCTGGTGATGGTAGGTCCATTTAGAACCTTAAAAACATATTAAGGGGGTCCAAAAGTGAGGAAGTGTAAAATAGTAGGGTATATATCTATTGTTAAACTACAAGAAATCATCAGCGCTCTATCTGGTATCTGCATCGTTTTCTCTTTTAGATTTTCCTGTTCATTTTAGATTTGCAAATGTTTTTAGGTGAGGTACATGAAGCTAAGAAACACACCAAAAAGGGGAAAATACATTGAAGTATATGTGAGCCAAAAAGCTAGAGTCAGGAGTGTTGTGAGCAGAGGAATTTAGTCTTAGATTGTTGAGGTTAGTATTGAGATGCAGCAAAAGAAGATACTGATTCTTCTTGTTCTTCAGCTCCATTCCTCATTTTCAGCCTTCTAATATGAAATCTTTTGAGCCGAGGGTCTATGGGAAACAACCTATGTCACCCAAGGTAGGGGTAAGGTCTGGGTACGCGTCACCTCTACAGACCCCACTCGTGGGAATATGTTGGGTATGTTGTCGTTGTTGCTGTCTTTGTTATATGAAATATTTTAGCAGGAAAAAGATGAATGCTCTCAACCATTCTAGTTCACCGAGTTGATGAGCTTCTAGGTTCTTTAGTGAATACAGCTTGGATCTATCGTATGTTCTGATTGTTCCAGTCATTTTTCTCTAATTACACTTATTTCAGCATGCTAGTTGTTGCAACCTCTGGCACTGGATATATCCTTGGGAGTGGTAGTGCAATTGACTACATGGGACTTTGCTCCACATGTGCTGGCACAATGATGGTAGCAGCAGCGGCTAACACGTTAAATCAGGTATAATGCTGCAATCTTGCTTCACAACTAAACGTACACCTAAATGGGAATTAACACCCCTTCCCCCCAAATAAAGTGGGAGAATTCCTGGGTGGGCTATCAAGAAATTTGTGCCTTTTACTTGTGGTTTTCCATCAGTGACAGTGATGCTGCATGTGATTTTCATGCATTTTTTAAGCAGTGAAACTCAGCGCAATTAATTGTTCTAGTTTTTGCTCTCAGGTGTTTGAGGTAAAAAACGATGCTTTGATGAACAGAACTAAGAGAAGACCATTGCCATCAGGACGAATTAGTGTACCTCATGCAGTAACATGGGCAGCTTCTGCTGGGATAGTAGGCACTGCGCTTCTAGCTAGCAAGGTAACCGGATATCCTTTGCAACTAGTCTAACAATATTAGTGCAATTATATAAACTGTCCTTTCAGTTGGTATGAATTATTGGTTCAGGGACTGATGTTGCAATCTCTACTGCAAGGTTTTTTACAGGCTAATATGTTGGCAGCTGGCCTTGGTGCTTCTAATCTTGTGCTGTATGCATTTGTGTATACACCACTAAAGCAGATACATCCAATAAATACATGGGTCGGTGCAATTGTTGGTGCTATCCCACCCCTGCTCGGGTAATTGACTTTTTTTACACTTATACAGGCTTTCTGCCTTAACAATCTTAGTCCCACCTAATTTGGTGTCTTTGTACCTGCACATAAAAGAGACTTGATCTTTTATCATTCTATTTTGCTGAAAGTTTTGCTCCGAAATAATTGTGTTTGAGAATGTTCATTTGATAGGCATATCCACTTGTTGAATTTCGCAGCTAACTTGCTCAGAATGATCGTTTCGACGTTCATTAGATCTACGTTTTCCTTGAGTTTGCTTCATTTCACTCCTCAGAGTGATGCATCACTGGTTTCCTTCTGTACATAGCTACTCTGCATAGTAAATAGCAATTCCACCTTCAGAAGAGTGCAACTCTCTTCCTGGTATATGATTAATTTCAGATTCAGTGTGGAAAGTTTCCTATTTAGTTGCAGAAATGATATATTTTTTATCCGGCTGAATTGCACATTTTTAATTTTTTATTGTAAAATTATTGTTTGTCTCTATGTAAATGTTTTCGGAGTAACTTACATTAAGTACCTGGATTTCATTATGTTTTAGCTCATGTTTCCTGGTATTTGCAATTGCTGTTTGTCATGGGTCTCTACAGCTGCTGCGTCCATACTGAATGATTTTCTCTCCTTGTAAAGGTGGGCTGCGGCTTCTGGGCAGGTGTCTCTCAATGGATTACTCCTCCCAGCTGCTCTGTACTTTTGGCAAATACCTCATTTCATGGCCCTAGCATACTTGTGCCGTAAAGATTATGCTGATGGAGGGTAAGTACTGATTATCTAACGATCTTCAAACTCAAGGTTGTTCTGTGGTTAAAGCAACCATATCATTTCAATTTAATGGTCATATTCATCTAGATGCCGAGGAATGCCCCACATGTGCTCTCTCTAAGGAGGTCCTCAGTCTTCATGGTGAATAAAAATCTTGGGCTTCCAGAGGCTTACTTTGGGGTGGGGTGGGGGAGCTTGAATATTTGTTAATGATGCTTCCAATATAGTACAGAGGCTGCTTGACATTTCCCAGCGACCTTTTCCTCATATTGCGCGTTATATTACTTCTACGATTCTTCCTTCACTGTTATCATTTTCTGTACAGGTTCAAAATGTTCTCTCTCGCTGATGCTTCTGGTCAGAGGACGGCCGCTGTTGCCTTGAGAAACTGCCTATATCTACTACCATTGGGTTACCTAGCCTATGATTGTGAGTCAATTTTCTATATAGGAATATTTCCACTGATGCATTACTGTTCACGTAAAAAAATAAACTACTTGGTTTGAGTTGGCAGTAAGTTTTATTAGGTAGCTGGACTAGTATGTTCCTCTCTCTGTCCAACTTTAGGTGTCTTAAGTTGACCTTAATGGTAAATTTATTTGACCATTTTTGGTAGATGTCCTTGGAATGGGAAAGTGTGTAATGCAATTACATCTTTTTAGGTTTCTTTAGAGAGCATAAAATCATGATTTGCTTAGACATCATTATGCAAATGTAAAATTATAGAAACTCTTGGAATGATTGTCTTGGCTTGCTTGGTTTCTTTGCAAGTTTCTGTGCAATTGCTCAATGTGTCTTCCCTCTGTGGGTGATTACTGCCCATCTGATGTTAGGTCCTTAGTTCGAGTCTGTACTTTGTTAATGGCTAACGCTCCCTCTTCCTGCTTCTCTGTAAAACTTCTTTCTCTTATGACTGTCTGTGTGCAGGGGGTTTGACATCTGGATGGTTTTGCCTGGAATCGACACTTCTTGCTCTGGCTATCAGTGGTACAGCAATATCATTTTATCTTAACCGTACAACCAAAGATGCAAGGAGAATGTTCCATGCCAGCCTTCTTTATCTTCCTGTATTTATGTCTGGGCTTCTAGTTCATCGAGTAACTGAGAGTGAGCAGCAAATGACTATTGAAAACTCCAGTAAGATTGTTGAGATGTCTTCTTCATTGGAAACTATAGAAGGATCACAAGAAAACAGAAAGAAGCAGTCCGGAGGTAATGGTCAACGTCGTCCACCTGTAGCATATGCCTCAGTTGCTCCATTTCCTTTCTTGCCAGCTCCGTCATATGCCGCACCATAACAGATATGAATCATTTCTCCAATTTTGTTTTTGTACTATTGTAATAAAAACAGAAGCAGAAGTAGTACCCCTTTATAGTTTATTGGCAGCAATGGATGTCATTTTATAAAGGTCTGAGTAACCTTGGGCGTGGGATGTCCAAGGGATAGATTTTATTTGTTTTTATTGTTTGGTCCACAAGTCTGCGACCAGATCAAGCGGTATTTTACAGATGATGTAAATGGATTAATCTTATTGGTGATTGTGAAGAGCTTTTTACATGGTTGGCATTAATAAAATTGAAGCTACTGATGTTGCGAAGAACTGACTGTAGATTCGTTGTAGAGAAAGAGGTGGGTCTCCCGTTTCTTTAATATTTAAGACCACACCATTTCGTATTACGTCGAACTGATTGAGGAGCTATACTCTCAGAGCAAATGAGCATTTAAAGATGAGTACTTTCTCAATTTGAATGTATTAGAATTACGGATTACCGGTAGTTTTTTCATATTCCGAAGTGCAATTAGAATGATAACAAAAGATGCAAGACTCGAAAATCGGATGAAAACTATTGCAAGTAGAAAGTATAATATATCTGAGAATTATGACACAATATGTCAAAAATTTGTTGAAACAAACGGAAGTTGAACATTTCACATTATATATTTTAACAGGCGCTAGTTAAAGAGTATAGGAGTTTAACTTCAGAAAAGTATAATAAAGCTTGCAGTTGTTTAGTTGATTCTGTGATAAATAACAAATTTCAGCTTTAAATTAAGACAACATTCAAGTCGCTTTATTTAATGCAGAATTTGGTTGGCGCCAGCGTCAAGTGATATGAGAATCTACATGTTACTTAGCTGGATGAAATATGAAGTTGGATGAAATATGGAGTTTTTTTTTTTTTTTTTTTTTTGGTGAAAATACGAGATATATTATATATTACGGTAGGTTAGCAACAGTCATGACTACCTGCTGAGCATCATAGTTGCTGAGATTGGCCAAAATATTACATGCATCTAGAGAAATTTGTCTAGGGTACAAGCACCCTTTGGAGTCATTAAAACATAGAGATAATAGATTAGTAGTAGTGGGTTCAACAAACACAAATTGAGATGTGGAGTGGCTATGATCAAGTCTCATTTTAGCTAGTTGGTCAGCCACCTTGTTTCCCTCTCTAAAGCAGTGTCTAAGCTCCACTTTGTCCATTGTTTCCATCAACTTTCTGCGGTCACAAATTAAAGCACCAATATTAGTATTAGTTTCTTTTAGAGTAGCTACAGTTTCAAAAGAATCAGTCTCTATTATGATGGGATAGAGCTGATGATAGAGCTGATGATCCTTGATAATATTTAGGCCATGCCAAAGAGCCAAGAATTTTGCATGGACAGCTTGAGTTGAGTGAGTATGGTTGTGAAAACCTAACACCCAATCATCATTGTGATTACGAATAACATCACCAGTTCCTCCCTTGTCCCTTTTACAGCTCCATCAATATTTAGTTTTAAAAAGCCTCTAGGGGGAGGGTGCCATTTTATGTTCAAAGTGATAGAAAGGGATAGGACAGAGGATTTTTGAGTTATGAGATTGTATTCAATGGTGCGTTTATGGATTAAAGTAAAAGAGACTTCGTTTGAAAGGTTGTTGTTGTAATCACCTAATT
Source organism: Petunia secreta (assembly GCA_029990175.1). NCBI lineage: Eukaryota > Viridiplantae > Streptophyta > Magnoliopsida > Solanales > Solanaceae > Petunia > Petunia secreta. The sequence goes on from JARKIP010000120.1 coordinate 490,472, forward strand.
TTGGCACCAAAATACAAAATTACGTAAAATAGTGGTTTTAATTATTGTGTGATTTTTGCTAGATTTTAGCTTTTATTTAGCCGTTAAGTAATTAATCAGATAAAACTACCGAAAATTAACAAAAAATACTTGTTATGTGTTTAATTATGATTTCTTATTTTAATTATAGTAGTGTTGTAATTTGTGTAGCTTTAATTTTTAGTTATTTGTTCATGCTTTAATTTGTTTGGAACTTTAGTGGCTATGTTGTGAATAAAAACCAAGCGATCAGCCCATTCGCGCAACCCAATCCCCCTTGCAACCCGGCCCACTTTGATGGTATATAAGTATTTTTCTTTGCCATTTTTGGCATTCAACACACAACACACAAAAACAATGGAACCCTTGCCATTTTTAACAGCCTCACCGGAAATCGCCTACCACCACGGTTCCGCCGTGGTCCACCGCTCCTCCGCCGGTCAAACCACCATTGACCGCCACCAACCGCCACCGGAAAAATATGAAAAATACATGTATCGACTCCGTTCGGCCTCCTCTCTTCATTCCACAACTCGGTTTCTTCGAATTCATAGCCAATTCGCGTAGATTGGCGGTCAAAGCTTCGGTCAAACCCGAAATCCGGCCATCCCCAATTTTTTCCGGTATGTTGTTGTTTCTTCTTCTTACCCTCGCTTCTCTCTATGATTTCCCATACCCCCTCTCTTAATAACCCTTTCTCCCTTGCCCGTTTCTTCACCCGTTTCTTGCTTTTTCGTTTTTCTTCTTCTCATTTTTTTTTCTCTTTTCCGTTTCTGTTATGAACGTGGTGATGATGTTGCTGTGAGAGGTTGGGGCTGTGAGGGTTGTGCGTGGGTGATTGGTATCGGGTTCACTTTAGTTCAGTTTTTGCCTATGGTTTGTGTGTGTCGACATGGCAGTGGTGGTGCTGCGATGTTGATTGGTTTGCTTTGATGATGCTCGGACGAGGGAGCTTGGGGGATGACCTTGTCAAGGCAACGTCGGGGCTGTGTTGACTCGACGAGGCAGTGTTATGGTGTTGATCGATGAAGTAAAGGGAGCTGTGATGTTTCTTGTTTCCTGTGATGGCGCTGGGACAATTAATGACTGGGTGATGCAAGCTCGAGGCAGCGTTGTGATGTTAGTAGCAGTGGTGATGTATGGCTGTTTGGTCTTTGGCAACACGAGGGTGGTTTAACGCTATCAAGGCAGCAGGTTGGAGGTTGTCGACAGTAGAAGCAACGTCGAGGCAGTGGCAGTAGATGTATTGGCTATGTTTTGTTTCGACGGGTTAGATTAAGCTTGTTTTCTCTACTTTGTTTTCCTTTGTCTCTCATTTGTTTCAGTGATTTAGCTATAGAAAGATAAAATGCTTAGTCGATCAGTATGTGCAGTCATGTATGTATCTTGGTCCGTTAGTTATAATAATATTGGCCCTCAGTGTTTTAATTCAATGTTCGAGACCATATCTGTACATCATATTGAGTAATGGAATTAGTTCAAGTTAGATGATGCTTTGTCCGAATCTGCAGTTTTGATGTTGTATGTCCGTGTCTGCCTGTGTGTGTGAAAGCTGGTTTATCATTCATTCGTTCATGTGTTCGTGTATGCAGTTTAATTCATGGTTGGTGATTGTAAACTGTCCAACTCACTTCTTTTAAGTGTGTGAGTTGCTTGAAGTTCGTTTGTATGAGGGAGTGAGGTAAACAGTAGAAAGATTGGCCGAGCTAATACCAGATTTGCTCCTGAACCTATTTATGAGCTCTATTTGTGTTTGAAGCATGTGAGTCATAATAATTCTGTTAGTTTTAGTTCTTAGCTCCGGTTGATTAATGTACATTAGTCGTGGCTTGATTTAATGGAATATCGATTAGCCTACATGAATCTGCCTATGTTTAAATCCGTTAAGCTTGCGAATCGAATCCTGGCTGCCTTGCTTGCCATTTAGTCACAGGTTTGGATCCCTGTCTGTTTGGTTCAAGCATATTTGTTTGTTTAGTTTACTTGCTTAGAGGTTAGTCATGTTTATTCTAGTTTTGAAGTTGTTCAGGGTGTAAGTTTGGAATGCTTTCAAGCATAGATTTTGCCTAGTCTAACTTGTCTGTTAGCTTCATACTTAGGTGTGAAATTAGTTTGTTCAATGTGTCAAGTATTAGTTGTTATAGATTGTTCTAGTAGTTAATTGTATCTTTGTTAAAAGATAAAATACATATGTTAAAATCTGAAAATTGTCTTTAGAAAAGAGCAAAGGTCAAATATAAAAAGGGTAAGTACAGCTTTTAGAGGAAAGTCTTTGTCTCTCTTCCTTTTTGCCATTTTGGTGCAAGCTTGGCATTTATTGTCTTGGCTGGTGCACCATAGACATAGTTGAATATACTCCTTTTTCTCACTTTTCAGCTGGGCATTAAATGCAAAGCAAGGCATGCTGATTTTTGTCCAAAAATTCTGACTTTGCAAGCTGTCCAACAGCTCTATTTTGGAGAGCTATTTAAGGCCTCATTGAAGAGGGAGAAGAGGACATTAACTCTCTTCACCTACCCTAAAAAAAAGCCATCAGATCTCTAAAAAAAAAAAAGGAAAGAAAGGGGCAGAAAAAAAAAAAAAAAAGATAGAAAAAGGGACATCTGTTTTCTGGTTGTTAACTGAAACTTGGAGTTTAGAATTTAAGATTTTTGTTGGTGTTTTGTTCTGGTTGCTGCTGGTATTTGGTTTTCAGCTGCTTGGACTTGGATTTTGGGATAGAGCAGAACCTTTGTTTGGCTAGGACTTTATTTGCTACTATAGGTATTCCTTTCCTAACCCCTTTTCTATGTATGTATGCTAAAATTATGGCCATGTCTATGAATTAAACATGTTTTTTTTTTAGTACCCTTAATTATAAAAGAGACATGCTCAAGTTTGGAATCTATTTCCTATCTCTTTTATGTGTATTTTTAGCTATGTATCCATAGTTATTTAACTTGTTCATTGTAAATGATATATGATGTGATTTTTGAATACTTAGTTAAAAAAAAAAAAAAAAAAGAATATGAAAAGAGCATTTGTTGTTAAACTTGAAACATGTCTTCTATTTGCCAAAAGAGAAAAGAGATATAAGTGCTAAATCTGAAACATTAGGGATAGATAGGACACTTACTGCAAATTATTTTCAAAGATCTGAGAATTGCTTGAAGTAACGATGGGCCAGATTTTGCGAAGACAGTCCAGTTTTGGGCTTTGACCTTTAATTTTGAAGTCAAAAAATTTAACCAAGGAAAATAGGTTATGAATTGAAAGGAAATTGAAAAAGTGGCTATGTGTCCAAATCATTGAATCGTAGCAGGAGCAAAGCGTTTATATTTAGTAGCACTGTGTCCAAATTATAAATGGTTTTACCGGAGTAAGGCGCTAGTGTGTGGCAACACTTAAAGCAATTATAATAGATAATTTTTTTAAACACATTTCATCCTAACTAATAATTTTTTAGAACAATATTAATAATATTAAGTAAGTTGAAAGCATAATCAACGCTTAGAGCCTTAGACTGACTTAACAAAACTTAATATCCGACGTTTGTATAGAGATTCATATATATTAGAAATCCGAACGGGCGAAGTGCTCGTGCGAAAAAATATTTGGCCGAGTCGCTGAAACAAAGAAAAATACAAAAAAAAATGAGAAAAAATAATAATTATAATAAATCCAAACGTAACAAAAGGAAACAAATAAATGCAATATACAACTCACCTTTTATTAAATAGTCTCGATGAAGTCAATAAAATTCTTTTAAATAGACCAGTCCTCTGTGAGGTTGGAATTGCGTAATATATTTTATCTATTAAAAGTGTAAATACATCCGATCTTCCGTGAAGTTGGATAAGAATAGCACTTTAAATTTTTCTGAATTAAAGTTTAAATTCAAATCAAACGGCAAAATGATACAACCATATTTAATAAATAAAAATAGCGACAATAAAGTAACTGTGCTCGGCACAGGACTCGAGGGTGCCTAATACCTTCCCGAGAGTCAACTGAGAACCTTACCTGAATCTCTAAACGCAGACCACTAGACGAGTCAGAGGTGTTCCAAGGTACCTTTTGGTGACTTGGCACACCTTAAGCTTGTCAAGTGGCGACTCTGAGTTTCTCTAAACAATTTCGTACCTTTTTGAACACCAGTCACGGGCCTTTAAAATAATAAACCACTCGTTAATTAATTTTTAGGGCGTGACAGCTTGGCGACTCCGCTGGGGAAATTAGTGAAAACTAGAATCTCCAGCTTTGATTAAATTGTCGCATGTTTTATTTTATTAAATATTCGGTTGTTGTATTATTGTCGTTATTACATGAAAAGTTGAATGTTACTGCTTTGATATTTTGCGAACTGTATATAAACTCTCTTCCTCCGCAACCCTCTGAGTCTCTGAAACACACACACACGTGCACTTACCAGATTGCTTGTGGCATCTGGGACTTTCTTACTAAATTGCCCATGATTTAGGAGGAAGGCGTGACGGGGTTTTAGGCCGGACACACTGTTTCCGGATGGCCCTGATGCGCTTTTCGCCCGGTTTGTCCACCGGGTTTTCAGCCAGTCTAGACACTGAGTCAGTTGTGTCACCTAGAGTTAAACCTTTAGGCCCAATTATCTGCATCATATACGACTTAATGAGGTGCGATACACCGGTATTGCACTTGTCTAGGTTGACTACCTTTTGTCTAAACGGGACCCACTTCCCGGGAAAGATTTGTCTAAAAGGCATTCTACGTGTTGCATGCGACTAGGAAAGGTTGTTATGCTGACCAAATTGGAGAGAGACGGATTTCAAAAGAAAAAAAAAAGAGAAAAAGAAAGAAAAAAAATGAAAAAGAAAGAAAAAAAATGAAAAGGAAAAGTGAGGAAGCAGGGTGAATTTTATGTTTTAAATATAAATATTTTGTTATTATAAAATTGAGTCATACTGCTGTAATGGCAAATTTTTTGTAAAAATGCCAGTGTTGGCCGTCTTTTGTATATGTTAGTTTGGGGTCGTTATAATGACGAAAATTTTACAAAAGAAAAAATACATACTTAGTAGTTGGAAAGTCGAAAAATTTTGGTGTCAGTTTTCACGTCGTTATAATGGCGAATTTTTAGAAAAGGCTCGTATATCGACGTTGGAAGTTTTGGATCCAGTTTTTCACGTCGTTATGCTGGCGAATTTTTTGCAAAAAATATTGTAGTGTCATCACTGGAATGAATTTTTTGTTTTGATGTCAATGTGGCGTCGTTGTAACGTCGAATTTTTCTTTTATAAATTACATCTAAAATACCAATGTTGGTAATTTCCTGGGATCAGTCCTGATGCCGTTATGATGGCAAAATTTTTTTCGATTCGCTTAGGGTCAACTTTACGTCATTACAATGACAAAAGTTTTGTTAAAAATTGGAGTTTCGAATTAGCAGTTTAGGCATCTGTTTTGCTCTGTCGGTCAGTTGTTTTAAGCTGTTCTCAGGCTTTCAAACATTTGACACATTTTTTTTAGGAACAATGGCTGCATCATCTTCTAGGACAGTCAAGAGAAAATACCCTGCTGATGCCACTCCACCCTCTATTATGATGACTGATGGCCCACCCAAATCGGATAAATCTCTGAAGTCTTGGTGGGACGCAATGAGTCAAATGCAGAAAGATATAGTCCAGGAAAAGATTGGTTTTCTGACTGACCTTGTGACTAAACCTATTGTCCCGCGTCGAGACTTGGTCAGTGCACTAGTTGGGTTTTGGAATCCAAGCCAAAATACCTTCTGTTTCAAGGGGTTTGAGATGACGCCGACCCTCGAGGAGATAGCTGGGCTTCTTAAGCTGGATTTTGAGAAAAATAATATGATTGCTCCAAGGAAGGTTAATGAGCGGGAATTTTTCAGTAATATCAAGGTACGAACAGACCTCTCGATCGCTAGTGTTCGCCAAGGCTGGATTTCATTTGATTACCTGTATGATCGTTTTGGGGCCGATAATGGTTTTAAGAAGTATGGATTTGAGTTCCACGACAAGCTGAAATATGGAGATTGGGTGCTACTTTGCCCTAAGGTCTTCGTGTTCGCTTTGCTAGGGTTGTTGGTTTTTCCACTACCGGATAGAGCGATATCTATTAAGGTCAGTTGGATAATGGCAGCTTTATATGGTGGAGCACCAGACGCCACTATCATCCCGACGATTCTGGGTAGCATATTTCATGCTTTGACTCGATGCCACAAGGGAGAAAGCGGTTTCTTTGAGGGGTGTAACCTTCTATTGCAGGTCTGGTTCTTGGAGCATGTACGCCCTTGCCCACCTCGTGATATTCTTAGGTACTGTGACATCGATTATCTTGAATACCATCTCGTACACATCGAGAAGTATAAATTCCCAGAAAATGAGCCAGACTGGAGGTCTTTCTTGAACTCTCTCACGCCGGACAAGATTTTGTGGCAGTGTAGCTGGTTTCCTAAGAGGGAGGTTGTATACAGATGCGTGGATCGTCCTTTTCTCGTTCTGATGGGTTTGACAGCATCCCAGCCTTATGTTCCTCTGCGTGTACTTAGGCAGTTGGGTCGAAAGCAGGAGATCCCAATAGTTGAGGACATGAGTGCATATGTCTCAGACTATCCTCTCAACCCGGCTACTCTTAGAGGTGAGATCTTGCGCCTGTGGGATACTAGGAGGCGCCTCGCAGAAAGCACACAGGTTCAGGACGGACTTAAGGGGGAGGTCGTTCGGGAGTACAAGTTGTGGTATTACCACCAGCCCATACCTAGAGAGATGCCCGCGAGGTCGAGAGCAGGCATGGTCGACACTGAGGCCAGGCTGGATATGCAGGTTCAACTTGCTAGGCGTGAGATTAGGGAAGAATACTGCGCTACCATACAAAGCTTAATTGCAGAGAGGGATCCCGTCAGAGCTGCTCAGTCAGAGAGTGAGGGTTTCGCGCATCAGCACCTAGACACAGTCAGACGACTCCGTGTCACGCACTCACAGGCATTGACAGAGCAGGATGCCGACAGGGCAGCTTTGTTGGAAAGTAGGAGAAGGGAGGATTATCATCGCCAGGATGCCATAGATTCTCGAGCTCAACTTGACAGGGCACTAGAGCAGGGTGAGCAGCTCAGAAGGCTAGCACAGGACCGACTTCGAGATATACGGGCTGCAGGACAGACCATCAGTGTAGCTTATCGGCAGGTTTATGACTCTGCTACATATGTTGCACGATCCATCAATGAGTATAGGAGGCTTCCCGCAGAGGACATATTCCCACATGTGCTTCCTTTCGTCACTAGAGTTGCAGCAGATTTGAATGGATTGCGTCGTACCTTTGCAGAAGGCCCGCCAGTAGATCCTGAGGAGCCGTTCGAGTTCGACCCAGAGGAGCCAGCTGACTTTGTGCCCCAGTCACCTTAGTAGATACATCAGGCCAAGATGATGCAGATTATTGTTGTTTTTTGCCATTTATTTTACATCTTGGCATTTGTTGTACTTTATGTCGCTTCTGAATTTGGCATATTGTAATTTACTTTCACTTTTTTCAGTCAGTTGTACGTTTCTTTTGGTCGTGCTCCGGAAGCATTGTATGTACTCTTTTTTTTTAGTAATGAAAGTATTTTGCTTATTTTTATGTGTCAATTCATTTCACCCTCTGGCCTCGCTTGAAAAAATATACGGAAAAAAAAAAAAAAAGAAGAAAAAAAAAAGAAGAAGTCAAACAATACACTTGGGGATCTAATCTAAACCAATTTGGGATGACGCATAACGACCTTAGGCATTGTTTAGGCCGACGAGCAAATTCATATTCCATGCTATCTTGTTGCACTAACGTGTTTTGATTTGTTTAGAGCTTGAGCAACTGCCGTGCTGGCCCTGCATTCCTATTCCACCAGAATCAAGGGACCACTGCCTGTTCCAGACGTGGTTGAAGCACCTCTTCAAGAAGACACTCCAGCAACGATGGCCGAAGAAACTGAGAACACTGAGCTGGTTCGCTTGGCTGAACAACAGGCTAAGATGGCCGAGGATTTCACGGCCATGAAAGAAATGATGATGCAACTGGTCCGTAACTTGTCAGCAGTTCAGGCACCTCCTGCTCCGCCAGGTGCTGCTGGTTTCACGGCGAATGCTCAGCCACCAGGGCAAGGGCAATCTACAATGGTAGAAGACCCCCGTTATCCTCCAGGGTTCGGTCCACATCCAGAAACTGACAACGTAGCCGGACCTTCTACTGTACAACCTGGGGCACAATTCCCACAGCATGGACAACATGGCCAAGCCCAAGTTCCTGCCACAGTATTCACTGTTCCTGCAGGACGCACTTTGCAAAGGTCAAACAGTGACCCACAGTTGAGGGCTCGTGATCAACAATTCGACCAAACCCGGGGTAATGTACTCCGCCCCCACTGAGTCGTATGATCATGGACACCACCCAGAATCACATTCTGATATCGAAAGATTGGGGAAAACAGAAGAGGCTGACTTTGCTCGGAAATTGAAAAGCTTGGAGCAAACTGTAAAAAACATACAAGGGCAAGGGGGTAAAACCAGTATTTCATACAAAGACATGTGCTTATTCCCTCATGTGCCATTGCCTGAAGGTTTTGTTGTGCCCAAATTCGATCCGTACACTGGACAAAGTGATCCAAGGATCCATGTGAAGATATACCTTAACAAAATGAGGGGTATCGAGAAGGACGAATTATTGATGGCGTACTTTGCGGACAGTTTGGGAGGACCGGCCACAGAATGGTTTGTGCAACAAGATGTTTCCAAGTGGGTCACCTTTGACGACATGGCCAGCGCTTTCCTGAATCATTATGGCTACAAAATGGAGGCTGCTCCTGATCGTTCTTCTTTGAAGACGATCACAAAGAAATCAGGCGAAAGCTTCAGAGAGTATGCCTATAGGCGGCGCGAACAGGCGGCACGTGTGAGCCCTTTGATCCCAGACGATAAAATGGTTGAAGAATTCATCGAAGTGCTTGACGAAACATACTACCAGGCGATGGCCTCCGCCCTTGGGAAGCAATTCAGTGAAGCAGTAAAAATTGAGGAGATGATCGAGAGAGGAATCAAAGCAGGCAAGATTGTTAGCCAAACAGCTTTGAGAGCCACGACCCAAGCATTGCAATCAGGGTCGGGTGCTTTTGGGAAGAAGAAAGAAAAGAAAGATGAAGTGGCAATGGTTGGTCCTGGACCGAGAAGAAATGATGGAAGATACAATGACCGTCAAGGGTACATTCAGGCACCCTCGCCACAACAATTCTATCCAACCCACGGCCATCAATTTGCCATGCCGCAGTTCTCATTCCCTGTAAATGCAGCATCCTATGCTCAGCCGCTATCTGGTCCACAATGGCGTCCACCCCCTGCTCCAGTCCAATACAACAATCAACAGGCGCATGCTCAATTCCCGGCTCACCAGGAGATGCCTTATCGACCACGAGGTCCGCAGGGTTTTCGTCCAAACATGCAACAGAGAAACATGCAACAAGAGAAAAGGCAGTTCACCCCATTGGGGGAAACTTACACTAATTTGTTTGAAAAGTTGCAACAAGCCAATCTATTAAAGCCAATCCCGGGGAAAGTGAACCCCAATGGAAGAGTTGACCATTCACGCCATTGTGCGTTTCATTCTGGAGCACCTGGACATGACACAGAATCCTACTGGGAACTCAAAAGGGCAATCCAGGCAATGATAGACAACAACCAGATAAAAGTCGTGGGGGATGAAACACAAAATGTAAATCAAAATCCTTTACCAGCTCATGATGTTCAAAACAACGTACACATGGTAGGGATGGTATGCATAAAAGAGGACATGAAAGGGAAAGCCGCCAAGCAGATTGTGGCAGTTGGTCCCTCCCCAGACATCAAAGGCCCTGAGCCATTTATTGTTGTAATCAGGGGAAAGTCTAGTGCGTCTGTTGTCAACAAAGCAAAGCAAGATACTGCTGTTGAGCCAAGTTTCACAATTCCGGCTGCAAAGCAGGAAAAGGTTCATGACAGTGCACCAGTATTTATTGTGCAAGGGGCATCATGCCAGAAAGCTCCGGTCTTCGAGGTTAAGGCAAAGAAGTGTGAACCGGTTATCATCACTCAAGCAGCGCAACTCCGTGTCAAAAGTACAAAGGCCGTTCCTTGGAACTACAACAAAACAATTGTGTCTTACAACGGGAAAGAAATCATGGAGGTTGCTGCAGACGTAAATGGTCTAACTCGGTCCGGGAGATGTTTTACCCCGGAAGAATTGAGAAAGGAAAAGCCAGGTCGAGAAGACCAAGGACCCATCAAAGAGCCGGTGTCTGAGAAAGAAGCTGAAGAATTTTTGAAGAAAATGAGATCGACGGATTATTCTATCGTCGAGCAACTGAGAAAGACTCCAGCTCAGATATCACTTTTGTCTCTACTTATGAACTCTGAAGCACATCGCAATGCACTGTTGAAGATATTGAATGAGGCCTACATTCCTGAACGAACTACTGTGGCTAATCTGGAAGCACTTGTTGGCAGAGTATTTGAGACTAATCGTGTGATGTTCACCGATGAGGAGCTGCCAGCAGAAGGAACCGGTCATAATCGAACGCTTCATGTCTCAGTTAAGTGTGAAGACTCCTATGTCACACGTGTTCTAATAGATGGTGGCGCGGGATTGAACATTTGCCCTCTGTCTACATTGAAGAGCCTAAGGGTGGATATGAGCAAAATCAGGGCAAGTTCCTCTGCTGTTCGTGCTTTTGATGGTGGAGTTCGAGAATCTTTGGGCATCATCAATCTTGAGTTAATCATTGGGCCCGCCACCTTCAGCATTGAGTTTCAAGTCATGGAGACGGATGCATCGTACAATCTGTTACTGGGCCGACCATGGATTCACATGGCTTGTGCTGTACCCTCCACAGTTCATCAGGTGGTCAAGTTCACTTGGGATAATCAAGCTGTCGTGGTTTATGGAGAGGATGATTCACAGTTTAACAATAACCTGGACGTACCAACCCTTGAAGCCGTCACTACACACCCGACCATCATGTATCAAACCTCCGATGTTGTGTATGTGGAAAAGGTAACAGAAGGGAAACCTATACCCATCCCAAGAGTGTCAGAGACGTCTATAACGATGGCGTCTGAAATGTTAAAGCATGGTTTCCAATTTGGAAAAGGTTTGGGAGCATCACTACAAGGCAGGGTAAATCCAGTTTATCCAAATGGCGTGCAAGGCACGTGGGGACTAGGGTTCAAGCCAAAGGCAGCTGACCGCAAGCAAGCAAAGAAAAAGAAGTCGGAAGTTTGGTCTCTCCCAAAGCCAATTCCGTATCTCGCTCAGTCTTTTGTGGGTTATGTTATGAAACCAAAGGTTGTCGCTACAAATGTCAACACAGTGGAAGACAATCAGGATGCGCCATTTGATCTGGGTGGCATCTTTGAAATCTGCATGGTACAGCCGGGTGAAGGCTCCAGTAATGCTTCAATACAGTACATTGGCCCGGACGTGCACCTGACTAACTGGAATGCAACTCCCTTCCCCATCAGGAAGGGGTCTTGGTAGACTGTTGTTTTACAGTTTTCTTTTGAATACACTAGGATATTCTAAGGGTTGTATGCCAAGTGTATTATTTTGCTCATCTTTCCTTTTGTAATTCAAACCCTTTTTCATTAATGAAAGGCCAAGAGCCAAGCTTTACTTCAATCTCTGTTCATATTCCTAATTTTATTCTATTTTTGTTTATCTGTAGTGATATATCTGCTGGTCCTGATATCATGACATGTTCAAGGAACTTATCATCCATCCAGGGACCGCAATCTGATTTTGGCTCCATAACCATAGTTGAGGTTGAAAGTGACGAAGAAAACATTGAGGAATCTGTTAATGAGGTCGAATATGACGGGGAACGGGCAGATTTTGAAATAGGCCTGGAAGTTGAACGCCATGAGGGCAAGCCTAAACCCAATTTGGCTGACACAGAGGATGTTAATCTTGGGAGCCCTGATGATGTGAGGGAAACCAAGATAAGCATGTATGCCCTACCTGAAGTGAAGAACGATATTCGGAAAGTGCTCTTCGAATATCGAGATGTTTTTGCATGGTCATATGATGAGATGCCGGGTTTGAGTTCTGAATTGATAGTCCACGAATTGCCAATTCAACCCAGTTTCCCTCCAGTGAGACAAATGCAACGGAAGTTCAAAACTGATATGATCAAGAAAATCCATGATGAAATAATGAAACAGTTGGATGCAAAAGTAATTCAATCGGTTCAGTACACTACTTGGGTTGCAAATGTTGTTCCGGTTCCTAAGAAAGATGGAAAAACTAGGATATGTGTTGACTATCGAGATTTGAACAAGGCAAGTCCCAAAGATAATTTCCCATTGCCTAACATTCACACTCTCGTAGAAAATTGTGCCAAACATGAGATACAGTCCTTTGTTAATTGCTATGCTGGATATCACCAAATCCAGATGGACGAAGATGATGCATATAAAACGGCATTCACTACACCTTGGGGAACCTATTGCTATAGAGTGATGCCGTTTGGTTTGAAAAATGCTGGGGCAACCTACGTGAGAGCTATGACTGCCATTTTCCATGATATGATGCATAAAGAAATAGAAGTGTACGTGGATGACGTGATCATCAAGTCTAGGACTGCTGAAGACCACGTGAGAGATCTCAGAAAGTTCTTTGAGAGGCTCCGTAGGTACAATCTGAAGCTGAATCCAGCCAAGTGTGCATTTGGTGTGCCTGCCAGAAAATTGCTAGGTTTCATTGTTAGTAGGCGAGGTATTGAACTGGATCCCGCAAAGATCAAAGCAATACAAGAACTACCTCCGCCTCGAACCAAGAAGGATGTTAAAAGCTTTCTAGGCAGGCTAAATTACATCAGTAGGTTCGTTGCTCAACTTACCACAATATGTGAGCCGATCCTCAAGTTGTTGAAAAAGAATGCATCAATTGCATGGACCGAGGAATGCCAAGAAGCCTTTGACAAGATCAAGCAATACTTGTCAAATCCTCCTGTTTTGGTTCCGCCTGAGCCTGGCCGACCATTATTTTTGTACTTATCAGTCAATGAAAACTCCTTTGGTTGTGTACTGGGGCAACATGATGCCTCGGGAAAGAAAGAACAGGCCATTTATTATCTGAGCAAGAAGTTCACAGATTGCGAGGCCAGATACACTTTGTTGGAAAGGACATGTTGTGCACAAAAGTTGAAACATTATCTTTTGTCCTATACCACTTATCTAATTTCCCGAATGGATCCATTGAAGTACATATTTCAAAAGCCGATGCCAACTGGCAAACTTGCAAAATGGCAGATCCTGCTCACGGAATTTGACATAGTTTATGTCACCAGAACTGCAATGAAAGCTCAAGCTTTAGCTGATCATCTGGCTGAAAATCCGGTGGATGATGATTATGAGCCATTGAAGACTTACTTCCCTGACGAAGAGGTAGATGTGCTCGAAGAATTGATTAATGAAGAAGAGCACGTGTGGAAAATGTACTTTGATGGTGCTTCTAATTCAAAAGGCCATGGTATTGGGGCAGTCCTCATCTCCCCCACGGGACATTACTATCCGGCAGCTGCCCAACTCCGCTTCAGTTGCACTAATAACACATCTGAGTATGAAGCATTCATAATAGGTTTGCGTATGGCTCTAGACATGGACATCAAAGAATTGCTGGTGATCGGAGATTCAGATCTTTTGATACGCCAAATGAAGGGTGAATGGGAAACTCGAGACCTTAAGCTGATCATGTACAAGCAGTGTATGGACGATCTTCGCCAAAAGTTCGATGTTCTAAAGTTTAGACATGTCCTCAGAATACATAATGAGCTGGCTGACGCATTGGCTACATTAGCCTCAATGCTTGTCCATCCTGATAAAGCCCATGTTGATCCGTTAGAGATTCAGGTCCAAAGCCAACATGCATACTGCAATGTGATTGAAGAAGAAATTGATGGCCAACCGTGGTACTTTGATGTCAAGAATTTCCTTCAAGATGGATCGTATCCTCCATTGGCGGAAAACAATTAAAAGAGAACCCTTCGACGATTGGCAAGTGGTTTCTTTTTGAGTGGCGGGGTGGTGTACAAAAGGACACCTGATCTGGGACTGTTAAGATGCGTAGATGCAGCTGAAGCCATGAAAATTCTCAATGACATGCATTCGGGGATCTGTGGACCCCACATGAGCGGGCACGTGCTAGCTAAGAAAGTACTCAGAGCAGGATACTTCTGGCTCACCATGGAACATGACTGCATTACTTTTGTGCGAAAGTGTCATCAATGCCAAGTACACGGTGATTTGATACATTCACCTCCTTTAGAGTTGCACGCAATGTCAGCCCCTTGGCCTTTTACGGCATGGGGGATGGATGTTACCGGGCCTATTGAACCAAAAGCATCAAATGGACACAGATTTATTCTGGTTGCAATAGATTACTTCACCAAATGGGTTGAGGCTGTGACTCTCAAGTCCGTGACCAAGAAAGCTGTGGTGGATTTCGTTCATTCTAATATTGTTTGTCGCTTTGGTATCCCAAGTACCATCATCACTGATAATGCGGCAAATCTGAACAGTCATTTAATGAATGACGTGTGCGAAAGATTCAAGATCATGCACCGGAATTCCACACCTTACCGACCAAAGGCAAACTGCGCGGTTGAAGCAGCCAATAAGAATATCAAGAAGATCCTCAGGAAAATGATACAAGGATCTCGTGATTGGCATGAGAAGTTGTCTTTCGCTCTCTTTGGTTACCGCACAACTGTGCGCACTTCCATAGGTGCAACCCCGCATTCATTGGTATACGGAACTGAAGCCGTCATACCCGCTGAAGTGGAAATACCGTCTCTCAGAATCATCGTGGAAGCAGAGATTGAGGACACAGAGTGGGTCAAGACCCGATTGGAACAATTGTCATTTATTGATGAAAAGAGGCTCAATGCAATTTGTCACGGTCAATTGTATCAACAAAGAATGGCCCGAGCCTACAACAAGAAAGTGCGCATGCGCGACTTGAAAGAAGGGCAATTAGTCTTGAAAAGAATCTTTCCTCATCAGGAAGAAGCTAAAGGGAAATTTGCTCCAAACTGGCAAGGGCCATACCTGGTAAAGAAAGTATTGCCAAATGGCGCCTTGTACCTTACAGATCCAGAAGGCAGTACAACTGAAATACCCGTCAATGCAGACGCGGTCAAGAGGTACTACATTTGATTGCAAGATGGCTTTCAAATCAGGATGAATGCAAGGCTTTTATTCTCTTTTTGCTATCCCAAATTGTATCCCTTGTTAGCATTTTGAACTTTGTACTTTTGAGGCATGCTCTCAGTTGAAATCAATGTAATTGTACCAAGATGAAATGAAACTGCAAAGCATCAAAAAGAAACCTGGGCATTTGCCTAGAGCTACGTCTGACCTGATTCCTTTCAAAAGGATACGTAGGCAACCATTCTGGTGCGGTCGCAACAAGAGAAAATTCCTCTTTCTCTGTTTTCTTTTATTGACGCGACACATGCCTCCAAGTTTGCGGCCAACGTCAAAAGAGATTTAGATCCCCATTTCATGCTAAACTGGGGCAGAAGTTTGTTTTTATTTTATTTCATAAATAAAATAAAATATAAACAAACTTCTATCATTGTGGTATCATCTATTCACATGTTTCAAGAGATGATTTAAAAAAAAAAAAAAAAAAAAAAAAAGAAAGAAGTCTTGTCGGTGAAAACCTGAGAAGGCGCCGCTAGACAAACAGTGAGGAAAAAGATTAAAGAGAGAGGCTAGTTGGCGAAAACCCGAAAGGGCGCTACTAGTCGACTTGAGAGTCACCTCAACTTGGTTATGGTTTGACATCTTCCGTGGATCAACTCTCAACAAACAAGTGGTACTGGTCGGACGAGGTTATCCAAGATACATGTCATGATCATCAAGGCCGCCAGGATATTGCCAGATAAGTTTCTCTTTTCAGAAAGACGTTCTCCGTCTAAACGACTTTCGCCCTTAAACTTTTTTTTTATATTTCACGTTGTACATCTTGCCTCACCATTAATTCCTCGCCCTTTCGGCGCTAACCTCCCATGAGCAACAAAAGAAAATTGCAAAACTCTGTCTTACAGGATTCAGGTTTAATTCCAGCGAGCAGGGCACACCCTCGACAATGGAAAGTTCTCAGCAAGTCATGATCAACATTGATGATTGGAGCCCAGCACCGCACCTCAGGCTGGAAGGATGACATACCAAAATTTTGTCATGAAGAGTGGATATGTTTAGGAGAAGCTTTAGGCATTGTTCACCCCACAGTACTGTGAAGAATAGAACAAAAGTCATTAAGCTTATTTGCAAGATCCAAAACAGGGTGTATCCACGACGCAGAAAGTAAGTGTG
This sequence comes from Petunia secreta, assembly GCA_029990175.1. Taxonomy (NCBI): domain Eukaryota; kingdom Viridiplantae; phylum Streptophyta; class Magnoliopsida; order Solanales; family Solanaceae; genus Petunia; species Petunia secreta. The sequence continues at coordinate 506,839 of JARKIP010000120.1, forward strand.
ACATTTGCTATGTTGCCAAGAAAGAGCTAGGACCGCTTGAATTGGGGTAGTTGCACCAGATATCAGACGGAACTCCATTCTCTCTTCGAGTCAATTCCCGCTAAAAGATAGTGTCATTTCCTTCCCACGTCCAGATCTGCTAAAAGATAGCGATCATTTCTTTTTCGAGTCAGTTCGCTCAAAGATAGCGTCATTTCCTTTCCATGTCAGGATCTGCTAAAAGATAGTGATCATTTCTTTTTCGAGTCAGTTCGCTCAAAGATAGCGTCATTTCCTTTCCATGTCAGGATCTGCTAAAAGATAGCGATCATTTCCTTTTCGAGTCAGTTCGCTCAAAGATAGCGTCATTTCCTTTCCGTGTCAAGATCTGCTCAAAGATAGCGATCATTTCCTTTTCGAGTCAGTTTCGCTCAAAAATGGCGTCATTTCTATTCCATGTCAAGATCTGCTAAAAGATAGCGATCATTTCCCTTTAGAGTCAGTCTCGCTCAAAGATAGCGTCATTTCCTTTCCATGTCAAGATCTGCTAAAAGATAGCGATCATTTCTTTTTTGAGTCAATTTCGCTCAAAGATAGCGATCATCTCCTTTCGAGTCAATCCCGCTAAAAGATAGCGTCATTTCCTTTCCGTGTCAAGATCTGCTAAAAGATAGCGATCATTTCTTTTTCAAGTCAGTTTCGCTCAAAGATAGCAATCATTTCCTTTCCGAGTCAATCCCGCTAAAAGATAGCATCATTTACTTTCATGTCAAGATCTGCTAAAAGATAGCGATCATTTTCTTTTCGAGTCAGTTTTGCTAGAAGATAGCACTCACATTCAGTTCAAGTCATTTGTGCTCAAAGATAGCAACCACTTGCTTTTCAAGTTGGTCCCGCTCAAAGATAGCAACCATCCCCAGCTTCAAGTTAAAGCCCGCCCGAGCGGCAATTTCAAGCTTCAGAAATTTCAACATTCAAGTCAAGCCCGTCAAAGTGGCAATTTTAAGTTTCAAGTTAAAGCCCGCCTGAGCGGCAATTTCAAGTTTTCAAAACCCACTTGATTAGTGGGAGCTTCAGACCAGTTCATCAGCTTGGAAAGCATGAAGAGTAGTCTGGGAACTGTAACTTTTACATTTTTCAATGTTGTAATTCTATTTTTCTTTGTAAAAGCGACGACCACCAGCAAGCGACCAGTACTCAGCAACAACAGCCTTTCAGTGCATAAGAGTGTCTAGTATCAGCCCCAAGTATGTCTAGAAGAGTCTCTAGTTTTGTCTTAGTAGTCTAGAGTGTCTAGTGTTGTTTTGGTGAGTCTAGAAGAGTCTAGCGTCTGTTTGAATGCGGTAGTCCCAGCTGCCGCACGTGAGGAACTACACTGACCTGATTCCTTAGTCCGGGGATATGTAGGTAGTCTTGATCTGGTTCGAACCGAAATTCAAGGTACGGTCACCATTTTGCATGTTCTTGGCTAGAACTAAAAAGCAAAAATTAGTTATGATTATATCTTTGTCCGAAAACTCTTCGATGTTCTCGAATAAATAGGGGCAGCTGTAATCACCTAATTTTGGCACCAAAATACAAAATTACGTAAAATAGTGGTTTTAATTATTGTGTGATTTTTGCTAGATTTTAGCCTTTATTTAGCCGTTAAGTAATTAATCAGATAAAACTACCGAAAATTAACAAAAAATACTTGTTATGTGTTTAATTATGATTTCTTATTTTAATTATAGTAGTGTTGTAATTTGTGTAGCTTTAATTTTTAGTTATTTGTTCATGCTTTAATTTGTTTGGAACTTTAGTGGCTATGTTGTGAATAAAAACCAAGCGATCAGCCCATTCGCGCAACCCAATCCCCCTTGCAACCCGGCCCACTTTGATGGTATATAAGTATTTTTCTTTGCCATTTTTGGCATTCAACACACAACACTAAAAAACAATGGAACCCTTGCCATTTTTAACAGCCTCATCGGAAATCACCTACCACCACGGTTCCGCCGTGGTCCACCGCTCCTCCGCCGGTCAAACCACCGTTGACTGCCACCAACCGCCACCGGAAAAATATGAAAAATACATGTATCGACTCCGTTCGGCCTCCTCTCTTCATTCCTCAACTCGGTTTCTTCGAATTCATAGCCAATTCGCGTAGATCGACGGTCAAAGCTTCAGTCAAACCCGAAATCCGGCCATCCCCAATTTTTTCCGGTATGTTGTTGTTTCTTCTTCTTACCCTCGCTTCTCTCTATGATTTCCCATACCCCCTCTCTTAATAACCCTTTCTCCCTTGCCCGTTTCTTCACCCGTTTCTTGCTTTTTCGTTTTTCTTCTTCTCATTTTTTTTTTCTCTTTTCCGTTTCTGTTATGAACGTGGTGATGATGTTGCTGTGAGAGGTTGGGGCTGTGAGGGTTGTGCGTGGGTGATTGGTATCGGGTTCACTTTAGTTCAGTTTTTGCCTATGGTTTGTGGGTGTCGACATGGCAGTGGTGGTGCCGCGATGTTGATTGGTTTGCTTTGATGATGCTCGGACGAGGGAGCTTGGGGGATGACCTTGTCAAGGCAACGTCGGGGCTGTGTTGACTCGACGAGGCAGTGTTATGGTGTTGATCGATGAAGTAAAGGGAGCTGTGATGTTTCTTGTTTCCTGTGATGGCGCTGGGACAATTAATGACTGGGTGATGCAAGCTCGAGGCAGCGCTGTGACGTTAGTAGCAGTGGTGATGTATGGCTGTTTGGTCTTTGGCAACACGAGGGTGGTTTAACGCTATCAAGGCAGCAGGTTGGAGGTTGTCGACAGTAGAAGCAACGTCGAGGCAGTGGCAGTAGATGTATTGGCTATGTTTTGTTTCGACGGGTTAGATTAAGCTTGTTTTCTCTACTTTGTTTTCCTTTGTCTCTCATTTGTTTCAGTGATTTAGCTATAGAAAGATAAAATGCTTAGTCGATCAGTATGTGCAGTCATGTATGTATCTTGGTCCGTTAGTTATAATAATATTGGTCCTCAGTGTTTTAATTCAATGTTCGAGACCATATATGTACATCATATTGAGTAACGGAATTAGTTCAAGTTAGATGATGCTTTGTCCGAATCTGCAGTTTTGATGTTGTATGTCCGTGTCTGCCTGTGTGTGTGAAAGCTGGTTTATCATTCATTCGTTCATGTGTTCGTGTATGCAGTTTAATTCATGGTTGGTGATTGTAAACTGTCCAACTCACTTCTTTTAAGTGTGTGAGTTGCTTGAAGTTCGTTTGTATGAGGGAGTGAGGTAAACAGTAGAAAGATTGGCCGAGCTAATACCAGATTTGCTCCTGAACCTATTTATGAGCTCTATTTGTGTTTGAAGCATGGGAGTCATAATAATTCTGTTAGTTTTAGTTCTTAGCTCCGGTTGATTAATGTACATTAGTCGTGGCTTGATTTAATGGAATATCGATTAGCCTACATGAATCTGCCTATGTTTAAATCCGTTAAGCTTGCGAATCGAATCCTGGCTGCCTTGCTTGCCATTTAGTCACAGGTTTGGATCCCTGTCTGTTTGGTTCAAGCATATTTGTTTGTTTAGTTTACTTGCTTAGAGGTTAGTCATGTTTATTCTAGTTTTAAAGTTGTTCAGGGTGTAAGTTTGGAATGCTTTCAAGCATAGATTTTGCCTAGTCTAACTTGTCTGTTAGCTTCATACTTAGGTGTGAAATTAGTTTGTTCAATGTGTCAAGTATTAGTTGTTATAGATTGTTCTAGTAGTTAATTGTATCTTTGTTAAAAGATAAAATACATATGTTAAAATCTGAAAATTGTCTTTAGAAAAGAGCAAAGGTCAAATATAAAAAGGGTAAGTACAGCTTTTAGAGGAAAGTCTTTGTCTCTCTTCCTTTTTGCCATTTTGGTGCAAGCTTGGCATTTATTGTCTTGGCTGGTGCACCATAGACATAGTTGTATATACTCCTTTTTCTCACTTTTCAGCTGGGCATTAAATGCAAAGCAAGGCATGCTGATTTTTGTCCCAAAATTCGGACTTTGCAAGCTGTCCAACAGCTCTATTTTGGAGAGCTATTTAAGGCCTCATTGAAGAGGGAGAAGAGGACATTAACTCTCTTCACCTACTCTAAAAAAAAAAGCCATCAGATCTCTAAAAAAAAAAAAAAGGAAAGAAAGGGGCAGAAACAAAAAAAAAAAAAAAAGATAGAAAAAGGGACATCTGTTTTCTGGTTGTTAACTGAAACTTGGAGTTTAGAATTTAAGATTTTTGTTGGTGTTTTGTTCTGGTTGCTGCTGGTATTTGGTTTTCAGCTGCTTGGACTTGGATTTTGGGATAGAGCAGAACCTTTGTTTGGCTAGGACTTTATTTGCTACTATAGGTATTCCTTTCCTAACCCCTTTTCTATGTATGTATGCTAAAATTATGGCCATGTCTATGAATTAAACATGTTTTTTTTTTAGTACCCTTAATTATAAAAGAGACATGCTCAAGTTTGGAATCTATTTCCTATCTCTTTTATGTGTATTTTTAGCTATGTATCCATAGTTATTTAACTTGTTCATTGTAAATGATATATGATGTGATTTTTGAATACTTAGTAAAAAAAAAAAAATAAGAATATGAAAAGAGCATTTGTTGTTAAACTTGAAACATGTCTTCTATTTGCCAAAAGAGAAAAGAGATATAAGTGCTAAATCTGAAACATTAGGGATAGATAGGACACTTACTGCAAATTATTTTCAAAGATCTGAGAATTGCTTGAAGTAACGATGGGCCAGATTTTGCGAAGACAGTCCAGTTTTGGGCTTTGACCTTTAATTTTGAAGTCAAAAAATTTAACCAAGGAAAATAGGTTATGAATTGAAAGGAAATTGAAAAAGTGGCTATGTGTCCAAATCATTGAATCGTAGCAGGAGCAAAGCGTTTATATTTAGTAGCACTGTGTCCAAATTATAAATGGTTTTACCGGAGTTAGGCGCTAGTGTGTGGCAACACTTAAAGCAATGATAATAGATAATTTTTTTTAAACACATTTCATCCTAACTAATAATTTTTTAGAACAATATTAATAATATTAAGTAAGTTGAAAGCATAATCAACGCTTAGAGCCTTAGACTGACTTAACAAAACTTAATATCCGACGTTTGTATAGAGATTCATATATATTAGAAATCCGAACGGGCGAAGTGCTCGTGCGAAAAAATATTTGGCCGAGTCGCTGAAACAAAGAAAAATACAAAAAAAAAAAAAGAGAAAAAATAATAATTATAATAAATCCAAACGTAGCAAAAGGAAACAAATAAATGCAATATACAACTCACCTTTTATTAAATAGTCTCGATGAAGTCAATAAAATTCTTTTAAATAGACCAGTCCTCTGTGAGGTTGGAATTGCGTAATATATTTTATCTATTAAAAGTGTAAATACATCTGATCTTCCGTGAAGTTGGATAAGAATAGCACTTTAAATTTTTCTGAATTAAAGTTTAAATTCAAATCAAACGGCAAAATGATACAACCATATTTAATAAATAAAAATAGCGACAATAAAGTAACTGTGCTCGGCACAGGACTCGAGGGTGCCTAATACCTTCCCGAGAGTCAACTGAGAACCTTACCTGAATCTCTAAACGCAGACCACTAGACGAGTCAGAGGTGTTCCAAGGTACCTTTTGGTGACTTGGCACACCTTAAGCTTGTCAAGTGGCGACTCTGAGTTTTTCTAAACAATTTCGTACCTTTTTGAATACCAGTCACGGGCCTTTAAAATAATAAACCACTCGTTAATTAATTTTTAGGGCGTGACAGTTGTGATGATTGTTGTTACGATTAGAACACCAGTAAACGCAATATATGTATCATATGACAATTTCCTTTCAATTCTTTCATTATTATTAACTACACAATAATTTCTTCATTGAGAATCATCAAGTATGCACTCCCTTCAATAGAATCTCCGCATAACCAGATTTTTTATACTTGTACCCATGAAATTCAAAGTATTTACAAGTTCCACCCATTAAAAATTACACTGTCCATAAAATTAAAGGTATTTACCCAACCTACACATTTATTACCGTATACATTTGTTATACCTTATGAGTACCTTTAAGGTATGTGGCATAAATAATAGTATACAAGTCTAGATGGATATGACATGTAAATAGTTTATATGTAAAACTGGTAAATATGAAACTTATGAGTAGAGGTGAGTAAATATTTTAATTTTGATGGATATTTTCGTAAACAACCGTAACTATTAACCAGTACGTGAAAGGTGAACCAAACATCCCCTTAATTAGGCAAGGCAAAAGAAAACCCAGTAGTTAGTTCGATATTCCAAACAATTCAGGGGTCTTATTGCACGATACGCAAAAGTATAAAAAGTTGTCTTCATTTCTCTTCTGGGACGAAAAAAGGAAATCGGAAAGTGTGGAAAATGGCGGTGAGACAGAAAGCGTTACCGACGTTAATGCGAGCTCTAAGGAACCATATGCCGCCGCCATCAAATCAACCGTTGCCGTCACTGAGACGAGCATTCTCACTATACGATCAAATCAATCTTATCGATAACGTTCCTGATGATCAATTACGCTTCCAACAGTACTTCTCTTTATTCACTCCCCTTATTATTTGTTATATCCACCTCTTTTCGCTTAATTACGAATTTGTTTGACTTATTTTTACCCCGTGTCTGTGCTGGTGGGAGATAGTAGTTAACTGGTTGAATAGTTGAAGTGCGTGCAAGCTAAAAGAAATTAATATCTACTTCCTGTTTCTTATCTCCTTTTGAGTTTATGTTCTAATGTCAAATCATCAAGCATTTATTTTTATCAATGTATTTACTCTCTTTTTTTTTTCCTGTAATAAAATCAAGTCCATAAGAATTAGTGTCTTTTTTTTCGGGTTGTTGCTTTTCTGGAGGGGCAAGAAGGAGAGGATAAGGAGATTATGAATATAGATGTGAAAGATTATTAGCAGAGGACACAATGTTCTCTCTCAATTGTAAAGAGCGGGGAGGGGGTGACCGATGTATAGAACAGCTGGTTGCAGTTGCTATCCAGTTGCTTTGTGCCATTACTCTAGTGTTCACCCAAAACTTGCAATGCTGTTGGGCTACAAGTATATATGAAAAAGTAGAAAACGAGCACGCGTTTAACAAAAATGTAGAAAACACAACCTAATCTTTGAAATGCCGTTAAGTTATACAATATTTCAAAGGAGTAACGAATCAAGCTCTAAAAGTTAGGGGGCTATCTTTTTCAGTGTTAGTAGGCTTGTGGAATTTGTGTTTTTGCATCCTAAATTGTTTGAAGCTAATCAATAGTCTCCTAGCCCTTTGTGGTGGATGACTTCCTTACCTCCTTTTTGGAATATATTCTTAAATGACCCTGCTGTCACAATTAACCATAGTGGTTTGGTAGATTTCCATTGTAAACCCCTCTGTGACTATATTGGTGAAAATTCTGGATGAGGTGGAAGAATTCGCACAAGCGATTTCCAAATAAAGTTTGAGTATTGACTTTAAGGAGGAGACTTTGTCCTCTATTACGAGCTTCTTGGATTACTACAGATCCTAGTAACAACGTCTTGGGTATGATTTGCATGAATTAAGAAGCATGTAAAGAGAGGTTGTAAATGCTTGGACTAAAAAGATTTTAATGCTTGATAGCCACAGGTCTTATCATAGCTGCAGGTCTAGTTGTTATGGGCCTAAATGGCCTTCTTGTCGTGCTCCGAATTTTTTTATTAAAAACGTTGAGGTGGTTCCTTGCTTGCTCGGTTTTACCCCTTTCATGTTAGCTAACCGCCTTTAACTCCATGTTTGATTGACATTCGTTGGCTTCATACTTCATAAAGTAAAGGTTAGTTGGCTTGGTCATCATAAGGTAAAACCTTATATGACTAGGCTGTGCCCACTGCCCAGAAACTTTTCTTCCTTTTCCATCCTTTAAGGTGGATGTTGGATTTAGGTCATTTGAGCCACATTGCCACTATATATACCAAGCCTTAAGGGGTTTCTTATGGGCTTGCGCATGCCCGAAAATAGTGGTTCAATTTACCAAATCAGGTAGCCTAAGAAGATGAACAAATGGTCTCAGTCCATGCTGAATTCCAAATTTTGTTATGAAGTTTTAACAGAGTCTTTCTTAGAAAAGCTAAATCATGGTGTTTTTTCTTAAACTTCAAGACACCTAAATATGTTTTTTTTTTTTTTTTTTTTTTTTGATAATGGTAACATGCATTATATTAGAATTAGCAGCACTAAGGCCGTACTGAAGCCATATGTACAGAAAAGAGCCAAAAAAGGAAACTATTGTCCTTGAACTACTTACAAGTTTCCTATCGCATCTAACAAATCTCCTACACCTAAATATGTTTTGAGTAACTGATGTATCCAGTTGAATGTATTTTGATAGGCTTCTATTTTGGCTCTTTGTAGGTTTACTGACACCGGTTTCAGAGTTAATGGGGTGCATTATGAAGGTAGCTTGATTTGTGTTGGGAACTTGCTCATGTCTTGGCATCCCAAGAAATTTTCAGAGGTTACTTCTGAAAGGTACTTACCGTTGTTCCTCATTGAAGTAGAAATCTCGTCCGTCCCTAGAAAAATGTATTGGATGTTGGGTAGACATGGGAATACTGATTATAGATTTGGATTGACTAGCCAATCAAACTGGTTCAGTTTGGTTTAGCTTGTGGTCAAGTAAGTTAAGGATGCAGATACCCGTCAGCTCAGGGGAAGACCAAAAGTAACAGCAGAGTGAAAGAATCCCATTCTTCTAAGTTGTATCGTGTAGGCCCTGTTTTTCTCGATGTTATAATGCCCAATTTCTTAAAAATGAAAGTTCTATCATATGTCAGACGGGGACACTAGTTATATGGACCCAACTGTTATACTATCGTATGTAAATTTTACCTCTTTTAGGTCTGCAAAGCTAAAAAGTTAACTCATATCTCCACATTCTCTTCTGATGGATAATAAACTGTATAAGAGATGAACTCTTGTTGTATAACTTAGCCATGTTAAATTGGAAAAAATAAATTGGGGTAAAGGGAGTGGTACATTGTCCAGAAGGAGCAGAACCCTTATATTACGTTGGCCCGGACTCTTCGCCTTGTCACAAAGTCCAACTCTTTAGTTAGATGCATGGACTTCACTTATACAAGGCCTCTTTCCCTCAAAGAAGCCAAATGTTTCCTTTTTCAATTTGGTTATATAGTCTCTATCTGACATACTCCGTATATGGCTTCGTGCAGCTTATCTATTTTCCAGACTGTGCGACCAGTTCCAGGTGAGTAGCAATCAGTCTGTTTGAAGAATGAATGCTCAACTGATGTTCTCTGCACTACCTTCTTGTTCATGTACAACAGTGTTATAGTGCCCATCCATTGGACCTTCCATGTCTCATTGCTTGTTCCGTTTCTTGCAGAGATCAAGCAAGTTAACTTAATTCGATGTTCTAAAATTTCTTTTAACCCGATTTCCTTTCAAGTTAGCATCATGGATTGACATGTTTTGACGTCTTTCAGTGGCACTCAGCTTCATTTTGTTCCTTCTTCCACATAAATGGGGAAATATTATGCAAATTTGTGTCAGTTTTGATGTACGCATCACACTGTATTATTGCTCGAAGTCTACTTGGTATAGTTTCCTGCTTGAAATGGATTTGCTACTTAGCTTTGGTCGGTTCTCTCAGCTAAACTCTATGTGACATCTGACATAAGCAAATCTTTCTTCTTTGATAAGTAAATATCATCTTTGGAAAGTTTATACTACTTTTTTTGTAAACTATCTTGGTACTAGTATTGTATGAAACAAAGGAAGAGAGCTTGAATTGGTAATTCAAGGTAGTTAAAGTTTTAAATTTTAACCAATCAGTTAAAGGTGCAAAAGCTTATGTGTTGGGAAGGTGTGTTTCAAAGCTAAAGTATGCCATTTATACTGATTTACGATCTTGGAGCAGGAACTGTAAGTATTCATGGTAGTTAATTATTACTGGGATGGATTAAAAAATAGATAAAATAGATTGGAAGAAAGTATGATCTTAGCTATGCTTAAAACACAACAACAACAACAACAACAACAACAACAACAACAACATACCCAGTATAATCCCACAAGTGGGGTCTGGGGAGGGTGAGAAATACTCAAACCTTACCCCTACCTTGAGTAAGGTAGAGCTTAGATGTGCTTAAAATATGTGATGGAAAAACTTGTTCGTAATAAAAAATCATGGTAAATTTTAGTGCAAGGAAGAATAGTTTTGCCGTTGTGCTGTGTTGATATTTTCCTCCATCTGATTCACGTTTGCCAATAGCTGAGAGGGAAATATTTTGGTGTTCAATGTAGATTGACTATTTCAAAGTATCTCGCAGTTGAGGTTGTCTGGTTTTTGCCCAAGCACTACTAGTCTACTACTGGAAGATCTTTTTCATTTCAAAATTTGAATTTGTAATTTAACTTGGACAAGACGCAGTAATTTGTCTGACATTTGGAAAAAAATCCTTTCTGTGTTCACAATTTGCTTAGTTCAACTTCTGAATTCTACTGAAAATCGGTAGTCCATTTTTATTAGCATCTAACCCAAGAAATATCAACCCTCTTCATGATTTCCAATGTCGCGCATTATGTTACAAGTTTCATTGAGGAATGATCATCTTCTTAAGACTATACTAATCTTGGTAGATGTGCTCTATTTGAATTAGTTCCTTATATAACTTCACTGCAGAGATTCTGCTTCTTGGCTGCGGGAAGTACATTCAACCAGTAAATCCTGAACTCCGTGCCTTTATTCGTTCTACTGGGATGAAATTGGAAGCAGTTGATTCTGTAAGTATATGGTTCTTTTTACTTTGTTTACTATGAAAAGATGATATGCCAAAGGAAGGTGATATGCCATCGTTTATCCAGGACTACGTCAGTAGTTATCTGATTGTGACTAATAGATGAGATGGGTAGCCACAGAAGTTCTGAGCAAGATTTGTTCTTGATTACTGCATAGTACCCCATTGTCTAGTCAGCATCTGCTGAACCTTCTGTCCAAAACTATTATTGGAAGATGGAAACAGGTAGATCCCTTTGAAAGTCCTGGACTTAGATCAACGGAGTTTAAAAGCAATCAGATTAGCCTCCCAGCAAAGGGCTGCTCAGAACAATGTCCTATCACTTGCTTTATGGTTTTCTTATTGCTTAATCAATTCCTGAATAAGTATAACGGTCGCATAAACACTTCATTTTATCAGCCAATTTTGTGAAAGTGGCTTTTCTCTTCCCGTTGTTCTGTATAAATTGTCAATGCAATCACTAAAAATTATCATTTCCTATTCATGGTTCTTTACAAAATAAACTGTTCAGTAAAATTTCATGGATACAATGAGCTCATTACGCATCGGACACTTACAAAAGCAAATTGCTATCCGAGCTCGCATATCATGCCTTGTTGTACTTGCATCGGACAATTTCGCATAAGAGTGATTTTCTTTCTCTCACCCATTTTAAGTTGCTTGTGTTCCTTCTATGTTGCAGAGAAATGCTGCATCAACTTACAACATTCTTAATGAAGAAGGAAGGATTGTGGCTGCTGCACTTCTCCCATTTGCAGTAGAATAATAGGCCTATCATGTATATGCTTTTCCTTTGACAAGCTAATAACATTTGATCTTCATCTGGGCAGATCGGTTTGTTCTGATTTGCATGCAATCACTTTCTCCCAAGTTTGATGTCACTACTTACTCTGTGTAAGATTAGATGAATAGTTGCTTACTCAAAAAAAAAAAAAAATAGATGAACAGTTAGATGAGAAATTTTCTGTACTAATGCGTGTCAAGAGCTTGTGGGTTTCGTAGACTCGTTAACAGTGCTCGTATTAAGGAAGTTCTGTAATTCTAGTAATAATATATACGCAGGGAAGATAACTATTGCTCTTGTTCCCAGTGAACAAGTTTGAGGCTCATCCGTTGTGCAAAAGGACTAAATTTACCAGATTCATGTTTCTGTTGCTAAGTTTAGCTTAAAGCTTCTGTGTGCCTTCGGCTGCTCAGTATGATCCTAAAGACGAAATTTACTTAAGTTGTCATATATATTTTATATAAAATCCATGTATATTTTAATCAAAAGTTTACTCTTTTATTTCTTTTTAGAAACAAAGTTAATTAAATATTTTTAAGACTTTTATCCTTCAAGTATACTTTTATTAGACAAATAGAAATAGTTGATGAAAAAAAGTTGAGCTAACATTGAAAGTGAAATTGCCATAAACAGAGAAAAAAGAAATAACATAAATGTAGCATAATGATACTCTCTCCGTTCTAGTTTATGTGGCAATATTGGGGTGTCAACTGTATGGTTTTGAGTATTTTAATTCAGTAATTTTCAATTTGTAAAATATCTTACAAAAATTACCATACCAAACTAGTTCAGATGGTATTTTGGTATTTGGTATGCTTTTTAAAAAAGGTAAAGCAATTCAAATAATGCATTATAGTTAAATTCTATTGTTATCGAATGCAGGTGATGGAAATTTTTGGGAAGTCGGTGGTTCAGCACATATTTTGGAAGGGTAACCATGTTCCTCATCCTTTGGGTAAGAAAGAGGCCAATATTGTAAGAAGCTCCAACTTATCTACTCCAGCCTTGGAAGTGGAAAATGCCATCTTAGCAGACATCGGATAGCGTGTGTAATTGGTTGGCTAGCCTTGGAACCTTTACACTCATGTGTTGTAATACTATGAATATTACGCCAACTATGATATTGATATTGCTCGAAAGGCCCCTACGGTTTGTAATAGTGATTTTTTTTTTTTTTTTTTTGGTAAACACAGACATCAACTTTTATTAAAACATAAACATACACTAGTTCCTATTACAAGCATCGACTATCCCTAGAGTCATGGCTCTCGAGTTGTCATAGTTCTTATGCAGTCATGCTCATAAACAGAAGCAACAACAAGTGGAGGTTCAAGATAAGTTTCTAAGCTCTCAAAAGATGCTAAACTGCAGCCATGCTTTGCCAATAGGCCCGCTACTCCATTAGCTTCCCTGTAGATATGCTGCAATTTAGGGCTCCTTGCACTAGTTAATAGCAACCTGCAATCATTTAACAAGTTTGAGTATTGTCCATCACTGTTAGATAAAAGATGAATAAGGTCACTACAATCCGTTTCTATGATTAGAGGCAATAAATTGCTTTGTAAAGCTACTGTGATCCCATGGTTCAGAGCTGAAGCTTCAGCAAATACATTAGTGCATTTGGGAATGTTTTTGTTGTATTCAATGATTCAATTTCCTTGACTATTTCTGATCACTCCTCCTAGTCCACCCTTCCCAGGATTTCCTAAACTGGCACCATCAATGTTAAGTTTGAAAGCTGGTGCTAGAGAGGATACCATTTGATATATTAAGTCTGCTTTTTTTTGGAGGAGTGATCATAATGTATTCCATTATCAGTGAACATAATGTATTCCATAGCTTTTCCTACAATGTCTTCTTTACTAAGAATTTTGATATTGTTCTTGTGCATGTTAGCATTTTTTTGGAGCCAAATATTCAATAAAATAGGAGAAGATCAGTCTAATATAGAAATCTATTTACCTTAGCCTTTGATTTTTTTCTCCTTCTTCAACCAGTTATAGATAGCATAAGGATCATTGCTTCTTTGGGGAGTGGATATTCTTTGGTTAACATAATTCCATATAAATTTTGAATATGTGTAGTAGAAAAGCATGTGAAACAAGTCTTCAGGTTCAGTTCCATAGATAGGGCAAACATCAGAGGTGGTGATCTTCCTAGCGTATAGCATGCTGGCTGTTGGAATTCTATTCAATGCTACAAGCCAGAGAAAAGTTTTAATTATATTTGTCTTGAATGTCCCCATGTTGTTGGATATAGGTGCTATATATTTATACACTGAATGATATCTTCAGTAAGCTTAATAGGGATGCTATTTATGTTGAATCTGCCATTTGTTAAGATGCTAGCAACATTAAGATTTTCTTGATTTTTATTTAAAGGACCAGTGATAAGCTTTCTAAGGCTATCCTGCCCAAGAATCCATCTATCATTCCACAGATTTGTATTTCTGCCATTGCCTATTTCCCACCTCATACCTTTTGGCAAACTTTATCACCCTTGCTTATATTTTTTCAGATATGCGAACTACTAGTAGTAGTTTTTATAGTACTTCTAGGGTTGTACTTGTTAGCCAGAACTTGAACCCATAGAGCAGTGTCTTGCTTTTTGAATCTCCAAGCAAGGGAAGTATGAAAGGAGAAGTTTTTCAAGTGAGTTTTAGATAGTCCCAGACCACCTTTGTTCGTTGGCTTTGTGACTGTATCCCATCCCACATAATGATATTTTCTTTTTTCAAAAGTACTACCCCACAAGAAGTTTCTTTAAATTTTATCAGTCGTTTTTTATGTAGCCTTTGGGAGGTCATAAACCTGCATGATGTGGTTAGGGATGGAAGCTAGAGTGGATTTGATCAAGATAGTTCTTCCTGCCATTGTGAGGAACTTGCTTTCCAACCATTTAACATGTTATTAAGGTTATCAATTATGAATTGTAAGTCAATTTTAGATATTTTTTTGTTAATCATTTGGAAACCTAAGTGTTTCCCAAAGTTCCCTCCATGCTTCATATTGAAGTCTGTGCTGATTTGGTCCCTTTTATCAACTGGGGTGTTATTTGAAAAAAGAGTTTTTGATTTTGAGAAGTTGATTCTTTGCCCCGACACTTCACAAAATTTCTTAAGAGAATTCAACACGGTATCGCAACTTTTTTGGTTAGTTTCTAAGAATAGAATTAGGTCATCAGCCAAAAAGAGATGTCATAAGTATGGACCTTTGTTTGAAATTTTAGTCGGTTTCCATCTCTCACAATCAACTTCATGATTGATCATTCTAGAAAGCATTTCCATACATATGATAAATAAGTAAGGAGATAACGGATCACCTTGTCTAATATTTTTTGTAGGCTTAAAAAAACTGTCTTATTTCCATTGATCAAAGATAAATATAGAGGTAGAACAATGCAAGATATTATAAGATCAATTAAATCTTTTGAAAAATTTAGGGATGTTAGGGAAGCTTTTATAAAGGACCATTCAATTTTATCAAAAGGTTTTTCTAAATTGATTTTTATCGTCATTTTACGTTTTTCCCCTTTAGCATTTTTAAAGTAATGTAGAACTTTATGGACAATGATTGCATTGTCTGAAGCCCTCCTTCCTAGAAGAAAACTAGTTTGGGTAGGATGGATAATTTTAGGGAGAATTTTCTTAATTCTGTTGACAATAATTTTGGTTACGACTTTATAAGTCGTGTTACAAAGACTTATAGCTCGAAATTGCTTAATGATTTTCAGATTTTTGTTTTTTGGAATTAGGCAAACATAGGTTGTGTTCATGTCTTCTTTCATATTTTTACTCCTAAAGGTGTCTAGACAAAAGCTTATAAGACTATCTTTTGTCTCATTCCAATATATTTGAGAGAGGAAGGGATGAAGACCATTCAGGCCTGGCACTTTAAAAGGTTTGAATGAAAAGATCGTTTTTTTAATTTCACTAATAGTGATATTTTTTATAAGATCAATTCCTCCTTCTTCAGATACCAGGGCATTAAAAAAAATCTAAAATCATAATTTAGATAGCTACTTTCTAGGCCTGTTTTGTAAAGGGAGGAGTAGTATTTTTGAATTAGATCTGTAATATCTTTTTGGTTATATAGCCAATTTCCTCCTTCATCTTTTAAACTTAGAATTCTGTTACGTCTTCGCATGTGCATTGTGATTGTATGGAAAGACCTAGTGTTAGCATCACCCTGATTAATCTATTGGACACTTGATTTTGATTTCCAAAACTCTTCATTCTTGTTTTTGGATTTCTTTAAGCTCATCCAAAAGGTCAGATTCAAGATTAATTAAGAATTGACGAGTCATATAATTTGGAAATTTTTTAATACCTTCAGTTCTAGCTTTGATCACTTTTAATTTCTTAAATATGTTACCAATGGTATTCTTATTCCATTCCTTCACAACTTCTGTAAAATATTTAGTAGCTTGAATAATATTGCCTTGATTGTGCCAAGTATCTTTAACAAGTAGTCTAAAGGATGGGTGCGACATCCACATTGACTCAACCATAAAGATTTTATTGTTCCTTATATAAGTTCTATTAAGGTTTAATTTTACAGAACAATGG
This sequence comes from Petunia secreta, assembly GCA_029990175.1. Classification (NCBI taxonomy): domain Eukaryota; kingdom Viridiplantae; phylum Streptophyta; class Magnoliopsida; order Solanales; family Solanaceae; genus Petunia; species Petunia secreta. Next base: position 522,993 of record JARKIP010000120.1, read on the forward strand.
TCCGAATGAAGTCTAGTTAAGTGATTTATACTAGCTTCTTGGAACATGTCGATCCATTCCGGATTTGCATAATATTTATCAAGTCTTTCTATTATTAAATTTGTTTTTTTTTTTACTTTTGTTTGTCCAAGTAAACTTGGCTCCTTTAAAACCTAGGTCCAGGAAGCTACAAAAGTTCAAACTTGCACATGTTATTTAATTAAAATCCCCCCGCTAATAACCATAGTCCACTGTAGTTCCTATAGACTGTTTTTAAGTTTTCCCACAAGATATCTCTTTCACATACTAGATTGCTTGCATATATAACAGCAAATAGCCATGATCTAGGGTTTGGTAAATTATTTACCTTAATCATGGCATGAACCTCTTGGTCCATTGAGCCAATTTGATCAACAACAATGTCTCCTATTTTCCACAGAATTGCTATATCTCCAGAGTTTCCATTTGCAGCCACTTGGATGAGATTATCGAAGCCAAAGTAATTTATAAGCATGTTATGTTCCTACATTTTAATTTCTAGTAGAGCAACAAGAACAGTCATTGAACGAAAAGCTTTTCGAAAATTGTCACTTCCTGCCCCTCGGCAGTTCCAAACAATTATGTTCATAATACTAGGTCTAGGTTTTGGGCTCTCCTCTCTTATTTGAGAGGATGAGGCCCCTATCTTGTTCACCCTGCTCCTTCCTACTTAGTAGTTCTCGTACATTGTTGATACTAGGACCATTCCATACTTGTAGACTAGAGAGTGTAGTAGTTCTCTGATAGTTATTTAGCACTTCCTCAATTTCCTCTGGAAGTGTAAGTTGTACCTTTTTCCTTGGCTTTCTCTGAATGTTAGTGTTCTTGAGTGCCACAGAACTGCATTCTCCACCCTTCTTACAGTTGATTGTCCTCCTCTTGTGTTGGTTTCCCCTAGTTTAAGTCGTTTGTTGGTGGATTTTGGTTGATCACATGGTTGAAAGCAGCTTGGTTGGTTTGGTGATTCTGGGGTCTGATGAGGGTTCATGGGATTCTGGTTGTGAGTGTTCTGTGCAGTTTGGTTGGTTGGAGGTATTTGTGTGCTTTGAGTGGTCATAGGGTTCTGGAATTGATAAGGTTGAAACCCCTAGGTTGGTGTTGTTTGGTTCATTTGTTGAGGCTGGTTGTTTTGGTTCACTGGTTGATAAACTGGAGCTGGGTTTTGAGTTTGTTGGTTCATTTGTGGGTATAATGGTAAGTTTATGTTGAAAGTTGGTTGTTGTAGGTTTTTCATCATATTCCATGGTTGATAACCCCATGGAGAAGGGTACATCATCTGAACTGGGAATAGAGGGTAAACATGAACTAGTGTTACTTGAGGTATGCTTGCTAGTAGTGCATTGAGGTTGTTGGTTACATTGGTTAGCCCTATTCTTAGTCCTTTCGAAATTATTTCTGCTAGATAAGTTGGATCCCTTATCTGAACAAGAGTTGGTTGTCTATTGACTAGGAGATTCATATTCAGATAATGGTTCATTAGTTCTTGTTCCAATAGGGATTTTGTTACATGGTTTGGATCTAGAGGAGGTGTAGTGAGAACTTTTGGAGTGGGAGTATGGGTTTGAAAAATTGAAGGATTTGTCATGTTATTTTGGCTCTGATCCCTCACCCACGTGTTTCTCCTTTGTCTTTGATTCCTCCGATAGTAACTGCTTGTATGTAATCTTGGTATTGTTTTCTTCCTTTTTTTTTTTTTAAGATTGTCATTTTGAGTAGAGTTTGTGTCTTATTGCTTAAGCTCTTAGTTATTATATTTGTGTTTTGAATATGTAAACTTGTCCCTAGGCTTTCTTTATTTTTGACATCTGAATGAATTTCTGGGGTGGTTGATTGGTTGGGGTCATTATCCTTCCTAAGTTTAGTGTACTTTGGTGGCAGCATAGTACTAGGAGCATTTAATATTGAAATAGATGTTTCATCCTGATCTTCTAAGTTTTTTGCTAAGGTGCTCGTTTTTTTGGTGAAGCTGTGAGCCGATTTCTGACGATTCAGATTGGATCCATTCCATCTCATTAATATTGTTCTCGTTATCCATTATATGTTGTAATAAATCTAGGTTTTTACTAGGAGAGTTAAGGTCTTCATTTAATTGTCTGGGTAAAGAGTTATTTAAGTTGTTTTGGTAATTTTCTGGTAATGATTTTGTCTGAAAAGTAAGTGCTGCGTTATTACCCATTGTGTTTACTTCCTCGGTGTTTTGGTTTTCACTCATCTATGTCCTTGCAAGTACGCTGAAAGGATTTTCATTAAATAAAAAGGACTCAATATTAAATGCCTTCTTGCTCGTTGCTTCGTTTTGAGTTTTGTCAGCTACTTTTTCCTTCTCTTTGTTATATCCTGCTTTATCCTTTACTATTTTTGGAGCAGACTTTGTATTATCCAATTTTCTATGATCCCCCATTCTTTTGTCAGTATTTTGCATCAACATCCTTCTTGGCTCAAGCAAGTTTTGATCATTGTTATCATGACTAACTGGCTTGGCGATTTTGAAATTATTTAGTGTATGGATAATTTTTTGATTTGATTTGTTCCTTCTAGTATGAGACACAATTGTCCAGCTTTCCATTTGCTTTGTAATGCTATTAATTCCTTCACGATCTTGGATTTTTTCCTTCTCTTGGGTGTTCTGGATACTTTGTTTTGGTTCTTAAGAATAGTTCTTTTTATTATGCCCTAACCTTCCGCAATTTTTTAGAGGTTTTTCTATATGTACTAAGATGCAAACCCTAACATATTTTCCTCTAGTTGTGGATGAGGTAGAGGCATCAATTCTAAGTAATTTTCCTAGGGCCCCTCCAATTTTTTGGAGAATTTTGTAGTCATAGAATTATGCAGGTAGTTCTGGTAACCTAGCCCAAATTGCATAATAGGTTAACTAGGCTAAGGAGGAAATAAATCTGGCCATGAACCAAGGCCCTTCGTGAAGAGCTCTATTATAGTTTTCTTTATCTAGGAATTTTATGCGATAATAGTCGTTCCCAAGATCAATAAGAGAGAGTGGTTCCGTAGGTTTCCATATGGCATGTAACTTTTGTTTTAGAAACTAATAACCCACTCTTTTACCAAAGATTTTTATAATAAATGTGTTTAACCAGTTTTTATATATACGCTATTTATCTTGGCTAGAGATAGGCACAAAGCATTCATCGTTTTGAAAGTTTTCACTTTCATCTTCGATGTCACAATGTTCAATTGATTCTTGAAAAGAAAAAGGATATTTTTCTGAGTTTAAGTTATTTTTTATTTTGTGTATTACCTCATTTTTTATCCAGGTAGCCAGGTTACTACTTTAATGACTAATTTTGGTAGTTTTTAGTTTCATGTTCATCCTTGTTTTGATTTTGATGGAAGTTTTGAAAGGATGGTTTGTTTATTTCGAATCCCGGTGGTTCCTCTTCCATTGCGTCAAGATTCTCTTAAAATGATAAGATTTGTTTTGAAGCTAAATCTTGGACCACAGATGTCTTAGGTTTGCCTGCTAACATTATTCAGGATTTAGTTTGTATTTGATTATATGGAAATAAGAAGTGGAACTCGTTTAACCTAGATCCGATTTGAGGCTAATTAACAATTAAATTTGTATTTGCGGAGTCACGATCAATAGTTTAGATTAAGAGTTTAACCAAATTAAATACGGAATTGCACTAATTACTAGATTATAAATATATATGCACGATTTTCAATGATGATAATTGACGATATGAAAATAACAAGAGATAATCGAAAGTAAATAAGATTAAAGCGTGAATAAAATAGACAGAAGGAATCGTATCGGATCACTTAATCTCGGTGAGGATTCCTCGTCACTGATTATACTTGAAGACTTGAGAGCAAAGTATCCAACAAATGTAAATGAAGAACAGTATTGAGCAAGAGTAAGAGAGAGTATTCTTATTGATATTGTAGACAGAGAATAAATTGTGTGTTACAATGATTCAGAACGAATGCTATTTATAGATCTGATAGTCATCCATTGGGTTTGTAACTGCTGGGCATGTATCCGTTCGATACGTAACCGCTGGATTGTGTAACCGTTGCCTTCATGACCATTCATTAAGCAATCACGCATGATTAGGTAACTGCCCATTCAAATCGTGCTGATTTGGGAAGCGTTATGATACTGCTTTGGGTCTGCTCGTGGTAACCGCCTGGCCAGTCATCTGTCCGTTAGGTGTCTGTCCGGGAAAATCTCTGCCCGTGCCATGTGGCAGACACGTGTCATTTTTTTAGGTGACGTCAGTTTTTATCCAATACAGATAGTCCCCGCACTTCTCGAGCAGAGTTTATGCTCGAGGAGTTGATGTGAATTTTGGCGGGAAGTTTCATCTTTCAAAATTCAATCTTTATATGATGAAAATTGGTGAGGTGTGCACTTCATCAGCTATATGACAAGTTCTCATGACGTGCGTATTAAATGCGCGATGTAAAAAAGTTACGGCAGCGGGTACGTCTGCACGTCCGCCGTCAGCTTCGAAGTGATTACTGCGCGTCCCAAGGTAAAAGTAATGATTTTAACCGCTTCAGTCACGTGCACACGTCCCTTGTCAGTTGCGAGGTGACCGCTGCACTTCAGGGAAATAATGATACTTCGAAACTTGGTGAAACCTACTTCCTCTTTTGATGGTTGGATCTGATCGTCGCCTCTTCGATAGCCTCTACGTGTCTTGTGGGAACTTGATGGGCCGGATTTTCACTCCTATAAATAGGGGTTTGCTGAATTTTAACCCTTTTACTTGCTTTCATCTTACAATTTCCAAATCTTGAGAAACCCTTAAATATCCTTCAATCTTCCTTCCAATTTTCTCAATTCTTCTTGAACCATGTCTCCAAAGGCTAGGAAAAGCCTAAACATGGATGCTGCCGCTGGTAGTTCCTCCGCGGCCACTCCCAGACCTAGGGCCGCTTAGGCCACCGCTGCAGAGATTATCCCCAAGAAGTGGGGTGAGTTGGAAAAATACTGTAATGTCAAGGCTTTCAACAATCATGGGGATGTACGCGCGTGGCCGGCGTACAGATTCAAGTCTGGGATCACATCTGATATGATCCCGCAAGTTAGATTGGACTGCAATTGGGATGCGAATGTTCCCCTTTTACCGGTATCTGAAACGGAAAACACTACTTCGCGTAGGGCTGGGTGGATGGCCATGTCCACCTACCCATTTACAGTTGGCTGCACATTACCTCTACATCCTGTGCTCGAGAGGCTCTGTAGGATGTATTTACTCTCCCCGGGGCAACTGGGCCCCAGTATATATAGGATAGTAACACTTATGGACTGGTTTGCAGAAGAAACCGGTCAATTTTTTGAATATGAACATTATATTTCTCTTTATAGCATACAAATCTTCAAGGATGGTTTTGTCAACTCTAGGATGCATGGGAGCAAGGGCTTGGTGCGCAGCTCTGACGATACAAATGACCGGGGCTGGCTGCACCGGTACATTTTCGTGCGCACCCAGGCATTGTCTTTCAACTCCAAGGCTTCTCTCCCCGAGATCTGGAATAAGAAGCGTAAGTCCCCGAGTTTTATTTTAGGTTTTTCGTGCTTCCTCCTTTCTTGTTTGTTCATTCCTTTGACTCTTCCTTATAGCTGCCAAGCGACCCTACGACGAGCTCATATCAATTGGTGAGCTGACAGCATGGGTTGAGGCGATCCTCGTACTTCGCTGCGCAAAAGAATCTGACCGCGAAGACTCACGGTAAGGACTTTCTGTTGTCGTAGCTATTTCTTCTCTTCGTGGTTTTACTACGTCTGATCGTTCTGCCTTTTGTAGGTCTAAGCACACAGGGGGACTTTTTCCCAGCCCCTCCCCCTCAGGTTGCGCCGTCTGAGCCTGCTGTTGATCCTGAGGCTGAGGTTGCAGCTATAAGAGCTTCAGTGGATGCACTGCGCGGGAGGGAAGGCGGCGAGGAGCTTCTGTCTAGTGGCCTAAGTTCCTTGAAGAGGAAGAAGAAGAGCCAAGGTGAGGGCGGAGCACGGAAGAAGTCTGCTCGTAAGACTTCTGCTGCTGCCGGGCAAACCTCAACTGTTGGGGGTGAGACCCCGCCCAATGCCAGTGTGCCTGAGTCTGCGGAAGAGAGTGCCAAGACCCCTGCCGAAATCCCCGAGTCTGTACGGGGAGAGGGTTTAGACAAGGAGGTAATTGACGTTTCAGATACTAAGACTGAAACTAATGAACCCCTTGTGCGAAAACCCTATCTTCGGACTGATAAGAGGAAGGTCGAGAAGAAGGTTGCCCGTACTCCGGAGAGGAGTCCCCGAGTTGATGACGGGGTGAAGGCGGCTCCTTCTCGTGCAGATAAGGGGAAGAAGAAGAAGAAGAAGAAGAAGAAGAAGAAGAAGAAGTAGGAGGAGAAGAAATTCCCCAAGAGGGTGGCCAGGGTCCTCATGCTTTCATTTCGAGGACTTGGAGAACGTGGCCGCTGAGGGGGCGGCGCCTGTCGGTCTATACGAATGCGACACAAGAGATCCTGGAGTGGAAGGTGATTCTGACATGTCAAAGACAAGGCTCACTCGGCGGACCATCATCAGCGGTCAGACTGGACTAAGGGACATCCGGGGCGTGCGCTACAAATTTGGTCCGAACTACCCCTCTGAGCAGGCTAGGAAGCCCAAGTACTGCGAGAGGAAGTGCACTATGAAGCTAGCCCCCGATGTCAACTTTGTGACCAGGCCGGGCAGTTTAGCCAAGGCGGTTTCATCGCTCATTGGTCCCCGAGAGGATTGGACAATGAGAGAAATGAGTGATGAGGAGTTGGCTTTTGCTATCGCTGTCGATTCTGCTCGGGTAAGTATTTTCCCTTAATACCGTTTGCGTCGAAAGTAATTTCAATTTTAGACTTCTAACTTTACCCCCCCCCCCCTTTTTTTTTTTTGCTTTCTCAGTCGAGTATGATGTCTGCCGAGCTAATGTTCCGCTCCAGGATCAACAACGTCCATCAGGTACTCGAACTAAAGAAAGAGCTGTTGGAGGCTCTGCAGGAGAATAAGGCTCTGGCAGAGCAGTGTGGTCTCCTTGGGGGTGAAGTTAACTGATTGACTGAGACTAACAACAAACGAATTGAACGGATTAACGAAATCACCAAGGAGAAGGACCTTCTTTTTGAAGAGAAAGAAGGGTTCACACAATTTGCTCGGAGCCTGGAGGCTTTGCTTGAAGTATGAAAATCTTTGCTGGACAGGGCACTCGATGAGCGTAGATCTTTTGAAATGGACCTGCTGAGGGCTACGAAAGAGTCTACTAAAGCCCGAGTTGAGCTGCAAGCCGCCAAAGATCAAGTTGCCCAGTCGATGAGCGCTCAAGGTGCGTTATCCAAGGACTTGGCCAACCTGCGTGGTCAATTTGAAATCAAGGCGAATCTTGCTGTACTCGAAGCCAGGCGAACATTGCTCGAGCAGGTCCACTCTGGTCAAATCAACGTTGAGGACACGATGCTGAAAACAAAGTGCGATGTTCGTGAAGTGAGGCAAGTGTTGAACCTTTCTCCCGGAGAGTCTGAAGCTGATGAAGATGAAGATGACGATGAGAGCTCGGGTGACGAGGACAGAGCCGATGGAGCTAGTGCATCGGGTTCTGGTGGTAGTCCCCAAAATTGATGCCCCCTCATTATGGTTAGGTTGTGAGTTTTTGTATCTGGCGAGAGCTGGATAGTTGATTGTGGATAGAGGTCTTTTAGGGACTCTTTGATCCAAGTTTGGCCGGTTTTATTGGCCTTGATCACTCTGCAAAACTTCTGTCAGCCGTTTTCGACATTTTATCGTTTTCTCAGGATAATGTTTATATTTCAGACCTTTTTAATTCAACAACTGTATATAGCATGAATCTTTGATCTTTCATTTGGATGTGTTGTGGCCTTCGTGCCTTTTGTTTAATAGCTTTTTAGAAGTTTGAAATTTACCAAGTTCTGGTTTTCAAAAGTCTGTTCGAATATTTTAACTTAGCCTTTCCCAAGGAAGAGGTCATAAGTTGTGAATGATCTGCGCAGATATTTTATTCTGACTGAGTCGTGGTCCATAGGTTCTGGCCGAATCGTTGGCCCTTGCGAACAACTTTGCTTATCGCCTTGATAGTCGAAAGTCGTCGCAGAAAATTTATAGTTTAACTCTGGCCGGGTCGCTGGCCTTGTGAACGACTCCTCTTATTTTTGCGGAAACTTGTCACATAAAAAGTTTTGAAAACTTGCCTTTTCAAAAGTCTTTTGCCTCTAAAAAGGTCTTATCTGGCCTACAGGGGCCTCTCACCACCCTCCTTTTTTTATGTTGAAACACGGGCAGTTGTAACATAAAAAGAGTTAAGAACCCACAGCCGCAAAGTTGAAGAACTTCGAGCTCTATCAGTTGAGCTAAACGGATCTGGCCTTGTTTCGGCCGTTAGTACCATTTAGAAGAAGTATAATAAAAGTAGGAATTGTCACAAAAGTAAAAGGTGGGAAGAGAATAACTTACCGTTTTACCACTCAGAAGTGATACCTTTTGAGGTGAATCACGTTCCAATTGTTTGGGACAATTGAGCCGTCTGGTCGTGCCAAGCGATAAGATCCCTTGCCGGCTGATGCGACTACCTTGTAGGGGCCTTCCCAATTAGGGCCTAGCTTCCCTGAATTTGTTTCCTGTGTGTTCTGAGACACTTTTCTTAACACAAAATCTCCAACTTGGAAACTCCGCACGCGTAGTCCCTGATTATAGTATTGCTCGATTCGTTCCTTCTGGGCAACTACTCGTACAAGTGCTAGTTCCCTTCGCTCTTCGAGGAAATCTAATTCCTCTGAGAGATTGATTGAGTTGGATCCTTCCGTGGCATGTGCATACCGCAGGCTGGGCTCTCCGATTTCAACTGGAATTAGGGCATCTGCACCGTACACTAATGAGTAAGCTGTCTCTCTCGTACTCATCTTTATTGTAGTGCGATAAGCCCATAGTACGCCGGGCAGCTCCTCTACCCAACATCCCTTAGCCTGCTCGAGGCGTTTCTTGAGAGATTCAACGATTATTTTGTTTGTCGATTCTGCTTGTCCATTGGCAACCGGGTGGTATGGAGAAGAAATAATCCTTTTGATGTGCAAGTCGTCGAGAAACCAAGTCACTTTCTGGCCGATGAATTGCGGGCCGTTGTCCATGACTATTTCCTTAGGTGCTCCAAAGCGACACACGACATATCGCCAAAGGAAGTCAATGACCTCCGTTTGTCGTATCTTTGCGTATGCTGCCGCTTCGACCCATTTGGTGAAATAATCGGTGATGACCAACAAGAAACGTACTCCTCTTGGCGCGGTGGGGAGAGGACCAACTATGTCCATTCCTCATTTCAAGAACGGCCACAGGGAGATTATTGAGTGGAGCGGTTCTGCTGGTTGATGAAGAAGATGTGCGAACCTTTGACACTTATCGCATTTTTTGACAAACTCATTCGTGTCCTTCTCTATCTTATCCCAATAGTAACCTGCGCGAATCAACTTGCGTGCTAATGCCCTGCCCCCGGAATGATTACCAGAACAGCCTTCATGGACCTCTCGCATTACGTAGTTGATCTGGTTTGGACCTAGACACTTTGCGAGAGGCCCTGCAAGCATCTTTCGGTAGAGATCGCTGTTGATGATTGTATACCGAGCAGCTTTTATTATGAGTTTGCAAGCAGTTTTCGCGTCGACGGGCAGAGTTCCATGAAGAATGTAATTTGTAATCGCATTTCGCCAGTCCCAAGTTGCGTTTATAACATTAACTTCGAACTTTTCTCGGTCTATGGCTGTGCAGAGTAGTTGAACGACGGCCGAGGAGCTGGCCCCTCCAATTTCTGCTACTGACCTCAGATTTGCGAGAGCATCTGCCTGGTTCTCTTCCCGTGGAATTTGGAGTGCTTCCCATTCGTCAAACTGGGCCAGAAGTTCTTTCACACGGGCAAAGTACACTTGCATGCTGGATTCTCGTGCAATGAAACCTCCGGTCACCTGGTTGACTACCAGTTGAGAGTCACTCTTAAGTTTGATGATGTTTGCTCCATAGCTTCGGGCTAATTCCAATCCTGCAATTACAGCCTCATATTCGACCTCATTGTTAGTAATAAACGGACATTTGATGACCTGCCTGACGGTTTCTCTGGACGGAGTGATAAGAACCTGACCAAGACCGGACCCTTTGACGCTCGAGGAGCCATCAGTGAACCAGGGGCCTACCCAGCATAAAGAATTGCATCTTTTTCTGCCTCAGGATATATATTAGTGCTAAAGTTCGCTACAAAGTCTGCTAGGGCTTGTGATTTTATTGCTACCCTAGGCTGGTAGGTAATATTGAATTCACTTAATTCTATAGCCCATTTAACTAACCTTCCCAAAAATTCAGGTTTATGTAGAACATTGCGCAAATGAAAGGTTGTGACTACAGCTATTGAATGACCTTGAAAATAAGGGCGCAATTTACGGGCAGCAGTTACTAGTGCTAAAGCTAGTTTTTCTAAAGGTTGATAACGTGTTTCCGCATCAATTAGAGCTTTACTAATGTAATAGATGGGAAGTTGTTTACCTTTTTCTTCTCGAACCAGAACGCGCTTACCAAGGACTCTGAAACTGCCAGATAGATCAGCAACTGCTCCCGGGGCTGAGGTATAGAGAGTAGTGGTGGATTGGATAGATACTTCTTCAGATCCCTCAGCGCTTGTTGACATTCGGGAGTCCAATCGAACTCTTTCTTCTACTTCAGGACATCGAAGAACTTTTGCACCGGTCTGATGAGTGGGATATGAATCTTCGTAGGGCTGCCACCCTTCCAATCAATTTCATGACGTCTTTCCGGTTATGGAGTACGTCTGGGATTGACTCGATGGCTTTGATCTGAGCGGGATTGACTTCAATTCCGCGCTGAGAGATGATGAAGCCTAGGAATTTCCCCAACCCGACTCCTAATGCACACTTCTCCGGGTTGAGCTTCATGTTGTATTGGTCGAGTATTCAGAAGGCTTCCTTCAAGTGTGCTAGATGTTCCTCTGCTCGTTTTGACTTGACCACATGTCATCGATGTACACTTCCATGGTCTTACCGATATGGTCATGGAACATTCGATTGACCCAAATGCGCTGATACGTCGATGTACATTGCGCTGATACGTCGCACCTGCATTTTTTAACCTAAATGGCATAAGTTTATAACAATACGTACCTCTGCAAGTTATAAATGACGTTTTCTCTTGATCGTCGGGATCCATCAGTATCTGATTGTACCCTGAATATGCATCGAGGAAGGTGAGCATCTCGTGTCCGACGGTTGCGTCAATCAACTGATCTATCTGGGGATGAGGAGACGAGTCCTTCAGACAGGCTTTATTCAAATCAGTGAAGTCAATACAAAGGATTTGGCCTGAACTGTTCGGCAGATTCCCATGCGTTTACGACCACGTTGGCTAGCCATTCTGGATACTTAACTTCGCGTACAGATCCAATCTTCAACGGTCGATCGATGATGGATATAAATTATTCATGTATTTTTAATATGAAAAATAAATATTTTAAAATAATACATGAATATTTATATCATATCCTCGCATATTTTCTAATAATTCTTTAAAGGAAAAAGAAATACTTGGAAAAGAAAAAAAATAAAAATAAAGAAGCTTGAAAAGAGAAGCCACTTTTGCCAAAGTAATTTTGTTTTGGAGATTTCTAGCAAGGAAAGAAGTAAAGTTACTTTGGGAAAACAAACTCCAAAATATCAAATGTGGAATTAGCATGTGTGAAATAGAAGACTTTGGTCTTCCACTTTGGCCAAAGTAAATTGAAGAATGCTAGCACATGGATAAGAATGAAGAAAAAGTCACATTTGTCAAAATAGCAACTAAATTGGGAATGTACATGAGATTTGAAGGAAGAAAAAGCTACTTTGTTTTCCACTTTTGCCAAAGTAAATTGAAGAATGCTAGCACATGGATAAGAATGAAGAAAAAGCTACTTTGTTCTCCACTTTTGCCAAAGTAAATTGAAGAATGCTAGCACATGGATAAGAATGAAGAAAAAGCTACTTTGTTTTCCACTTTTGCCAAAGTAAATTGAAGAATGCTAGCACATGGATAAGAATGAAGAAAAAGCTACTTTGTTCTCCACTTTTGCCAAAGTAAATTGAAGAATGCTAGCACATGGGATGTGAAGGTAGAAAACTACATTGCCATCTACATTTGCCTAAGTGAGAGCTAGCACATGAAATTTGAAGAGAAAGAGATATTATTTGGACAATTTATATCTCACTTTGCCATAAGTGAGGAGTCATCTTTGGCTATAAATAGCCACTCTCTCTTGTGTAGAAGAACAAGCCTTTTTTATCCATTGTAACTATTTTCTTCTTTTCTCTCTAGCAAGACAAGAATTATTCTTGGTCTCTCTCTTCTTCTCTTTGTAGTAAAAATATTTTTAGTCTTTTTAAATTCCCTTTTAGTTTTTGTTACTCCATAATGGAGTAATCTCTTTTGTTGGGATAGTTGATGAAGCTTGATATATTTATAATATTATCTCAATTTTAAATCATACTTGGCTTGAGACTTTCAATTTGATTTCATATTGTGCTAGAATGATATTTTTTACTTAACAAGTATTATCACATCTATGTATTTTATGTCTAAGTTATTGATATATTAATTTTGTAATTCTCACGGAGCAAAATTAATATATAAATAACCGATGAATAAAATAATAATGTGAAAGTAATTTTTAGTAATTTATCATTCCAAACCCGTAATCTTGATTACCTCAATTTTAATTCTCACGGAGGAATTGTTGTAAGAAAGATTATTGATTTTTGGTGAAAATATTCTCACGAAGTTTTTACTACTTTTTAGCACAATTCAAGCAAGAAAATTATTTCGGTTTAATCGTCACTAGTTTTAACTCAATTGATTTTGCATAACCTCACGGAGTGTTTTATTAATTGATTATTTCTTAGTGAGCAAAACATAATTGAATTAGCAATAAGCAATTATTCTTTAGAGAAATACGTGTTACAAAATTGAGATTTTATTATAAATATTATCAAGTGAATTCAATGATTCCCAACTCTTTTAAAATTTGATATCTTTCGAAAATTGTCTTGTTTAGTTAAAGTAAATTAAACTTAAAAATCTCAACTTTCATCAGCTTGATTCTCTCAAATAGTAAACAAAATATTCCAAGTCTGTAGCATAGAATATCCAATCTCTGTGGGACGATATCTTAAACTATACTATAATTTGACAAGCACGAGCAGGAATACCCTATACACTTTGGACTCGTCAATCGACCTCATCGTTGATGATCTGATTCCAAAAAGCTCCTTGTTGGCACTTCTTCTGCTTCACCGGACGGTGGTACGGGTCGACGTTCAGCCTGTGAGAGATAATTTCTGGAGAAATACCTGTCATATCTGCATAAGACCAAGCGAACGTCGTGTGCCGCTCCTTGAGGAACTGGAGGATATCTCCTCGTAAGCGCTCATTCAATTGGGTCCCTAAGTAGATCTTCCGCTCCGGCTTGTCTGCGAACAATTCTTCGGGCTCCAAAGCTTCCACGGTCGGTGTGTGACTTTCCCGTGCCTCCAGCTTTGTGATGAATTTCGGGTACTCGTACTTCGCCTCTTCATCTGCCACGTCTGATCCCGGTTGCTGTAATTGCTATTTGCTTTCTTCGGGCAGCTTGAGGGCTACCAAATAGCAGTCCTGAGCAGAGCGTTGCTCTCCTCGAACCTTATGCATTCCCCATTCTGATGGGAATTTCAATACCTGATGATAGGTGGAGGGAACGGCTTGCATATCATAGATCCAGGGTCTTCCCAGGATAATGTTGTAAGCCATGTCCCCGTCGATCACATGGAATGTCGTTTCTTTTTCTACCCCCTCGACAAGAGTCGTGAGAGTAATCTCGCCAAGGGTCTTCTCACTCGAGTTGTTGAAGCGGGAGAGAACTCAAGATACCGGCACGATCTTCTTCGACAACTGCATCTCCCTTACAACTCGTGATTGAATAATATTCACAGAACTGCCCGCATCAATGAGCACTCTTTTGACATCGAATTCTGTCACGTGCAATGTTATGACTAGTGCGTCAACATGTGCGAATTGCAAACCATTTGTGTCTGAATCTTCAAATGTTATTGTCTCCTCTGGCCGTGGATGCTTGGTCTTTGTAATAGAGACCTTTGCGTACTTCTTCGCAGTGAAAACGATGGTGTCCACTTCGATCCCGCCTGAAATAACATTGACTGTCCTTTTCGGGGAGGATGCTCGTGGAGGGCCAGATTTGTTCTGCTGAGCCTTCGCGTGAGTTTGCTTTCCCTTCTCGGTTAGAAGCTCCTTAAAGAACCCCTCTTTCAATAGATGTGCAACTTCGTACCTTAGGGCTTTGCAATATTCGGTGGTATGACCGTGGTCGCGATGAAATTCGCACCATAGGTCCTGGTTTCTCTTACCTGGGTCGATTTTCATGTCCTTTGGCCACTTAACCTTCTCACCGATATCTTTGAGTGCTGCAATTACTTCAGACATTTCTACGTTGAAGCTTGGTAGACTTGGGGCTCCACGGGCGCTCGATTCTGAATCGTCTCTCCGGGATAGCCCTTTATTGTTGCGGCTGCGTTCTTTCGAGTTGTTGCGTGACTGGTCCGGATATGGTTCATAACGCACATCTGACCTTTCCGACTCTATTTTCCCGCCAGAGCCACCACTCCGCGATTGATTCTTCCCTCGGGCACTGGTCCCTATCAGCTTGTCTTCATCAATACGTACCTTTGAGTTGTAGCGATTGTAGACACCTGATCAATTGGCTGCTGGGAATTCGCGAAGGGATTCGTATAGCCTACGCGTAGTCTCTGAGATTTTGATACCCAAACTGTTGGTGAATGCAATGGCCGGCCATCTGTCCGGTACTTTGGACAGCAACATATGTTCCCGTTGGAAACAATCCACATATCTACGGAGAGACTTGCCGGGCTTTTGCTTAATTTCAAAGATGTCTTCCACGTGAGTTTCCGTCTTCTGAGCGCCCGTGTGGGTTTCTACGAACAGCTCACCCATCTCTGCGAAGGACCCAATGGAGTTTGGTCGCAACATTGAGTACCATCGTAGAGCTCCGTCCGCTAACGTCTCCACGAACTTCTTCAGTTGGACTGACTCAATTTCCTAGTCAGTAAGATCGCTTGCTTTTATGAAGTTGCTGAACGTCATGAAATGATCGTTGAGATCAGATGTCCCATGATATCTCGGAATGTTTGGCATCTTGAACATCTTCGGTATCGCTTTTGGTGTCGCTTCCTTCTTCCTAGGCCGTTGTGAGTAGCGTTGTAGATCAACTTTCTTCAACGTGGGTGGTATCTGATCAATTCTCTCATGGAGAGACTTCTGAAGTGCTTCCTGGCTCTCCTTGAATTGTTTGGTGAGTGCCTCCACGACGACGCTCATTTCAGTGGACGCCATAGATCCTCCGTTTCGATTTTGGTTGACTTGGGTTGCTGGATCCACGGTCCTTCCGTTGTTGGCCGCATTTTGTTCCCCACCTTGCCTTGAAGTGTGCAAAGAAGGAGCATCTCGACTTGGTGCTGCAGTGTCAGCCCTTGTGACTGGAGGGATTTTGCCCTCGGAGAGAGTTGATCGCCTCGTTTATTCCTCTGTTGACCTCCGCTTGTTCCTGCATAAATGCAAAATATCATCTCCTGGAGGTTCCTTTGGTCAGGGGAGAAACTCCTATGGCGTCATCTCCTAGGTGGGGTTGCGCTCTAAAAGTGCCCACGCCTGTTTCGCTGCCTGACAGGTCCTTGGGAAGAACGTTCCTGCCCATCGGACGAGTAATCTGGAGAATAATTGGGACTTGATAAAGGGGTACGTACCTGACTTCCACCCACTATAGTTCGTTGTGAATCGCTCTCTGCCATGTTAGTTGCAAAACGAAGAGATCGACATAAAGTAATATAATGCAGGAAAAAAATAAACTATTAACCTACAGAGGCTTTGACTGGCTCCCACTGTGGTCGCCAAATTGTTTAACCTAGATCCGATTTGAGACCAATTAACAATTAAATTTGTATTTGCGGAGTCATGATCAATAGTTTAGATTAAGAGTTTAACTAAAATAAATACGGAATTGCACTAATTACTAGATTATAAATATATATGCACAATTCCCAATGATGATAATTGACGATATGGAAATAACAAGAGATAATCGAAAGTAAATAAGATTAAAGCGTGAATAAAATAGATAGAAGGAACCGTATCGGATCACTTGATCCCGGTGAGGATTCCTCGTCACCGATTATACTTGAAGACTTGAGAGCAAAGTATCCAACAAATGTAAATGAAGAACAGTATTGAGCAAGAATAAGAGAGAGTATTCTTATTGATATTGTAGACAGAGAATAAATTGTGTGTTACAATGATTTGCTATTTATAGATCTGATAGGCGTCCATTGGGTTTGTAATCGCTGGGCATGTATCCGTTGGATACGTAACCGCTGGTTTGTGTAACTGTTGCCTTCATGACCATTCATTAAGCAATCGCGCATGATTAGGTAACTGCCTATTCAAATCGTGCTGATTTGGAAAGTATTACGATACTGCTCTGGGCCTGCTCGTGGTAACCGCCTGGCCAGTCATTTGTCCGTTAGGTGTTTGTCCAGGGAAACCTCTGCCCGTGCCATGTAACAGACACGTCTCATTTTTTAGGTGACGTCAGTTTTTATCCAATACAGAACTGATTTTATAATATTGTTGTGGCTCTAAGGAGAAGAAAGAAGAGAAATCTATGGGGGTTTCTTTTCTTTGGTTCTCTAGAAAGAAGTTGGAGACTATCTCTTTAACCCATGTCTTGGTCTTCTGCAATAGTGATGCTAAGTAAACTAAATGTCTGATATTTTAGAAGTTTGAATTTAAATACTCAAATATCTATATTTATCAATAGGAAATTTGACTACAAGAACCAAAATAATAATTAAAATAAATGGCTAATATTTTGGCAACTTGAAAAAAGTATTGTCAATTATAAATAAATATTACTAATATTTTTAAAAAATGTGTTTGACTTTTTTGAAAATAAGATGTGAAACAAATAAAGATATGGAAAGAAGACAAAAGAAAAGTATTGTTAACCAACAATATCAATCATGATGGCTACATTCTCACAAACATCACCAGCCAAATTTATTACCCGCTCGGAGATCGAATGTATAATTCTCGCCGAATCTATCTGTGGCAAAGAATGGTACCATAGTTGTTATTCTTTTTGAAGAACATTGTTTACCAAACAGTATTATTTACACAAGCTCAAAAAAGTTTGTTTTTGCGGATGGTCAAGTAGACTGGATGAGAAATGCATTAGTGCCTTTGATGTTGTTTTTATTCATCTTATATAGTTTTAATCCCAAAGAGTCAGCTAACCTCTGCAACAAGAACCAACTCTCACGTGAATTTATTTCATTTATAAATAAAATAAACGAGTAAAAGACTAACTATGTGATACGGGGGGAAACGGAAGCGATAATAATAAAGATAGAAACAAGACGAGGCTTGAACTACCTTCAAGGTAGTATCGAGGAACTAGTCTCGATACACCATCGAATCGTTGTCAAGGATCACCTATGCTATACGAACGGGTCTGAAGAGACACTTGACTCTTTCAAAGGGTTCGGTAGGGTTTGGAATGAAATTCAACTAGTTCTACTAATTGATTCAAGCCAAAAGGGTTTTAATACAGTCAAAGAGATACATCTCTCAAGTTGTTCTTCAATATTCAAAAGCCAGGTAAGAAGAAATAAAGAGGTTATTGAGGTATTTAAAAGGTTCTCCTCAAGCCTAATTAATGAGTAAAACATCCCCACAAGTTGGGGAAAATAGATAAGCCACGTAGGGCCAAAGTTGTAATAAACTAGAACAAATCTCGGAATGAAGCTAAGTGAGGAGGAGCGCCTAAGCATAGGCGGAGCACCTAGGAATCGGTGCAGTGAGTCACTTGGGCGGTGCGCCTGACTTGGGTGGAGCACCCGTTTGCTGAGGCAGTGAGCTCCATAGGTGGAGCGCCTCCTCCTTGGGTGGATCGCTTGGGGCTGATAGCACTTGATACTTCTTCAAATTGTTTCTCAAGCTCTCATCTTCAAGGCTCCTCAAATCAAGTATAGGTGAGCGTCTTGGACCTGTTTGGCTCGACTCCGGGTGAACGGTCTTGTGGTAGTTTGCCCCGCATCATCCTTCCCTTCTTGAGATGATTTCGTCCTCAAAATCAAGGCATCATCATCCAAGGCATCTTCATCACCTACATCAAAAGGAGTCAAGTTAGAAAAATTGAAAGTACTTGAGACATTATACTAACCGGCAAAATTAATCACGTAGGCATTGTTGTTGATCTTGGATAGCACTTGGAATGGTCTATCTCCTCGGGGTGCCAACTTCCCTTTCCTACGGTTTGGAAACCTCTCTTTGCGGAAGTACACCCATACCCAATCTCTTTTCTTGAGCTCCAACTTCCTCCTTCTCTTGTTTTTCTTGGATGCCACCTTTGAATAGGCTTCCTCCAAGTTCTTCCTTGCTTTGGCATGGATTTCAAGCATAGCCTTAGCTCGACTCTGACCGTCAAAACTAACAATCACATCATTGGGCAAAGGGGTTAGATCAAGTGGAATCAAAGGAATAGAGCCATAAACACACTCAAATTGAGTCATGCTATGCAAAGTACGGTTATATGCAAACTCCATGAGAAGCAACTTTTCAACCCAAGTCCCAACCTTACCTCGGGTCATGCTCTAAGAAGAGCACCCAAACTTCGGTTCACCACCTCAGTTTGCCCATCCGTTTGAGGGTGGTGGGACGTAGAGAACAACAACTTGGTGCCAAGAGTACCCCCCACAAACTCCTCCAAAAATGGCTAAGGAACTTAGAGTCCCTAATACTCACAATGGTTTGAGGCACACCATACAACTTTAACATATGATCAATGAACAAAGAAGCAACATGTTGTCCATCATTGCTCTTTTTGCATGGATTGAAGTGAGCCATCTTAGAAAACCTAACTAAATCCATAGAAATATCCATCCACGGGCTAGTAGGTACGGGAAGAGGAGTATACAAACCATGGGGGTTCGAATTGGACTTAGCATACTTGCAATCAAGGCAAGCATTGCAAAGTCTCTCAACTTGCAACCCCATATTAGGCCAATGGAATTGTTCCATGAGAAAGGCCAAGATCTTGTTTCTCCCAAAGTGACCCATCAAGCCCCCACTATGTGCTTCACGAACAAGCAATTCTCTTTATGAGGACTCGGGCACACAAACTCTATCATTCTTAAAGATATGGCCATCTACCCATTGGTACTTCTCAACTCTTTCTCCCTTCACAAGAGCTTCATGAATGCTCTTTAGCCTTGTCTCATGAGCATACATCATCTTAATGCTCTCAAAACCCATGAGCTTGGAAGAAAGAGTGGTGGCTAAAGCAAACTTCCTAGAAAGTGCATCTACCACAACATTTTCGGTCCTCCTCTTGTTCAATTTCTCTTGGCCCCTAAGATGTTTGAGTGACTCATGATCACTCTATTCAATTTCTCTTGGCCCCTAAGATGTTTGAGTGACTCATGATCACTCTTAATCACAAATTTCCTAGGCCAAAGATAATGTTGCCAATGAGCTAGAGCTCTAACTAGGGCATACAACTCCTTGTCATACGTAGAGTAATTCAAGGTTGCACCCTTCAACTTTTCACTAAAATTAGCTATGGGTTTCCCATCTTGCATGAGAATACCTCCAATTCCCACCCACCGAGGCATCACATTCAACCTCAAATGCCTTTCTAAAGTCGCGCAATTGCAATAAAAGGGGTTGTACTCAACCTACCTTTCAATTCTTGGAATGCCTTCTCTTGAGGCTCTCCCCACACAAAAGGCTTGTCTTTCTTCACCAACTCGATGAGTGGTGCGGCAATGGAGCTAAAGTCCTTCACAAATCGCCTATAGAAACTAGCAAGGCCATGAAAACTCCTCACTTGAGACACGGTAGTGGGAGTAGGCCAATCTCTAATGGCTTCTACCTTAGACTCATCGACCTTCACTTCTTGGGTACTAAAAACAAAGCCTATAAAGACTACTCTTTCGACACCAAAGGCACATTTCTTAAAATTAGCATAGAGCTTTTCAGCTCTTAGCACTTCAAGCACTTGCCTTAGATGGACAACATGGCCGTATATTGACTTGCTATATATCAAAATGTCATCAAAGTATACGACCACGAATCTGTTGATGAATAGTTTCAACACATGGTTCATTAACCTCATGAACGTGCTAGGTGCATTGGAGAGGCCAAAAGGCATCACCAACCATTCATAAAGACCAAACTTGGTCTCGAATGCGGTCTTCCACTCATCACTCGGTTTCATACATATTTGATGATAACTGGACATAAGGTCTATCTTTGAAAAGATGCTAGAACCACTTAGCTCATCAAGCATGTCATCTAAACGAGGTATGGGATATCGATACTTTAGCGTGATCTTGTTGACCGCTCGACAATCAACACATATCCTCCATGTGTCATCCTTCTTTGGAACAAGTATTATGGGCACGACACACGGACTTAAGCTTTCACGAACCACGCCAGCCCCTATTGAGAAATTCATCCACTTGCCTTTGCAACTCTTTTGTATCTTCCGGATTGCTCCTACAGGCCCACTTGTTTGGAATTTAGGATCCCAGTACAAAGTCAATTTGGTGCTCAATCCCCCTCAATGGAGGTAGACTACTAGGCATTTCATCCAGGAACATATCCTCAAAAACCTTCAAAATATTCTCAATATCACTAGGCAAAGGGTTAGGGTTAGTAAAATAATCACATGCGGAAAATAAAAATCTACCTTTATGCATTAAACAAATGAGCAATTTGGTGCCATCATTTCCTCTCAAAAGCTCACCCGGTTGCACCATGGCACAAATGCTACCGGTAGAAGATGGTGGAGCCACTACTAGGCTCTCAGCTATAGGTCTAGTCTTCGCGGGGGACTTAGCCTTTGCTGCTTCTTTCAACTCCTTCATACGCTGGTAATCATCACTAACTTGCCTTGGCGTTAAGGGCTTGAGCACATACTTTCTCCCCTCATGTTAACCCGACCATCATGTACCACATTTCGATCATATATTGCCGAGGCCTACCAAACAAGATATGGCAAGCTTGCATTGGCACCACATCAAACATGTGCTCATCTTGATAGTTCCCAATATCGAACTTGATCAAGACTTGCTTCATCACCATCAACTCCCCACATTCACTTAACCATTGCAAACGGTAGGGGTTTTGGTGTTTAAGAGTAGGCAGTTTCAATTGTGGCACCAAATATTGGCTCACCATATTAGCACAACTACCCGAATCAATGATCATTGAGCACACTTGCCCCATCACACGACATCTAGCATGAAAAAGATTCTCTCTTTGCACATTCTCATTCTCCTCTGCAAGCATAACACTCAAACTCTTCCTAACAACAAGAAACATGTTAGAGTCATCTCCTTCCGCTTCCTCATCTCCATCAACTAACTCACTCTCCTCCACTCCTTCATCCTCGGGTTCACTCTCTTGTTCATATACCAACCCATCATCTAAAACAACCATGGTCTTTAGAGTAGGACAATCTCTAGCAAAATGACCACACCTCTTATACTTGTGGCATTGAATAGAAGAAAAAGTAAGAGTGTTCAATTGAGTTTTAGAATTGCCTCCCACATTTGGTGTTGGCTTCTCATAAGTCTTCTTCACATCACGACTTGCACTTGCACCACTTGTGTTTGGACACTTCCATTCTTTTTGTCTACTCTCGGGAGTAGAAGTAGTACTCCTATAGCGGGTGGACTTATCTTTTTTGAGCCACTTCTCGGCCTCAACCGCGGCTTTAAATAGATCATGAGGAGAAGCATACCTATGAAACCTCAATTGAGAAGCTACCTCTCGGTTCAAGCCGTTCTTGAATCGAATGACAGCTTGATCATCTTCCTCCGCATCCATGTCTAAGGTCATACGAATTTGCTCAAACTCATTGTAGTACTCTTCAGCCATTTTTTTAGCCTTGCTTAACCTCATAAAGCCGTTTGAGTTGTTCTTGATGATACTTGGGAGTTACATATTTTTCATCCATCACACATTTCAATTCATCCCAAGTAAGGTTAACGGACAAAGCATTCCTTCTTCTCGATCTCTTGACCGATTCCCACCAAATGGAAGCAAAGGATTCAAAGGAAGAGATAACATATGTGGCTTTCTTCTCATCGGTCATGTCATTCGTGTCGAAGATTCTTTCCATCAACACCTTCCACTCAAGATACTTTACCAGATCACTACATTTTTTAATGTTGGGATCGTGATCTTCACACTATTGAGATTATTATTGTCATGACCCCTTGATAAGGCTCCAGTTGGCCTCCAAAGTAGTCACCATAAGCATCATAATCCCTTCTCACATTCCCACCAACATACCCCATGGGTGGCCCTCAGCCTCTACCCCTATTTATTTCTCGGCCTCCATTCATTAATCTCCTATTCGGATACGGAGCATCAGAGTATTCACCATCATCTCCAAGTTTGGGTTCCTCCCCTTCTTGAGCTACATCATCATGCTCAAGAGGTGCAACATTCCTACGGGGTTTAGGGGGTGGAACATCTCCTTGGGGATTGCCCAAGTGTTGGGGGATGCCCACTTGTTGGGGAATGCCCAACACACGCTCTGTACGAGCAACATCATCCTTGTTGCTTGGCTAATTCCATAAATTGCTCCGGGTTAATGATGGAGCCATTACTTGTACCCTTACCGAATTTGAGTTGGACACTTGGGGTCCTTCGTTCAAGACTTTCAAGTCTCAAGCTCATTCCTTACAACTCGGCCATTATAGTAGCCAAGGCACTCTTAATGGTATCATCACCTTCACTGGCCATGGTACCTACAAAACAAGCAAACGATTAGTGAAATAACCTCGCACACACCCTCACTTGAATTTCACTCGGGTACACTCGTTTAGTAGTGCTGGTTTTTGTTCGCTCAAGTTTAAACCAAAGGTATCACGTAGTTGAACAACGTTCCTAAGCAACAACCAAACAATCCACAAGTCAAGCACTTTTCAGGACGAGTGGAGTTAATGGGACTCGATGGACGCTAGGCTCTTTAAGTGCTGACTTGAAACAAATAGTTCTACGAGTCTTCTTTGAGTTCTACTCTCCACTAAGTACTATTATCCTAAAGGCTCAATAAACTAGTACTAATCAAGTAGGAATATCACTCTAATAGTACTAGTCGGAAGCAATGCAATCAGTGAAACACGAAAGCCTAGAAGAAACTACCCGACCCACTTTATGGTGTTTCAGGCGGAGCGCCTGGAGGCTCAGGCGAAGCGCCTGGGAGCTCAACCAGTAGCTCAGGTAGGCGGACCTCCTGAATCTAGGCGGAGCGCCTGGAATTTTCTTCAGTTTATTCAATATCGTGTTCTTGGTCAATTTCAATCCAAAAATCCAACGATTTCAACTTGTTTTTGCAATCAAAAGGTACCCAAAGTTGTGTTTGATGATTCCTAACAACCCTCAATGGTTTTTAGCTTCAAACAACCAACAACAAATAAGATTCAATGTTCATAAAGTTCATAGCAAGGATTTCAAAAATAGTTGGGCTTCAAATCTTCAAATTTTGTTTCACAACTCCAAATCACGTAAAAATGGTACCAAATGAACGAGTTTCCTTCATAGAACAAACCCCAATAACAATCAATCAATGGGTAATCCAATCCAAGAAGTTCTAGCAAATTTTGATGATTTTTCAACTTTTTCAATTTTTTTGTATTTTCTTCTTTTTCAAACAACAATAACAAGAAACTAAACTAGAAACTAACGTAGGCACGATGGACAAGGATCGAGGGTTTGTAAGAACAATTCCTGAGTCTTGCTCTGATACCAAACTGATATGGGGGGAACGGAAGCGATAATAATAAAGATAGAAACAAGACGAGGCTTGAACTACCTTCAAGGTAGTATCGAGGAACTAGTCTTGATATACCATCGAATCGTTGTCAAGGATCATCTATGCTATATGAATGGTCCTCAGGAGGCACTTGGCTCTTGCTAAAGGTTTGGTCGTGTTTGGAAAGAAGTTCAACAAGTTCTACTAATTGATTCAAGCCAAAAAGGGTTTTCATTTATTCAAAGAGATTCATCTCTCAAGTTGTTATTCAATATTCAAAAGCTAGTTAAGAAGAAATAAAGAGGGTATTAAGGTATTTATAAGGTTCTCCTCAAGCCTAATTAATGACTGAAACACCCCACAAATTGGGGATAATAGATAAGCCATGTAGGGCCAAAGTTATAATAAACTAGACCAAATCTCAGAATGAAGCTAAGTGAGGCGGAGCGCCTAGAAATTGGTGCAGTGAGTCACTTCGGCAGTGCGCCTGCCTTGGGCGGAGCACCCTATATCTTGGGCAAAGCGCCTGTTTGCTGAGGCAGTGAGCTCCATAGGGGGAGCGCCTCCTCCTTGGGCGGAACGCCTGGGGCTGATAGCACTTGATACTTCTTCAAATTGTTTCCCGAGCTCTCATATTCAAGGCCCATCCAAATCAAGTATAGGTGACCGTCTTGGACCTGTTTGGCTTGACTTCGGGTGAACGGTCTCGTGGTAGTTTGCCCCGCATCACTATGTACCTGAAAAAGACAGGGGTTAGCTTTTCCACTAAAACCCCTGAGAGGTGGAGGAGATATTTCAAATGCAGCTCATGTGGGTAAGAAGTTTGAGGAGCTGAACAGAGAAAAGGCCATTGATGTTTAATGAAGAAGACGAGTGAGAAACAGAGTCTGTTATGAGCAAACAGTAGTAATGGGGGAATATTTGTGCAGTGAGAACTGAAGGAGTACGTACCCCTCATCATATTTTATTTTATTTTATTTTTTTGGTATTTTTAATTATCTTAGTCTAGTATTTTTCAAAAAAATTACACAACATTTACATTTGTAATCTCAAAGTTTCTACTAATAGTGTTGTTAATTTAAGTTTTTAAAATAATTAGTGCTATCACAAAACATTACTGTTACAACAACAACAACATACTCATTGATATTCTACGAATGGGGTCTAGGGAGGGTGAAACGTACGCAGACCTTACTCCCACCAAAAGTGGAGAGGCTATTTTCGGAACACCCTTGGCTAAAGAAAAGATTTTGAAAACAAGTCTGGAACAAAATAAGAAGCAACTATCATGGTAAAAGAAGTGCTAACATAATGTAGAACTATCTAAGATAAATAAAAGAACACTATCAACACGAAGAAGGCAAAGATAGAAATAACATATATTATATGACTGAAATCAGACAACTGTTGTCTAACCTTCTACCTTATTCTTCGACCTCCACACTTTCCTATCTAGGGTCATGTCCCCGTATTCTGGATGTGAGTCATGTCCTGTCTAATAACCTCATCCCAATTTTTCTTCGGTCTACTTGTACCTCTCCGTAAACCCAATATTTCCAACCTCTCGCACCTCCTCACTGGGGCATCCATGCTTCACATGCCCAAATCATCGCAACCTCGCTTCCCGCATCTTATCAACTACTGAGGCCATTCCCACCTTGTCCCGTATGACTTCATTCCTAATCTTATCTTTCTTCGTATGCCCACACATCCATCTGAGCATCCTCATTTCAGCTACTTACATTTTCTGAACATGGGTGTTCTTGACAGGCCAACACTTAGCTGCATATAGCATATGGTCTTGCAATCACTCTATAGAATTTACCCTTAAGTCTAGGTGGAACTTTCTTATCACATAGGACACCATAAGCGAGCCTCCATTTCACCAAACCTGCTCTTATGCGATGAGTGACGTCCTCGTCAATTTCTTCATTTTCTTGGAGTATTGACCCGAGATACTTGAAGCTGCCTTTCTTGGGGATAACTTGATTATCAAGCGTCACTACCCCATATGATCATGAGCTGCATCACTAAACTTGCACTCCATGTACTCTGTTTTCGTCCTGCTGAGCCTAAAACCTTTAGAGTCTAGAGTCTTCCTCCAAACTTCCAACTTACCATTAACATCATTGCACGTCTCGTCAACTAAGACAATATCATCTGCGAACAACATACACCACGGTACCTCTCCCTGAATACTCCGAGTTACTTCATCCATCACTACAATAAATAAGAACTGGCTAAGGGCTAACCCTTGATGCAACCCCATCTCGAGTAGAAAGTGATCTGAATCTTCATACACCATTGTTTGTCTGAAGAATTAAATCCTAAAACAATTATTTCCCTCGTCCATTTTTACGTTGTCGGTGCTCTTTGAATATTTTTCTTGTTTACAAGAACACTTATTTTAGATTATTTTTAAAACGCTAAAAAGACGCTTACAATGTTCTGCTAATCCCATTAACTTTAGTCAAGACCCAATATTTATTTTTAAAATTAAGTTTTTATGCTCAGTTGGCATTTTTGGAGCTGCTCAAACAGTTCCCGCCCCCGCTACGAACTAGATATTATAGCAAATCCTCTGGTAGTTTTGTCTGGCGTAGGACTAAAAAGTGAAGAGTTTTCTTACGGGGGCGAAAAATGTTATTGAGACACCAGATATCCTATTTCTGTAAAGGATTATTACACAAATAGATAATATTAGAGGCTTATGCTGCTTTGCTTACGTAATATAGCTATATTTTTTATACTTTATATGGTATCCTACTATGTTAGGGTTCTTTCGATCTTTTCTTTCCACAAACCCTAGCCACCACTTTCGCCGGTAACGACCATCAATTTTTTTTTTTTAAAATAACCCAATTTTAAAAAAGGTAGAAAATACATGTAGGTATAAAATAAAAAATAAAAAATAAATATATGTAGATGCAAAATTATATATTATTTTTTTATAGATAATATATAAGGAATTTTAATGTTTAATAATATTTTAAAACTTTATTTATGTTAGGTTATTAAGTTTCATAAGAAGTTTATTTGTATGAATTTCTTTTTGTAAATCACCCGTTTAAATCCACTTAAATAATCTAGGCTTAATTTAACAAATAGGTAAAAAAAAAAAAAAAAAGGTGGTCTTAGAGAGTTGAGCACTTCTGCATTTACAAAAATATCATCGCACTTTAATGAAGCCGTAATATAACCCTACCTTAATATAGTCATAATTATTAAAAAAAAAATATATCGTTGCACCCTACAAAGTAGATATATTGAACCAAAAATTGTGTCCGCTTTGTGAAGAAATGAGTTCAAATCGGCCTCACTTCACACATCCATAAAAAATAACGTTAAGTGCTTATATTTAGAAATAACAATTATCGGTCGTACTTATTCATACAATGAGAAAAAATACTATGTACATTTTAAAATGAGGTCAAATTGTCCTAATTTCATCCATTCACAAAAAAAATATATATATGAAAACATAAAATGAAGACAATCCGGCTACATTATTCACAAATGAACCAAATTATTTTATTTATTTTACAAATAGATGAACCAAATCGTCATCACTTTGATCATATACACAAATTCAAAGGAAAACATAACTAAACCAATATGTGATCATTTATTCATAGTGTTAAGTAAAATACTCTTTCATTTTATAAAAAAAAGAGACCAAATCAGCCTCACTTCATTCACCCACAAAAATACACATGAAGACGTAAAATCGAGACAATCTGGCATCATTTCTTCATAAGTGAGTCAAAATAATCTGTTTATATCTATATACACATACAATATAAAAAATAGTTAGAAAGAAAAAACAGATCAGAGCAGCCACGCAGCAGCAGCCGCCATGCGGGAGAAACCACGCAGCAGAAGTAATTGCACAACAACACTATTGCGGCTTTCTCAAGGCAGCGTAGTAGTAAGGCGGCACGACGACGGCTGACTTCGGCGAGTTGGATAAGGGTGAGGGGAGGCGGTCGATGGTGGGTAGAGGATGTGGGAGTAGGTGTTCCTGCCTTTTTTTGAAGGTCGTGCGTCGAAGATGTTGGTGCACGACTGATCTGCTACAACAGAGTAGGTCTGACGTTTTCCGACGAAGTTGTTCTCGGTGGCGTTACTGCTTATTTTACTTTTTTTTTACTTTTTTTTTTGAGTTTTCCGGTGGGACTCGACAGATTTATGACGGTTATGGTGTATGTTTGGTGGTTGTTGATTGTTAGGAATATATGGCATATGTATTACCATTTAATGTGTGGTATATGCCTTGTATATACGGTAGATATACATCAGACATACAATGGGTATGAACTTTACATACACCATATGTATACCCCCTTCCATTTTGTATCTGAATTATATAAAGCGTATGTCCGATCTAGGGTTTTATCCACCCTTGTATATGTATTTCATTTTTTTTTTTTTAGAAAAAAAAGATATTGCTATGTTTTGAAAATGGGGTCGTGTTGACTTTTTTGTGTAAAGTAAAATATTGTATGTATAGTTATATAAATTGCCCTATTTTGTTGAAGGCCACACAATGGGAAATTTTGTATGAAATGGACAAAGTTGGTACTACAGCTACAGTTTTAGCCTTTGTGAAAAAGCTTCTTACATTGTTAGCCCCGTAAGGAAAATCTCCCAGCGATCGCCAGAAGTCACCAGGGGGAAACTCCACGATCACAAAGTTCTACTGCTAGCAAGAGATGGTGATGCCAGAAGCTTTTCTTAAGAGGCCAACAAATATAAGACTTTTCTTATATGTGACAAGGCGTCCGATATTTCTTTAAGTCTCTAAACAACGGCCATATATCAGCGCTTGTCAACGCCCAAGTAGTAGTCGCTCATGAACACCCCTAACGCAATTTCAAGATGGGGTCTGCAGATCCGACCACTAGTCGGGAGAATTGCAGATCCATAACATCATAAGCAATGATTTGTCTTTTTGACCTTCATAACAGTGGTTTAGCAAAAATGATCTTCATTTGGATTTGATGAATGAAAATGCTCATATGAATCTTATAATTACGCGCCTTATCCCCGCCCTCCGTTCTCTTTGTCTAAAAGTACTGCATAGGCAGGACTTCCTCCCACCCCTTCCCACAAATCTCCCAACTAATTGCCTTGAAGTATTGCCTAGGCAGCACTTGCCTTTGACTACTTAACAAATTCTACCAGCTAATTGCCTTAAAGTATTGCCTAGGCAACACATCAAACAGGCATGAAGGAACAAAATTGGAAACCATTTTGCTAAAACCATGGTAACGGAGACATTGAGTGCAAGTTTAGTGATGCATCACATGAGTCCGATATGGAAGTGACTCTTGAAACACAAGTCATCTCCAAGAAAAGAAGCTTCAAGTATCTTGGCCGGTCCTCCAAGAGAATAAAGAAATTGGCGAGGACGTTACTCATCTGACACGACCCGAAATCCGGTTAGGCCGTGCGGGCACCCGACATCCTTCCCTAGACCCGTCGGGCGAACCCTTACCAATTAAATTAGGCAAATAAATATAATTCAATTCATTAATAAGAACAAGGCTTAAAAAAACCACTGACATACTGATACCTCTAAGCTGTACAAAAGAAATTACAGCTGACTACCCAACATACTAGGTTTAGGGTTATCCAGACTAGACATCTAAGAGTACAAAGAAACAGATACCTCCTGAAGGGAGCAAAATGCAACTGAAATGATAACCGATAAACTGGTGGCCATCCGGAATAAAAGCTGGCTCACCCTGACAGCTGAAGTCGTCTTCGCTCCTGAACAACGTGGCGAACTCAATCCTGGAGCGAACCTGCCGAAACGAAATAGATAGACAAGAAAACAAACAACAAACAAGGGTGAGTCAAAAGGACTCAATAAGTGGGGCAGACTAGCCACCTCAAAGAATAGGATAGCTAGCCAGGGAGAAGAAACAGATAAACCAAATTTCTTTTATTTAAATTATAAAAAGGTAGAGCCAGATAACAACCGAAAACACGTAAGAAACTTATAAACTCAACCAAGGATGCGTGCCAGAAACATAACAACAAATAAGAAATGCACATATAAGCAGGACAATAGTTATGTACCACAAGTTTACACAATGGTATGAAATAAAATGAAATGAGATGAAATAAGATGCGAAGGGTCACATGTGCCCGTAATCCCATCCCGAAGCGGAATACTCCTGCATTCGAGGGGAATCCAATCTAATAACCAACTGGAGCGGAATACTCCTGCTCCTGGGGCGGAATACTCCTGCACCCGATATAATATAAACCAGAGGCGGAATACTCCTGCACTCTCCTGGGGCGGAATACTCCTGCACCCGATATAATGTAAAGCTGAGGCGGAATACTCCTGCACTCAATATCTGACATAAGAGCGGAATACTCCTGCTCTTGGGGCGGAATCCTCCTACCCTCAATGTGATACAATGGAGTGGAATACTCCTGCTCATGGGGCGTAATACTCCTGCCCTCAATATGATACAATGGAGCGGAATACTCCTGCTCCTGGGGCGGAATACTCCTGCCCTCAATATGATATGCAATGTAATGCATATGAATGCAATGTGATGCAATAACCCTTCACCGGCGCGGGACTCTCATCGACAACCGGGAAGTAGATGCCAACTCGCAGCCAGGGTACAATGCTCAAATCCTCAATGCAATACCGACAATAGGACATAACATATAATATACAATATAAATCCAAAGCTAAGGCGTAATGAGTACGCCTATCGGCAGCTACACACGTAAGGAATACGTGGTAGAAAATCCACGAGGCCAGGTGCCTCCAAAGAAATGGATATAAACACTTACCTCTCTCAAAAGTTAGCATTGCGACCAACAACCGCGTTATTTTTTTGAATTCATTGCCAAACGATCCCACTGTGATCAATAAGCAGAAAAACATATCACATTAGGCTAAAGGCTTCATTCCTCACATCTTAGGGCAATCCAGGTAGGAACCTGATACCCTATTCGCATACGCAATACGCAGGCCAGGCCTATGTACAGGGTTTATGGTCACATAACCAAACCCCAAATAAATTATATTTATATGTTGCTCATAACTCACTGAGTACGAATATATAATCAATTTCGTTATCGGGGTCCATTTGACCCTTTAAACTATTAATTGAACTTATTAAAACGAGGTATAATATTCTAAGTTTTACCGTTAAAACATATTCAAACACACGTAATAAACTCAAATACTATATTAGGATCATTACCTGAATGTTTCAGGGTGAAAATTCTACTATTTTCCCGGCTCTTTTCTCATTTTCTGGCATTTTTTTCCACTGCATCGTTTGATTTTCTCTGTTTCGATGATTCTGTTCTAATTCCTTTTTGAGTTTCCCCCACTTCTACGTTATACTGGTCCTTAGCATATTGCTAAGGACCCACCGCCCATATATTTTGTCTTTTTTCCTTTTTCGTCTTTTTCCTTTTTTTTTTTTTTTTTAAAAAAATTCGCAGTTACGGTAAAAATTAAAATGGTACACTACGATATTCGAAATAATTCCAACTTTTGCATACAAGTTATACAAATATATGTAACATACTCGCGAAGGCGGATCTCAAATCAGACTCCCGAAACTCAAGATACGAATTTAAATGAAAAGAAGTCAAATTATTTAACTTTCGGCATTTTAGCGGAAACTTGCCGAACAACATCGAAATTCATTTTCGAAAGTTTACAAAAATCACAAATAATCATACGAACCTAACGGCGCTTTCGGATTTCGAATCGGAGCTCATTCGGCAAAAACCGAGCTCGAAAATCTCTTTTTAATATTTATCGCCAATAAAAACTGAAACCTTCTTCCGATGCCTACCAAACGAGGTCTGATTTAGCTCAAATTTTACAGACAGGTTCTAATGGACATTACGAATATTTTAAAATTATCGGCACGCCAATCGGACTCCTAACTTCCGAAACGACATGACCGAGGTCGTTTCATCATCGTATATGGGTCGGTTGGATGAAGTGGCGGTTAGCTTCCAGTATCCTATGCGATGAGAAAGTGTCTCATAGACTTAAAGGTAAATTCAATATAATGATCGTTAGACCAACTACGTTGTATAACGCGAAGTATTGGCCAGCTAAAACTACACACATTCAGAAGATGTTTGTAATAGAAATGAGAATGTTTATATCGATACGTGAGCAAGTGAGCATAATATGATGGGTAAAATTAGGTACGCAGTCATATGTGACAAGATGGGGGTGGGCTTCAGTGGTCAAAAAGATGCGAGAAGTGAGGCTGCAATGATTCGGACATGTAAAAATGAGAAGCACAAATGCTCTAATGAAGAGGTTCAAGGGGTTGGCAGTGCTAACTCTACGGAAAGATAAATGTAGACTAAAGAAGAATTAGGACGAGACAATTAGATAAAATATAGCTCACCTCCATATCATCGAGGACATGACTCCAAGAAAAGAAAACGTGAAATCCGAAGGTTAGGATAGAAGATTAAACAGTAGTCGAGTAATTTCTATCATATAAGCATCTTAGCCTTCGTCTTTTGTGTTATGAGCATTTTATATTTATCTTAGGTATTATGTAGTTTTTATTATTTTCTTTACATGGTATATTCACTTTTTTTTTTCAAATGTGTTTTCTAAAAATATTTTTCTTTAGCCGATGATCTATCAGAAGCTGTCTCTCCACCTTAGTGGGAGTAAGATCTGTGTACATCTCACCCTCCCCAGACCAAACCTTATGGAATAACACTTGTATGTTATTTTTGTAGTTGTTGCATGGTAAACGAGGCCAAACTCTTAAAATCAGTCAATTTTGAGGACACTGGGTAAAATTTTTGGGATAAGTGCTCCCGTAGCCTATTTTGCACCCCTCATTACAGTTTTAGCCAGTTGTAGGTGTACCTTTGTAAATATTGGCCACTTCAGACTAAAATTGCTTATCTTCGGACTATTGGAATTGACATTCAGTCCATGTTAAACTAACTTTATTTCTTTATGGCATGAAGTTTGAAATATGATAGTTTTCTTTTTCTTCCTTTTCTTATTCAATTTCAAACTAAATTAATTGTTTGATCTAAAATGCATCAACCGAAAGTAGTCGCTCTTTTATGGTTTATATGCACCATCCTTACATGCGTATGTATTTTTAACAAATCCTAATAGGATTGGTTGGAGATAGTAGTTGTGCTTCTATACCAAATTTAAATCAGTGGTATTCACTTCCATTCAAAACTTTGTGAGCACAGTATTTATTGACTTGACGCTCCAAAAGTGACTACATGGTCAAAATTTTACCGCAATTTTATTAAAGATTTTTTTATATAAAAGTACAAGTTTTAGAAGTTATTTACAAAACATATCAATATTTTAGCAAAATTACTCATTATAGATGAAAGGAAAAGTTAATTACAAAATATAGCAAAAATATTGCAATATTTTCCCATACATAGCAAACCCTTATATTCTTCCTCCTCTTTCCCCTGATATCACTTTTGTTCCTCCCTTTTTCCCCCAATTTCACTTTTCCTCCCATCATTTTTCTCAATTTCACTTTTACTCCTCCCATTTCCCTCAATTTCACTTCTCCTCATCCCATCCTTACTGTATTTCGTTGTATCTCACTGTATCTAGATATTTTTCAACTACCAACCACCTCGTATCTTGTTGTATCTTTCCGTATCTCACTGTATTTGTATTGTTCTGCACCATATCTAATTATTTCTAGACTATATCTAGCTGTTTCTAGACTGTTTCAGTATTGTTTCATCCCGTTTGTGCGTTGTTTCTCACTATTTCTAAACTATTTCACCTTTTTTGCGTTGTTTCATATTATTTTTTATATTTTTGTTTTGGACTTTTTCACTAGTTGTTTCAGACTATTTCAGTGTTATATCTCACTATATCTGCACTATTTTTGCTCTGTATCAAACTGTATCTCAATGTATCTACGTTGTTTCAGATAGTTTCAGCATCGTTTTAGGTTGTTTTGCATCGTATCTAACTATTTCTAGACTATATCTAGCTATTTCTAGACTGTTTTAGCATTTGTTTCATCATGTTTGTGCATTGTTTCTCATTGTTTCTATACTATTTCACTTTTTTTTGCTTCGTTTCACATTGTTTTTTATATTTTGTTTCGGAATTGTATCTCACTGTATCTGCACTATTTTTGCTCTGTATCAAACTGTATCTCACTGTATCTACGTTGTTTCAGTACTGTTTTAGATTGTTTTAGCACTGTTTCAAGTTGTTTTGTATTGTATCTAACTATTTTCTAGACTTTATCATTATGTTTCAGATTGTTTCAACGTTATTTCAGACTGTATCATACTGTTTCAATGATATTTCAGATTGTATCACACTGTTTCAACAACTAGTTTAGATTGTTTCAACGATGTTTCAGACTGTATCATACTGTTTCAACGCCGTTTCAGACTGTTTCAACAGTTGTTTCAGATTGGCACAATACTAACACATTAAAAAAGAGGTTAATAAACAAAACTAGTGCTAATTGCTTGATCTCTCAAGCGGACTGTTTTAATAACTGAAAACCAAAAACCAACAACAATATATGGTGGATCTGAGTTCATTCTCAGATACCAAATTCGACCCAAAAATGGATAAACGTACACCTCTCCCCCATTCATATCATAATTGTACGATCTAAACCCACTGCCGAGCCTAGACGCGCCAAGTTCCTCGGTGCAACGCTAACGTGGACTGATCAGAAGCATTAAGGCTTCCTTCTGCGTTAAGATTTTGGTGGTGGCGGCTGCCTGAGACTGTTTTTCAGAGCTGAAAGTTGTGAACTCCTGTAGGGATATGGTTTGTGCCTTTTTCTTCTTAGTTTTGGTGGTGGCGGCGGCGACGAGTGACAGAAAATAAGAGAGGACAGCCGCGGCAGCGGCGAGCGACGGAAAATCGGAGAGGACAACACCGGCGGCAGCGAGCGACGGAAAATCGGAGAGGACAATCTTCTTCTTCTTCTTCTTAAGTTTGGTTCGTTACTGACTCTTCTTACTTTTGCTTCTTAGTTTTTGTTTGTTACTGACCGGAATTTGGTCACCGGTGCAGCGGATCTGGTCAGGGTGGAGTTGAATGAGGGTAGCGGCTGGTTTGTTTTGGGGAAGTGGAGAAAGGGTTTTTAGGAGGGTGAGGTGTAAGTGTAATTATAAAAAATAAAATATCTTGAGTATTATAAAAATATGGTAAAAAAATATTGCTACATCTTGTAATTTAAAAAATATTATTTTTTTGTAATATAGAGGTGTAGGTTTGTATGTATTAGGGGTGGCTATCGGTCCGGTCCGGTCCGGAGCCGGTACCGGAGTCCGGTTCCGGTCCGGAACCGGGCCAAAAAAAATTAAAACCGGTGGAAATCCGGTCTACCGGTCCGGTGTATTCCGGTTTCAAATATTGGAGCCGGATCGGAACCGGGTCCGGCGACCGTTAGGCCGGTCGGTACCGGTCCGGTCCGGCCGGTTAACGGTTTTTTTGTTTTTTGTTTTTTTTTTTTTTTTAGGCAAATAAAAATAAAATTTGAAAAACTTAACAATTTATTTAAATATTATTTGTGATAATTAGGTATATTATATTTTTTAATGAAACAAATTAACAAAATAATTATGTAAATTATATTTTAAAATTTATTAATGTAAAGTTTATTGAATGAGAAATAAATAATTGAACGACGTCTTCTAGTTTGTTATTTTATCAGTGTAAAGTTTATGAAACAAAACAAACGTTTATTGAATGAGAAATAGATAATCGAAATGACAAAACAAACTAGAAATCGAAAAATTACAAAGATGCTAAATAAACTAGAAATTCGAAAATACATAATTGAAATAGATATTCCCTTAGCCATCTCTTCAAATTTTCAATCACGCGGAATAAAGCCATTTATTATATCCCATTCGGTTCTGTGTTTTTTTTTTAAGTGTTGCCTAAACTTTCCCGTCCCTCCATTGTTGGGTCCAGTGTAAACTTGCCATTCTTTGTTACAGATGTTACATTTAGCTTTCTGAGATTCAGTATCTTTCGTAATAAGTTCCCACACTATAGAACGACGTCTTCGTTCAGGAGCAGCGGGAGCAGCGGGAGCTTGATTTTCAGCCATTATAATTGTTTGGATTTTGGAAGAAATTTAGAAAATAGCCTTTGAGAGTAATTTGAGAGATAAATTGATAGAAAATAGTAAATTGTGTGATATAATGATGAAATAATAGTGTATATATAGATAAAAATAGGTTGGGGGGGTTATGGGGGGGCGTTTAGGGGGGGTGATAGGCAAATATAGCCGTTTTTCGCCGTTGGCCAACGGCTATATTTGAAAGAGAGCCGTTGGGCCAAAATGCCGGTCCGGTCCGGCAGTTCGGCCCAAATAAGTTTTTTTTTTTTTTTTTTTTTTTTTTTTTTTGTTTTTCCATTGAGTTTTATCTAAAGTGATGGAAACTTTGAAAAATATTACAACAAAATATTATTTAGTTTTTACTTGTATATATTAAAGTTTAAACTTAGAATAAAAAAACTTGTAGTATTTTTTATAATTTGAACTTGTAGTTTTGAATTAATTTGTTATGTTCAATATTCAAAGTTTCAAACTTTGAATTAATTTTAGTAAATTCAAATTTTTGAATTAATTCTTTAAGTTCAAAATTCAATATTTGAACTAATTTACAAACTAGTAATTAATTGTAGTATTTTTTGCGCAAACTATAAATTAAAAATAAATAGTATGAAGATAATAGTTGTGAATTGTGATTGAATTCCAAGACTTGGAGCAATTTTATTGAATTGTTTAAGATATAAGAAGTGCAAATTACATCTAAACAAAAACTTGTAAATTCAAAATTCTTATTTAGAATATTACATTCTTTTAAACATATTAGCTAGTTTCTTGAGGACACTTGTAGGCTTTTCTTTTGGAACAGGCCGTTGTTGATCTTGTTCATCATCTCCTTCTGGTTCTTCGTCTTCTTCTTCTTCTTCATTGCCGGTTTGACTCCCTTCACTTGTTCCGTCGCTCAAAATTTGATCGATATATGCTCTGCCCCTTTCCTTAGTAAGTTCTGGTAGACCAAAGTTTCTTCGCTCTGCTCTTATCCAATCCCTGAATAAAACTCCTGTCTCCATTGCCTCCTCTCTCAACGAATATCTGTGATCTCCAATTTGAAATCTTCCTTGGCTGAAAGCGCTTTCCGATGCAACTGATGAAGCTTGAATTGTTAATATATCCCGGGCCATTTTTGCAAGAATTGGAAATTGCGATTCTTGATTCTTCCAATAATCCAACAAATTCGCAGTTCCAAAGTTGTTAAGTTTCTTTGGATATTGAATTAAATACACTTGGAACTCGCTGTATTCCTCTCCGTACTCGTCCTGTTCTGAAAGCAACTTTTCGTCAAGTCCCCCAAAAGTGCGCATTCCTGCTCCTGCATGTGAAGAACTTTGCCCGGTGGATAGTATTGGTTCCGTTGGCTCTGCAGTGTCTGCCCAAGCTCTATACTTTGCAAAAACAGCCACGGTATCTGCATAAACTTTAGCAACAGCCTCGTCTACACTTGGATACCCATTAGTAGCAATTTCATCTGGAGTAATTTCTAAATTTGCATATACTTCTCTAACAAGTCGTTCAGTTAACTTAATTTTAAAAGCAGGATGCAACACAGAAGCAATGTAAAAAAGAGGAGGAATTGGAAAAAAATATTTTCTAAACTTTTCAATCATTAACCGTACAGCCGGTAAGTAAACTGCATATTGTTTATACATTTTCAATAATTCCGATATTCCAGCTATATAATATAACATGGTAGGAGTAGTTGGATAATATTGACCGGAAAATTCTAAAGTAGCTTGATAAAATTTATGTAAAAACTGAAGAAGATGTTGAACAACTTGCCAATCCTCATCTTTAAGGTGATAGATTTCCATAAAATGTTTATTATACATTTGAGAAATAGGCAGTCTATATTCATAAGCAACATTCAATGCCTCATATAAAGTGTTCCACCTAGTACAAACTTCCTTTGGGACTCTCCTAACTGGCATTCCTAATTCTACACATTTTCTTTCCCATTCTCGTCTTCTTTCTTGGTTTTTATTTCTAAAAATATAAGTAATAGCTATCTGCACCTTGTCGATAATTTCGTTAAACAAGACAAGACCATCTCTTACTACTAAGTTGTAAATATGACATGCACACCTAACATGAAAAAATTCAGGAAAAGGAGGGTTCAAAATAGGTATCAAGTTCCTAAGTGCGTCTGTGTTGTTTGTAGCATTATCTACCGTAATACTAAAAACTTTGTTAGACAAACAGTACGTACGAAAAATTGATGAAACTTTGTTACAAATATAATTTCCCGTGTGTGGTTCATCAACAATTTTATAAGCAATAATACGTTTTTGAAAAACCCAATCAGGATCTATCCAATGACAAGTCACAGTAATATAATCACATCCATTAGTAGAACGACCCATATCCGTAGTAAGACATACTCTAGTGTCAAAGTTATCAAACATATATCGCAAATAATCCTGATATTCGTTCTTAAATTTAATAATATCATTTTTAACAGTAGTTCTTGGAAAACCTCTAAAAGAGGGATTATATACAGCCTGAACATAACGAACAAAACCAGTAGAAGAAGGAAAACTACAAGGTAAACCCTCGAGGGCAACTAGTTTAGCAATTTCTTCCCTATCCTTTTGTTTATCATAAGTAAGAAGCCCTCCTGTTAAATGGTTAATTCTTGCTTGGATACCCGAAGAAGAATCATGCGCTACTCCCCCATGTTCGGTCCCTAAATATATACCACCCGCCCGCGTTGCCCATTCTTTAGGATGTTTATTTTGTAAGTGCTTCCTAAGTTTACCCGTCCCACCCTCATTACCCCCAGTTCTAAAAACCCACACCTTATCACAAAGCCCGCAGGAGGCCGTCTGCGCTTCAACATTCTTTGATGCAAAATCCCACACATCAGATCTATCCTTACGTTTAGCCGGTATTCTACTTCTAGTAGGAGGTTCAGGAGGCAAGTCTGACTGAACTTCGGGTGGACTAGCTTGAAATTCAGGTGTTTCTTCTAAATTACCCCCGCTTTGATTCCCATATCGTGTTTCTAACATTTCGTGATCAAGTATATTATCAGCAGCGCTAATATTATGATAATGTTGAGAATCATCTATGTGGTGGGTATTCCGACTAGAACTACCAGCAATTTCTTTACCCCTATTTTCCCTACGACCACGTGCCCGCCCCCCACTACTAGTTCCAATTGAACCTCGTTGAGACATAATAATAGCAAATAAAATAAATATATATGACAAAAAAATAATAAAAGAGTAGAAGTAGGAACGACCAACCAAATATAACCGTATAATTGAGGTGAAGTTGAAACTTGAGCCTCCACTTCAATTAATTAGTTGAATACTTGATAATCGGAAAATTGCAAAAATAGCCAAATTGATATTTTCAACCACGTAGCGCCTCCAATTAACCCAATACTTGATATTTATAAACTTCACCAAGTAGCACAATATAACTTTGATAGAAACTCCAAATAGAACTTGATAAAGTAGCCAAATTATAAATTTTTAACAAATAGCCAAAGTAGAACAATAGCAATATTGTAGAAAATTTGAGAGAATTAGAGAGAATTGGAAGATTTGTGTGAAAAATATGATGAAATAATGGGGTATTTATAGAAAAAAAATAGTTAGGGGTGGTTATGGGGTGTATTTGGCCGTTTTTGGCCGTTGGACAACGGCTAGGAGGTCAAAATAGCCGTTGCCCAACGGCTAGAAACGGGCAGATTTTTCCTTTTTTTTTTTATTTTTTTGACCGGTCCGGTCCGGCCGGTTCCGGTCCCAAATTAATCCGGTCCTACCGGTTTTTTTTCGACCCACCGGTTCGGTACCGGGATCGGGGGCCGTTAGTGGCCAACGGTCCGGTTTCAACCGGTCCGGACCGGTCCGAGCCGGTTTCCGGCCCGGTTCCGGTCCGGTCCGGTCAAAACCGGACCGTTAGCCACCCTTAGTATGTATATGTAAAAAACGTTTTCTTAATCAGGATTTTGCATGAGAAATAGATATATCTGGTGCCTCATTATAGATTTGGCCTCGTAAGAAAAGTCTTACGATTTTAGCCATCATCAGGAAAAGCAGAGGGAAATT
Organism: Petunia secreta; assembly: GCA_029990175.1. Taxonomy (NCBI): domain Eukaryota; kingdom Viridiplantae; phylum Streptophyta; class Magnoliopsida; order Solanales; family Solanaceae; genus Petunia; species Petunia secreta. The sequence continues at coordinate 563,088 of JARKIP010000120.1, forward strand.
TTTCTTAGGAAAAAAATTGTAAGATTTTTCTTACAATGGCCAACTATGATAGGGCGCTAGAAGTTTCATTTTTCCGTAAATCACCCATCTTGATGCATTTTTCTGTGAAATTTTGAGTACTTATTCCATGGTATTGAAATTTTGAGCACTTTTTCATAATTTCTCGGCAACTACTCCTTTCACAATTACTCTATTTTTGCTCCAGTGAGTGCCTACCAACGACTAGTCCTCTACCTGCTACCCCACCACCAATTCAACCTCATTCGGTAGCTCCAACACCAACATTAGTTGTAACTCTGCAGCTGCTACACCAGCTTCTGCTCTAGTGATGGTAGTTGCGAGTGAAATATGCTGAACTTTCGGATCTACGAATCTCATCAGTACTGAAAGCAGCAACGTTGTTTTGAACTTGTTATTGCAGTGGAGAAATTCTGCCTTGCCGCGGGTAATAATAACCTAATTGTTGTTGCGGTGGTAAAAGTAATGTGCTTTTAAATGTAAAAGTACTTATATTTTAAAGATTATATTTAATACGTCCAATCTTTAGAGACCATGTACAAATAAGGGTGACTAACGGCCAGGTCCGGTCCGGTCCGGGACCGGAACCGGGGAAAAAAAAATCAAAACAGGCTAAAAATCGGCCTACCGGTTCGGTCTCATCCGGTTAAAAAAATTGGAGCCGGATCGGGACCGGTCCGGTTTAACGGTTTTTTTTATTTTTTATTTTTTGTTTTTTTAGGCAAATAAAGTTAAAATTTGAAAAATTTAACAATTTATTTAAACACCATTTGTGATAATTATGTAAATTATATTTTTTAATGAAATAAAATAATTACGTAAATTATATTTTTAAATTTATTAATTTAAAGTAAATAAATAACACTAAACAAACGTTGATTGAAAAAGAAATACACATAATTTATTGAAAATTCGGGAAATACATAATTAAAATGACAAAACAAACTAGAAATTGAAAAAATTACAAAGATACTAAATAAACTAGAAATTCGAAAATACATAATTTAAATGACATAGATATTCCCTTAGCCATCTCTTCAAATTTTCAATCACGCGGAATAAAGCCATTTATTCTATCCCATTCGGTCTTGTGACGTTTCTCTAAGTGTTGCCTAAACTTTCACATCCCTCTATTGTAGTTGCCAGTGTAAATTTGCCACTCTTTGTTACAGAGGCTACATTTAGCTTTCTGAGTTTCAGTATCTTTCATAATAAGTTGCCACACTATAGAACGACGTCTTCGTTCCGCAATTCTTGTTTCACTAGGACCGGGAGCAGCGGAAGCTTGATTTTCAGCCATTATAATTGTTTGGATTTTGGAAGAAATTTAGAAAATAGCCTTTGAGAGTAATTTGAGAGATAAATTGATAGAAAGTGCTAAATTGTGTGATATAATGATGAAATAATAGAGTATATATAGAAAAAATAGGTTGGGGGGTATGGGGGCATTTGGGGAGGGGGGGGGGAATGATAAGCAAATATAGCCGTTTTTGGCCGTTGGCCAACGGCTATATTTGAAAGAGAGCCGTTGGCCCAAACTGCCAGTCCGGTCCGGTCCGGCAGTCGCCAAATATATATATTTTTTTGTTTTTCCTTTGTGTTTTATTTAAAGTGGTGGATAATTTGAAAAATATTACAACAAAATATTATCAAGTTTTTACGTGTACATATGTTTGGAATATTTAGTTTATTTCAATGTTTAAAGTTTAAACTTAGAATTAAAAAACTTGTAGTATTTTTTTAAACTTTGAATTTTGAAGTAATGAAATTTTTGTAGTGATGATTCAAAGTTCAAACTTTTGAATTAATTTGTTAAGTTCAAAATTCAAAGTTTGAATTAATTTTAGAAAAATCGAATTTGAACTAATTTACAAACTAGTAATTAATTGTAGTATTTTTGCGCAAACTATAAATTAAAAATAAAAAGTATGAAGACAATAGTTGTGATTGAATTCCATGACTTGGAGCAATTTTATTGAATTGTTTAAGACATAAGTAGTGCAACACATACTATAATAGCTAAACTTCAAACTTGTAATTTCAAAATTCTTATTTAGAAAATTACATTCTTTTAAACATATTAGCTAGTTTCTTGAGGATAGTTGTAGGCTTTTCTTTAGGAACTGGCCGTTGTTGTTCTTGTTCATCATCTCCTTCTGGTTCTTCTTCTCCTTCATTGCCGGTTTAACTCCCTTCACTTGTTCCGTCGCTCAAAATTTGATCGAGATATGCTTTGCCTTTTTGCTTAGTAAGTTCTGGTAGACCAAAGTTTCTTCGCTCTACTCTGATCCAATCCCTGAATAAAACTCCTGTCTCCATTGCCTCATCCTTCAACGAATATCTGCGATCTCCAATTTGAAACTTCCTTGGCTAAAAGCGCTTTCCGATGCAACCGATGAAGCTTAAATTGTTATATATATCCCGGGCCATTTTTGAAAGAATTGGAAATTGCGATTCTTGATTCTTCCAATAATCCAACAAATGATGAGTTCCAAAGTTGTTAAGTTTCTTTGGATATTGAATTAAATACACTTGGAACTCGGTGTATTCCTCCCCGTACTCGTCCTGTTCTGAAAACAACTTTTCATCAAGTCCCCCAAAAGTGCTCATCCCCGCCTGTGAAGAAATTTGTCCGGTGGATTGTATTGGTTCCGTTGGTGTAGCAGTGTCTGCCCGAGCTCTATACTTTGCAAAAACAGCCACGGTATATGCATAAACTTTAGCAATAACCTCGTCTACACTTGGATACTTGTTAGTAGTAATTTCAGTAGGAGTAATTTCTAAATTTGCATATATTTCTCTAACAAGTCGTTCAGTTAACTTAATTTTAAAAGCAGGATGCAACACATAAGCAATGTAAAAAAGAGGAGGAATTGGAAAAAAATATTTTCTAAATTTTTCAATCATTCTCTCTATAGCCGGTTTGTAAATTTCATATTGCTTATATAATTTCAATAATTCCGATATTCCAGCTATATAATATAACATGGTAGGAGTAGTTGGATAATATTGACCCGAAAATTCTAAAGTAGCGTGATAAAATTTTTGTAAAAATTGAAGAAGATGTTGAACAAGTTGTAAATCCTCATCTTTAAGGTGATAGATTTCCATAAAATGTTTATTATACATTTGAGAAATAGGCACTCTATATTCATAAGCAATATTCAATGCGTCATATAAAGTGTTCCACCTAGTACAAACTTCCTTTGGGACTCTCCTAATTGACATTCCTAATTCTACACATTTTCTTTCCTATTCTCGTCTTCTTTCTTGATTTTTATTTCTAAAAATATAAGTAATAGCTATTTGCACTTTTGCGATAATGTCGTTAAACAAGTCAAACCCATCTTTTACTACTAAGTTGTAAATATGACATGCACACCTAACATGAAAAAATTCCGCAAAAGGGGGGTTCAAAATAGGTATCAAGTTCCTAAGTGCATCTGTGTTGTTTGTAGCATTATCTACCGTAATACTAAAAACTTTGTTAGTTAAACAGTACGTACGACAAATTGATGAAACTTTATTATAAATGTAATTTCCCGTGTGTGGTTCATCAACAACTTTATAAGCAATAATACGTTTTTGAAATACCCAATCAGGATCTATCCAGTGAACAGTAACAGTAATATAATTACATCCATTAGTAGAATGACTCATATCTGTAGTAAGATATACTCTAGTGTCAAAGTTATCAAACATATATCGCAAATAATCCTGATATTCGTTCTTAAATTTAATAATATCATTTTTAACAGTAGTTCTTGGAAAACCTTTAAAAGGTGGATTATATATAGACTGAACATAACGAACAAAACCAGTAGAAGAAGAAAAACTATAAGGTAAACCCTCGAGGGCAACTAGTTTAGCAATAGCTTCTAGGGGTGGGCGTTCGGTCGGTTCGGTTCGGTTTAGGACATTTCGGTTTGGTTTTTCGGTTTTCGGTTTGGTAATATTAGGAACCAAAACCAAACCAAAATTAATTCAGTTTGGTTCGATTTTTAAGAATTCGGTTCGGTTTAGTTCGGTTTAGTAGTTCGGTTTTCACATATAAAATAATATGCCAAAATTATTATTTTTTAATTGTATGCGCGAAGAAGAATAACTACAACAGTAAATCAAAGTTAGTAGTTGAAAATAAAAACAATTTAGCTAAACATATCTTGTAGTAGTTCAGATTAATGACATGACAATCGAACTTGGTACGTACTGGTGCAAACTAAAATATCAAACACTTAGTTCCATGATATTAAGTATGGTACGTACATGATAAGCTTACTTCTTAGTAGACTACCGATGTTATTATGGGTTTTACACTTTAGTTGACAAAGTTAGAAGGCCTATATTAGGCCTGGTAGCCTGGACTACTAACTAGTTATATAAAAAAAGTTGTGAAATTAATATATATATATATATATATATAAAATTCGGTTTTTTCGGTTTGGTTCGGTTTGTACGCACCCCAAACCAAAAACCAAACCGTAAAACCGAAATTTTTAAAATGTAAAACCAAACCCAAACCATAAACCGAAAAACCGAAAACCGAATTTTAAAAAAAATTCGGTTCGGTCGATTTTTTCGGTTTGGTTCGGTTTGTACCTACCCCTAATAGCTTCCCTATCCTTTTGTTTATCATAAGTAAGAAGCCCTCCTTTTTGTTTGGTTAATTCTTGTTTGGGTACCCGAAGATTCATCATGCGCTACTCCCCAATGTTCGGTCCCTAAATATATACCACCCGCCCGCATTAACCATTCTTTAGGATGTTTCTTTTGTAAGTGGGCCCTAAGTTTACCCGTCCCACCCTCATTACCTCCAGTTTTAAAAACCCACACCTTTTCACAAATCCCACACATGGCCGTGTGCGATTCGACATTCTTTGTTGCAAATTCCCACACCTCAGATCTTTCCTTACGTTTAACCAGTATCCTAGTAGGAGGTACAGGAGACAATTCAGACTGAACTTCGGGTGGACTAGCTTGAAATTCAGGTGTTTCTTCTAAATTAACCCCGCTTTGATTCCCATATCGTGTTTCTAACATTTCGTGATCAAGTATATTATCAGCGCTAACATTATGATAATATTGAGAATCATCTATGTGGGTGAACTGACTAGAACTACCAGCAGTTTCTTTACCCCTATTTCCCCAACGAACACGTGTCCGGCCCCACCAGTAGTTCCAATTGAACCTCTTTGAGACATAATAATAGTAAATAAAATAAATATATGACAAAAAAAATTATAAAAGAGTAGAAGTAGGAACGACCAACCAAATATAACCGTATAATTGAGGTGAAGTTGAAACTTGAGCCTCCACTTCAATTAATTAGTTGAATACTTGATAATCGAAAAATTACAAAAATAGCCAAATTGATATTTCAACCAAGTAGCGCCTCCAATTTACCCAATACTTGATATTTGTAAACTTTACAAAATAGCCAAATATAACTTTGATAGCAACTCCAATTAAAACTTGATAAAGTAGCCAAATTATAAACTTTTAACAAATAGCCAAAGTAGAATAATAGCAATATTGTAGAAAATTTGAGAGAATTAGATAGAATTGGAAGATCTATGTGAAAAATATGATGAAATAATGGGGGGTATTCATAGGAAAAAAATAGTTAGGGGTGGTTATGGGGGTGGTAGAGGGGTCAAAATGACCGTTTTTGGCCGTTGGACAACGGCTAGGGGGTCAAAAGAGCCGTTGCCAATGGCTAGTTAACGGCTGAATCTTGAACCGGTCCGGCCGGTTCCGGTCCATTTTTATACCAGTCCATCCGGTTTTTTTCCCTTGCACCGTTTCGAAACCGGGCTCGGAGCCCGTTAAGGAGTTAATGGTCCGGTCTCAACCGGTCCGAGCCGATTTACGGCCCGAATCTGGCCCGGTCGACCGGACCGTTAGCCACCCTTATGTACAAATATTCTTATTTGTGTAAATCCACCACCTTGATGGACCTAAAGAACCAAAATTTTGCAAAAAAAATAGACAAATCTGGCACTGCTATTACAATTTTAGTCCTTGTAGAAATCTTATAATTTTAGCCCTTTTTAGGAAAATTTCTTGGGATCACCAGGTTTGCAAATAGAAAGATCATTTTCTTACGGAGATCAAATTTGTAAGTTTTTTGTTACGGATGCCAAATGTGAGGGGACACGAGAGAAGTGTACTATTTCTAAAAAACCGACTATTATTGGACCCATACCCACAAAGACTCGAATAATAACATAACATCAAAACGGCAGACAAAACCCTAGACTCCTCTTTCGCTGTGTTTGCCTCTATCCCCATTTTCCTTGTTCAGCTTTGAAAGTGGCTTTCTCGCATAATAAATCTTGTCATATTGAACACAGAAAAAAAGCTAAACAGAGAGCTTATTGAGAGTTCACTAATCATGGCAGACGCTATGTCTATGGAAGAAATCAGAGCTTATGCTAATAGGCTTGGCTTTCCTGATGTTAATGAATTCGATCTTGACTCCATTCAACTCCCTCCTGGTGATGATTTCGGCATACCCAGGTGGGTCCCAAATCTTGATTTTTTATTCTTTTCTGTAAATATAATCATATGCGTGTTCCTGTTATGCTGGGTTTCGGTTCATATATGTTTTCTTGGGATTTACCATGTTTGCCTTAAGTGACTCAAGCTTAAGGGCCTTGCTTAAGCTTAGGCGAGGCACAAAGCCGCGCATGAGTTCTATCAATTTTTTTAATTTGTATATGGATTTTTATGTGCTTCTCCATTGTTTTATTTCTTTTCTTTAAACATCGGATTCGTCATGGTTTGAATTTGTTGTTTGGTGTATATGCTGTGAGAATAGGTTTTTAGATTTTTATTTGCCTTTTGAATTTGTGAGGTTTTTGGATATGACAATGGCAGTGATGACGAGGACTTGAATGAGGGGGATTCATTGGAGTTTGATGCTGGTTTTGGGAACATACTGGTGGTGGACAATCTTCCAGTAGTACCTAAAGAGAAGTTTGAGAAATTGGAAGGAGTAGTTCGGAAGATTTACAGCCAACTTGGTGTTATTAAGGAGGATGGTCTCTGGATGCCTGTTGACCCTGAGACTCAGAAAACCCTTGGGTACTGCTTCATCGAGTATAACACTCCTCAGGTACTCCATTGTCCCCTTTAGCAGCTAAAGGTTATCTCGTTTATATAGGCAATGTTTGAGATTTTGTGATTGAAATGCGCAGAGATATGAATTATGAATTCTTCTACCATCTTTATCTAAGTCTGTGGCGGCCTGGCAGATGACTGTGCTATTTCAGTCTGAGCTTTGATAAGTACTTCTACGTGCAGATGTCTAATATCACAGTGTTATGAATAGATAGAACATGTCCAAATGAACATTTTGCAAAAGAAGTAAATTCTCACAGTCTAGCACCATGTTATCTTTTTGGGAAATTTTGAAGCGTCTTAATCTTTTTCTTAGTTAGATGCTGATTTTAATGTCTTGGCTGTGTTATATGAAGTTGTTCATTAAATTGTGCTAGTGCCCATAATTTGCGTGATGTGGATATGAGGAATTTCTGTAGCTCAAGTGTTATGATCCATGGCTCAGTCAAGGCTTGTGATTTTGATTATACTAATTGCAAGACATCGTTCGGTGTTCACTTGTCTTTATCTTGTTATATTCAATGATATGAACTAAAAGGTATCACTGAATTTGTAACATTATAAACAGTAAAGTACACTTTCGCTACTTTATAACAAGATTGGTAGTCATGTAAAGTGTACATGATTATTTATGCATGTTCTAAGTAGGCATTACCTCTAATGAGGAGCCAAACTCATGCTCTGCTTGCTGCTATTGTTAATTATGTGTGCTTTGATGTTATGTTGTCCAGGCAACCTAGAACATGAGGAATTTATGTGACCTCTGTTCTTGTGATGTATGACTGCAGTTGCCTTCCAGTTAGTCAAATATTTTAAAATGTCTGATGTTAATGGATTATGGTTTGTTTATCCAGTCATCCATGCTGGATTATGTTGTCCATATGGTGTGACTGAAGTTGGCATATAAAGCTAACTTCGTTTAGCTAACCAATGTCGTGTTATGTTTACTTGTTTAGGAAGCTGAGCTCAGTAAGGAGAAGACACATGGATACAAGTTAGATAGGTCACATATATTTGCTGTTAACATGTTTGACGACATTGAGAAATTCCTAAAAGTTCCAGACGAGTGGGCTCCACCTGAGATCAAGCCTTATGTTCCAGGGGTTAGACGCTTCACCAGCTCTTTTGTTTTTCCATCCTGCGAGCACGATGAATCTTTAGCACTTAGTTTTTCATTCATCTACTATTGCTGAGATGTTTGTATCCCTGGCAGGAGAATCTGCAACAATGGCTTACTGATGAGAAAGCTAGAGATCAGTTCGTGATTCGGGCTGGCAATGACACAGAGGTCCTCTGGAACGATGCAAGACAGTTGAAGCCCGAGCTTGTTTACAAACGTTCTGTAAGTGTGTTTTCTCTGTCTCATTTTTCCAATATTAAAGTAGGTCATGTGCAGAAACTGCTTCCTTCAAAGAAAATTTGTGTCTTTATGCAGATGGGTAATCACAAAAGTTTGCTAATGATGTGTCTTTGAGTGCAGTTCTGGACTGAAAGTTTTGTTCAATGGTCTCCTCTGGGAACTTACTTGGCCACAGTTCACAGACAAGGTGCTGCAATTTGGGGTGGTGCTACCACTTTCAACCGCCTCATGCGCTATGCACATCCACAAGTTAGTTTCTTCGTATTTTTGTAATTAATTTTTGCAGGTTTTTTTTGTGGCTTATAGCCGTACTGGCTTTAAATGCAGGTTAAGCTTATTGATTTCTCCCCCGGGGAGAAATACCTGGTGACATACAGCAGTCACGAACCAAGCAACCCTCGGGACACTCACGTAAGTCTGAGCTTTATTTTGTGTATATCCAACTGTGGCCATCCTGGATTCTCTCTAATACACATTTCTTTCAGAGGGTTGTGCTAAATATTTTCGATGTGAGAACTGGAAAAGTAATGAGAGATTTCAAGGGAAGCGCTGATGAATTTGCAGTTGGAGGAACTGGAGGTGTTACCGGTGTGTCTTGGCCGGTTTTTAGGTGAGCTTTGATCCTATTGTTAGAGAGACACTTCTATCCTTCTCTACGACCTCTTATTCAGTTAATCCTAACATCTGCAAACTCTTCCATGGAAAGTTGAGTGCTAAAAGATATGACACCTCAGAAGTACGTATAAAAGTTGGCATGGAATACCTTTTTAACTTTATTTTTGAGATGGTTTCAGGTGGAGTGGTGGTAAAGAGGACAAGTACTTCGCAAGGATAGGAAAGAATGTCATCTCAGTTTATGAAACAGAGACTTTCTCTCTTATTGACAAGAAATCCATCAAGGTTGAAAATGTCATGGATTTTAGCTGGTCACCAACAGATCCAATTCTTTCACTCTTTGTTCCTGAATGTGGAAATCAACCTGCCAGGGTTTGTGCTAAAACTTTTATGCAAGTCAACACTCATTTGGGGGATGTTACTTGTATTTGCATTTGAAGTAAACCCGTGTGTAATTGACAGGTAAGTCTTGTGCAAATCCCAAGCAAAGAGGAGTTGAGGCAGAAGAATCTCTTCAGCGTTAGTGATTGCAAAATGTATTGGCAAAGCAATGGAGATTACCTTGCTGTTAAAGTTGACCGGTACACAAAGACTAAGAAAAGCACATACACTGGTTTTGAGCTGTTCAGAATTAAAGAACGTGACATTCCAATTGAGGTTTTGGAGTTGGACAACAAGAATGATAAGATTATTGCATTTGCTTGGGAGCCGAAGGGTCACAGGTTTGCTGTCATCCATGGTGACAACCCTAGGCCAGATGTCAGTTTCTATTCCATGCGGTCTGGTACTAATACAGGTCGTGTTTCAAAGCTGACAACTCTCAAGGGAAAGCAGGCTAATGCTCTGTACTGGTCACCTGGAGGCCGCTTCATCATTTTGGCTGGACTGAAAGGTTTCAATGGGCAGTTGGAATTCTTTGATGTCGATGAGCTTGAAACCATGGCATCTGCGGAGCATTTTATGGCAACTGACGTTGAATGGGATCCTACTGGAAGGTATTGGATTTTTGCTCTCATTGATTTTGCCATGTGAGACCTTTTCCTAATTTGGTGCTTATGCTTTATTTTGCATTTCAAGGTATGTGGCTACATCTGTTACCTCAGTTCATGAGATGGAAAATGGATTCAACATTTGGTCGTTCAATGGGAAGCTGCTGTATAGGATACTTAAGGATCATTTCTTCCAGGTAACAATTTTACCATACTGTTTTTTGCACCTTGTTCATCCTCTACCAGCAACTTGGTCGTACGTCTAGATTTACTCTGCCATCCAAATGTTACGTTTGTGATAGTTACAGGCAATTCTGATGATCTTTTGATTGCTTGAAGTGTATATCTTTTTGCAGTTTCCCTGTTTATCACCTCGCTATTTTTGCTGAATGATCCGCTTGCCTGTGCCTGTTCTTTTCTGAAGAATATGTTCATATATCCATTACGACCCGTCGTATGTTCATTTATACCGATGCTTCCTTTTTTGTGCAGTATTTGTGGCGCCCCAGGCCAGCCTCCTTCTTGAGTAAGGAGAAAGAGGAAGAGATTGCTAAGAACTTGAAGAGATACAGCAAGAAGTATGAAGCAGAGGATCAGGATGTTTCATTACTTTTGAGTGAGCAAGACCGTGAGAAGCGAAAGAAGTTGAAAGAAGAATGGGAAGCATGGATTAGCGAGTGGAAGCGGCTGCATGAAGAAGAGAAAATGGAGAGGGAGAAATTGCGCGATGGGGAAGTGAGTGATGAAGAGGAGGAATACGAGGCAAAGGAAGTTGAAGTCGAGGAAATAATCAATGTTACTGAAGAGGTTATTCCTTTTGAAGAGAGCCAACAGTGAATTTAAAGAGTTTGAGAAGCACCGTCCAACAATCTGCGAGAGCCTGCTACGGAGAAACTTGTAGAACTTTAGGTAGGATATTCCGTTAAGAATTTTGTTTCATTTCTTTTCCAACTCATTTTCTTACGTTTTCTTTGTTTTGTTAATTTTTACTATAAGGAGTTTAATCTGTTGACTGGCCCAAAAACTGTTATCATGGGCAATGAAGTTGATCACAGAAACTTGATTATTTGTTGGGTATCTCGTATTTGCAAGTATTTTTTTGAAGAGGTATATAATTTTACAAGTGAGCCAGCAATAAGAGCGTTCTGTTGTAAGTAGCAACTGTATTAGCAAAGGTCCCCGAAGTCCAAAAAAGCAAAAGAAAAAATAAAGCCTCAAAAGTTAATCCTGTATTAATGGAACTATTTCGTCGTTTATATATTCACATCTACACCAAAAAGCGAAATAAAAAGATATTATTAGTCATTTAGCTGGTGATAGTGTTAGCACTGTTCAAAAATCAAAGCGTCCTTCGTTTCTCTCCATGCATATCGTCCACCATAAGTTAATAGAAATGGTATTCCACCATATTAGTTTCCTCTTCCCGGCTCCCTTTTTACACAACTACACAAGCATGTTGAATAACAATGCAACTTTGCTGGTTGCTTGCTTCTTTTTTTTTTTTTGGTACGAGGCAAACTTCTTTACAAACTATCCAGGTGGAAACGTGCTGCTTTGTTGGAGCTTTAGACCTCCAAAAGATAAGCGTTAACGGTTACCATTACAACGTTATGCATCACTAAACTGAAATTTGTAAATGTGTCCTGTCTGATAATAAAAGCTTCTTCTGATCCACCCATTTTCATATGCCAGTTGCCACTACTAACATTCTATTGAAACTTTCCATCACCAAAATGAAAAGAAAGGGAGAACTAAGATTATGCTGTTGGAGGGTAAGTACTGATTATCTGATGATCTTCAAACTCAAGATTGTTCTGTGGTTAAAGCAACCATATCATTTCAATTTTATGGTCATATATGCCGAGAAATTTCCAACATGTGCTATTTCTAAGGAGGTCCTCAGTCTTCATGGTGAATAAAAATATAACATAATTGGTTATATGTTAATTGGAAATTATGTTGTAATCAGTTAACCAAATTAATTAGTAATATAACATATACATCTCTATTTGTTCGTTGTATATCGTCTCCTTCAGCGGCAGCAAACGGACTACCAAGCAGAAAAATCTGCCACCTTAGTTTTGCCGTTATTATCGCATTGCAGTTAGAGCATGAAACTAATACTTACTCAGTTCAAACAGATGAAAGACACACAACAAATGAGAGAGCTAAACAGTGGTAGTAGTAGTTCCGCTAGATATTTTAATTGGTAAATTTTCGGGACAAGATTCATCTGGTTAAAGCAATTGTTGGCGTCGAAGAGTTAGCGGATGGGCCAAATTTCACTGGTCCTTGAGCACAACTCTAGTTACAGGGCACTAAAGGATTTCGAATGGTGTTAAGATTTTTAGGCCATTGTGTTCATTTTGTTGATGAAGAAAGGGGTGTTAACGAAGGTTCTATCATATGTCAAATGAGAACATCAGTTACATGGGCCCAACTTTTACACTAGCATATAGAGTATAACTTTTTTTCTTTTAGGTTTGCAAAACTAAAAAGTTACTCATATCTCCACATGCCTTCCGATGGATAATAAACCGTATAGGAGACACACTCTTGTTTTGTTTTGTTTTTTTTTTTGGGGATAAAGGTAACAAGCTCTTGTTGTATAACTTAGCCATGTCAAAGTGGGAAATTTATTTGGGGTAAAGGGAGTAGTACATTGCCAGAAGGATCGGATACCTTTTATTGCATTGGCCTGGACTCTTTGATTTGTCACAAAGTCCAACTCTTTCGTTATATGCATGGACTTCACTTATGCAAGGCCTTTTTCCCGCAAAGAAACCAAATGTTTTCCTTTTTCAATTTGGTTATATGACATGCTATTGCTATGTGGCTTTGTGCAGCTTATCTATCTTCCAGACTGTGCGACCAGTTCCAGGTGAGCTGCAATCAGTCTGTTTGACGAATACAATGCTCGACTGATGTTTCTTTCCTTGTTGTTTGTTCATGTACAACATTGTTAGAGTGTCATTTAATTAGACCTCCATGTCTCTTTGCTTGTTCCGTTTCTTGCAGAGATCAAGCAAGTTTAACTTATTTCGATGTTTTAAAAATTCTTTTTACCCGATTTCCTTTCAAGTTAGCAGCATTGATTGACATGTTTTGAAGTCTTTCAGTGGTACTCAGCTTCATTTTTTTCCTTCTTCCACATAAAAAGGGGAAATGTTATGCAAATTTGTGTGAGTTTTGATGTATTATTTCTGCGAATCTACTTGATACAGTTTCCTGCTTGAAATGGATTTGCTACTTAGCTTTGGTTGATTCTCTTGGCTAAACACAATGTGCCATCTGACGTAAGCAAATCTTTCTTCTTTGATAAGTATGTATCATCTTTGGAAAGTTTATACTTGTTTTATAAACTATATTGTTGCTACTTGCTAGTATTGTTTGAAATCAAGGAAGAAAGTTTGAATCAGTAAAGGAAGAAAGTGTGAAAGATTTTAAATTTTAACCAATCAGTTAAAGGTGCAAACGTTTATTGTGTTGGGAAGGTGTGTTTTAAAGCTGAAGTCGTCTAAAAGTATTGTCGTTTTTATACTGATTTAAGATCTTGGTGAAGGAACCATAAGTATTCATGGTAGTTAAAATATGAGTTAATTTTACCGGCTGTCACTCAACTATTGCTTTATTACTACAAAGTCACTTTTGTTTCTTTTGTAACCCAAAAGTTACTCAACTTTTCATCCGGTCTACACCAAAGTCATTCAAAGTCATTCTAGCCGGATTTTACTTAAAATTCACTAGAAAAATAACGTGACATTATTAATTAAAAATAATTTTTCTTAATTGTATTAACCCAATTCTTTAACCCATTAAATCAATTTTACCCAACCCAAGACCCAAACCCATTTCACTACTTAACCCTTCAGCTGATTATGTCAAGTCATTAAAATATTTATAGTTTACTGTACTGTTAAACAGAGGGGACTAAGAATTGCCGAAGAAAGAATTCTTCTAAATGGTTCACCAGAAAGTACACTCGAGTTAATTCACGTTCAGATTGTCAATGTGGAGTCCAAGTTTGTCAGTGCTATTATTGGTTCTGGACAGATTAGAATGGAGGGCAGGGTTAGAGATGGAAATTATTATTTAACAAATGTTGAATCCTTTAAAGTGGATGGGAGCTTAGAACGCAATATCATTCCCTACAGATAGGTTGACTAGCTAGGAATATTGGAAAGACGGAAAGCATCTTGTCTGAGGAGAATGTGAATATAAACTTCATGAGTGTTCCAAGAAAGCATGTTGTGATGGCTATTGGGGTGGATGAGCGACCAAACAAGGAGACATTGAAGAGAATTCATGAAATTCCCGCTGGGTAAAATTAGTAGTGAAATCGATTTGGGTTGGATAAAATTAATGTAATGGGTTAAAGAATTTGGTTAATATAATTTAAAAAAATTATTTTTAATTAATGATGGCATGACATTTTTCCGGTGAGTTTTAAGTAAAATTCCGCTAGAGTGACTTTGGTGTAGACCGGAGGAAAGTTGAGTGACTTTTGGGTAACAAAAGAAACAAAAGCGACTTTGTGATAATAAAATAATAGTTGAGTGACTTTTGGATAACAAAAGAAAGAAAAGTGAATTTGTGGTAATGGAGCAATAATTGGTAAAAATTTCGTGCAGGGGCATGTTTGGCGCGCGTTAATTGATTTGTAGCCGTCAAAAATAAATTCGCTGAGAAATAGCCACCTCCGGACAAATCCCAGTATAAATACTGGGGCCTTGAACAAAACTTGTTCAAAGTCCCAGTATTTATACGGGGAAGCTTCAGTAAACTAACTCCAGTATAAAATACTGGGCTTTGAACAAGTTTTGTTCAAGGCCCCAGTATTTATACTGGGATTTGTCCGGAGGTGGCTATTTCTCAGCGAATTTTTGGCTATTCTTCAATGAATTTGGAAACGGTGGATAGTCCCAACGAGCGCGTCCAAAAATGGCAAGTGATCAACATTTTACCAATTATTGAGTGACCACAAGTAAAATTAACTCTTAAAAGATTAATAGGATGGATTAGAAAAGTAGGTAAAATATAATGAAATCTTGTTCGTACAATAGATTTGAAGAATAGTTTGAAGTTGAGTTGCTATTATATTTCCCTCCATTTGATTTATGTGTGCCAATAACTGAGAGAAAAAGTTTGGGATTCGATGCAGATTGACTTTTTCAAAGTATCTGTAATATGCCAATAACTGAGGGAAAAAAGTTTGGGATTCAATGTAGATTGACTATTTCAAAGTATCTGTAAGTTGAGGTTGTCTGGTTTATGCCCAAGTACTACTTACTAGAAGAATATTTTCATTTCAGACTTGGAAATTGTAATTTAACTTGAACAAATGCAGTAACTTGTTTGACCTTTGGAAAATTCGTTAGCTTGTGTTTACAATTTGCTTAGATCTACTTCTGAATTTCACGGGAAAGTGAAAGTCTGTTTTGATTAACATTTAACCCAAGTAGTATCAACCCCTTCATGATTCCCACAATGTCTCATATTATGTTACAACTTTCATTGAGGAATGATGATCTTTCCTTAGAGTATACTAATCTTGGTACATGTGCTCTCTTTGTCTTTGCTCCTTATATAACTTCACTGCAGAGATTCTGCTTCTTGGCTGCGGGAGATACATTCAACCAGTAAATCCTGAGCTCTGTGCTTTTATTCGTTCTACTGGGATGAAATTAGAAGCAGTTGATTCTGTAAGTATATTGTTCTTTTTACTTTGTTTACTATGAAAAGATGATATGCCAAAGGAAGGTGATATGTCATCATTTATGCACGACTATTTCAGTAGTTACCTGATTGTGATTAATAGATGAGATGGGTAGCCATAGATGTTCTGAGCAAGATTTGTTCTTGATTACTGCATCGTAGCCCATTGTCTACTCAGTATCTGTTGAACCTTTTGTGCAAAACCACTATTGGAAGATGGAAACAGGTTGATCTCTTTGATAGACCTGGACCTAGACCAAAGGACTTTAAAAGCAATTGGATTAGCCACTCAGCAAAGGGACGATTAAAACAATGACGTATAACTTGCTTAATGGTTTTCTTATTGCTTAGTCAATTGCTGAACGATTATAATGGTAGCATAAACACTTCATTTTATCAGCCAATATAGTGAAAGTGGTTTTCTCTTCCTATTATTGTCTAAATTGTCAATGCAATCATTGAAACATACTTATCATTTTTTTTACGTGGGGTGAACACTTTTGGGGTGGTCTTGACTTGGTAAGCTATAAGCAGTTTTTTAATTTTCCTATTTGAATTGACCTTTTTACGCTTAGCTTATAAATGCTCTAGATTCATTATTTTCTCTTCCCTTTTACGGCTTACCCGAATTTCTCTCTCTTTCTGAACGACCTTCTCATCTGAATGAAACCCTATTTCTGAATTTCTCTCCTCCGATCGCTTTCAATTTTGTGTTCGTTTCAGGTTTCCTTCTTCATTTTCTTGTTTTTTAGTTTTTGGTTTTTATTTTATGTTATTTTGTTAAATTTTTTGTAGTTTTTGTGTAATTTTTGTTGTTTTTATTGATGAAGCTATTACGACATTTTATTATCGCTGTTTTTTGCTGGATTTGCGCAGTATTGACAATTCGTCTTTATTTAGCAACAATTGTATTTTAAAGTGTGCCCATTCCGTCGTTTTTAACCCGTGAAGTTTGTATTGTGTAAAATGATGGTGATTCGTCATCAGTTGCTGCATAATGCAGTTATGCAGGTACTGCTGTATTGTTTATGTTTCTTATTTGTCTGTGTATATGCATTTTTGTGATGCATTATTCCGTGTATTTGGTTTATTGTTCTTATTTGCTTCATGTATGTTTTGTTTTTTTTATTGAGATGTGTACATTTTATGAAGGGGATTCCTTTTTCAGTTTGGTATGTGTTTTTTTTTTTATGTTGTTGTTGCTGTTTAAAGTGATGCCTGTCATCATTTAGGTTTAAAATTCAGGTGTTGTTTTGGTTCATATGTGAAGAGGTGCTGACCGATTTGTCTTTATTTATGCTTATTGTGCATATGTGCAACTGTGGTGCATGTAGCTTTGGTTTATTAATTAAGTTATCTGCATATTTATGTATGAGATTCATATTGAGTCTTTCTTTAGTATTATGCATGTTTGGGGCTCTGTTAGTGTTTTGTGTTTGTATTATTTCTGATGTGATTGTTTTTATTTGGTTTTATGTATCTAGTGTTTATATGTA
The DNA here is from genome assembly GCA_029990175.1 of Petunia secreta. Classification (NCBI taxonomy): domain Eukaryota; kingdom Viridiplantae; phylum Streptophyta; class Magnoliopsida; order Solanales; family Solanaceae; genus Petunia; species Petunia secreta. The sequence goes on from JARKIP010000120.1 coordinate 580,403, forward strand.
AAGATGGCTGGAGTTAAGGAAGGTGGCCTATATTACTTGTTTGATGACTGGTATAATGCGAATATTCATTGGAGAGGGGATAATGACTACCGTTATGTCATTACTGCTTCTTGAGTGAGTCGCGATTGTCTCTTTTGAAATGTGGTGTATTTGGTAGGGTTATGGATTTGGATGATATAAGTTTATCTGGTAAGCTCATCCATTGTATGCTACTGTCGCAAATTCACAGCAATGATATGAATGTCATTACTTTTAGATTGCTTGGTAGAGTTTGTATGTTTGATGCAGAAGCTTTTTACTTGATGGCGAAGATTTTACTTATGTCTATAGGAGAACAATTTATTGAAGCGTTGTTTCCCTGGGGTTAGTAGTATTAAAGTATCTCAGCTGTTGAGTATTGATGTCAGTGATTCTGATTCTGTGAAACTTGTTAAGGTTTATCTTCTTGAACGTGTATTGCTTGGGCATCGGGGGGATAAAGTTGTGGATAGTCGGTATATCAAGCTTATTAAATCTGATGGTATTCATGTTTCTTTTCCGTGGGGGTGCCTATGTTATAGTCATTTGTTGAAGTCTCTTAGAACTGTTTTTGAGTCTCCTCAAAATATAGAGAGAGGGCATCCTACGTATGTGTTAACTAGTTTTGCCTTTTGTATTCAATGTATGAATTTTGGAGTTGTTTCCATGCTTTCGTCAGTTTGGTAGTTTTTATAGTCGTTGTTTTCCTCGGATGCCCTCTTGGTCAAGGATGAGGCAACCATTCTTTGATACATTGGTTAACTCTTACTTCCATAATGGATCAGTATGTCTTATTGTACTTTGTGTTTTCTTGTCTTTGATTTTATTGTATTGTTGTGTATTAACCTTTCTTTGTCATGATGGATCTGTTATTTCTTTTGGCATGTTGAAAGAAATATGCATCGATCAAGCTGCAGAGACTAGTTGTGTTTGATCAAGAACACGATTTTATGATTTCTGAATTTCGTCTAGTCCTTTATGGAACTTCTTTGGCTTTAGATGGTGACTTGTTAGTCGATACCATATCTGATGTAAGTGTTATTTTGTTTTAAGTTTATTTTTTGGTGAATGTTTAATTTTGTTATTGATAGTGGTTCATTATTTTATTTCTTTATTTCAGAGGGTTTCAGAGAATATAGTAACGAGTCTTGAGGGAATAAAAGATTCATTGGAGAAGAAGTGGTGTGTTGATCGAGATTTGATTGTGAAACATGTTGATGTATTGGATATTTCTTTTCTTTTTTAATTATCTTATTATTTCATGTTTTTTGACGAATTTTTTGGTTGTTTTTTCATTTTTTTTGTAGTGTGTTGACTCAAAATTTGATAAATTGATTAGTGTTCAGTCAAATATACTTGATGCTACTGATACAACTCGTGGTTATGAACGGTCGGAGAAGGGTTGCAGCCAAAATTGTGAGGCTGGTGTTCGAATTGATGAGATAGATGATACCACATTGGTCTGTGTCAATCATGTATTTATTTCTGATTGGAAGGTCAAAGCTTCAATAAGTGGTGAATGTTCACAGAACAATCAATATGTCTTTGATATTAGTCACGATGATGAGTGCAATATTCGAATTGATGAAGTAGCTGAGAGTAGTTTGGTTTGTGGAGTTGAATTTATAAATGATTTGAAGTGTAAAGCTGTTATTGTTGAGGAATCTTCACAAAATAGTGATGTTCAGGTCGTAACAGTTTCTCAGATGACTCAAGAGCTTCAAGCTGGTGTCTTTGATCTTTCAACTCCTGATCCGTGGACTGTATTTCCTGTTAATGGTGTAGAACCGGGTATTGTTAAAGTTGTCGAATCCGCAATAGATGCTGTAAAGGTAGAGAATGCTAAGAGGAGGAAGACTTAGTATTCAAATGATTTTTCCTCATTTCAGATTATGGAAGATAGTCTTTGATATGTTGTTTTGCTTGATCTAGTGTTTTTGCAGATTCTTTGAAGTGAAAGCAGTGATTTAGTTTACTGTTGATAATGCCAACTGTTGAAATTTTTTGTCTAAAGTATTTGTAAATGGATAGTCACTATAATTGTATATATTTTGTTTGAAATGATTTCAATCTGTTTGTATTTTTGAGCAAACATTATTGTAATGTTCTTTTAAATTATTACAGAACTGATGCCGAGCTGGCTTCATTTGTTTATATATTTTTTTGGCATGAAAAAGTTGTGTTTATATTTTATTCTAAGTGGTAGTAATTTTTTATTTTTAATTTAATGACAATGTGGTTTCATTTTGTTCATAAAGCATACAAATATTATGTGATATGATGAAAGGAATATGGATGATTTTTTTATGGCAGAATTGGTTGCAAGCTCCCTAAACTTGCCCACAAAAGTCACTCAGCTCCCTAAACCCTGTCCTGTACCTCGTTGCTCCCTGGACCTATTCATTTTTGTGCCATCCAAGCACAAAATGCTTACATGGCAGAAACCGTGTCTTCATACAATATTGGGCGCGTAAGGCATGGATTTTTATGGTGACATGGCTTTGCAACGGTAAATAAAGGGCCACATTTCATTCCCCTTATATAAATGGCCTTCCATACTTAATTTTTTCACACTTTTGATGCATACCATACCTCTTCAACATTAGGAATTGTTTTACATGTTTATTTGCCATAAATTCTTCTATTAATGGATAACTATGAAAATGTATATTGTTCATGTCGTGTTCTCGCGAAAGTGGCTACATCTTTGGTTACACATATCACATAACACAACCAAAAGGTACCCAAAAGTGGGTTTGAAAGTGTCTTAATAAGTTAACACTACCAAAAGGTGCCTATTTCAAATTGTCTTAATAAGCATACACAAACAAAATACAACATGAATTGTTCCAGAAAGCTTAAAAATGACACAAGTTTAACTGCCTGAGACCCTTGAAGTTGTTGTACTTATTTGCTTTCTTGTAGCTTGAGCCTTAAGGTCTCTCATTTGTTGAAGTTGTGCAGTTGATACAGCCTTTTTACCCTTCCATTTGAGGCATGTTGGTTGGAAACCAAGATCAGGTTGATACCAGCTGCACTTTTAAGATATTTCCCACACATGACAACCTTTTCAGATGCAGTACCAAGCTGAAACAAATCAAATGCTTACAGTTTAAAACCAGATCATATGAAAGAAAGTATAGCTTGATGGTGCAAATTTAACTTACATTGAGGATTGTTCTTGATGTCTTAGGGTCAATAAATATTCCATATCTTGTCTCTTTTGGTCTTTTATTGGCACTTCTAACAGTGGAGGTTTTAGCAGCTGCCTCAGATACATCAGCACTTTCTCTTCCCTTTTTTTTTCCAGCACCAGCAGTACCAGCTCTAACACTGCTGCTTTCAGCAGCTGGTTCAGAAACACCAGCACAATCTCTTTCACAAGGTCTAAAAGGTGAAAATCAAACTTAATATAAATAAATTTTTGGGTTGATGAGTCAAAATGGAAAAAAGCTTCCACACTCTCATAACCCAAATATTTTGTGTAGGAACATAGTTCAACTAACGAAAAGTGATCTTTATCAATGATAAAACCAAACACATCCTTCTCCCCAACATATTTTTGGCCTGAATCCCCAGTAAATAACCCCCCATGGTGAAATCTAGCAACAATATACTCTGGCTCTGGCATATTACACTACATGTAGTATTAAATTGACAAAACCCCAACTTTGAAAAAAAACCCTAATTTTGCAGCGTAATTTAAAAAATACCATCCCAGTTAAACTATTAAATATTAGAACAATGAAAAAGAGAACTTATTTTTCAAAAGCCCTTATTTCTTGTCCACGAACACACTGTTGAATTACTTCTGCAAAATCATCATCGAAAGCCCTAATTCCGTTCAACTGTGCAATATCGTCAACATTCCATGATAACCCAACGAACAAGACAAAAATTTGATTAAATCTAACAGAAAATACGCTGGCTATGGAAGATTTTAGTTCAGAAGATGAAAGTTTACGAATTGGGAGAAGAAGGGATGCAGTCGGTTTTTAAAAAAAAAAAATGAAAATGGGGGTGTATATTTACCTTTTGTCTTGTTAAATCTGATGTGGAATTAAAAAATGATGTGGATGCCATGTAGGACACATTTATATACACGCTCCATAATTTCTCAACTCCCACAGCATTTTGTGCTTGGATGGCACAAAAATGCATAGGTCCAGGGAGCAACGAGATACAGGGCAGGGTTTAGGGAGCTGAGTGACTTTTGTGGACAAGTTTAGGGAGCTGGCAACCAATTCTGTCTTTTTTTATTTTTATAAATAAAGACAATGCGGGTGTATTAATGAACAGTATAATAACTGTTACGAATACAGAAATGAGTCCGATTCGGCGTTATTTTATTTTCATACTTATATAGTAATGACATTTTGGCTCTAACTATTTAAAAAAGCTCGTCCAATTTAAAAACTACGATGTTTAGTCATATAATGTGATTCCATTGCTTTAGTAATTAAATTCTATTACGATGGCAAGTGTCTTTATTTCCAAGTAGTGAAATGCATCCGTACCGGCTGCGATTTTTATTTTGTAACTTGTATAGTGATGACAATTTAGCTTTATTTATTTGCAAAGGGTATGTAGTTGAAAAACGACGCCGTTTTATTTTACAATGTTATAATATTGGTCTATCGATTAGATCCTATAGTGGTACCAATTCGTCATTAATTTTATAGTACTGAAGTGAATCCAACCGGGCAGTATTTTGAAGTAATAACCATTTAAATAATTATATTCTATTAAAGTCATTTTCGTCTTAAAATTTCTTTTTCTACTGTTCCATTGGCTTTTGTGGACATTTTTTTCCTTCTGCATTTCTGAAAAATTAAGGTATGTATGTTTGGATTATGTTGTTGGTTTGTTTTAGTTTTTTTTTTTTTTTCATTTGACTTGTAATTTTGGGTGTTGTATATGTTGCATGCCATATGTTTGATGCATTTTTTGTTTCTATTGTTGGTATATTCTGTTGTATCACTAGAAGTTTCACTTTGAGTTTAGTTATATTTTTGTATATTTAGTTGTGCATGCGAACTTAGTGCAGAAGCCATGTTTGTTAACTTTTTTGTTGTACTTATTTTACTATGCTTTTCTGTTGTCCAAGGTGACGGCTAGTAAATTTTTCAAAGCATGACATTTGCTGTAAATACCAATAGAGAGGTTATGGTTGGTGATGTGGTAAGTTGCTTCCCATTATCTCATTTTATATGCAATTTTCTGCGTTATTTATATTTGATTTGTTAGTGTCATGTCTGTGTAGGGACCAAAACTTATTTGTCCGTATGAACGATGGTCTAACACATCAATTTCTTGGAGAGGTGATATCAATTTTTCTTCAATTCTTCGTTCTTTTCTAACAGAGGAGCAACTTAAATTGTTTAAGGATGAAGTTTTTAGTAATTTCATTCGGTTTGAGAAGTTGGATGTTCCTGCGCAGCTTGTGTGTAGTATTTTAAGGTGTGAAGTGAACAAGACAAGCTCAGATATTATGAAATTTTATATCCGAGGAAATTATTGTAGTTTCGGGGCTAATGAATTTGCACATATTACTGGTTTAAAGTGTAGTGGGGTTGTTCCGACTTTGAAGAGCATTGTGGGTGGAAGAACGTGCTCTTTATTGAATGCATATTTTGGTAAAAAGATATTTATTAAATTTTTGGAGTTGAGTACATTCTTGCAAGAGAACAGGAAAATCGTAAAAAATAATGAACATGTTGTGAGATTAGCAGAGGTGTTGGTTTTGGGCGAGTTCTATTGGGTCATAGGAGTGATAAGGTTTTTACAGTAGAAGAGTATGCATTATTTGAAGATGATAGTATACGGTTAGATTTTGGTTTTGCTGATCTTGCTTGTCGTAAAACTATAGCTTCTGCACAAGAGGTACTTGATTTGAAGTGTTCTGGTCTTACTGGATTTCCCTGGGTGATAATGGTTTGGGCGTGGGAATTGTTTCAATTTTTAGACAAGTTTTCAACATCACTTGGGAATAAGAAGTTGTTAATGTGGTGTTATAAGCCTGGCGATGGTCCTCAATACAAGACTGCAACTGCTTATTTGGTAATACAGTACACCAGGTATTTTATCATATAATTTCTTCATTTTTGTTGTTTATATTGAGTTGTCATTTTATATTCTTTATTTTTGCAGAATGCAAAGATGCGAGTTCTGGGTTCTCAGCATCCTAAAGCAAAATCAGGAGCTCAATTCATTGCCGATTGAAAGAGATCAGGCAAACGCTGGAACGTCATCCACGACTGTCGAGGTTGATGTGTTATTTTTTATTTTTTTAAGTATACTTTATCTTACTATTCTTATTTTAACTTATTTTTTTTCTTTTCCAGGACCTTGTAGATGTAGTTAAGAAGCTTAGTCAAAATGTTACTACAATGATGAAATCTATGATGACAAAAAAAGATAAGAAGGTATTTGTTTTGTATACAATGATTCTTATTTTTTTTTATTCATATGTTTTATTGTTCTTTATTTATTTTTTTTTAAAAATTGGTATATGCAGGAATTGGTAGACAAGTTAGATGAGATTCAGAAGATGTTAACAGAAAAGAAGAAACTAGAGAAAGATTATTCCCCCACAAGTGTTCCTGCTTGTCGGTACGAATATGATTGTAACCGTAACAATGGTGGGTTTTCAATTGATATGTTTAATGAATCTGTGGAAGGTGTTCGTCAGATGGCCAGTGAGCATGATGGTATATGTAATGTAATGCCTCCTGCTCAATATTCAAAGCAAGGTACACAGGGGTTTGATTGTCGTAATAGTCATTTTGGTGTGTTAACTCGTTTGAATGATTCAGCAGGCGAATCAATGATGATTGATGGTGGTATGGAAGAACAGAATTTTGTTAGTAGTTGTTTTAATGAAGTTGAAAGCGATGAAGTGTTAACTCAGCCAGCTACGGTCTCTGAATTAGGTCATGGAGATGAAGTTGCTGGTAGTCTTGTTAAAACATCAATTTTCCATTCATTTGGTCAGTCCCCTTTGGTATGTAATATTTCTCCATCAGTGACTACAACAGACACTGCTTTACAAAGTCGTAAAATCGTTTTTTAAATCATACCATATAATTCTGCTGCGGCAACGGTTGTAGATGAAGGGTCGGGCAAAGAGTTTGTTAATTCAAGTCAGGTGGAAGAGAATGTATGTAAGGATTCTGAGCCTATCAATAATGTTACAAAGCAGAAGACTTTTGTTGGTGTAGATGATAATAGTGGTGTTGGAGAGGATATTACTGTTGGTGAATGTCTTAATGAGTTTGATATTAATAATTCTACCAACTATATGAATGTTGGTGAACAAGTTGATGCAAGTGCTGTTGGAAATAATATGATTCTCTGTGAACAAGGTAATGCAGTTGATGTGAGTGATGCTATAAAGGAGAAGAGTTTCATTGAAATAGTTAATTATGTTGATATGAGTGACGTCGCAAAGGATATGGTTGGTGCTGAAAAAGCTATTGGAGTTAATGCCAGTGTTATTAGTAAGGGTATGAGTGTGCATGAACGAGATAATGGCTGTGATGTCAGTGGTGAGAAAAAAGAGAAGACTTCTGCCGAATCTATTGATGCATTTGACAATGATTTTGATGCATCTGAGTTTTCCAATCTTAATACCCTTGTTGAAAATATTACTCGACCCCACCTGGATTTTAGTGGAGTAGATGTTTTGAAAGTGTTGCCTTCTCGGTCGGAAGGATATGGTAATATTATTCTGCCACGCATTTCTGATGTTGGGGTTGAAGAAGCTGGGAAGGTTCTTCTAAGCATTTCTTAGGCGAGGACTGATTATGATGATTAAACCATCGCTAGCATTGTTTCCCGATCAAAGAGGAGCTCATTGGAAAAAGAAACTGGTTTGGAAAATCAGCAGACCTCAAAGAGCTTGAGAAGTGATGCAGTAGAAGGAGGTGAAGTCGTGGAATGCAGTAAAGTTGTAGAAGATAGACGTGAAATTAAAGCAACATACGTTAAGAAAGGTAGTCATGGACAATCACATAAAAACTTTGACATGCCTTCGTTCGAGCTTCTTCCCGATCTTAGTCAATGGACTCCATCAAAATAGTATTTTTATTAGAATTTTTGTATGATGATAAATAGCACATTCAAATTCCTCATCATTTAGTTTATATTAGCAAGTGAGTATTACATGTAAATTCTCCTGTTTTGACAGCAGTTCATTTCCATCAAATATTAAACCAACTTTTAGATAGTTTCTGATATCAAATCCGAAACTATCTAAACCAGTTTATTTATGCCAATTTGTCATTATTTTCTCCAAACTCAGAGGACATAACGACGATGAAGCATCTGCAACTCTTTCAAAATTTCTTTTTCATATCGATATATATATATATATATATATATATATATATATATATATATATATATATATATATATATACTAAAACTCTTCCAAATTCGGCATCACTTATTATTTTTTATAAATATATAAACACCTATATCCTATGTCGATTCGTCAGTAATTCAATCTGAGCAAATATCAAAGCTTTATTACATTATCTTAAATATTGAAGCCAATCCGTCATTATTTTCCTTTATACTAAAAGCAAGTAGTTAGATGTAATGATGATTAATCGTCTGCATATCTTCAAAAATTACTTTTTTGTATGATTTTTTCGAAATTATTTATAGTCGACGAAAGTAATGTCGCCGGCTGTAACTCATTTTGTAGTTTTTGTTTTGTTATAAAATCAAGCAAAAACGTATTTAACTCGTAAAAAAAAGGTAAATATACCGGAATTTTTGCTAGTTACCTGATTTATTACCGGAGTTATTGATTGTTTCACAAAACTTGCCGTCGTATGCCGTCGCTGGAGCTGAAAGTTCGTTTGCTTAAGGAGGAGAGAGAGTGTGGGCATTCAAACAAGGTTCGTTTGTTTCGTTGAGCAGCGGGTGTTTTGTCGTGGGGAAAGGTATTTACGTCTTTTTAGGTTTCATTAATTAAAATGTGCTTTTTTAAAGACCTACAAAAAACAGCATAGCAAATCAAGACCGGATGCATTTTAGCTCAATTTTGTAATTCATCCAAAAAGATATGAATAAACAGTAAAAATTTAGTGTAGGGGCCTGTTTGGCGCGCGTTAATTGATTTGTAGCCGTCAAAAATAAATTCGCTGAGAAATAGCCACCTCCGGACAAATCCCAGTATAAATACTGGGACTTTGAACAAAACTTGTTCAAGGCCCCAGTATTTGTACTGGGGAAGCTTCAGTAAACTAACCCCAGTATAAATACTGAGGCTTTGAACAAGTTTTGTTCAAGGCCCCAGCATTTTGTTATGGGACTATGTATAAAGCTTCAGTCCCATAACAAAATGCTGGGGCTGTGAACAAAACTTGTTCAAAGCCCCAGCATTATTATGGGACTGAAGCTTTATATATAAAGTCTCATAACCCATAACAAAATGCTGGGGCTGTGAACAAAACTTGTTCAAAGCCCCATCATTTTGTTATGGGACTCAGCTTTATATATAAAGTCCCATAACAAAATACTTGGGCTTTGAACAATTTTGTTCAAAGCCCCAGTTTTTTGTTATGGGGCTAGTCTGGGGTGTTTTTCCAACGCTAATGGAGCTTAAGTGTGCGCGCGAATTTTTGGCTATTCTTCAATGAATTTTGAAACGGTGGATAGTCCCCATTGAGCGCGTCCAAAAATGGCTAGTGATCAAAATTTCCCGAATAAACATGCTCCTTTATTATAGGCCCTTTTTAATCTTTTTCCCTTTTTCCCTCAATTCATGGTTTCTCTCTCCCATTACGACCGTTATATTTGATACAAATATTGCTTTCATCTTATTTCTCCCTTTTCTCTTTATTTCTATCCCCTATCAAGGTTGTATTATCCCATTAATATAGTTGATAATAGTTCCTCCCATCATCATGAAAGAACTCCACTGAAACAAGTATTTTGTTTCAAAAAGAGAACAATCGAAGGAATTTGAAGACAAAAAAGATAGTTTTATTTTTTTATTTTGATCCTTATAACCCTTTAGATCTCTTCCAGTTATCCCTCTAAACCTGAAATGTTTTTCTAAAAATAAATTTAGTGACATCTCCATTGATTGCAAATTCATAATTGTTCCACATATAAAATTTGCATATCTGAAATTGTATGGCGACTGTATACTAACTATATGACGACTGTATGTCATGTGCCAGTGGTCTTCTATTGTTGTTTCATTTTTTTGTGCTTCCTCTCTGCTTCAAAACTGTATGACGATTGTATGTCAACTGTATATCATGTGTTTCTCCATAATTGAAGAGTTCCCAAGTATATTGAAATTATATGACATGTGTATTTTCTATATATTTTCTTCTGTATATCTAATGTATCAATTGAATGTACATTGTATCTCAACAATATAAAATGTGTAACAAAATAATGTGTATAGTATGTGTATAGTTCCTTTTCATCTCATTCTACTATTTTTCTTTTCTATGGTGGATATGATGATGGTTATGGTGCTTTTAATAGTGGTTTGAAGGTAGAGGAATTGCATCAATCATATTGAACTCACATAGCTCCGTTATTTATACGAAATTGAGTAGAGGGAGAGGGTTGGATAATTGAAATCCCAAATAAAATAGGAATTAAATATCCACTCCTACACTTGTGCTTATTTTACATGCAAACATATATCTTCTGTTTTTTCAGGTTAAAAAATATTGCTATGCTTCGTAAAATATTGCTATTTTTTTATAAAATGAATTTAAATTTTATATAGTTATGTAATTTAACCGAAAGAAAATAGGGTAAAAAGCATCATAAAACATTTGTACTTATAGGAATTTATTTAGGAATAATACTGGTCTACAATTCAACAGTAAAGTTAGTTTTCTTGGCTCGAAATTGGTCGACCCAAAAAGTGGGTATCCTTGGTGGGAAACAAAAAAATTAAGACGCAAAAAGGTAGATCAAAATTAATGGAAAACTCATCAGCAGCGTGATAATCCTACCTGTGGGTAGCCAACGAAAAAGATTCCATATTTTCACTCAAGGCAGCCAGCCAGTCTTTAAGCCTTTTCACTTCGCCAGCACTGGGTACTTGCCTGAAAAGCAAGCATAGCAATAGTTTGTATGATCACTGCCTAACAACTTATGGAAGCTATCAAATGGCAGAAAGGCTAGAGAATCGGAACCAATAAATTCCCTTATCTCCTCCACGCTCATCCTGTTAGATATCAATTCCTCTGTACTAGGAGTATCTATCCCATAGAAACAAGAAGCTATAATTGGAGGGCTTGCAATCCTCATATGGACCTCTTTTGCACCACCTGACTCCTTTAACATCCTCACAATCTTTGATGAGGTCGTCCCTCTGACGATTGAATCATCCACCACCACCACTTTTTTCCCTTCCAGTACTGCCCTAACTGGTGACAACTTAAGCTTAACCCCGAAATCCCTAATCCTCTGCGACGGCTCAATAAATGTCCTGCCAACATAGTGTGACCTTATCAAACCTTGTTGAAATGGTACCCCTGCTTTGGCTGCATAACCAAGTGCTGCTACAACACCTGAATCGGGAAGTGCTATGACAACATCACAGCCCTCCACAGGAGCCTCTGTAGCAAGAAATTCCCCAAAAGCACGTCTAGACTCGTACACTGACTTCCCGAATACCACTGAATTGGGCTGAGCAAAATAAATATGCTCAAAGATACAAGATTTACGCTCAGGAGGATGAGGCCGCAGGAGACACATTGATTGAATTTGAATGGTACCCCCTGATTCTTCTACCAGCACTACCTCACCAGGATCGACCTCCCTTTCGTACGTAGCCTCAACCAAGTCCAAAGCACACGTCTCTGAGGCAAAAACTATGGCACCATTGCTCCTCCTACCCATAACCAATGGTCTGAACCCAAAGGGGTCCCTTACTGCCACTAGCTTGCGATCCTCGGTAACAAACACCATCGAGTAAGCTCCCTTGAGCTTCTCGCAAGCCTCAACAATCCTCAAAACAAAAGGCCTCGCCTTTGATTTTGCTATAAGGTGAAGAACCACCTCCGTATCAGAGTCGGTGGTGAAAATTGATCCCTTCTCCTCAAGTTCAACACGAAGCAATTTGTAATTCACAAAATTACCGTTGTGGGCAATACCAACCGATCCAAAATCATGACGACTTGCAACAAAAGGCTGAACATTTTTCAATGAAGAAGAACCAGCGGTGGAATACCTGACGTGACCAATAGCCATGTCACCAGGAAGTTGATCTAGCTTCGTCTCACTGAAGACATCGGAGACCAACCCAAGACCTATAGCCGATTTGAGAACGTTATCATGGACGGCAACAATACCAGCGCCTTCTTGACCGCGGTGTTGGAGCGCGTGGAGGGCCAAATAGCAGAAGCGCGAGGCTTCTGGGTCACCGTAGATGCCAACCACTCCACACTCTTCCCTGGGTTTGTCGTCCGAAGCGAAAGAATTATAATGGTCATCATGTGGATCCATCATATTGGACGAAGAATTAACAATGACAGGGGCTAATGACCTGTGTTTCTTCTTGTAATTGGAAGAGAAGAACAGACATTGTTGTTGTTGTGCATATGGTTTAATTTTGTAGGATGGAATACTTGTCATGCACAAGGGTCTGTGCAGAAGATTATTGCTGCTGGCAACAGCAGCAGTGACATTGGCGGCCATTGCTAAGGTATTACACGGAGCTGTTCTTTTTTCTAGTTGACGACTATTAAGTCCACTTATAAGGAACAAAAGCAGGGCAGTATGCTTATTTAGTATGGAAATATTCGTGATTTTATAATACTCCGCGTTAGCAAATTCCAGCTTCTTCGCCTATAATAAGTAGCTTTCCATGTATAGAGTTCTTTTCGTAATTAAATTCTCCTAACCGGCCGACCCATTATATACATGCATTGAGTTATATTTGTAATAGTAATTATATTATTTTCTTTTTTGATTAATTCTAAAGTCAATACAATTTATATTTTCCATAAAAGATAACGACTCCTAATAAACTCAATAAACAGACAATTAGAACTGTTTGTTCCTACTTCCTAGTTCCTACTCATGAAGGAAAACGAAAAGGATTTACAAATCTTGTAAACCTAGGATTCCAATTGAATGTTTTTCGATGAAATTAACAAATGTTGAAACGTATAAGAATTTGTTCATCCTGTTGTAAAAGGGAAAGTTTTTCTTTTTTAAAGCTAACAATCATTCATTGAACAATCAAAATAAGACAGAGTTTTGTTGGAATATAAGGTGAGGACTCTTGATAATATCACACAGCACAAAGAGGATGGAAGAGCGAGGGAGACATTAAGCTCACTTCATATAATATAATAAACTCCACTCTTACATTAGACTATTACAAATGTGCTATTTATATGTGTCTAAGACAATTCTAGAATCATTTCTAGATTCACACCTACTAATTACATTAGTTCACACACACTATGTGAACATGAGCACCTAGATAACATAAAATCCATGCACCTAGGATGACTAAAAGTACATGAACTTAGTAACTTAGAACATTAACAAATGTATCTAACATTTTCTAGAATAATCAAAATTAATATTTCTAACACTCCCCCTTAATTTTAAATTTTTTTTCTTTACTCCAAATCAGGCTTTCAATCTCGAAAATCCTCATCATCCGACTTCATCCCTTTTCAAGTCCTTTTTTTCATCCAACTTGAATCCTTTGCTTCAATTGGATTAAAAGTCCGGTAACTCTTGTTACCACTTCCAATCAGACTTTGATCAATCATTTCATCCTCTCTTTAAGAAAAATAACAACATCACTCTTTGTGCACACCTTATAACTAATGAATTCAATCATTGACAAATCCATTCATCTCCTTTTAGCTTTTGGCCATTGCAAACACAAACTCATATAAGACTCCTCTTGTCTTCTTTCTTGTGAAGTCCTTCAAGACTTACACCTTCTCGACGGGTTGCACTTTTCTTCAAGAACCCGGAGGAATCACTCTTCTCTTTGCAAATAGCCGGCCTCTCAACAGGTCACCAAACCCGGAGAATCACCTTCAATGGAGATTGCCAAACTTTTGTCTTCACGCCTTTGTCCAGGATTGTACCAACGCTCTGATACCACTTGTTGGAATATAAGGTGAGGACTCTTGATAATATCACACAACACAAAGAGGATGGAAGAGGGAGGGAGACATTAAGCTCACTTCATATAATATAATAAACCCCACTCTTACATTAGACTATTACAAATGTGCTATTTATATGTGTCTAAGACAATTCTAGAATCACTTTCTAGATTCACACATACTAATTAAATTAGTTCACACACACTATGTGAACATGAGCACCTAGATAACATAAAATCCATGCACCTAGGATGACTAAAAGTACATGAACTTAGTAACTTAGAACATTAACAAATGTATCTAACATTTTCTAGAATAATCAAAATTAATATTTCTAACATTACATAATATAAATATTCCTGGTCTCTAAATGAGAAATATCAAAACAAAGCACATGAGCTAAACATGAAAATAGGGATCCTAAGTTACATGAATTTTCATACAATAAAGCATGAAATAAAGTGGAAAATTACACATTGTGTCATTGTATGGAATTTTTTTAAAAACATAGCCATATTATACTATATCTCTTTCAATTTATGTGAACCTATTTGACTTTGTAACAGAGTTTAATAAATAAATGAAGACTTTTGAAATTGCGGTCCAAAATAAGCTATAGATGTTTGTGTGGCTACAAATCATCTCATTAAAGGTAAAAGTAAAAGTTTGTTTCTAAAATTAGAAAGAGGTCATTCTTTTCTAAACGGGCTAAAAAGAAATAGGTTCACATAAATTGAAATAAGAGCATAGTAATATTTTAGACAATGCTACCAAATATAGCCAAAAAAAAAAAAACCTAATCTCTTTTCTCTCTTCTCTCTCCCCTCCCCTTCTTCACTGTTTTACCGACGCCATTGCCCCCCACCCCTTCCTCGTCGCCGAAGCCCCTTCCCCCCACCATCATTCCCCGTCGTCGCATGCGTCCCCTCCCCCATCCCTCGTCATCGTCGGCCTCCGACTTCACTGCTGTTGTTTGATGTCTGGTCGCTACTACTGTAGGTTCGGCGACGGAGCTCCAGCGGCTCCGTTGGCCCTTGTTGTAATGCAACCAGATCTGGTTTTCCACTTTTTATGTATATTGCTATGTTTTTTTTTTTTTTTTTTTTAAAAAATTGCTATGTTTTGAAAATAGTGTAGTATGACATTTTTGTGTAAAGTGAAAGTTTTTTTGTATAGTTATGTAAGTTGCCTAAATAACGTTAAGAGTAGCGAACACTTTTTTTTTTTTTTTACATAAAATTGATTTAGTTAAGACACACAATCGCATACCAAATCCAGAAAAATTAAGCATGATTTTGAATTAAGAGCAATGATCACCACTTGACATCGAATTTAACCTTCATCTTTCTAATACTTAAGAATTTGATATATTAGTCCCTTAGACATGTCAATTTATGTATAGCATGGCCATGACAAGGGTTTGGGATGTTGCTCCTTGTCAATGGCTTAACGGGTTTAGAAGCAACATGATGACAATGTGTCTTTGCAAGGGAATACTAAAAGTATCTTTGAGGGAGACAAGGAATGAGTGGGCAGACTTGACAAACAATTATGGCATGAAGGCATGTTAACCTAGTGTCAAGATAGTATCAAGGGTGGCACAAGGGCAACTTTATGGGAGACAAGTGTGTCGGGCTGTGAGCAAATGACTTAACAAGATAAATGAGCGTCATGACATGGTGTCATGATGTCAAGACAAGTAAAGGCACAGAAGTGACTAATAGCGGGCAGTAATTACATGACATGCGCGCATAGGCATACGCCTTGACAATGACATTGGGCGCTTGGCATGGCCAAAGGAATGACATGATGACATTGTGCATAAAAGTGATCAGTCCGAAGAGCAAACATGAAAGACCTTAATTAGCTATCATGTTTTTGGCCTATGGTTCTATTTGGATGTCTTGTGCTTCATGCACTTCTCTCGCTTACGGGCTCCAGAATGCGCCTTCTTGAACAAATCATGCATCTGGGTAAATGACTCGATCGACCCCATCGATAGATGAGTGCACCATGCGAGGGCGCCTTTAGTTAAGGTCAAGCCGAACCTCTTCACCAGAGAATATTGAGTTTCCTCTTTAATAATCTCATTGCTTTTGGCAGCTGTATAATAAGCTGCATTATGCTCATCTAGATCGGTAGTTACGTCCTACTTAAGGTTGTCCGGCAGGCGAAAGTACTTAGGTATGCGGACCGGTGTAGCACTTGCCTTATAAGTATGCTTATAGAACTTCTGATCATCTACGGTAACCTGGGATGGAGAACCCAGTACGTTACCTATCCGATCGTGGATGGTCTTCATCTCATTCAGGATGTCCTGAATGACAGGTGTTCCTTTGAGATCTTGATTGTTGACTGCTTTGGAGCTTCCGGGGACGGCCTCCATGTTGAGTCTCTGATTGGGAATGGATGCTGGTGATTCATTCATGGGCGCTGGTCCTCGCGGAGACGTTGGCCTCTAATACGATCCAACAAACATCGGTCTTAACTCTAGCCCATGCTTTCGACTATGTTGGTCGAGTTTTGCTCTGTCCGTTCTGCCTGGTTCTTGACGAGACCAACAAGGAAATCCTTAAGTCCGAAGTTGTCTCCGCGTGGTTGATCTTCTTCGCCGTCACCACCTATAGGGATTGGATCTTTCGCAGGATCCTTCGCTGTCCGTTAAGATCGCTGGGATCCTTTGTGGAATCATCTACTGCATCAGCAGTGTTCTTTGGAACATTTTCGTTGTCGTTGTCGTCTGACATGACTGCACATTTTCTTTCGTAGAAACCTACAATTTCCTGGTCCCCATGATGGGTGCCAAACTGTTTAGGCCTAAATTTGGTCGTTTAGGTAAAACAATCAAATTTGTTAGAGGGTCAGAAGCAACACAGTTAATATGTAAGAAAAGTAAGTAAAACTGAGAGAAAAGTAATAAGCAAGAAATTAATAATGTTATTCCTTGAGAATAGTCGGATTCTGTGTGAATCGCTTGATGTACAATACAATGTAAGGAGGGGAATTTATAGCTAAGATTTACCCTGCCCTAAATATGGTAAAATACTAAGACTAATAAGGTCGTGGGCATGTATACTCAAGACGATGGTATATACGAAACCCTAACTTGGAGACTGTAAATCCTAAGGTGGCGGGATGTATACCTTGCATCCCGTACCAGCTGAGCGGTCGTGGTTTAAGGAGCAAGCGTGTATCCTCTGCACCTGGTTACTTGTAAGCTAAGTCTAGTCTCGCTAGCTGGACTCGTATCCCGGTGATCATATGTGTCGTATTTTTGCCTACACACCCCTAAGCGTCAGTTTCGATTTCGTCAATACACAGACTCAGACACTCGAAAGATGGGGGATAGATAGAGGGGATGGTAAAGGCTAGAAGATCTAGGCTTCTTTGCCCTAGTATTTTCTTTATTTAATTTCTTTTATGTCCTTTTATTTATTTTTGCAATAACTTCTCGGGCTCATTGCCCCGTTTAGAATGTTATCGGGCCCAGTGTCGTATTTTCGCATTCGAATCATGAGTCCTCATTTTAATAAAATTGATATTCCGATTTTAGTCACTTTCACGACCAGTTGGATCAAAATTAGCCCTTGGACATATTTTAAGTTGAAGTTGCTAACCAGCTAAACTAGATCGTCTCTAGCTAAGACCTAGGGTTACGACGTATATTGAAATTATCAATTCAATACTTGCACCTATGTTGAGGGAGGGGAAGCTTGCCGAAAAATACAAACGGAAGCCTGTGCTTTATGCAAAATGCTCGTTTCAGCCAGCAAATAAATAAAATGAGACAAATTATGCCAAAAGCTCAAAAACTCAAGGCAGAAATACATAAAATAGTTCTGAGCGCCTGAAGGCTACAAGCATGTTATTTAAAAAAAAAAAGATAAAGAGAGTTGGTCAGCTCAAGAAATAAATTTTAGCCAGGAGGGGGGTTTGCTTCATCAGCAGTGTCCCTAGACGTCTCGGCCTCATCACCAACCTAGTCCCCGGGAAGGACATCACTATCATAGCTAGGCTCATCCTCTTCAGAGCCTTCTTTAGCATCAGAGGCAAGTTGAGATTCTGCGACGGCCACAAAGGCCTGCATCTTCCTAATTTTAGTCACTAAGTCAAGGTCAGGACTATCATGCACTTGTCGAAAAATGACAAGCCCTGCAGCTAAGTTCGTGCGGTCAAGTCTGACCTTATGTTTATCAACCATTGAATGGAGCTAGTCACAAAGAGAAATGCAGATCCGCTCAAGGGACACAACCTTGGTTCCCAACTAATCATTTTCATCTTAAAATTGCTAAGCGACACCCCAAAGCTCAGCTGGCTCCCACACAACCCCATCCACCTTTTCCTCGGCGGATGTAACAAGCTGATCCAAGCTCGTCAATAAGCAATTTCAGCCTTGGCCATGGCCTCAATAACCTCCTTCTCTTTGAATGACGTCTCGAGCTCAGAAACCCACTCTTCTAGACAATCTCTTTGGTGACTTTCTCTAGCTTTTCCTTGTTAAGCTAGTTCTAATGGGCATCAATTCTGAGGTCTTCATCAGACTTTCCAATCGCTTGACCTCTTTGATTAGGGGGCGCAAGTTTTCAACCATGGCCTTTAATTATTTGTTCTCCTTTGCCAGCGAGTTGAGGCTCTCCATAGTGGCCTTCAAAACATCGTTTTCCTCTCGAATGAACCTCTTGACCTCCCCATGATGGTCAAATTGATAAAAATCCTCTAGAGAGCGGCCATAAGTAAGTAATACTCGGAAGATTAGAACTGGTCAGGAAAGACATGGGGGATCAGATGCTTACCACAGTCGTAAAGTCGGCAATGTTAACCAGCAGCTCTCGGGAATCGAAATCCGCAAAGTGTCATTGCTCAGCCGGCCCAATTAGGCTTTTGAGGCCATCGAGGACAATGTCGGGATGCTCAAACACATTTACCCCCTAGGATATAGGTAGCACAATCCCATGATCACTCCTGCATGTAGCTCCCTCAGCTATTGTTGCACTGCCATCCGCCTTAGTAGCCTCGCGTTCAACAGTTGCGGTGCTGCACCCGGCCACTTACTTGGCACGGTTCACAGAGAAGGTGCTGCAATTTGGGGTGTCCTACCACTTTCAACCGCCTCATGTGCTATGCACA
Organism: Petunia secreta; assembly: GCA_029990175.1. Lineage (NCBI taxonomy): Eukaryota > Viridiplantae > Streptophyta > Magnoliopsida > Solanales > Solanaceae > Petunia > Petunia secreta. Next base: position 599,671 of record JARKIP010000120.1, read on the forward strand.
TCCACAGGTTAGTTTCTTTGTATTTTTCTAATAGACTTTTGCAGGTTTTATGTGGCTGAACACCATGGCTTTAAATGCAGGTTAAGCTGATTGATTTCTCCCCCGGAGAGAAATACCTGGTGACATACAGCAGTTATGAGCCAAGCAACCCTCGGGACACTCACATAAGTCTGAGCTGTATTTTATGTGTTTCCAATTGTGGCCTCACTGGGTTCTCTCTAATACACATTTCTTTTAGAGAGTTGTGCTAAATATTTTTGATGTGAGAACTGGAAAAGTGATGAGAGATTTCAAGGGAAGCGCTGATGAATTTGCAGTTGGAGGAACTGG